>CM068368.1:228102877-228711517 GCA_034769895.1 Magicicada septendecula | reverse complement strand
ACGTTTTAGATCAAAGTTGTAGCTTATTTAATTCTCTACAATGTCAAAAAGTTTATTAGTTAATTAACATATTAAAATTAGTCCATTGTTTTTTTGCTTTGAACAAATTTTATATTTTTGTATCAGTGGTCGGGCCAGCAAATTCGCATTACGTCTCCTTATCACGTTTTCCATGAAAACTATAAATTTTACGAAAAAAAAAAATCAACAGAACCTTTTTTGTACAAAATTTCCCGCTCTTTCATGTAAAGTTTGCATTTTTATCTTAGGACAAACATTAAATAACTTATTAAAAAAATAAAACTTTTTGTAAATGTTATTAACGATAATAAAAAGTCCAGGGGGTGGAGATGCAACAATTTTTAAAACATTGTTTTTTACTATATATTTTCATTGTGCAAAGTTTGGTCCGTGCTAAATTTTTTGCAAGGTAAAATCACAGAATGACTGGTCTATTTATCTTTCTTGATTTGTTCCCTTTCTTAAGCCATAGCAATGTATATGTGTGTGTGATACATAAATGCACACACACACACACACACACACACACACACACACACACACACACGCACGCACGCACGCACGCACGCACGCACGCACGCATGCATTAAATTTTTAAAGTAGATTTTGGGCAATATATGCATGAGATGAGCAACTTTATAAATAACTGAGCTACCAGTCTGAAAATAACAAAACTATTAAAATTCAATTCTTGGATTTCGTTGTCCATGACGTGTCCGTTACTTAACTAAATATCACTATTGTTTGACGACTCGGAACACTAAGTTTTTTATAAATAAAATCGTAAAGATTTACCTTACAGCCTAAACCGGCTTTCACCTTTAGAAGGCTTCATCAGAGGCTGCCGTAGGTAGCGCTGTCCATCTTGTTGTTGGCGTCGGGATAGTTTTTCGAAAGATCGAAGCTGTGTGTGTGTGTGGTGAGATGTGTTTGAATAATGCGTGGGATTTGAATTGTGTCTGTTCGTTTAGGATGTCGTTTTTATTTGTTTTTGTGTTTGTATATTTCTAATTGTTCTCGAGTGTCTAGAACACATCTCACCACACACACACACACACACACAGCTTCGATCTTTCGAAAAACTATCCCGTTGCCAACAACAAGACGGACAGCGCTACCTACGGCAGCCTCTGATGAAGCCTTCTAAAGGTGAAAGCCGGTTTAGGCTGTAAGGTAAATCTTTACGATTTTACTTATAAAAAACTTAGTGTTCCGAGTCGTCAAACAATAGTGATATTTAATTAAAATTCAAATGATAATTTTACCACTAATTTATTAGAATTATAGATTTGTGCTATTGTTGGCACGCATTCATATGCTCAATACCTTGGCCATTAATACCTTGTGTTATCTACATATCTTGAACAGTGGCACATCTAGACTTTTCTAATGGGGGATATGGATGATCACAATGGTAGAGGTGTTTGTGGTAGTAAGTGATATGCTGCTATTTTTGCCTTTAAGAGCCCACTGACGACCTATCCAATAGGAGGTTTAACCCCCAGTAGCTCCCTTGACTATGACTGTAATTCTAATGCTTCAGTAATACAGAATTGTATAAATACAACAATTTGCTCAGTACAGTGAACGAACATTTACCACACAGACTACATGTATCACAGCAAGTGGCCAATTATCAACAAGACCCCCCCCCCACAAACGGCTTTTTATTAGGTTATTGCTGAACCATCTTTGCTACATATCAGACAAGGACTTTCAGGTCTCCACCGTATATTTGAGGTTACGTAAAAACCTATGACAAAATTAGAAATGCAATTTTCTAAATTAGCCTAACAAAAATGCTTTTTTGTTTTTTCGTTCAAGTGTATGTTACTTTACATAAATAACTATATTATTGAAATTACTAACCTGATTTCCTGTTACATGTGCACTGTACACATTGGCTATTGTGTCCAGCAGATTATGTGCTTCATCAATTACCACCACATTGTCTCGCAGTGACAAGCCGCATGCTTCACGGGTTGATTTGTGCAAAAGAATATTGTATGGAGCAACCACAACCTGTGATCAGAATTGGAAATAATCTATATTTCTTCAAATCATTAATTTAGGTTATGGAAAAAAATTTTTAATAAATCCATAAAAATATAGATGATGCTATCTCTTCTGACATCCACAGACATGTCTCTGGAAACTAGGAAGAAATTTAATAAAATTTTTCATTTGGAGCATATTAGAAGATTTAAGTTCATGCTTGGAAACCTGGATTCTGAGGAAACTGGAGAGAAGCTACCTTGAAGCTTTTGAGATGTACTGCTGGAGGAGGCCTTAAGAATACTGTAGACAAAAAGAGTGCCTAATGATGAGGTTTGAAGAGAGAGGATGTTGATTGAAACCACTGAGGAAAGGAGAAGCAGGATAGTTGGTCACCTGCTACGTTATTCAAATTGGTTCACCACAAGACAGGAGTGTACAGATGGGCTTAAAGAAAGTATGTGGCTGTCTTTGGAAGGAAGAAATTGCAAGCCCCCAACCTCTGGGTTGAGGAGAAGAAAACACTCTTACATGAAGCCTTTTAATTTCTAAAACTTACTTTTATTTACCCTGTGGTGCTAAAACTTTAAAAGGTTATTGTAAGTGCATTACAGTTATTGTAAGTTTAATATAGTGCATTACACTATATTTTAATTTTATTTAAAGTGTTTCATTTATAGAAAGAATCTAATTCTTATAGCATAATTCAACATCAAATTTCACACATCTCATTAAAATAAAAATAAACTGTTAAGTAAAGATAAATTAATAGACTATTTTAATGCAAATTAAACAAAATAACACAGATTTTTATATAAAGAAGACAGGCTAAATGATGACAGAATTTTAGCAGCTTTATCAGAAAGGCTGATTTTCAAATATAACATTGTTTTCTAATGGCCATCCCAGATTTAATTTTCAGCTCTGGTTAAATGGGCTACACTGTTGCCAGATTTTGTGTGTGGTGATAGTGCATTTCACGCATTGAAGGCGTTTGAAGTAGACGTCGCCCAATTAAGACATAGATTTACTGATACAGGGAGTGATCCTTTTTCAATTAGGGACTACAAAATTATTGTACAATTTTATTAGTGATGTACAATCTTAACAACTGATATTGATGAAGATAATTTTTTTTTTACATATTAGTTATAATGAGATGTTTCAAGTTCTCATTTTTGTCAAGTTTCTTGACAGTTTTAATATTGCTTTTTAAACATTCTAAACATTTTAGTAGCATACTTTTTCTTAAAAAGTATTTTAAAACTTTTTATCCCTACTTCCTTAACTGTTTTTATAAAATGAACTTATTTTTACAATATGTTAATCCCACATATACAGTGTTTGAAGAAATTAGTTCATACCTGTATGAATCCGAATCTAATAAATTAAATTCACAGTATGCACATAGTATATATGTTTGTGGTAGGCACATTATTGCATATTAATAATTATCTAATACAAGGCAAGTTAATGCATTATTGGGTTCCACCTGTGCATCTGCTACTGCTCTCCGTGTACCATAATATGGGCAAGCATGCAGCTGAGTTCCTCTCGTGACCAATGATTCGACATCTTGAACACTGGTTAATGCCTCTTCACTGAGCTGCTGAATAGCTTGCTGAGATTGCAAATATGGACAGCTGGACAAGATTTTTGATTTTTTAGCTGTCTTTCCATCAGAGTTGGTTTTTGTACTTTTACCTTTACCACGTCTTTGTAAATCAGTGCACCTGCATCATTCATTTTTTTGTCAATAGGTTATAAAGTATTCTGAGACTAAATTATATTAAAAACTATAGGATAAGGCAACAAACTTACAAATACAATGTATTTAGTACAGTATCATTTTTAAAATACTTCGCACGTGAAACAAAAACAACAACAATAATAATACTAGAGTCCTTTTTAAACAACACTAAATTGGTTTTCATAAGTAAAGCAAAACTGTAAGTTAAAGGCACGCCAATGCGTGAAACCCTTACACTCAGAGGGGAATGGGATTGTGGACGCAGTCGCTCAGATGTGAAAAGAGAATTGTTATTATCAGCATCAGTGCAGCCAGTGTATGAGTATTATCCTTTTAGTAACCAAAAATCGTGTACTGTTAAGTTTTGTTTGTAAAATGTGTCACTAAAAATCTCTCTCTCCCTCTCTGCGTAGTGTCAGATTTTATTTATAAGACAACAGTAGTCCACTTTGAAAGTATACAGATTTAAGTGGTATTTATTTTTTTAATTGTAAACATGAATATAACAAAAATTAATACATCCATACACTTATTTATTTATGTTTATGAACAAGAGTTAAATAAATTAAACAATAAAAATAATTAACACAGCGCACACATCGAAATCTGTTGCTGATATCAAAAAACACATCTCCATGTTTTTTTTTTATCTTTTAATCCTAGACATCTGCTTCAAGAAGAAGGAAAAATCAAGATCTCTTAACCCCAAAAGTATTACAACCAGTAAAAGAAACAGACGATAGATTAGATCGTTTATGTTTTACCAGTCAACAAAACAACTTTTTATTATAAAGGAAGCGAAAAGTTAAAGTTATAACGTGCGACATTAAATATTTTTACAATCTTTTTTTATTTTCAATATTCTACTTTATTTTATTATTACGCAAAACAGACTGATGCACGTGCGCGAACACTCACACACACAAACTATACTTTACATAATAATACAACTAATATTCTACTGTTATTTCTGTACTGTTTTTTACAATCATTTTTATTGTAAAGACAAGCAAGGTGCTAATAAAAAAAACCTTCAGTCTCGCTCAAGAATGTGAGAAACCAGCGTGAATAGTTTCATTATTAAAAAGTTTAGTTCATGTATTTTGACACTCAAGCCTACCTGTATCCACTTTTTCTTAGAAGAAGTCTGAGGGAACTAACTAGGCCTTTGAAGTTAGTGTTTTCTCTAACTGTAGGTAGCAATGAGCTTGACGTTGGATGCCTCTTTTGTGTGATATGAAACTGATTAACAGTCCGACATATAACGCAGGTGTCAAAGTCATCCATACTTATCTTTTGACTAACCTGGAGTTTGGTCTTTTTTGGGCTCTCAAACTGACTTCCTTCTAATTTTTCCCCTCCTTTGTAAT
The DNA here is from genome assembly GCA_034769895.1 of Magicicada septendecula. Classification (NCBI taxonomy): domain Eukaryota; kingdom Metazoa; phylum Arthropoda; class Insecta; order Hemiptera; family Cicadidae; genus Magicicada; species Magicicada septendecula. Next base: position 228,706,381 of record CM068368.1, on the reverse strand, counting down.
ACAAGATAACGTAGGAGTTTATATTCCAGTTGCCACAGTAACTCATTCAAAAATGCCTTTAACTGGTATTTTTATTCCTTCAGTCCCTTTTTTTCTCATAAACTGTAAAACATTACAAATAATTTCCTGCTTTTGATTGTGAAAAAGTTCCCTTTCTTTGCTAATCGAGCTTGAAGAAATAGCCATTTTAACAAATTGTGTTATTGGGTGATAACACAAATAATTATGAAAATATATAATTATAGAATAAAAACTATCAATAGAAATTAAACTACAAAGTTAAGTAACTATTACAACGAATAACTGTAAAACAATGATATAATTAATAATAAATTGAGATAATAATAATACAAGCAATAATAATAATACAAGCAAGACTAAGATAGAAATTACATTGTTACAACACAGTAATTAACAGCATAACTAAAATGTGACACATATGTTGGCAACACCTTCAACTGATTCTCCGCTACTCTCTCGCCATTCACAATTTCAAAGTGGACTCATCCATGAACTAGTTTCTATGCATATGCCTTTAACTTTCAATTTTGCCAGCTTGAGGCCAAATAGCACACAAGCAGTATGCAGTGCACTATACTTTAAGCTATATAATCTTACCCTATGAGTTCCACAGGCTAAATCGACATGAAGGCTGAAAAAGTATAATTTGATTTTATGGTAGCGACCAGAAACTAAACCCAGGATGTCTACATTAATAGCCACGTCGTATGAAACCATACACTAGTGATATGAATACCATATACTATGAAACCATATAGTTTGAACTATATCAGTGTTACTCACAGCCAAAGAGTTGTACTGCACTCTATTGTGTGTTCTGAAATCAGTTACTCACCCAAGGTGAACAGTAGTAAATTATGCAGTTTTCTCTGTAGATTTTAAGTAGGCAGTTAATAAAAAAACTTTGTGTGATGACCTCTACTGTATTAACAAACTTGAACAAAGTATAACAGCTAAGATGTAATTGAACACTCCACATCTACAGGTGCAAAAATTGTTAAAGGTTCTTTTTACTTCAAGTAAGCATATCCTATCTGCAAGTATTACCTGCCTACTAATATTAATATTTTGTTTATAAAATGTTTATTGCTATTATTAGTCTTTAAAATTGGATGTTTGTAAATCATAGTGGAAGTAACACCTTTCTCTATAATACAATTACACTGTTTCATTCTCTTGATAAAATTCAAATACAGTGTGTTTACTACAAAGTACTAAAATTTATATATCATGTAACGTGTCCAAAATGGGGTAATTTCATTTATTACAGTTATAGGGTATTTGTATTTCATTTTTTGGGGTTTTGTAAAAAATATTGTGAAAGTTTTATTTTCCAACAAACCAGAACACGTGGCAAGTAGAACAGTTTGAGAACAAAGGCAAGACGCAGTTTCTGTTGTGTAATCTGTCAAGGTATGCACCACCCTAAATTTCTCAGAACTTTGCATAAATGTGACCACGCACTCACGCGCAGTACAAGTCCGCACTCGGAGTGACGCCGTCGTCCAAAAACCAAGATGCCTGGAGAACAAATCTATTCACCGTCTCCTCAGCCGACCTGCAGGAAATGCAGCTAAGGACCGCCTACTTTCAGTGACGTCGGAGTGGCCGTGCCTAATATCATCGGCAAACACTAGGAAAAAACACACACTCCTATGTGTTATAGTCATAGCTAATAAGCCACAGCAAATCAGCTATGAACGGCGACAAAATCAGGTGGCAGTGAACCGCAGCTTCCTCCCGCTCGCGGTCCAGGTTACACAGTCTACAAAAAACTACTACAGCCAGCGGACGTAATTCATGCAACTCGGGTCCGGTCGGGTAGAACCTTTTAAGTATGAATAACACTGTGTAGTAACGCCTTAATACCGGCCGGGACCCGAGGAATCGACTATGTTATAGACGAGTGCAGTGCAGTGGCCGTTGAAAAGCAGTTAATAACGAATAATGTAACCGGGAAGGCACGTGTTCGGTCGACCTCGCGCCATATAAAATGAGACGGGGATTTGTAAAGAATAAATATTTTGATCGTGTATCTAATATTGGTTAAGGGTGTTTTAATAAATTAAAATAAATATATGTGAGAGTGAGTGAATTGCAGGCTGGGCAGTCTAGTAGTAAGTAATAATCATTAAGTTGCATAAGTTTATAATTACATTCTAACCAGACAAAACATAGGGAAAAAATGTACTAAAGTTTTCAAGCAATTACTAAAATTTTAACTGTACAAATGTTTGTTAAATAATCGCTCATTAAAAATAATGGTTACTTCCGATAAAATGTGTTAGACTAAGTTATTTCGTCATTACCACTTTCTCATTTCTGTGTTGCAAAATTCGTCTAACGTTCCGGAATCTTTCTGAATTATTAATTGGGTGTGGTCAGATAGCAAAATTGTCCTTTTTTATTTAAGGTGGAGTTTAAAGGTTTTCGATATTTTACCTATAAAAAATAATCGTGGCGACCTTGGTCTTCTGAAGAAATTTAATACGGTAAGTAGTTGAATATGCGTACAGGTAAGTTCTGGCAGTGTATTTTATGTATTAATATATTTCGGCCTCTTTTTTATTGTTACAATCAGCTACTATCGGTATTCTACAAACTTATTAATGGAAGTCTGTATTATTATTATTATTATTAGTAGTAGTAGTAGTAGTAGTAGTAATAGTAGTATATAAATTCAGTCAACACAGATTGTGGCTGCCAGGCATTTACCTTATGTGGCTGGTGTTACTTATCTTATCACCCAAAGCATAGAAGATCAGGAAAATAAAATGGTATGATACTTATGATGTGCAAAAATCGGTGTGGGATATAAAGATGTAGGATATCTACAAAGTTAACAGATTGTGGCTATAATGAATTAAGTTAAAAAAAATTAACAAAAAATAACAGGCAATTATTTATATGAAAAAAATGAGATGACAGATCTTTTCCTATTGAAATAACAAGCCTTGAAGAATGATGCACAACTTTTGAGATGAACTTCAAGACAAGTTAGATAAAATATTATGTTGACTGCATAGACTTTTTTAAAATAACATGTAGAATATCATGATAAAAATTCATAATCAATATGCTCTTATGACTTAAAGAGAAGAGACATAATTCACTTTACTAAAAATGAACTTTATCTTGTGAAAACTTACTTTTTTCGTCGGACGCGTTTCGGCTTACGTATCTGCCTTCTTCAGCTTTTAGTCAGACTGCCATCATTTCATAACGGTTTTTGTGTGGAAGGTGTAGTGGGGGTGGTGTGTGGAGGAAGGGGATTGGTGCAGGGATTCAACTTGATGTTTGTTTTTTGTAAAATTGTGTCAAAAAGTGTATGTGATTTATATTGTAACTGATCGTTGAGTATGTTGTTTGGTTGTGTTGTGTGGCGTTTATATATTTCGTATTGTTCAGTTGTGTTGAGTTTTCGGCCTTTAGGTAAGTAATGTAAAATTTCGAGATTAGTGTCTATGTTGGTGTAACTGTGGTTTTCTGTGTGTATGTGTGTGGCAAATGCGGAGTGTATATTGTTGTTGGTTAGAGCTTTTAAGTGTTCAGAATAACGGGATGAAAAAGATCTTCCTGTCTGGCCGATGTAGAAACTATTGCAGTCATTACAATTTAATTTGTAAACACCTGTTTTGTTATATTTGTCTATGTCTGTGTTTGTATTATTGATGTGTTTTGTAATGGTATTGGTTGTTCTGTATGCTATTTTGTATTTGTTTTCTGAATGTGTTGGCGATTTTGTGTGTGTAGGAGTGTGGTATGTGAGTGTGATGTATTTATTGTGTTGTGTGTTGATGGTATTTTGTGTTTTGTTGTTTTTGTTTTTGATGCGTTTGTGTAGTGTGTTTATTAAATTAGGGTTGTAACCGTTTTTGATTGTTATGTATTTTATTGTGTTGAGTTCGTCGGTGTAATCTTGTTTATTTAAGGGTATTTTAGTTAGTCTATGGAGCATATGGTTGAAGGCCGCATGTTTATGTTGTGTTGGGTGGTTCAGACATAATTCATTCAGCAGTAATGTTTGAGATACTGATCTCACAGTATTGTCAGATTATCACATATTTCAGAGTTCAAATACTGAGGACTCTATTTGCCAATTAAATTGGAACTCAGAATAAACTAAAGTATATACTGGTAGCGATGTCTATATAAAAAAATAAATAATAAATTAATCATGAGAGTCCTGCAACGGAAGCCAGGTCTGCGTATGCGCAATGGTACATGAATTTTTCATTAACATATCGTTTCTCATTATTTTCTTAGCTACTCTCTCTCTCTCTCTCTCTCTCTATCACACACACACACTGAAAAGGAAGTCTGTCATTAATAAAAGCAAACACAATCTATAGGGTGAAATGATTGCTTTATATAGCAATCTGAATATACACCTCTTAAGTGCCTGTGTCAGTGGGCAACAAGAACATAAATATCGGTATGGAGAACCATACATGACTTCCATATTCTAAGATTTATATTTAAAATCATTTTCAGCCAAACAGCCAGGCTGTGTCTTACCTGCCTTTTTATTGCTGTATTAAATGAAAAATATTATATTACATTAAAATGAAAAAATTATAATTTTATTGCCTGGCAACAAAATTATTTTATTTTTAACAATTACCATTGTTTCAAAAAGTTTAAATAAATTTTCAAGTACTTTACTCTTGTTAAAACGTAAAAGGTTGCAGGTAAACTACCCCTTCCCCTTAACCGATCTTCACCAAAATCGAAAGTCATTGAGACCTCTACAATTCAGGGACGTATGCAAAAAATTATTTGATTCTGTTTGAATTTGCGGCTGTTATCGTTTGCCATAGAAAATACGCTTGATAAAAAAACGTTGCCAGTAAACTACCCCTTCCCCTTAACCGATCTTCACCAAAAACAATAGGTCTTGAGTACTCTACAAATCAGGGCTGTATGCAAAACATTATTTGATTCTGTTTGAATTTGCGGCTGTTATCGTTTGCCATAGAAAATACCCTTGTTAAAAAAACGTTGCAGGTAAACTACCCCTTTCCCTCAACCGATCTTCACCAAAAACAATAGGTCTTGAGAACTCTACAATAAGGGCTGTATGCAAATAATCTTTTGATTCTGTTTGAATTTGCGGCTGTTATCGTTTGCCATAGGAAATACCCTTGTTAAAACATAAAACGTTACAGGTAAACTACCCCTTTCCCTTAACCGATCTTCACCAAAATCAACAATCTTGAGAACTCTACAATTCAGGGCTGTATGCGAAACATTATTTGATTCTGTTTGAATTTGCGGCTGTTATCGTTTGCCAAACAAACAAAATTACCCTTGCTAAAAAAAAACCGTTGCAGGTAAACTACCCCTTCCCCTCAACCGATCTTCACCAAAAACAATAGGTCGCGAGTACTCTGCAAATCAGGGCTGTATGCAAAAAATTATTTGATTCTGTTTGAATTTGCGGCAGTTATCGTTTGCCATAGAAAAAAAATCTACAGACACAGACAGACAGACAGACAGACAGACACACACACACACACAGACACTTTTCGGAAAACGACTTTTTTTCATGTTTTGAGTGTAGTAGAATCAGAATCTGCAATAATCTCGAACACGATTTTTTTTGCCATCACCATACTTCCATTCCTTAAGGAATATGTAAGTAAAATATCGGTATGGAGAACCATACATGACTTCCATATTCTAAGATTTATATTTAAAATCATTTTCAGCCAAACAGCCAGGCTGTGTCTTACCTGCCTTTTTATTGCTGTATTAAATGAAAAATATTATATTACATTAAAATGAAAAAATTATAATTTTATTGCCTGGCAACAAAATTATTTTATTTTTAACAATTACCATTGTTTCAAAAAGTTTAAATAAATTTTCAAGTACTTTACTCTTGTTAAAACGTAAAAGGTTGCAGGTAAACTACCCCTTCCCCTTAACCGATCTTCACCAAAATCGAAAGTCATCGAGACCTCTACAATTCAGGGACGTATGCAAAAAATTATTTGATTCTGTTTGAATTTGCGGCTGTTATCGTTTGCCATAGAAAATACGCTTGATAAAAAAACGTTGCAGGTAAACTACCCCTTCCCCTTAACCGATCTTCACCAAAAACAATAGGTCTTGAGTACTCTACAAATCAGGGCTGTATGCAAAACATTATTTGATTCTGTTTGAATTTGCGGCTGTTATCGTTTGCCATAGAAAATACCCTTGTTAAAAAAACGTTGCAGGTAAACTACCCCTTTCCCTCAACCGATCTTCACCAAAAACAATAGGTCTTGAGAACTCTACAATTCCTTAAGGAATATGGAAGTAAAATTACATATTCATGAAAGGGTGTGCAATTTTTAATCATAAAAAGTCATAAGCTATGGTGCTTTATAACTGAAATCACATTTCATTGTGTAGACAAAATAGCATCGTAATCAATATACATAAATACACATAAACTCAATAAAGTTCTACTCTGTAGTCAACACACAACAGTAAGTCCTTAAGCCCATACACACAATAACAACAAGATACTGATAAAATATTCTTATTCACTGGTATAACAGGTACGTTTAATTGCTGTTGGTCTGTACTGCTGTATATCGGTTACAGTTGTACATGTCATACTTAATCTTACCCAGAATTCAGAATACTATCCTTCTCCAATCTTTAGAGCTCTTTCTAGTCAGTCCACGTAGTACACCCTTGTACAACTAAAGTTCATTATTAGAACATAATCCACCTCTGTAAGGGGTAACCCTAAGATATTCATAAGCTGCATGCAGTAGTCTGTTTTTTCTCCATATTCACATTCTATTATAACATGTTGACTTCAGAAGCCTCCCAATTTACTAACAATCAATGTGAATCAATAGTAATTTTAGTTCCTCATGATGCTGAATCCTCATTCATCCAGTCAGACCATCTTGTGGAATCCTGGCCACATTAATCTCAAATATATAAAACTATAACATAAAATTGCAGAAAAAATAAAGGATACATGTATAATTATCTAAAACTTCTGGGCTGAAAGGCCATGGTCGAATGTTTGATCTTCTACAGCTAGACGTTTCGGCCACACTAGCTGTAGAAGATCAAGCATTCGACCACGGCCTTTCAGCCCGCAAGTTTTAGATAATTATAATGACAGTTGTCTTGTTTGTTCATCATCTTCTTTCACTGCACTACACTTTATATAATATTGAAAAATTTCTCAAGTGAAACTTACTTGTCTGTTTTGTATGTAGAACGCGTTTCGGCGTCGTGTTCGCATTCTTCAGCTTTGCGACAGACTGCCAGTACCTAGTAACGTTTGTTGGTTGGAAGGTATAGTGGGGGTGGTGTATAGAGGAAGGGGATTGGCGCGGGGATCCGAATTATTGTTTGTTTTGTGTATAACTGTGTCGAAAAGTGTATGTGATTTATATTGCAATTGGTTGTTTAGTATGTTGTTTGGTTGTGTTGTGTGGTGTTTGTATATTTCTACATAGGCCAGACGGGAAGATCTTTTTCATCCCGTTACTCTGAACACTTAAAGGCCCTTTCCAACAACAATATACATTCTGCGTTTGCCACACACATAACCATAGCTACACCAACATAGATACTAATCTTGAAATATTACACCTCTTACCCAAAGGGCGAAAACTCAACACGGCTGAACAGTATGAAATATACAAACACCACACAACACAACCAAACAACATACTAAACGACCAATTGCAATATAAATCACATACACTTTTCGACACAGTTATACACAAAACAAACAATAATTCGGATCCCCGCGCCAATCCCCTTCCTCTATACACCACCCCCACTATACCTTCCAACCAACAAATGTTACTAGGTACTGGCAGTGTCGCAAAGCTGAAGAAGGCGAACACGACGCCGAAACGCGTTCTACATACAAAACAGACAAGTAAGTTTCACTTGAGAAAGTTTTCAATATTATATAAATTATAATGACACCGGCCGTGAAAGCCTACGTACTAAAAAGGATACATGTATTTTTATTAAATATATTTTTCGTTTTGTATTTCAGTGCCAACACAGTGTCCCAGTGAGAGAACAAAGTGTTCACAATCTATAGAAGTACTACTGCAAACATGACACTATCTGAAATTTAATTTGGCTATTCCAAAGTAACAGTGCTTCTAGTTACACGGAATGAGCAAAAATCACAATTGCCGCTCTGTTCAATTACAATTTGTGTGTTCAGTTTTCTAATGCTTCCTTCTGGTGTAAAGTAGTTAATAGCATTACTGTCCTAAATGTTCAGAGGATTTGGTTGGCAGGCGACTTGATTCAACAGAAACAAATTTTATTTAACCTGATAATTAAAACAAAATAGAATATCACAAGAGAAAAACTTACAGCAGGTTGGGTCCTTGAGAGGCATATCAAAGTTTCATTGTTATTTTTGTAAACTATGTCAATAGTATTGCAATTATCACTACTAATTCCTATCTCTTTAAAAACAAAGACACTCTTTTAATTTCATTTCTCTGTTTCTATATACAATATATATATTTTATACAGATCTACAGTTTTATTCCGATCGTGATGAAATTTTGCACACTGACAGTTCAAAACAAGAGGAAAATTCTTATCTACATTTCATTATGAAAAAACTACCCCCACCCCCTTTTCCACCCCTTAAGCAAAATTTTAACGCGCAGCTTTGCAGTTTTTGTGAATATCTTGAAAACGGTGAGGAAATTGACAAAGTGGAGGGTGATTTTCTGAAAGCCCATAAAATTTGCTACAAAATCCAATTTTCCCGGCTCTGATAACGTTCTTAGTTCCGAAGTTATTAACAATCAAAGTTGAAAATTGGTGCACAGAGAGCTTCGCTTGCTCCAGAAACGTGTCAGAGCTTCTACGTCAAGGGCAAGGGAAACGTTGGAGGAAAGAGAGCTTCGCCTGCACCAGGACTGTGTCAGAGCTTCTGCATGAAAGGCAAGGGAAACGTCGGAGGAAAGAGAGCTTCGCCTGCACCAGAAATGTGTCAGAGCTTCTACGTCAAGGGCAAGGGAAACGTTGGAGGAGAGATATTCGCCTGCACCAGGACAGAGCTTCTGCATCAAGGGCAAGGGAAACGTCGGAGGAAAGAGAGCTTCGCCTGCACCAGAAACGTGTCAGAGCTTCTACGTTAAGGGCAAGGGAAATGTCGTAGGAACGAGAGTTGCGTCTAGAACAAGTTCGATGCAGAACGGAGGAATCAAGAATTGTGAGTCAACATTCTGATCTAAAATTAGGGGCATTTAATTACATTGCTGGATACGATTACTATACTCATCCTAAAGTCGTAATAGGACAGATGGATGTCGTATGTAACCATTGTCAGGCAAAGAAATATAAAGGCAAACCACCTGGGATGTGTTGCTCAAATGGGAAAGTGAAACTGCCGCCTCTTAAAGTGCCTCCTGAGCCACCGCTGTCTATCTGGTAGCACAGCACACTCCAAACATTTCCTCAAAAATGTAAGGTCATACTACAATTCCAGCTTTCAAATGACTTCGTTTTGAGCGTCTTCTATAGTGCAAGAACATGGAACATGGTTTTATGCCTACTTTTAAGGCACAGGGCCAAAACATTGTTAATATATCTAACAAGTAAAATATATTTTCGGCATATCAAGGTTTCAATTATTCACTCAATCCTTTTATAATAATTATCCCGAGCAAAGCCGGGCAAATTCCCTAGTTTACATATAATATAGCTTCATTAAAATTCTCACACTCTGCCATGATGGTGATCTACGTTCAACTAATTCAACTGATCTATGTTTTCCATATGTCTAAGGGATTTAACTACTTTCAAGTAATTCTGGTATGTTTTCATTATTGATTTCTCTCAGTATACATTCTGTAACGGTACAAACCTACGGGTATTTGGGATTTGAATATTCACACTTTTATTTCGCCCAAGTATAGCATCAAGGTTGGTGTGAATTGACAAAGGAATGTGCAGTTATTGACGAGGGGGCGTACGTGCCGCCAAGCGCGCACTTTCTCAGCCAAGGTTCTCAGGCGCTCGGTCACGTTTGACTAAATACCTCAGCGCTGTGTGCACCCTGAACAAGGCAGTCGACTTAAAACCACTCCCCTGGCTGGGTGAATACATTGGCTCACGAGCCAAAATTTTATTAAAATGTATACCAAAGTGAATTCGAGAAAACAGTAAAAACAGTTAATATCAAACAGTGCGGATGTGAGCATTTCCGCTCGCCATCGGCTGCGTACCGTACGCCAGCAACAAAAATGTGAACACAGCAAGTATAAAATATACAATAACCACTTATAACTTTATCAGAATGCATTAGCAGTGTAAAATACATAAAGTCATTGAACATTAGAAAACCAACATCCATAGTGCGTGTGTAACGATGCGACGTCTTCTGGACAGATTTGCAGCTAAGTAACAAATAAGAGATAAAACCAAATTTTCAGTACTTTGTTTAGATTCAATAAAATGAGCTCAGTTAGGGAAGTCCATGAAATTGTACCGCATGAATGAGTGTGTGATTGTGTGAATATAAAAAATATAAATTTAAGCAGTGCTGGGTTGTGAAATATATAGATAATTCTATAATTTAAGACATGATTGATTATGTTTATTTTGGTGGGATTATGTTTATTTAATAAAATTATAAATGGGAAAGAAATTTTAACTTGATTCAATAACTACGCCTCATGGCGAATAGCAATGTGTTTTGTTTCCGAAGTAGAATCTCATGTAACTATGTGTGGCTTGATAATAAAGGGTAATGTCATTGGTAAATCTTACAATTAAGAGTAAGTTATTTCAAGTAACAAGATCCGCTGTTTCTGGTTCGCTTAAACGAAACTGGCCCAAGAAGGTATGTATATTTGAGTTTTTCTTTGTTGATAACAACATGGCGCCCGAAATAGTTAATACAGAAAGTAAACAGTATGTAACTCAATTAATAAAATAATAAAAAGAAAAAAAACATAACAGATGGCTTCCGGAACAGGGACTCGACATAAAATTTTATTTTATGTAGAGTTAGCCTACTGGAAGGAGCGGAACAGTTACTTGAGGTAATATACAATTTGGAGATACGTAAAAATAGACGCAAAGATAAGGTTATGTTGTGACTACATGTGGTAGGGCAAATAGTTGAAATAGAATATTTTCTTTTAATAATAAGTTGTGTAATATTACATAGTAGTAGTTTGAAAAAGAGAAAATATAAATTTTGAGATGGCAGATAATAATGAAAATGTCAGCTTAACTGACATTGAAAACGAGAGCCAAATAAATATAGAATTAAGCGGAACTGAGTCGCAAATTATGAGTGAAGGAATTCACTCAACGCCAGTCCCGAGTAAAAAAGCTGAGGATAATGAACTGATGAAAATGATGCAATTGCTTTTTAATGCACAGAGTGTAAAATTTGATGAGAAGTTTAATGAATTAAAAGAACAGAATAAAGAACAAAAAAGCGGAATTAAAGAAATTAACAGCCATTTCAATACCAAATTCGATGAAGTAAAAAATGAAATTAAAAAACAAAATTTTAACTTTAACAAAAAGATTAACGAAATCAATGCACGTTATGAAAATATTCAAGAACAAATCATAGAAGCGATAGATCAGGTGTTTGATAAACAAATAAACAGAATAGACGACATAATTAATAAATTGAAAATGAATAAAGTAGAGGAGAATTATGAGATTAAAATGGGGGTAGAGAATAGTAGAGAAACAAATAAATTAAATGAAAATAAAGACGACAAGGTAAGTAGGGGTGAGAATTATGACAAAATAAATAAAAATATGGTGTTAGAGAATAATGGAGTGAATATTGGGAGTACTGATTGTAGCGGGTCAAATTTTGGGTGTTTTATTTTAACCGTTTGGGGCATATATTTATATTTTTATTTATTTCGTTTTTGGGCGGATTGTCATTGTGCAACGTATTTGTCCGTATAACAGACCAGTGTTGAGAAACAGTTGGAAACAAAGCGAAACGCAATCAGTGGTGTAACACGGCTGAAGAATTTACCTCCACCAAAATTCTAAGAACTTTGCAAGTGTGTTGACGCACAGGCGCGAATACCCACGCAAGCGCGTTCAAAAGGACGCTTTAACAAAAAACCAAGATGGCTAGAGAGACTAATATTTGTCGTCTTCTTCAAGATCCCCCGGAAACACTGTTTTAAGTCCGGCCCACTTAAATGACGTCAGCCACTGCCTATAGAAGATCATGTGCGACATTGACTCAAAAACCACATGCATAGCATGGGCCGAAGCTTCGGCGACGAAGCCCAAGGCTGTGATTTCCATCAAAAAGTATGAGATCACGTTAGCTACACCTGCGACGTTTTCCTGCCCAGTTAGTCGTTGATCGTGTCGGCCGACACAGCGCCGAGTGCGCCCTGCTAACTCTTACAGTTTTATTTTAAAGCAAAAGTGAAATAACAGTTTAAATCCATGTAACCGCGGTCAATACCATTCAGTGAAGAATATCTACGTTTAGTTCCGGACAAACCAGTGATTGCCAAACGTTAAATAGTGAGTGCGAATGATGACCACGTTGCCGACTATAGAATTTCACAACATGTTTAAGGGTTCGGGGTAATAAAAATGTTCAGGGGAGGGGGTATAAATTGAGAGAATGAGTGAATGGCAGGCTGGGCTCTGTCTGTATATTTGTTTTGTATAGTGATCACTAAGGTAAGCTCTTAGAATAAGTAACATGTAGCAGAGGCTAACCGAACAAAGAAAACTGTAACTTAATCTGTAAAACAATGATCAAAAGTTTTTGAACAAAATTTAAATATGATTCTGATTAATTAAAAAATCTAATTTCTCTTCTACAAAATTGCGAGTTAGTTTCTTTCACAACCTTAGTTCGTTTTATGTACTGTCATAGTTCGTCAAACGAAATGGGTGTACCGCCACTACTCGATCCGGCCAGATCCAAGTTGAAAGGTAAGTGGGAGTTGTGATCTGAATAAAATAGAATAATAACCAAAAATAATAAGAAAGTTACAATTGGTGCCGTGACTGCAGGATGTAATACAACAAAAAAGTTGTATTACACCGGCCTACATTTTGACAGTGCATTGAATGAAGTACGGTTGTGAAAGCGAAATTTTAGTTACGTGAAATGTACGTAATTATGGTAAGGTTTATTTTATATATGCTGTAGTATAACGTTTTGGAAGGGAAGAGTAACCAATTGTAGTTAACACTTAAGTAAAACTAAGCTATAAACTAGAAAAAATGTCTGAGAATACTAAACAAAGCAATATAACTAACGTAGAAATGAGTGAAAGTGGCCTTGAGTCGCAATCACTGGATGAAAGTGGCATGTTGAGGGGAGAGACGGGTGCCGTTACAGAAACAGCTGGCGGCAGTAATGTAATAGCTCATTCCACGCCGATTGCGTCTCAACCACAAGTAAATGAAACAGACATTGATTCGGGGATTCAATTGACCCCCGTTTCAATTAATAAAAGTAAACAATCAGAGGAAACAAATATGATGAGTGTTATGCTCAGTCAATTCGAGAGAATGAATAGTCGTTTTAATGATAATGATATAATTTTGAACAATATGAATAGTAATTTCAATGCAATAAATAAACGTTTTGATGGTAACGAAATAATTTTAAATAAAATGAAAAGTGATTTCAACAATAAATTAGATGAACAGAGAAGAAAATGTGAACAACAGAATATTCAGTTGCAGCAGAATATTAATGTGCAATTTGATAATTTGAGTCATGTATTAGACAAACATATTGATGAACGTTGTGAAAGTATGAAATTACACCTGTCAGAGTCACTAAATGAGCAATTAGAGTGCCGTGTTTCTGATATTACTAATAATATAACTGATAAAGTAGAGAAACAGATCACGGAACAATATAGCATAATGAATACAGTTTTTGAGCAACAAATAAGTGAATGTAACACCAATACTGAATGTAAGGTTAGTTACGCTATGAGTCAGATTGAAAATAATAACCTTAAAATAAGTGAAATAGAAAACAATTGTAAGATCGAATTTAAGACCATACATAATACAATAAATGACCTTGAATGTGATAATAACCTTAAATTAATGAATGTTAAAAATGAATTGAGCAAGGCCATCAGCCAACAAGTTAACACTGTTACCGAGCGAGTAATCATGACTCGTGACGTAAGCAGTGAAGTTGAGTTAGAGACATTCAGTTGTGATAACAAAAAAGTACACCCTATGCAGTTCATAAGCAGAGTGAGAGAGTTCAATAAGTTTAGCACTAATAACTGGGAAGTCCAATTATTAAAAATTTTAAAATGCTTTAAAGGTAGTTCGGAGATATGGGCCGAAGTACATAAAACGGAATGGGAGTGCTTTGAAAGTTTTGAGTCTGCATTTATGAATAAATATTGGTCTGAAGAAGACCAAGAAGTGTTACGAAGTAGAATCATGGGAACAGGGAATTTCGGGGGGCCCAATAATAATATAACAGGGTATGTGATGAAAATCTTTAACGAGGCGAAATACTTAGAACCGCCATTGCCATTTAGATCCTTTGTGAGGCATATCAGCAAGCATTTGCCAAGGGAAGTACAGATAACACTTATGACAAGGGAGGTAGCTAATATTAGCGAACTAGAGAATATTTTAGATGTGTTTCAGAATATCCGGGACCAAGAATTGAGTCGCCGTCAGAACCAGCAGAATGGAAATAATGGAGGTAATCAGGGACCGCCGAGGGGACCTACAAATGGACCAGCATACCACAGACGAGAACAAAATAACCGAGGACCAAAATGGACTTGTCCAGCATGTTCACAAGAGAATTATGCGACACAAAATTTTTGTTTTAGATGCAGGAGAGAGAGACCGGGTCAGCGACAGGGACCACCACCCGCACAGAACCAGCATGCATACCAGCGAAGGGGAGAAGGCCCAGGAGGAGCACAGAGAGGCCAAACTCATGAACCGCGAGGAAACCAGCACGAGCGAGGATACAACCATGCAGTGGCGAGCACCTCTGCGGGAAACTAAGAGGGACAATGGAACACCGGACCCGACCGTTGTCGCCGGAAGTTTCTGGGGTCCAAATGGATGATGGATACCGAAACAACATTGTGATTACAGATTTATCGGAGGAATTATTGGAGGAGGAAGACTTCGAAGCAGTGAGACGGGAGAATGGACTGACTGAGGTGAAAATCAACATAGAAGGTAAGGAGATTAAAACTTTAATCGATACGGGTAGCGAAATCTCTGTTATTTCTGAACATGTATTAGATGAATTAAAAGAAATAAATAAAAATATTCCATCTTTACCAGTAGCGGGGGTGACGATTGTAGGTATTACGGGAGTTAGAAGTAAGAGAGTCACGAAACAAGTACAGTTAAACATGATAATTAACGGGGTAGGGTATGATAATACATTTCTAGTTGTACGGGGACTAAATCTTGAGGTGATACTGGGAAATGATTTTTTGATTAAACATAAGGCGTTGATTGATTTTCATAAACGGGTATTAGAATTAAATAATGAAGGGGAACCAGTCCGTATTAATTTTGAACGGGTGTTAGATGCGGTAAGAATTTCAGGGGTAAGGGTGATACACAATCGGAATGATAAACAAGACATGGAAATTAGTATGAATGTGTGTAGTGAGAGTAAGATAGAGTATGAGGAGAATGGGGATCACTTATGGAATGAAAGAGCACTGAAATTTTGTAGTGAGGGTGGCGTGATAGGGAGTTCTCAACGTGAATCGTTGTGGCGGGTAGTAGAGAATTTTAGAGAAGTGTTTGCCGATGTACCAGGGAGGGCAAGAAACTATGAATGCGAGTTAAAGGTAAGGGAACACGCACCCTATGTGCAAAGAAGTTATCCGGTGCCCTATGCAAAGAGAAGAGCGGTCCAGTTTGAGTTAGAGAAAATGTTAGACGGAGATATAATTGAGCGATCTGTGTCACCATATTCCAACCCCTTAGTAGTCGTGATTAAAAAAGATGGTAGAGTTAGGTTATGTTTAGATGCCCGCAAAATCAATCAAATAATTATTCCAGATAGGGAGTCACCCGAAGCTATTGAAGAAATATTTCAGAAGTTTAGCGGTGTACAATATATGACCTCTTTAGACCTAACCGCCGGGTATTGGCAAGTTCCATTGGCAGCAAATAGTAGAAAATATACAGCTTTTTTATTCAATGGAAAGAATTACCAATTTAAGAGACTACCGTTCGGTTTGAACACAAGTGTAGCTAGCTTTATCAAGTGTCTGGACGAAATTTTGCAACCACACAACTTAGATTTTTTAACTATTTACGTTGATGACATTTTAATAGCATCCAGAACATTTGAAGAGCATGTAGAGCATTTGGAATATGTTTTGGGGAAGTTATATCAGGGAGGTTTGACAGTGAATTGGGACAAATCGAAATTTTTGCAAACGGAGATACATTTTTTAGGTTTCATCATAACACCTACAGGAATACGTGCCAATCCGGATAAAGTAGAATCCATCCTGAAGTTCCCGGAGCCCAAAAATATAAAACAATTGCAAAGTTTTCTTGGTCTTTGTAATTTTTACAGGAAGTTTCAGAGGAACTACGCACAGACGACGGCCCGACTCAGCGCAGTGTTACAGAAGAACAAGCAATGGAGATGGGGCGATAACGAAAGAGCGACGTTTAATGACATCAAAATTAAGTTCACAGACATGATACTAATGAACCATCCCAATTTTAATGACAAATTTTATTTGCAGACAGACGCTAGTAACATAGCATTGGGAGCGGAGCTTTACCAAGAGGACGAGACAAAAGAGCATAAAACCATCGCCTTCGCCAGCCGGACATTGCTAGCCGCTGAGCGCAACTACACTACCACAGAAAAGGAGCTCCTCAGTATAGTGTTCGCCGTGAGGAAGTTCCGAACGTATCTGCTGGGTAACAGGACCATCATCAGGACGGACCATAAAGCGCTATCGTTCCTCAATACTTGTAAACTCACACACAGCCGGATTACCAGGTGGGTGTTAGCTCTTCAAGAGTATAATTTTTCTTGGGAATATATTAAGGGTGTAGAGAACAGGGTGCCCGACACACTATCACGAGTAGACACAGATAGAAATAGAACAGGGAGAGATATTAAAGAGATAGAAATTTACAGATTATCCCGGGAAGATAAACTTTTTGGGGAAGAATTAAAAGATATAAATGTAATGCAAAGAGCTGATAATAAATTAAATAAAATAATTACTAGTATAGAATCAGATGTAGATGAGTTTGGGTATAAACAATATTTTCAAGTGTTTAAAGGGAGTTTGTTTAAAAAAGTAGAGGGGAGAGAGAGAGATTGGAGGTTAGTCATACCTGAAGGGTTGATAGAGAAAATAGTGTGGGACTGTCACTTTAGATACGGGCATTTTGGGGCACGGAAGTGTGTGAATGTATTAAAGGAATCTTGTTTATTTAAGAACATGGAGAAACGAGTCCGAAGAATACTTAGAGTTTGTGCGTTATGTCAGAAATCCAAAGTTGTAAATTATAGGTTAGAGGGAGAACTAAATTATATTAAAGTAGAAAAACCATTTGATCTGGTAGCTGTAGATTTGTACGGCCCATTACCGAAAGGTAGGGGTGGAGTGATGCATATTTTTGTTGTACTTGACACTTTTTCCAAATATGTCAGACTATATAGCGTGAAGCGAGCAACGAGCAAGGTGCTGAGCGAGAAGATCACACGCGACTACATGATCAATGTGGGAAAGCCGAAGGTGATATTATCCGACCACGGTCCGCAGTTCATCAGCGGAAGATGGCGCCAGACTCTTGGATGGGAAGGTATTATCCCAAAGCACACTGCCGTATATCATCCACAGTCGAATCAAGCTGAGAGAGTCATGAGGGAGTTGGGCAGAATTTTTCGAACATACTGCCATGCCAAACATAGTGAGTGGCCACTCTATGTGCAGAAGATTGAAAACTGGCTAAACTGCACCACCCACGAGTCGACGGGGTTCACGCCTTACGAGTTGATACGAGGAAAGCGCCCACAGCGGATTTTGGAACAATTAATTGAATATCCACCGGAAACCAACACTATTAGTAACGATGTTAAGCTGAGACTAGCCAATGAAAGTCTGTTGACAAAAGGGGAGAGGAGAAAACGGAAACATGACATGAAAGGTAAGTGGACGAAGTATGAGGTTGGACAGCTGGTATTGGTACGACGACACGATTTATCAAGTGCACAAGATAAGGAGATCAAGAAGTTTTTCTTATTGTACGAGGGGCCGTACGAGGTAGTGGAAATAAAAATGAAAAATTCATATGTGTTACAGAATAGAGAAACCAGGGAGATAGTGGGTACGCACAACGCTACAAATTTGAAATTATTTTGGTCAGCATAAGTATTTTGTTAATTTGTAAAGGTATGAATGTTATTTAATTATTCTTTTATGTTTTTAGAAGGGCTCCTCCCCCATTTTCGGGCGGCCACGATCTTACCAGTCCTGGCCGTGGAATTCGGAAAGCGGAGGCGGGCCATGGTTGGCAGGATCTTCCTTCGGGCAGTGAAAACAACGATGGTCCGGCTCCACCAAAATTGGTACAAAATAGAAATTTAACCACACATATTTGAACGGGGAGGGGGACCCCAACAGGTACGTGACTCGACTTAAAATTTTTTAATACACTCATGGTGCAGCGGTTTTGGTGTGCCTGTCACGTGCCTGCACTGCCTTAGAGTGTTTGTATATAATGGAGGCTGCATTAAATAAAAGGCAGTGCATTCAAATTAAATTTTTTGGTGTCAAGGGCAAAATTAAAATGGAGCCTTTGACAATATCTTCTGATTGGCCTGAAACGACGAGTTTTGGGGCAAGACGTTTTGGAGCAAGATAGAAAGCGGGGTAGAAGAAATGGTAGGAGAGGGGAAGTAGTGTGTTTCAGAGGGGGGACGTGAATTCACGTAGTATATCTATCTGGTTCCAATCCGTTTTGCAGCGAAACCCGACTTTTCGGGCGGTTACTGTCTACCAGCACTAATCTTGATTTTGGAATGTTAGTCAGCCTCCAGTGTAAATAGAGTTTTGAAAAAAAAAAAAAAAAAAAAAAAAAAAACCAAAATAATTTTGGATGTGTATAATTTTAAATTTAAGATATAATTTTTTTTCTTCTAAATTTTTTAGCATTAGGTGACCAAATATAATTGTTAGATTTTAGTAGTAGTGGGTATAGGAACGTTTTGAAGAAATGTGTAGTAATATAAGAACTTGTTATCAATACAAGATGTGGGGATAATTTTGGGGGGGTAGTTTGGTGCTCAATGAAGGGACATAACAGTGTAGTGTGGAACTGCTATGGGGGAAGGTTGTAGATTTTGTATTAATTATTTTATGTTACTAATGGTTAAGCTTCCATATAGAGTGGGTTAAAAACACCACCTAAATTAATATTGTCATTTAAATATAAATTCGTAAATTTAATATTACGAAAGATATTTTACTTGTGATTCCCCAAATTTTCGGGCGGTCACGGCCTCACCGAACCCTGACCGTGGAATTGGATTAGCTTTAACAGCTATGGTTGGGGCACATTACGATTACGCGCTGACCATAACTGGCCATAGCTGTTATCGTTGTAAAGGTGCATTTTGAAATTGATGGGGGGTAATAAAAAGGGGAATCACCAAACTATGGAACAGCGGCTGCCACTCTGTTCGAGAAGGAACAGCAGAGCCAGGTGGTAGATCCGTTTAAGGGTGCATGATTTTATAACAAGAACATGATGATGTTCACCAATGTTAAAACTTAACAGCGGAAGCAGAGGCACGGAGAGGTAAAAACCTGCTCCAAAATATACAGTCTCTGTGGAAGCGAAAGGGCGAAACAGTCCTCCATAATCTGAAATAGAGTGTGTGGCTGGGAGGTGACGTAAAGGAGTCACGAATTTAAAATTTTATGACGTAAAAGTTTTGCTTATTCAAAGTTTAATCCAATCAAAAATGCTTGTGCTCTGTCCACATAATTATATGCTCAGACTCGTAAAATAAGGTTCATACTATAATTTTAAAGGTATCATTTTATTGTTGTGTGTTAGATATAGTTGTTGATAAAATGTATTTTCATTATGTGCGTAATTTTTTTCTAAGCCAATCATTAGACGCCTGGCAGGCAATCAACATAATAGAAGTAAGTGTTGATAATGTATTACATGTATTTGTTCAATTTTAAGATGTAGTTTCATTGTGTTTTTATTATGTTAGGATATCAGCTGATCAACAATACCATGTCACTGGTATATGGGTTTGTAAATGTTACAAGTAATTAATGTTTAGTGTACTACAGACATTTTGAAGTAAAGATAAAAGGAATATGAGAAATAAAATAATAATAATTTATGCAAGTTAATAAAAGATAATTCATGGGTGATAAATGTTTTATGGGACATGCAGACCTGTCCAAGTTGAATTAAAAGTTGAATGTGAAATAGTGGAGATGAATATAATGTACTGTTGTTTTTGAGTTAATGTATGTTACAGAAGTTGGTGAAGTATTAAGGTTGACACAGTTGTGGGGAATTTATGTAGAGTTTTGAATGATCTATATTTATGTTTATAGTTAATGAGGTTATTTTGTGTATTTGTAGTGAGGTAATGAGATTGAGATTTTTGGGGATGGCAATTTTGTATTAGGGGGTAGTGTATTTGGGGAGTCCGCAACAAGGGTTGGGACGGGATTAGAATAGATTTTAGTGAGGAGGGGCCGCCTTAGGTAGAATCCGGGGGCCAAATAAGGGAAATGAGTTTTTGGGAAGGAAACACGTATCCTATGTACAAAGGGTTGGAGAGTATTTTTTTATATATGTAGAGAAGGCGGCGTTTTGAGTTAAATGGTAAGTTGTGGATTAGAATGTCCTGATTAGTAGATATTTTGGTAGAGATGGGTGTCATGGGAGTTGAAGTTGATGAATATTGGAGTCAAAGGGGTAAAGATTATATATGTAGACAGAATAAATGAGAATAAATAATTTACATCACCCCCAGTAAGGTAGAATTAACTGTTAACTAAGGAGAGGAATTTATAATAAAGAATGTACAATTGTTTTTTCAACCAGTGACAGAATTTTGATAGAAGTGAAAATAATGTAAAGTCAAGAATTGTTTGTTTTAAATAATGTAAATGTCAATCTGTTTATTATTTATATTAATATTTGTTCGTTTTAAATATTTTGTTTTATTATGTTTTGTATTTCAAGTTGGGATATTACCGATGTTTAAAGTGTTTTCAGAAATCATACATAACATATGTAGGTCAAGGGTTTGGGACTTGACCTAGTCATGATCAGCTGATGAGTTCATACACCTACTAAGCTTGCAGAGTAGGAATTCAATTTTAATTTGTTTGTTTGATTAATTCAAACTAATCTTTGAATAATTTTAATAAATGTTATTTAATAAATAAATTTAATAAATATTTAATGAATAATTTTTTTTGAATTTTAAAATTTTGAAAATTTCAAATTTTTTGAAAAAAAAAAAAAAAAAAAAATTTTTTTTGATGTTTCGCCTGCCAGCGAGTGAATATTTTGAGTAATGATCATTTTATTATGTATGTATTAATGATGTTTCTTTTATTGTATTGCTCTATATTGGTAGGCTATAAATTGTTCTCATGCTAGAGTAAGGATGTATTTGTATTAATAGGAATGTTTAGGTTAAGTCATTGAAACAAAAATTAGAAAAAAGAGGAAGAGAATTTTTTGATAAACGATTATTTTTTGAATTTGGAATTTTTTAAATTTTTGATAAATTTTAAAAGAAAGTTTTATTCTTATGTGTTATGGTAATATGTAATGTTAGAGTGTGTGAGCCCAGTATTTGCCAAAGGCAGCCCAGCTTGCAAAAAGGGGATCCACATCGGCGGAGGAGCTGGAACGATTTTAGCCAGGGATTGAGGATTTTTGGGGGTAGCATGTTAGAAGGCAAGGTGGGCTGTGGTGCGAGTCTGATCGATTTCTCGGTGTTGGGATCTCTTACGGAGAAGTCCAGTGATCTCGTTCAGATGAGTCCATGGTCGCTGAGCCAGGGGGGTCGTGTACCCATGAGATTAAGAACAAGGGGGTTGTTGGCACCAGTTCCTCACCGGTCCTCTTCGGGGTTTATCGATGAGATTTCTTCTGTCGTGGACAGCAGAATTCTCATCGAGGGGGTATTGTAGCGGGTCAAATTTTGGGTGTTTTATTTTAACCGTTTGGGGCATATATTTATATTTTTATTTATTTCGTTTTTGGGCGGATTGTCATTGTGCAACGTATTTGTCCGTATAACAGACCAGTGTTGAGAAACAGTTGGAAACAAAGCGAAACGCAATCAGTGGTGTAACACGGCTGAAGAATTTACCTCCACCAAAATTCTAAGAACTTTGCAAGTGTGTTGACGCACAGGCGCGAATACCCACGCAAGCGCGTTCAAAAGGACGCTTTAACAAAAAACCAAGATGGCTAGAGAGACTAATATTTGTCGTCTTCTTCAAGATCCCCCGGAAACACTGTTTTAAGTCCGGCCCACTTAAATGACGTCAGCCACTGCCTATAGAAGATCATGTGCGACATTGACTCAAAAACCACATGCATAGCATGCATAGCATGGGCCGAAGCTTCGGCGACGAAGCCCAAGGCTGTGATTTCCATCAAAAAGTATGAGATCACGTTAGCTACACCTGCGACGTTTTCCTGCCCAGTTAGTCGTTGATCGTGTCGGCCGACACAGCGCCGAGTGCGCCCTGCTAACTCTTACAGTTTTATTTTAAAGCAAAAGTGAAATAACAGTTTAAATCCATGTAACCGCGGTCAATACCATTCAGTGAAGAATATCTACGTTTAGTTCCGGACAAACCAGTGATTGCCAAACGTTAAATAGTGAGTGCGAATGATGACCACGTTGCCGACTATAGAATTTCACAACATGTTTAAGGGTTCGGGGTAATAAAAATGTTCAGGGGAGGGGGTATAAATTGAGAGAATGAGTGAATGGCAGGCTGGGCTCTGTCTGTATATTTGTTTTGTATAGTGATCACTAAGGTAAGCTCTTAGAATAAGTAACATGTAGCAGAGGCTAACCGAACAAAGAAAACTGTAACTTAATCTGTAAAACAATGATCAAAAGTTTTTGAACAAAATTTAAATATGATTCTGATTAATTAAAAAATCTAATTTCTCTTCTACAAAATTGCGAGTTAGTTTCTTTCACAACCTTAGTTCGTTTTATGTACTGTCATAGTTCGTCAAACGAAATGGGTGTACCGCCACTACTCGATCCGGCCAGATCCAAGTTGAAAGGTAAGTGGGAGTTGTGATCTGAATAAAATAGAATAATAACCAAAAATAATAAGAAAGTTACATGATGAAATTTTAGAGGGAGTAGAATGTAATAATGGAATGTTAGTGTGTGTTGATGAGTCAGAGAGAAAGTGGAGAGAGAGTATACAGGTAGAGGGGTTGCAGGGGGTAAATTTTTTCCCGTGATGTTGTAGTTGGGGGTGAAGAAAAGGCTTCACGAGTATATTTGGGAGACATATGGTCTGCAAATAGTTGTCCCTTGAATTTTTGTGCATCTGATAGGTGGTGCAGTAACAAAGTTGTAGTGTCCCCTGCATATATATTCAGAGAGAGAGAGAGAGAGAGAGAGAGAGAGAGAGAGAGAGAGAGAGAGAGAGAGAGAGAGAGAGAGAGAGTGTGACTTGGTGTTATGATGAGGGATATTTTGAGAGAGAGAGAGAGAGGTATGGTGATAGGAAAATAGAGTTGTTTGAGGTTGGGAGGAATTATAAAGAGTTAATAGAGAAAATAAAT
Organism: Magicicada septendecula; assembly: GCA_034769895.1. NCBI lineage: Eukaryota > Metazoa > Arthropoda > Insecta > Hemiptera > Cicadidae > Magicicada > Magicicada septendecula. The sequence continues at coordinate 228,682,525 of CM068368.1, read as the reverse complement.
TAACGAGAGAGTTGATTATATAAAAGGCTTACCTTGCGAAGTAATAAGTACAGCAGTAGTAGATGAAAATGATGATAACAAGCACTTACCTTATGGTGTAACGGGTGTAGTAGTAGATAACTATGATGACGATAATAATGACTTTATAACTTACCTGGTTGTAACAGATAATACTAAAGGCGACAGGACCATGCTCAATCGTGACAAGGTATATGAGATAATGATATGGAGTGATCATATTGATGGCAATAGTATTGTCGAAAATTATAAAAAATTGAATAATCTTTACATTGATAATCATAATATAAGGTATTCAATAAAAAATGACTTGTATAGACCTAAGGTTAGATTATTATATGATGATGGTGGATAAGTGTTTTATTGTTTATGAACATTTAATTATGTGAACAGTGTGGTTTTGAAATGGATTGTCTTGTGAAACGATTTTGGTCAATGATAACAAATAATAAGTTGGATTGTATATGTTTTTATGTGTCAATGTTAGATGTATTTGTGTATTACATTATGTTGTGTATTATATGTTATGTAAACATGTATGTAGGTAATAGGAGTTCATTGAATAATAGTTATAACATTTTTTTTTCAGACTAAATAAATGTAATGAGAATAATTGTGAAGTTTAAGGTAACTAAAGTAATTGTGAAATTTTAAATGATTGATTGAATTAAATAATAGAGATTAATTAATTAATTAATGTTATGATGATGAATTTAAATAATTTCTGAGATTTAGATGCTATAAAGAGTAGTATATGATTAAACAGATAATATGTTTGGATATGGAGCTACATTATTGTTATGAGATAAGTGATGAATTTTCCAGGGTAATTTCAAGGCTCATATTAAGGTGAAATGTTGTAAAATGTTTGGGTAATAATGATAAGGCATTTGAGTAAGTCAAAGTTAACTTTAATGGGTTTTAGATGAAAAAAGAATTTTGAAATAAGTAATACAGAAACAGGGGAATAATAGGGACACGGTAGATAGTGCATATATGTAGAGAAGGTGAGTAATGTAAATGGTAAATATATTTGTTGATGGTGAAATTTGGAGATGAGGGTGAGGTGGTAAGGAGTGATCAACGTGCGTCGTTGGGCAGGTACAGTACAAAGGGTTGAGAAGTGTTTGCCGAGATTATGGGAAGGGCAAAATGTGATGAATGGAATTGCCAAGGTCGGGAACACACATCCTAGTTACAAAGAGGGTAGTAGATATTTGATTATAAAAGAGGAGAATGGTATAAGTGGAATTAGTGCTGAAGGGGGTTATTAGTGAGAGATTGGTGTCACCCTATGTAATTCTGTTAGTGATTGTTAGTAGGAAGAAAGGGAGTAAGATTATATATATAAATGCCAATTCAATAAGTCAAATTATAGTGAATACAGGAGTCACCCAAACTAATTAAAGATCAAAATGTGAAATGTTAAATAGAGAATTCATAGTAGAAAAGTAATAAGAAATTAAATGTGATGTAACATGAATGTTAACAATAAATTTGAATTTTTATAGAATTAAATGGTACAATAATGAATAATTAAAAGTTTGATATAAAAGAGTTGATGGAAAATATAATAGTAGTGTTTGTAATTTTTATACAAATTATTTAAATGTGAATTGTTTGGTTAAATGTAGCAATGATATTGTTCATGTATATTATGTTATTATACAAGATTAATGGGTAATTTTGGGGGTTGTTTGGTGTCATTAGAAGTGAAAATAAATTGTGGAATGTAGAGACAGCAAATGTAGAAAGACATAAGTTTAGATATAAGTAGGCTATTGCAGTGGCGGCATGTGCCACTGTAGATAGCGGTATGGGTTGATGAGTAACGCACAAGTATGTTACCATCATCGGAGGCCGAAACTGGCGTATATACACTGCACAACGACTTATATAATTTTATATTATATGTTAATTGCTACCGGGCAGTGTATTCTAAAGACAAAGTGAAAACATGCGAATGAGAGATTTCCCCGCCTTTTTGGGCAATTACTGCCTTACCAGCACTAATCGTGGTTTTGGACGACAACCAGCTGTGGGCAGCAATTGTAAAACTGACCATGGTTGGTTGTCTGCGAAATTGGTGAAAATTGAAATTAACGGGGGGCCACTTAGGGGAAATCCCCGGAACTATGGAACAGCGGCTATCACCTTGTTCGAGTAGGAACAGCAAAACAGGTGATAGACCCGTCTTAAGGGTATAACTATGTAAGATTCAGATATGATGACATCTGGCAATTTAAAAATGTAAGGCCGAAGCAAGGACAGGAGACGACAAAATTCCTCCACTAATTCAGTCCTTGTGGAAGCAACTGGACGCCACAGTCCAGGGGGGGTCATAGTGTGTGTGGAAGGTGGTTACTACAGTGGGTAGGTAACGTTAAATGAATATCAAATATTAAGTAGATGATGTTGATAATGGTGTTGAGCATAAAAAATAATTATGATTTTGCTTTGAAGAAGTATTAGTATCAGGAAAACTGATCAATGAATTTTGAATAGATAGATTATTTTGCAATAATGAATTTGTGATTTGGTGCTATATAATCAATATATAGATAAATTGTTTGTTGATTTTGGTGAATTTGATTAATTATTTGACATATTATTGCACTAGTATAAGAGTATATTTCTTCTTGTTAATGGGAAAGGATTAATTATTATCAATTGGAATCGAAAATTCTATAAATGTTAATGGGAGTGAACTAAGAGAATGGAACGTCTGTATAATAAATCTTGTAATCATATAGGTGTTAGGAGTTAAAGAAAACCCAGTGCTTCTTAACACAAACCAGCACACAGCTAAGGGGAACCAGATCAGTTAGGGATATGGTATTATATAAGGCCACTATTTGATATTTTAATTTGATGTTTCAGTGATGCTGTGGTGGCGGTCCTGAGCTGGCCAGCGCGTCAGAACAGGAGCGTCAAGTGCCTGACTGGCCTTGCGGTGTTGGGATCTTGAGAGAGGAGTCCAGTAAGGTCATTCAGGTGCGGTCACGGCCACTGGACCCAGGGTAAGTTATCTATATTCTTTTATATAAACAATACAGGGGGTTGTGGCGACATATCCTAGCTGATCCCTTTAGGGAGTATGAATGTGTCAACGAGAGTTTTTATGCTTCGGCATAAAACCTCTCATTGAGGGGGTTTTGTAACGGTACAAACATACGGGTATTTGGGATTTGAATATTCACACTTTTATTTTGCCCAAGTATAGCATCAAGGTTGGTGTGAATTGACAAAGGAATGTGCAGTTATTGACAAGGGGGCATACGTGCCGCCAAGCGCGCACTTCCTCGGCCAAGGTTCTCAGGTGCTCGGTCACGTTTCACTAAATACCTCAGCGCTGTGCGCGCCCTGAACAAGGCAGTTGACTTAAAACCACTCCCCCAGCCGGGTGAATACATTGGCTCACGAGCCAAAATTTTATTAAAATGTATACCAAAGTGAATTCGAGAAAACAGTAAAAACAGTTAATATCAAACAGTGCGGATGTGAACATTTCCACTCGCCGTCGGCTGCGTACCGTTACGCCAGCAACAAAAATGTGAACACAGCAAGTATAAAATATAAAATAACCACTTATAACTTTATCAGAATGCATTAGCAGTGTAAAATACATAAAGTCATTGAACATTAGAAAACCAACATCCATAGTGCGTGTGTAACAATGCGACGTCTTCTGGACAGATTTGCAGCTAAGTAACAAATAAGAGATAAAACCAAATTTTCAGTACTTTGTTTAGATTCAATAAAATGAGCTCAGTTAGGGAAGTCCATGAAATTGTACCGCATGAATGAGTGTGTGATTGCGTGAATATAAAAAATATAAATTTAAGCAGTGCTGGGTTGTGAAATATATAGATAATTCTATAATTTAAGACATGATTGATTATGTTTATTTTGGTGGGATTATGTTTATTTAATAAAATTATAAATGGGAAAGAAATTTTAACTTGATTCAATAACTACGCCTCATGGCAAATAGCAATGTGTTTTGTTTCCGAAGTAGAATCTCATGTAACTATGTGTGGCTTGATAATAAAGGGTAATGTCATTGGTAAATCTTACAATTAAGAGTAAGTTATTTCAAGTAACAAGATCCGCTGTTTCTGGTTCGCTTAAACGAAACTGGCCCAAGAAGGTACATATATTTGAGTTTTTCTTTGTTGATAACAACATGGTGCCCGAAATAGTTAATACAGAAAGTAAACAGTATGTAACTCAATTAATAAAATAAAAAGAAAGAAAACATAACAATTCCAGTGTAGCTTTACTATGCATCCACAAGCCAGGCACAATCCATTTGGCTAATCTATAGAGATGAATCACAGCTTCACTCATTTTTGATTCAACATTGCACTTCAATGTGAGTGTGAGGTGTATGATGAAACCAAAGTTAATATAGTTACATACTTTTCTGTATTTCGTCACTATCTGCATTAAAGAGAATCAAAGCAATCACTTACATTGCTTACAGTGGTAAATATTAGCAGCAGATAAACATAAATTATACTTTACCTTTAAATATAATTATTACTACAGCTACCATTAGAAACTGATGCTACTACAAACTATACACAAACACATTAAAATACACAGTCATGTATGTACTGTACACCACCATAGAAATGTTGACCATAATATGTAACAGACCATACTAGTAGCAGCTTTTACACAAAATTCTGTATGTTCAGAAGCATATAACCAGATGAATTGCACCACGTCCATTGAACACAAAGCAACAAATCACACAATTCTAACACCATATGTGTCTGTCAAAACATTAACATACCTATATTGTCTAATTAAATGATCTGAAGTCAAAACAGGTCCACGACCTAATCCAGCATACAAAGAAAGAGCAAACAAAAATATTACTACCTTATTTAGTAAATATATGTTTACAGCTAAAATGAAACACACTGAATTAGTGCTTTTAAAATTGAATAATTAATTCATAACTAATTTTTTGTTTGTACTTTGATCAACTACTCCAGTAAATGTATTTTTTTTTTTAATTTGTTATTATTGCTTTGCACAACTTTATTAAATGGAAGCATCTACACGAATCTCACACATTAATTAGGTAGAACATCATTCACACATTTCTATATTTCCATTACACTTACAGTTGATTGTCCAATAATGTGACAAAAGGCTATGTTACTCAATTTTCTTTAAACATCATTATTTGAAACTTTCAGCTTTCTGTACTTTTTTTTATTTACTGTTTGTAACATTTAGGCTCACAAATAACTATCATGAGGGTTACTTTAGTATCATCAAAAAGCACCACAATGAACTGTAATAATTTTACCACATATACTGCACTTAACTTTATTCCAATCATTTCCTTCTACAGCACATTCATTCTATGGCCATGTTTCATTAAATGAAAGGATATGACATTAATACTCTTTCCTCTGTTTCATCCATAATCTTTTTTTTATAAATATCTTGATTACTATAAACAAACACACACACACACACACACACACACACACACCAAGTACAGAAGTAAATGACACACCCAACTGCAGATATAGTAATTTAGATTTTCACATTGTAATATATGCCATTTACTGACAGCATTGTCTATGTAACATGAATAAATTGCTTGTGGTGGATTTCCTATACAGAATGGGAACTGGTGAGATCTGAAAATATTTTCATGGAAAAAATTTCAACCTCTCATGAAGTTGAGCCACAAGGAAAACTGTGCACTCACAGTTTTAACATCCTGTTCAAATGTCTTTTTAATTTAATATTCTTTAAAATTTAACATTTAACAAAATCATTTTTCAAGAATATATTCTGAAACACTGTAGCCTTATGGGTCCACAGTTGAAACTGTCAATTTTATAACTGTATAACAATATGGCTTAATTATATTTGACTAAATAATTTCAGTTGGTCACCTTTCATTCATAAGTGTGAGACTTTTAAGTTTACGAACAGTGCTGTTGACACAGTAGCTCTGACGGGAGGCTAGTGGAATTACCCGTAAATTATTATACGGGCTACGTTCAACCTCCCGTATGAATTGTGACAACTGAGAATGAGTTCTGCTGCACACAATAACCTGTAAAAAGTACACAATTGATATTAACATTTGTTATAATATGCCTAACTTATCTTACTCCACAGCAGACACAAGCCAAAGCCAAGACTTAAATGTACATTATATACTGTATAATGAGATGACTAATAAATACACAAGCAATAACAGCAGGAAGAACAATAATTTGGAATATCAATACACAAAATAATTTAGCTATTAAAAATAAAATAGGCAATTAAGAAAATAATTTAAGAATTTTTGTAATATAATTTTTAACATAGAACACGCCAAAACATGACAAAAGGCATTTGTCATATCTTAACACTAATATGATTCCTGGGTCATAGAATTCTGTCACCTGTGACATGAACCATTTCTGGACACTCTTTTTTATATCTTCATCATTACTACCAAGAAATGTTTTGAGATGCATATACAGATGGAAATCTTTCTCTTCCCACTTTATAAATTTAATTTTTAATTTTATTATACCATCCATGTCAGAACTGTTATCTTGTATTCTTACTTTTATGAGTCTAATTGATGTCTTCTTTTATGCATGGCTTGTCTGTGGTTAATCCCCTTCCCTGCTTACAACCATTGTCATATTTGTTATGATATCATTTTCATCAGCTTCCACTTTTCTCGATTCCCTTACTATTCCAAGAGCATAAAAAATTCTCCTCAGAACTTACAGACAGTAATTTTATAATTTTGTTTGTAGTTATATTTTATTTGAAATACTGAATTATTTTAATCACCATTGAAGGCAGATGATTTTTACTACTATAGTCTTAATTTTTCCTTGCCAGTTTGAAGTGGCAACCAATACCTCAATGAGGATTAAAAGAAGAAAATTACAGGAGCCAGTAAAAACCATTTCACTAATTACAATATACATGTCATGTGATGGTCAAGCCTCTGCCAATCAGAAAACAACATTAACCAGTACAGTCATATCCAGCCTGCAGGTTCACCATTATCATTAAGACAAGATCAAGCCAGCATTTCAGCCTGCACATGTAGCTGAAATATTTACCTAAAGAAATAATAATAACTTAACATCCAAAAAACAAAAAAAAGTAAGATCTCAATTATTTTTATTTACTTAAATAACACAGTACTCAGCAGTAATTATCTTAAATACATTTAATACACTTAAATACATACAATAATTGGCTAAACGAGTAACTTTCAATGTGTGCTTAAACTCTAGCATTAGAAAATAAGTCCAGTACATCATTTGTTTCATTTAAACACATTTAAATGTAACATTAATTAATGTATTTCCTTAGCGTATTCCCTAATGCATTACAGCATGATACTAGAATTTACAGGCAATTCTTTAAAACAGTTAGTCACAGTAATAGTTACCACTAATAACAACATCAACAATAATAGTAATAATAAAGTTAAAAGTTGTGGGTAGGTAAAACGATGGTCTGATTTTTAATTCAACTTGAAATCAACAATTTAACAATGTGGATTTAATTAATAATTTAAATTCACAATATATATAAGGCTTCTGAAACCAGAACAGATGTGTCATCTACTCCAGAACAGAAGAAGAAGAAAAGTTACACGTGTACCACAGACAAAAAAAAAGCTTGAGGAGATTGTCACCACAACCAAGTCACGACAGGGGGAGACGTAACCACTCCCCACCATTTCTGGCAGTCACGTTCCTTGTGTACCAAATAGCATTAATACATGCTAATAATTTCCAACAGGCTATTCGAAGTAACAGATTACAAAATAATTACTGGTAATCTACATTTCTACAATTGTACTGACAAATTCAGAGATATTTTAAATTTTATGTAGCCTAATTTGAAAATAATATGAGCAAAACCTAACACTGAAATTTATGTAAGGCATATTTCTTAACACAATTCTTACAGAAAGCAATCTCCTGAGTAAATCAATGTGACAACTGTTGTAGTAAAATTACAATTTATTAAGCATTTTAGAATAGTAAATTAATTATTTATAATTTACTACTATTATTGTATATTAACTTAATTATTAATAAATCAATATAAGAAAAAACAGTAAATAATTAAGTTATTAATTTTTACTTCCATGTTCCTTAAGGAAATGGAAGTATGGTGATGGCAAAAAAAATCGTGTTCGAGATTATTGCAGATTCTGATTGTACTACACTCAAAACATGAAAAAAGTCATTTTTCGAAAAATGTGTGTGTGTGTGTAGATTTTTTTCTATGGCAAACGATAACAGTCGCAAATTCAAACAGAATTAAATAATTTTTTGCATACAGCCCTTATTTGTAGAGTACTCAAGACATATTGTTTTGGTGAAGATCGGTTAAGGGAAAGGGGTAGTTTACCTGCAACAGTTTTTTTTTAATCAAGGGTAATTTTTTTCTATGGCAAATGATAACAGCCGCGAATTCAAACAGAATCAAATAATTTTTTGCATACAGCCCTGAATTGTAGAGTTCTCAAGACTTATTGTTTTTGGTGAAGATCGGTTAAGGGAAAGGGGTAGTTTACCTGCAACGTTTTATGTTTTAACAAGGGTATTTTCTATGGCAAACGATAACAGCCGCAAATTCAATTCAGGAAAGTACGCAAAAAATTATTTGATTCTCTTTGAATTTACGGCAGTAATCGTTCGTCATAGAAAAAATTACCCTTGTTAAAACATAAAACGTTGCCGGTAAACTACCCCTTTCCCTTAACCGATCTTCACCAAAATCAACAGACCTTGAGTACTCTATAATTCAGGAAGGTATGCAAAAAAGTATTTGATTGTTTGAATTTATGGAAGTTATCGTTCGTCATAGAAAAAATTACCCTTGTTAAAACATAAAACGTTTGAGGTAAACAACCCCTTTTCTTTAACCGATCTTCACCAAAAGCAACAGGTCTTGAGAACTCTACAATTCAGGATTGTATGCGAAACATAAATTTGATTCTGTTTGAATTTGCGGCTGTTATCGTTTGCCATAGAAAAAAATTACCCTTGATAAAAAAAAAAGTTGCAGGTAAACTACCCCTTTCCCTTAACCAATCTTCACCAAAAACAATAGGTCTTGAGAACTCTACAATTCAGGGCTTTATGCAAAATATTATTTGTGTTGCATGCTCAACGCTCTCGAATATTTCTAGAGTTAGTATTGCAATGGGAAGTACTGCTGGTATAGGAATCGGAAATGTGTTTTTTAAATGAAGAAGTGGACTGTATGAAATCTGAGTTAAATAGCCATTTATTGAAAGATTATATAATGAAGCGCAGGCCCATGCAATTACGTGTGGCGTACATTGCCAAGATACATAACGATAGAACGAAAAATTGTATAAAGAAGTTACATTATTAAAATTCACATTGCCGCGGCTAGCAAATGGAAGAGAGTAGTGATCAGATGAAAGGCTGAGTTTTAACTAACTGTCGCAGCTCGCCATAGCGACATGTACTTTAAGCGAATGACGTAAGTGCATGAATAACGGCTGATTGCGCGCGAGTATAAACAGATACAAAGGTTTAACAATTTGATTGTTTGAATTTGCGGCTGTTACCGTTTGCCATAGAAAATACCCTTGTTAAAACAAAACGTTGCCGGTAAACTACTCCTTTCCCTTAACCGATCTTCGCCAAAAACAATAGGTCTTGAGTACTCTACAAATCAGGGCTGTATGCAAAAAATAATTTGATTCTGTTTGAATTTGCAGCTGTTATCGTTTGCCATAGAAAATACCCTTGTTAAAACATAAAACGTTGCAGGTAACCTACCCCTTTCCCTTAACCGATCTTCAGCAAAAACAATAGATCTTGAGTACTCTACAAATCAGGGCTGTATGCAAAAAATAATTTGATTCTGTTTGAAGGTCTATTTATTTTGGTGAAGATCAGTTAAGAGAAAGGGGTAGTTTACCTGCATCGTTTTATGTGATAACAAGAGTAATTTGTTCTATCACGAACGATAACTGCCGTAAATTCAAAGAGAATCAAATAAGTTTTTGCATACATTCCTGAATTGTAAAGGACTGAAGGTCTATTGATTTTGGTGACGATCGGTTAAGGGAAAGGGGTACTTTACCTGCAACATTTTATGTTGTAACAAGAGAAATGTTTTCATGATGAACGATAACTGCCGTAAATTCAAACAGAATCAAATAATTTTTTACATATGTGCCTGAGTTGTAGAGAACTCAAGGCCTATTTATTTTGGTGAAGATCGGTTACGGGGAAAGGGTAGTTTACCTGAAACATTTTTTGTTGTAACAAGAGTAAAGTACTTAATTTTGATAAATAAAGTATCCTGATAAGATCTTAATAATCCACTGTAGAAACGTAGATGAAATATCTATAAATGAAGAGGCTAGTTGAACGGGGTGGGGGTAATTTTCTATAAATGACAATTATAGTTGAAGGGGAGGGGATAATTTTTATTTATATGTCATATGGCAACAAAGAAGTAGTTTTTTGTTAAAATTCCTTCCTGGGCTGTTTGGGCTTAATCCAATGTTTTCTACAAAACCAGACGTTTCGGCAGTGCTATCGACTGCCATGGTCAGTGAAAATTGAGTGCACTATCATGAGGTGGTATAAGTTAGTGATCACAGTACTGTGGTTAAGGCTGAAGAAAGAAGTAGTTTCTATGGAAATAGTTCATTTCGAAAAGTATTTTAAATATAAATCTTAGAACATGGAAGTCATGTATTTTTATCCATACCGATATTTCTTATTTATTTGTAGTCTGAATCTTCACTTGTACTCAAATTTGAATCTTATCCTGTAATATAATTATTTTGTTCACTTCTCTGTCTATAATAATGGTCTGTAACCCAGTACTGTTCTTCAATTTTTGGTGTATCCTCACAACACTTTTCATATTTTCAAATATTTTTTCACCACAAACCTTTTTGTCAACTAAAGATAATTAATTACAATTATGTGCAAGTTCTCCTTTAATATATCCAAAGACAAAATATATAGGATCTAAATTTGAAAGGCAAGATGTGGAAAGGAAATGGAATATTGCCTTTTCCATAAATTTTGTTATCGACAATACTTTTTTTCTTTCTAAATGAAATGATGTTACTATTTCCAACAATGAGATTTATTAACGTGATGTCTATTTTGACACTGTGCTTCACAAACGAATCAATTACAATGAGAACAGTTACAGACAGTAACAGACAATGTGAACAGTTACTAACGCACATAAACAAAATACATAAAAACATAACCTTCACTGCCGAATACGAACACAACAATACCATAAACTTCTTAGACCTCTCCATCACAAAACTAGAACACAGGCACAAATTCAGTATATACAGAAAACCAACTACAACTGACACACTAATACACAACACCTCCAATCACCCAATACAACACAAACTAGCTGCTTTTAGAACCATGATACATAGACTTAACAACATCCCCTTAGATGAAATAGACTACAAAGACGAACTAAACACGATAAAATATCTAGCAGAATCTAACGGTTATGAAAGAACAATAGTCAGTAAACTCCTACACAAAACACAAAACAAACAACAGACAAAGACAGAAAACAACAAATTCATAACACTAACATACATCAACAAACAAACAGAAAAAATTGCCCACAAATTCAAAAAAGCAGGATACAGAATCGCTTACAAAACTACTAACAAAACAGAACACACACTATCAAAACGCACGCCCAAAGCACAAAACAAATTCGATCTACCCGGTGTATATAAACTAAATTGTTCAAATTGCAATAAATTCTACATAGGCCAGACAGGACGTAGCTTCAAACAGAGATACATTGAACACACAAAAGCACTCCACACCACTACAGAATCTACCTTCGCAAACCACCTCATTGAAGCAAACCACACATATAAAAACATCGACAATAACATGAACATACTACACGTACACACAAAAGGCCGAAAACTAGACACTCTAGAACAATTAGAAATATACAAACACACAAAAACAAATAAAAACGACATCCTAAACGAACAGACACAATTCAAATCGCACGCATTATTCGAACACATCTCACCACACACACACAGCTTCGATCTTTCGAAACATTATCTCGTCGCCAACAACAAGACGAACAACGCTACTAACGACAGCCTCTGATGAAGCCTTCTATAGGTGAAAGCCGGTTTAGGCTGTAAGGTAAAACTTTACGTTTTTACTTATAAAAAACTTTGTGTTCCGAGTCGTCAATATTATAGTGATATTTAGTTAAGTAACGGACACGTCATGGACAACGAAATCCAAGAATCAATTATTGTTGCCTTAGTGAACCTAAAGTTGGCTTTTTATTACTTTCTACACAGCGATACTTGGCAATTTCCACCACTATTACTGAACTGTTTAGATCAGGTAATAATTTTTCTGATAACCACTTGCTGAAATTATTAAAATTCATAGAGCTATAGCAATCACCAAATGATGTCCATGAAGACTTGAATATTAACAGTCCATTGTTAATAGCTGCACCTCCTCACAGTAAACTACAATATGTCTATTACCTTTCCCAATTTTCATTGTTATACTTATCTCTTTAGAAAAGTGCCAACATGAAGACACTTAGTGTCATGTCTGAACATATGTTTCATCAATATAAACAATATTTTTACCTTCTTGTCATTTACGTCCTGTGTTTGCCTATTACCAGTGTTTATTAATGTCACTGAAATAGCAAATCCTCCAGGCAATGATAACACTTCTTTCTATCATGAGCCTTCTAATGGACTGGTCCATTTAAGTCCTAACTTTTTAAGTCGTTACCTCAAATATTCTCATTCACATTCAATAACATTATCTTCCTTTCAAGATTTTAATAAACTCTTTACTGAGGGGGAGAGTTTATTTTGACAAATTTTTACAGAACAAAATTCATACACCTTTCTCCTTCTTACACTGTGCAATCTTTTTTTTTATGAGCCTCAGATTTTCCTTTTCGAATGGAATTTACATTCCTTTCATGACCAGAAGTAGATCATTTCTATCCTTTTTTTAAAATTTTGTACACAGTAGACTGAACAACTTCTGCTGCTTCATGTGTACTGGCAGCAATATTATAATCCAAGTTATGCTCTTCTATTTTATAATATTCCGCCATGTTGAAAACAATTTCTCTGGCTTAACTTATTAGAGGTCTCCCAAAAGCTACCTTAGTGTTTGATGATAACACCATTTATGTAATATACAATAACAATATTCTACAGTAACAATGAAACAACAAAACAGTGGCAAAATAATGTCTTAAAAAAACTTCACAAACTAAGTACACAACGCTCTATGAGTTCTAACAAGAGTAAATACAGTAAAACTTGGCTAATTCGAAGCTGAAGGGACCAGTAAAAAATTCGAATTATCCAAAAATTCGAATTAGGAAAGTTTTAATAAGGGTAGAAAAATCAAATCAATAACACCGAAATTCAGTAAAGCAATATGTTATTTTATTAAACAATTTCCTTATACATATGTATTACAAACGAATAAACACGTTTCAGTACAAATATAGCATTTACAGTTTTCTAAAAAAGATAAAAACTTTTGATTGCATTTTGCAGTTAATACACTGAGTTGTAATAAACTCTTCAAGTTTATTAAGTGGTTGGAAAATAGCGTCACTTACGTTCTGTTGTCCTTCAACAAACCATCTCAAGTCTTGAATGTAATTTGATGCCTGTGAAGCCGTTGGAATCGGTATCTCTGGAAGTTCTAGCTGGTCCCCTTCTTCATCTGAAGATGCACCATCATTTTTGTTCACATCAGCCACGATCTCCGCATCTGTCTGTTCACCGCACACCGCCAAGTCTTCATCCATGTTTACAAACTCTACGTAACAAATGCCTGCGTCATGCCCAACATCTTCCCAGTTATCCGCAGTGGGTACGACTTCTATAGCAGCTTTATTCTCCTCTTCACCTTCAATGTGGCAGAAACCACCTTTACGAAAGCAATTAGCAATTGTTTTTTGCGTAACTTGGCCCCAAGCACTGTTGCACATGCGGGCAACTTGAAGGATGTTAATCTTGATAGTATTTTCGTGCTCATCTAAATAAGCACCTGACAGAATTTTTTGGACCACAATCCGTCTGTAAAAATGCTTAAAATTTTTTATTACACCTTGGTCCATAGGTTGAACTACTGAAGTCATGTTTGGGGGGAAATACACAACCTTTATATTTTCCATCAAAGGAATAGTGTTGTGTGCTGTACAGTTGTCAATAAACAAGACGATTCTTCTGTTTCGATTCCGAAATTTCCTGTTTATTTTCAAAAACCATCTTTCGAAAATTTCACCTGTCATCCAAGCTTTATTGTTTGATTCATATTCAACTGGTTTTGTTTTTTCATTTTTTAAACAACGTGGGTTGGGTGACTTCCCTATCATTAGCAAAGGCAGTTTATCCTAGCCATCCATGTTTGCTCCGACTAAAAGTGTTATGCGCTCCTTGCTGTGTTTGCCGCCAATACAACTTTCTCCTTTAAAAGCAAGTGTTTTGTTGGGGGGTGCATTTGAAGAATAAGCCCGTCTCGCCTACGTTAAAAATGTCTTTAGCGTCTCTATCAGAAATCATTTGCAACAAATCGTCTTTCCATAAATTTGGAGCTTCAACGTCAACAGATCCACTTTCCCCACAAACAGTTTTCAAAGACATGCCATTCTTTTCTTTAAAACCATCGAGCCAACCAGTGCTGGCCTTAAAATCATTTTTCCCTAAGCTAGATGCGAATTCCTCAGCTTTGGCTCTGACGAGGGGCCCACTGACTGGAATTTTTTTGTCCCTTGTTTGCTTAAACCACATCACTACACATTCATCCACATCAGGATTTTCTGGTCCTCGCGCTCTTTTCCTAACTTTGTCGCTGGCTTTACACACACTATTAAAAATCTTCTATTTATTTTTTAGATAAGTTGACAGTGTACTTGGTGGTATCCCGAATTCCTTAGCAATTTCAGATTTCATTTTTGTCCCTTTTCCACTTCCCAAATAACGGCAACCTTTTCGGCAAATGTCAATGATTTGTATTGGGTCCGTGTTGGTTTTAAAAGGCACATGATGAACACACAACACAATAAAACTGCACAATAAGCAGTCTGTATATACAGTACTGTATAAAGAAAGGAACGGTCTCTCACTACAGGACAAACTCAAAAAGACTTAACCCTTCCGCGAATGCAGGCAGACTGAACTGAAAGCAACAGTGAGAGTGGCTGACTGATGAGGAACAAGGGACACGGCGGACGGTACCGTTACACGATCCAGTCACATGTCATCGCGAGATACTGGCGCCAATTCCACGAATTTGACACAAAGGACAAGCGTCTGTTCAAAAGGGCGATGCCTGCTTGTCTGTTTCCAGTCGTCTCTCTATTGTTACGTGGTCTAGCCCATATTGCAGGCGATTGTTTGTAGTTTGAGCAAAATTTTTATTTCGAATTAACCAAAAAAAGTTCGAATTACAGACGATGTTTTTGCACGGTTTTACATAGGATATTCAAGGGACCACGGTAAAAGTTCAAATTATCCATGAATTCGAATTATGCATGTTCGAATTAGCCAAGTTCTACTGTATATTATTTGTAAATAAATTTATAAAGAAAGCATATATATTTACACACATAATTAAATCACAAATTATTTATAAATATGTATATGCTTCTAACTGAACAACATGCTGCCCAATAAAATCTTTTAAAAAGCCTTCAGATTTTCCTGGTAGAGATGGTGGGAGTTAGACCCTTCTCCACCAAGCAACCACGTGTACATGGGGATTTTTTTGGTCTGATATATCCCCATAATATAGAAGTTACAACAGTTAGTGATAAAAAGAAGTTAAAAAGCTTAATGTCACTGTCTTCCTCATGAAATCGATTTATTAATTTATACTCAATGTGCTTATACTATTTAGTACTACAATTATAATATTTACTTCTTTTGCTTATTCGTGATAACTCACCTTACAACTCCGCTCCATTCCAGGGTTCGTCACACGAACGGCGTAATACAAGTGAGGTTCCAAGGTTATATTAATAACATACGCAACTCGCATTTATGAAAAATAACTAAAATTTTATTCTATTCTTTAGACTGCTTTCAGGTCATGAATTATTCATTTCTTTCTCTCAAATTATGTTATCAATTCTTCCCCAATAATTAAGACAAAAACATTCTTTAACTATTCTATTAACGAGACAATCTTATATAAATAAATTTAAAATAAACATCTTATATTAAATAAAGCAGCCCAGCCTGCTCACGCACTACATTCATACAAAACCCCTTTTATAAAATTGAAAATTAATTAATTCATTTAATTTTGAGTCGACTACTTAGCCCGCGTCCTTCTGATGACCACGTGCTGCATCTCTTATGTGTATGAATGTTTCGTTTGTTTGTCACATTTCTCGCTTTTACTGTCCACTCCGTTACTTTGTCTGAACTGTCGAATTTAACTGTTTCTGTTCAAACTTTCTGTTACACTTCGGAATATGTAAAATACAAAAACTTTTGTTCGCGACCAACTTGTCCCGGCCGGGAACGAGTGATTTCGTCGACTGGTTACGGTTTTCACATTTTATGAAGTTTCGCCCGACCGGTAATACGCGTCAATATTCGCGTCCGTTACACTTAGTTCTTTTCGTCGACTGACTATATCGTTACCAACATGCCTCCCTTCCACTGTTGGTCAAAATGGGAAACCAATGCCTTCAGGTATCAACATGTTCGTCCACTTACATCCAGCATGGGTTGTTAGGTGTATTGGACATTAACGAAATTTTGAGGCCACTAGCCACGTCACTCAAATGGGCGTGTTCTTAATTGTACTTCCGTCTTCTATCGAGCACATGTTGAACAAATTTCACAAAAAGCCATTTTGGTTCGGCTTGGTCCGAGCGTCGTCTGTGCGCCCCGCTGGTGTTCGCACGTTTGTGTGCGTCACACATATTTGACTTCTTGGAATTCTACTGCGTTGTCGCACACACGCCGCATTCCAACGCCCTAACTACGTTCAAACTTCACATCACTGTCCCTTTGTTCGACGACAATTTTATTTAACATGTGACTGGCCACACAGATGGAAAATAATTTTATGAATTGCAATAAAACAAAAGCCCTTCCTTTTAGCCCCGTTACAATACCCCCCCAATGAGAGGTCTTTTGTCGAAACAGAAGAACTCTCATTGCTAAACCCCTAAGAGGATCGGTGAGGATGTGGTGCCAACAACCCCCCATTAATTCTTCACGCATCATGGGTAAACTACCCCCCTAGCTCGGCGACTATGGCTGCACCTGAACGAGATTACTGGACTTCACTATCCGAGATCCCAACACCATAATATCGAACAGCTACGCGCCATAATGCACCTAACTTTCTAACATGCCACCCCCAAAATCCAAACCCTTGGCCTTATACCATGCCAGATCCTCAACCGATATGTTCCCCCTTACATGCACACTGGGCTGCCTTTAGCAAGTACTGGGCATGTACACATACGTATTACCATATTTTCTCGCATAATTAACGCACTTTTTTGACGAAAAATACCGGCGAAAATTTCGGGTGCGTAAATTATTCAAGGATTTCAGATATACCCAAATTTCATTTGAAATTTATTGACATTTAAAAGATACATTAAATATATTATACACAAAATCAGTTCAACTCATTGAAGTTATCATCATTTGGCATAAAATTACGGTTGAGTTTTCTTCTGAACAATCAAATAGAGTACATTAGGCAAGTTGGACACACAGTTTCAAGTACGGACACCGGAAAATATTCTTCCCGTCACGAGCTGATAGTACGACCTGAAGCAAAATACCGTAAATATGAATTAACGAAAGTACTAACGACGTAAGTAATAATGACATACCTGCTAAAAAGGAAGAAAAATAATCTTACCTTTTATAGGCTACCGAGTTGGTCGTCGCCACTAGAACTGCAGGAAGAATTGGTCCTGCTATCACTGCTCATATCTCTCCATAAGAAGTCATCTTCAGTCCCGTCTAACGCATTCGAGATTCCCGTCTTTTTGAAGCTCTTTTCAATCACCTTCGAAGAAATCATGTCCCAAGCGCGCAATATCCACTGACAAAGGAGTTCCACAGATGGTTTCAGAATTTTGCCTGTTGGAGTAAGTTCGTGCACATTTTCTGCCATCCAGCACTGATAGAGTTTTCGCACATTGTCCTTGAATGGTTTATTTATCGAAACGTCCAAGGGTTGAAGTACTGATGTCAGTCCACCAGGAATCACAGCCAAATCGGTTTTCATGGTTTCCAATAATTTTTTAGTGTTTTCCGTCAGATGGCCACGAAAACTGTCCAACACGAGAAGAGCCGGGCACCGAAGGAGAGACCCCGCTCTATTTCCCCAAACCGTTCGTATCCAGTCTTCTACGAGTGACGTGTCCATCCACCCTTTTTCTTGGACACGAACGTGGATCCCACGTGGAAATTTTACTTTCGGCATTGTTTTTCGCTTCAGGACAACGTACGGTGCAAGCTTTCTGCCATCAGCTGTTACAGCAAGCATTACCGTACACCATTGTTTTTCACTTCCAGTAGTGCGCACAAAAACATTCGATGTTCCTTTCGTATCGATTGTTCGACTTTGTGGCATATCGAAACTGATAGGCGTGTGATCTGCATTTCCTATCTGGGAAAGCAAATATTTCTTCGCTTTCCATTTCCTAATCACGAAGCGATGAAAATCAATGACTTTTTGGTTGAAATCAGTCGGCATTCTTTGACATAAGGATGTTCTTCTTCGAAGAGAGAGTCCATTTCTCTTCATAAATTTAATCACCCAGCCTCGGCTAACCTTAAAATTCGAGACACTGATCCCATGTGCTGCAGCTATTTCTCGTCCTTTAAAATACAGCATTTCATAAGAAACGGCATATCCATCATTGCGTAACGAAATCACATATTTCAGAAGATACTCCTCTACTTGCGGAAACTAGCCACTTTTTGGACCGCGAAATGCTTTACGAGACTTGTTGGTCTCTTGAAGGGCAATTTTCTGTTTTCGCCAGTACTGCACGTTACACTCGGACACAGAATATTTGTGGCCTGCTGCCCTATTCCCATGTGTTTCGGCGTAAGCGATCACCCCAAGTTTATATGACGCAGTATTAGTCGAATACTTGCTCATTGTGGAGTAATGAACGACTTTGAGATCACAAAACATCCGTGTATCCAAAACACTCATAAAATGAGTTTCTACCAGACTGGAATAGATCGTCACTAATCACATCTTCGCTGATTCACTCACCGGACTGAAATACTGCAGTGAGTAATAACAGGAAGTTGCACGAGGGTTTGAAATGCGAGGTTGCGCAATAGGAAAGCTAGTACTTGACATCTTTATTTCGAAACGCACCCGGAACTGTGTAATGAAATCATCAAGAAAGTGGGTGCGTCAAATACGCAAATATTTCTTTTTTCCCACTTTGAACCGTCCAGAAATGGGATGCGTAAATTATGCGGGGGCGTTAATTATGCGAGAAAATATGGTAATACATTCTAAACAAAATTCCCTAAAATATTTTAAAATCATTTTTTCCAAATCAAAATATAGCAAACAAATTAAATTCAAATCATTAAATTTGGTTAAAATTTTCATTTAAGTTCCAAATCAACCTGTTATACTACCCTTTCTTTCATCAAAACAAAAAATAAAAATCTTTTACATGAATCTACCCTTCTCTATCAATTTTCTTCACTACTAATAACAACCACAAAAAAAAACAACTTGAACACCTTATTAAAACATGAATTCACTTACCCTAACTTTTGTTTATAATATATATATATTGTAGCGTGACAGATATAAGCATAATATTGAATGGCAATTGATCATTAGAATAATGAAGTTATAATATTTAAATTTGGAAGAAAGCAGTAAGTTTAATATAAATAGATTAATTCATAGCAACTGTGGAAAGAAATCATTATTATAAAGAAAATACAAGTTAAAATAAAAGGAGTTACTAGTGATGAGTCATCCAAAACCAGTCTCATAACCAAAGGTTTTCAAGGTATAACCCAGGAAGGTAAAATAGTAAATAACAAAGCAGTACACAATATGACCAAACCCACAACGAGTGGGTTACAAAGTTTAGGCATTCATATAGTGAAATAGTAAAATGTACACAGGATGTGAAAATATTTTTGAACAATGGTAAGGATAATATTATATGGGCTAAGAGTTTAATTGAAACTGAAGGAAACAGTTAGTTAATTATTGGTAGTTGAACGGTTAACATGACATACCTTTGAAAACGTGAATAATCTAACCTATAATCGTCATACAAAGCGAGTGTATAGTGAGTTATTGTGAAATCGCGAGTGACTTGTAAAATACTTCTGAAACTATCATATTATAACAGAAACGATCAAGTAACACTCCATAACACAGAACAATATAAATCTACTCCGAAAAACACCATAAAACACTAGAAAACTGTATAATACATTAAACCAAATTAGTGATGGAATCGGAGAAAGTGTTTGAACTAATAATTATACAGATACACTAAATACAACCCAGAATCACTACACCAGTCACTACACAACATATAACAAGAGATTTGCGGACACGAGAACAGAAATATTGCGTCAAAATACATTATTTGGAATGCAGCAGCAACGAACAACATTTTCATCGACTTGACGGCAGCCATCTTTCTTTGACAATTCCAGTGCCTCTTCGTGGTTCATCACAGCTGTTTGGTGAAAACAATTATTATATTTACAAATTATTATTCAATGTCTGTGTTTATTAATAACTATTAATTTGATTGTAACGTTATACTTTTTAAATATTAGCCCGATTTCTCTGACTTTGGTAATAACTGGCTGTTTAAAGAACCCTATATAATTTTTATATCATATACTTGTAACTTTTTTCGATATCCTGAGAATCGATACTAATCGATAAGAGTCAATATTGCTATTACTTAATAAAATATTAATACTTTTCAATACTTAATAGTTCTTTATTTCTTCAATAATACTAATTACCAATAATATAATTCTAATTGATAATCTACAAGGACTTTACCACCCGTAAGTGAAGATAACCTAAAAAATAGAAAGGTAAACAAATATCGATTGGTTTACAGACAGTCTTATGAGTGGTGATAGATTATTTAAATTATACTAAAACTTTAATAAAAAATTTTCAGAAGAGCATTACACTGTTTAAAACTTCACAGCCCTATATTAATTAATTGATCCTAATTAATTAATTAATAAAATTAAAATAATTTTTTTTTATAAACATAATTTTTTTTTAAATTTCCTTCAAAACAATAAATTTTGTTTTGAAACGTTCGGCGAAGCCAAGCATATATATTTCTTCATCAACTTTACGCTACTCGACCGGTCTTGCTACCATTGGGACTCGACCAGCTGGGAAACTTAAGGAAGTGTTTCAGGCCAGCAAGACGTCGAGAGCCACACCAATTACACACCAATTAAACACCTTACAACTTACAGATTCACACATCAATCTTATTTATTTTATTACAAATTGAATAGTCCAAACAGAGGGGCTTGATTACATCGGAGTCGAACTTCACAATCACAATCTCTTATATCATCAACACATATATTTATTTAATTTGTAATTTATTACAATATATATATATATATATATATACTAAACAACATTATTCTTCAATAGACATACCAGTAATACACATAAACAATAATATACTTAAAACTCAAACATCATCTATATGGCAGGTCTAAATAATTTTTTTTAATCAAAATATCTTTTTCTCAATATTCAGAAAATTTTAAATCATTTAACTCAATTAAACGACAAAATTGCATCAATCAATTGCTAGAAACTGGTCTTGTCTATAACATCAACCATCAGCTGATCTCTCTGGGTCGTCAACGACCTTGACATACATATGTTACATAAAGCTACATCATAAAATACATGAAACATCTTTAAAATTTCTTACCTTCAAACATAATACAGCATAATCAAATAGAACATTCAAAATTAACATGGTCATTATTATCTTACAATAAACAATAAAATTTACATTTAAACTGACCAAAATTACACATTTTATAACTTTATATTACTCTCAAATTCTATTAAAATCTGTCACTTGTTTCAATTATTTTATCACATTTTGACTATGATTTTCTTTCTTTAATATTTTCATTCTCCATTAGTTTGGGTGACTCAATTATTCGTAACATTTCGATTTACAAGCTTGGTATTTACATATAATCTTACACCCCTTATGACTCTAATATACACTTAACAGCTTTAATCTAGTCTGACACCCCTCTATCAAAACATCTACCAACCATTCTCTGCCCCTAACTTATTACTCTAACTCATTTCAAATCATTCTACCCTTATAACAAAATTCTCTCTACCCCTTTGTACTCAGGATATGTGTTCCCTTCCCAATGCTCATTCCCTTATCTGGTTCCTGGACCCTCCCTAGGTAACCCTTTCTGGCGCTAATTGGTTCCCCTCCCGCCACAACGCTTTTCGTTGAGGACTCCTTATCACACCATCCCCCTTACAAAATTCCCCATCAACTAATTATCTCCCATTACATCACTTTCATCTACAAAATATCTCCATTTATTTATTACCTCAATATATCAATCATTACTCTACATATTTTCCCCATAGCTACTGTGTCACTATTACCTCTCAAATTCTACATTACGTCTATTCACAATAATACTGTTCTCTCTAACACCCCTTTAAACTTAACTTGGACTGATTTAAATGTCCTAACGAAATAATAATCACCCAAATTCTAACATTTACTACATTTTACATTACAGTTACCATTGAAAAATCAAAATTATCTCAAACACATTTTACCATTTAATTCAAAATCTCTTAAACCACATTGAAAATCTATTATTCAAACATTAATTATTCAAATTTAATTACATTGATAAAAAATCTGCAAACTATTTCTAAGTGACATGGTACGTATATAACACCAGTAATCAGCTGATGTTCCTGGTCAGGTGAACGACCTTTCTCTGAATCTCTTTCAAGCAATTCTACTGTGTAAAAGACATAGCTTATGCTTACAATCCTTCTCCTCTAACATGATAAAATAATAACACAATAACATATTAAACACAATATGATAAACATCTACAGCACCACTTTCTCAAATCAAAACAAAATTATTTAGTCAGCTCAGTATCGAGTCACCATTATTAAGTTACAACAAATTTTTTAATTCGTTACTCCCCTGAGTAACCCCCCTTCCACACACACTATGACCCCCCCTGGACTGTGGCGTCCACAAGGACTGAAGTTTTGGAGGAATTTTGTCATCTCCTTGTCCTTGCTTCTGTGTTACATTTTTCAAAATGCTAGATATCATCATATCTTGTAAAGGTACTCCTTTCTTTCCTTTTTAATTAAAAATTACTCATCATAAAATAATACTCACCGCTGCCAGAATTTTACTTACCGTCATGATCCCATTAAACTTACCTTTAAAAATTACCCAGGTCGCCACGATATTTTATGGTTTAATATCGAAACCATTCTACACACTTGCCCTTATAAAAATCCCGCTATCTGACCACCCTTAAAATCCAGAAAATCCCAAATTTCGTTAGACGAGTTGTCAACACAGAAAACTAGGAAATGGTTTACGGCGAAATAACTACACTAACACATGTTTATAGAAGAATGAACCTTTTAATTACTCTTTTTATTATTTTAATTAAATACTCTATCATTGATTATTACGTTTTCTTTATATTTAAAATGTTTACTAATTTTAGTCCAATAATTTTGTATAGACTACTACTACTACATCTTTCTAGTTGAGCCAGTACTTTTAATAACCCATACACACACTCACTCAATTTACATTTCTTTTTAAAACTTCCTATTTAATTAATGAGCTCTTTATTAATTATAATGTTTTGGCCAAATGAAACTGTCTTTACACTTGTTACCTATTTGCGTAATATCCAAATGTTGTACACGATATTGTCCGGAACTGTTTTCACTAGTCACTCTCCACTCCGAACACAGTTTGTTATTACCTTACGTCATTTTATATTACTTGGTAGGCCTACTTTTGTATTTTTTCGGCCTACCAAGAACTCGTCCGAGGCTACCGTTTTTGTTCTGGTAACTGTCTGCTGATTGTCTGGCCGCTCAGCCGCGAGTTGTAACGGAACTGGCCGCACGTTATTATTTGTACACTTTTAATACTTTTGAATGTTTACACACTTTCTTAGATAGGCCGGATTTATTTTAACGGCCTATCTTGTAAACCCGAGACCACTGTTTTTTAATTAACAAACTTTACTGTCTGATACTGCTTACTACTGTTCACTCTCTAATGACACACTGCAGACTGGAGACTGTGTCACAAGGCTGCTGCTGGCGGTTACGCAATGCGTCTGGCAATTGTTTTGGCTGACTGTATGTATGTTGCATTGCTGTACTGGAGGCTCCTCACAGGTGAAAGTCTGGCAATTTGGAAAGTGCTTAAAATGATAATTTAAATTAATATAAAATTAAACTGGGGTGGCTCACAATTCTGTACCGTTACAATACCCCCCCCCAATAAGAGGTTGAAGGCCAAAGCGTTCAAACTCTTATTGCCTAAACCCTAAGAGGATCAGTGAGGATATGGCGCCGCAACCCCCCTGAACACTCTACTAAATCATGGGTTCTTATCCCCCTAGTCTGGCGACTGTGACAGCACCCATCCGACCTTACTGGACTTCTCTGTTCGAGATCCCAACACCGAAAAATCGAACAGATACCCGACCCAGTATCGCCTGACTTTGAAACATGGAATTGAAAAATTGACAAACGGCCTTCCATCACTCCATATCCCACAACTTGTTCGTTTCCTCTTAGCCGTACTGGTTCATTGACAACGTACTGGCTCATTTTATATTATAGACCCTAAACAATAGTATTAATAAAACAATATTGGTTTACAATGGTACACATAAATTCCAGTTAAATTGAATAATATTCCCCGTACAATATTGCCCAACCAAAATGACACATTAATTATACAACATAACATTAACTCACAGTAAATACAAATTATATCCTTACTTGCCTACTATATTTATATAGGCTAAACAAAATTTTGTTTAATGAAATTAAATAATGAAAGTACATATTTCATTTATTTTACAATTACATTTGAAGTTTGCATCAGAATAAATTTAAATTTATTATTAAAATCATATTTTCAATTATTTAATTATCAAATTAAATTGTGTTTAATTAATTAAATTATAATTTAATTAATCTCAAAAGTTACAATAATTGCCTCATTATTATTTGGTCTGTAAAAAATTTAACTTCAATTCTTTTATGTCACAATAAGGTTTTACTCAAGATACTGATTCAGCAGACTACAACATTTTTTTGTTATTGTCACCAAGTATGACTGTATACATTAGTCTCAACATACAGCACCCCTGTTTATATAAACAGTTATGTGCCAGGTTTGTTTTCATAAACACTCTCAGTCTCAACACTCACAGTCTAAACATTCTGGTTACATCACCTCTAACACCTATACTGCACTTTTCAATTTTTCGTAAATCTTTTAGATAACATATTTGTCTCTTAACTTTTTTATTCCAATTCAGATCAGATATATTTTAATTCACCACAATTACTTTAATAGCATTATCACAATTCATTTATTATTATTGTTACACTCTTTTCACACCTGTAAGCGTTTTTATTATACCTGATTATAAAATTTTTTATACTTACAATCCATTTAACATGATATACACACAAAACATAATCACCATACCACAATACTTTCACCTCACCTCTGAAACATTTAACACAAATATTAGTTTACATCAAACAATTTAGCCATCTATTATGGAATTCCAAATCTCGTAAACCATTCAACTCAAAAATTTCAATTATATAACTTTTAAATCAATCAGAATATTTTAAACATTTCAAATTGTTTCAATTAAATTCATTATTAAAATATAAATTCCATTATTATTGTTTGCCGTTATACAAATTAGCCAATTACTGTTTCCGAACTTAATGTTATTATTTCTTTAAATTGCAAAATATTAATCTTATTATTACAACAATTAATTACATACATACACTGTTCACTTAACCCTTTACAACACATACAATTGAATTCACTACATATTATAAGAAATTCGAATAACGTGTGTGTTTCGTGGTTAAATCTGCCACACGTTGGATGCGTCAATTTATAAGAAAACGCGATTCGGGGTTATCTTATATATTTATAAAATTATTATGTTTATTTGTTTATAGTAATTGTACTAAAATAATAGTTAAATTCCGTTTAAAGCCACACGGGTTGTCTAATCTATTTGTAATAAAATGAAAACGCGTGTGTTTACAATTAACTTGAAGTAAAATAAAAGAGTGGTTGTTGTTTAAATTTAAATTCGTGGTTAAAATATTAAAAGTCTCATTAAAACAAAATTCCTCTATGGGTGAAGTGTTCTTTTGAGATAACTCAATGTTGAGAATGGTTAATTCTACTTGAAGGTGACTAATGTAGTAAAGTATCTTACCATACAACATTCAAAGTTACTCACAGTGTTTACAATGGTTTAATTATACTTGTTTTTTAAAGAATTCCCTTGTATTAAATAAATAAATAATGAAGTTAATTATATTTAAATGTTAGATTAACTTAAATTAAAACATGAAGTATGGCAGTTGATTGCTTGATAGTAGATCTCGTCTGGTTGAAACTGGTAGTAGAAACTTCTTCTGATTACAGGTAGTCTGAGTAAGTCAAGTCCCGTAAAGTCTGGACAATATTATAAACAAACATGTACTTTTACGTACCTGATTGCGTTTACTTGAAGTTCACTAAACGGTCAACTCAGCTTACATTCATCAACTCCCTTTGGTTGCAAGGTTATGTCACCTTGTTTATTAAATTAGTGGGCGCCACACGGATTTATTCGGGGAAAATCCCGTGTAAAACCCATGCATAAAAATTATTAGATGAAAAGAAAATTTAAAATAGTTGAGTACCACTTTTTGGCAATGCTATTCCAATATGTCAAACACAACAGAAGGTTGTTTAAGTTTATTAAATGAAACTATTTAATTATTCAAAAAAATAAATCAAATCAGGTGATGCTGTTAATAATGGGTTTATTTGCACCCTTATAGTGAATTAAAAAAGATAGACATAATGTAAACATACAAAGTTGTACAATAAAAGTTAGTTATTATATGCCTCATACGGCTTGCTCAGAACATGAATTATAAATCTGGTTAAGTCCAGATATTATTTATTTTAATATAAAATTATTACAATTATTAATGTTATTATTACTATTATTGTTATTATTATTATCTCAGTTGTGAATTCTTTGAGACACGAAAGAAAACAATTATACCTACATAGTATCCAATGATACAATTGATCAACAAAGTTTTAGGTTACTTTTACCAAGTAATTGAAAAAAAAAAACGATCTATTGAAAGATCGTGCGTTTCATCAACGCTTGCTTTTTTAATGACAATCTTTATCAATTGAGAGCCCTTACAACTAACATATAGCTTACTTACTAATAACAAAATTTGAATAATAAATCGAAACGTGGTGTAATCTTAAATACTGTTTTTGTGTTTTGCGTCAGTACAGGTTATGGTAGCAAAAATACAAGTTATTGCACTCAGACCAAGATTGATAATAATTGCACTTTTACCTTCAGAGTTTTAATTATTTAATTAAAACCTTTTATCACTTAAGTAATCGGATTATAGTGATTACTTTGTTTCGGCACTAATTCGCACAAGAACAGAATAATGCGATCCTCTTCTGATTAAAATGGATCGTGAATAATGACAATAAATTATTTTCTGTTCGTCATTCCCGCACAAATTAAAATAAACTGCACTTAAACACTGTCGTTGGTTGATGATGAACTTGAAGTAAAAATTTCTTGTCGTTAACTATTGGTTCCGGAGTACAAGGTAACTGACGCTATGTGTTATAAAGAAAAACGTAGCGGAGACGAGCGTACGTCTGTTCTGCTCGCTAGTTAGTAAAGGTCTTCTTCCAAAATTCGCTGGTTTGTCTTTATATACCCTTCTCTTGGATCGGGCTTAGGTAAAATTATTATTTAATAACTAATTTTCTTATTGGTCCATACAGGTGAGACGAGGATGACGTATCACTTTTTGGCGGTTGATAACGGTTTTTCTAACTGTCAAATGTTGAGATGATTGACAGGTCGCTTCTGTTGTCATTGTTATTATTATTCGTATTCAGATTCCTGATGTACATTTAGAAAATGATGCTAACAGTTGTAATACGCTTAATACCGTCACGATTGAGTTGATATTATTATCAAATTAAAGATTGTTTTGTTTCCTTTAAATTGATATCACTCGATCTCGAATTACTTTCACTTTAACCGACATTGTTAGAAAATCAATGTTCGGGTACACTATTCTTACTGTCGTCTGCTCTTTATGAGTCGCCGATTTTACACTTTTGGTTAACCTTGCTCGTATCCACATAACATTTTATTAATCAAATGTTTATGTGCGGACACCATTAATACTGTACTGACGTTTTTTTTCACTGAACTTTACTTGTACACCTTAATTCTATACATAGTAATAAATGATCCTACTGACTATGACATTTCGTTCACCGTTAGTTTGTTTTAAGCTACTATTTACAATTAAAATTATGGCTAAATCTATCGTTTTAATAACATTTTTCGTTATGTCAATGCATAACCATAGTTCTTGTGCATTTTAGTTTGCACTGGTGATAATTATTGATAGTCATTTTATTGACTAATGTTTGGTCTAAGTTTGTTAAGTGTATCGCCTACACTGAAATTTGGCCTTAATAATGCCTATTGGTTCTCAATTCGGTAAATTATGGAGACATCTTATTTGTATAAGATTCTCTTATATAAATATCTCTCTTTTCTGACAGGTATATTTGATGCAGAAATACATCTTAGTTCCTACAATATAGCCATTGTTAACATTGGTTTTGGCATTCATTATCTACTGTTCATTGTCACATTCATTATCAGAAAAATGCTGATTTTGCTTTCACAGTATTTAACTGCTCATTCGTTTGTTTTTTTGTTTATAAATGACATTCGGTTTACATTAACCATTTACTGAATTGACAGTTGAATTTACATTTATTCTGTCCATTAGTTCGTTTTAGTCTCAGTCTAGTTGTAGTGTCAAACAGCTATTGGGTTACTGTTTCACATGGCACTTCTGCTTTATTCTTCTCTCTTGGTTTCTTCTTTCTTGTTTATTTTGACTATTCTATACCTATTTACATGGTTATTCTGTTTTTATGAAATCTGATAACATACACTTAGGTTAGGTGACATCTTGTGATGTTACATATACACCCTCTTTAAAATTAATCATTTGAAAAATTTATATTTTGTAAAATTATCAATTCATGTCAGTTTCTTAGTATACTTCAATAAAATTTTCTCTTGTATTCCTAGATTTTTTAAACATATTATTGGTGTATTACTCTAGGTTGGCTTTTTATACAATAGTACAATTCTTAATTTACTAGTAATTTCAAGCTGCTTACTCTCTAAATCATTTAACTATAATTGATCTTGTTTCTCAAGTTAATTATTCCCTGTTTTATTTACATTCTACTTTCTCACTACATATCTTTGCATTCGTGATCATTTGGATGGTTATTACAATTTATACCTCACAGATTCTTTCATAATATTCCTTGATATAATAAAACAATATAATTCCCTAACTGTAGTAGAGGTTTTGGAATCAGGGTGGCTCACTATGGCTAACATCCTCTGCCGTTCCTCCCTACACATTCTCAGATTCAGAGGCATTACTCTTCTCTGTCTGAGTAAAAATAAACATTGCACCTGGCAATAGTTGCACTATCACAACTCAAAAAAAATATCACATATCATTCATATTCAATAATATAATATATTCACTATAATATACAAGGTATCAGAGGTTTTCATTTAGATCACATTTCTATCTTTATACTTGCTAACATACTTTCTTTCTTACAGGTAATTACTTCTTTTAGACTTGATGTTTTTTCAGCTATGCTTTTATTAGCTATATAGTTACTTATGTACTAGTTAACAATTTGTTGTGGTTCATTTAAATATTTTTAAGATTATACACTGGTTTTGATGCTTATAGTACTTATGCATTTGTTTGTTCTATCTAGAGTTCACAATATATTTCTGTTTTCACTATGGTTCATTAAATCTTTCTTAACGAGTTATATTCCTCCTGAATTATCAGGCTTACATTGTTTGTATACTAAATGGTTTTTTCTTTTTTTCTGATGTTCTCTGACATATTCTTATGATGTATCATATTTGATAATTGACAAACATTGTTCTTTCCTTTCATTTCATTATAACAATAGTTATTCTTACAATTAATACTCTTTGTTATTTTTCTTCTCTACTCCTTCAAGTGATGGTGGTTTTCACTTATTCTGGATGATTTTATACACTATATACTATGCTGTAATTACAATTTCATTTAACAATATACTAATATCTATTTCATAGACATTCTTGGGGTTTTCATGGTTTGTTTCACAAATATTAATTTTTCTTTCCTTACATTCCATAATAATGTCCTTCTTTTTATTTTACACACTTTGTTATACTGCCTCTCTACTCCTTCAAAGGTTAGTTGGGTGAACCTTTATTCTGGACGATTTTAATTTAACATTTGAGTTTTATGAGAGGTATACTATAATCATTTTATAAACATTAGGTCATATAGAATATTCATCTGGATACATGTTTTTCTCTAGGTATAGTACAGTAATTGTATTTTCTTATTAAATCATTTGATTGACCTTATCTAATATTCTATCCCCTGGGGTAATAGGTCTGGTACATTTTCATCATTAACAAATGGTTTGGTTTACATCTTAAATCTACACACCTTTGTAACTTGATAAGGTGGATTGACTAGTTATAGCTAATTAGTTACCTTCAACATTTTTGGTAGTTTAACAACAAATGGGTTTGTTTATATTAGTGGTTTTTTCCAATATATATTTTACTTTTTTATAACATAAACGTATGGGTGAGGAATGTTGCTTCCTATTGCATATTATCCCACCTTAATATTAATCATTTCTTACTCGTCGATATTCATGGGGTTATTTGTGCTCTTCCACTCTATTCCTATCATGCGGTTCTTCCACTTGGCAGCTACCAGATAGTCATTGGCTCCCCGTTTCCTTGCCTTCTTCCTCTCCTCATCTTTGGTATTCCTGTGTTCATTGTACTCTGGGCCTGGGCTATTATTGATGTCTGGCCCTTCTTCTAATCCGGGTTGACCTTTGTTCATTTCCTGGTTGGATTCTTCCATCGCTTGGTCCCTCTTTTTCCGCATTTCCCTTATTCTTTGGGCATACCTTTCAATAAGCTGGTCCAGTCGTTCTTGATCATTTTCCTTCTCCCTGTAAAGCCTCTTTCTTCTAGGAGTATTCGCCTTAAATACCTCATTGTTTATGACCTTCTCCGTCATAACATAGTCAATGGCATGTAACGTTGTTTTAATCGTTCCGTCATCTGGGTCATTAATTAAATGGTTTAATGATCGGTTATGCATTAAGGACTCGATTGATTTTATTTGGTGTATTTTATTTGGTGGTACATTTAATTTAATTGGATTCTTATTTAATTTTTTACCCACGGTTTTATGGTGATTTATTTTTAATATTTTTATGAAGTCTTGTTTATACTTCTTACCATTGGTCCTTGCTCTATGACTAATAATTGGGTTGTCCACGAAGTTAATCAATCCACTCCTGGTCATTTCTAATATTTCCTTTGTAATCCTTGTTTTCTTAGAGCGTATTATTCTTTTTATCTTTGTCTCTTTCTCTCCTGTCTTCTTAATTATCTTGTTTTTTACATTTTTAATGATAGTTTCTTTATGCTGAATGTTCTCTTCATTCCAATGGTGTGTATCCTCAGGCACCAATGCTTTCGAGTCTTCTTTATCCTCAGTTTGGTTATCAGTGTCTTTGAATTGTATACTTAATTCTTCCATGGATTCATCATTTGATACTTCTCCTATCTCTGAGTTGTCATCGTCCTTTCCTTCTTCATTATTCTCCGGCTCTGGACTCATTTGTTCCATGTTTTTGTCTTCGGATACCTTCCGTTCTTCTCCCCACTTCCGGTTATTCATGTCATCCATTTTTTGGCTAATTTTCATTAAGGTGGTGTTCAATTCTTCTCTAATTGCTTGACGGTTATCGTCGATTTTACTGTTCAGCGCGTCTATAGACTTATGAGTATCGTCAAACCTTTTATTTAGGTCCTCCTTCAGCGATTCCACATTTTTACTAAGCGATTCCAGGTTTCTATTTAAGTCCCGATGGTCCTCCCTTATCGACTCTATATTTCTATTTAACACCTCGACATTCCTTTGATTTTCTTCCTGGGATTTCTTACCATCTTCCTGTAATGCTTCCATATTTTTATTCATTGATCGACTATCTTCCTGTAATGCTTCCATATTTTTATTCATTGATCGACTATCTTCCTTAATCTGTCCGAATTGTTCCATCATCATTCTCATCATGTGATCCCATCTCGTCTCTTCGGATGGTCTGCCTGGTTGGTCGCTGACAATCATTTCCATCTCTGGTTCTACTTGCGGTGTTTCGTCGGTACTAGTCTCGATATTGTTGATTGTAATAATTCCCATCTCGTCTGTGGGTTGCTCTTCGTATGTATCTACATCCCGTTGCATCTCTCCTACCCTACTGTCCTTATATCTTGTATCGTACTGATGGGTGTGCGGCATGTTAATTTTTTCGTGTCTACCGGGCTAATATAAAAAATATATTTATTTAATATTTTTTAAGCCACACTAGTTGGTGCGCCAATTTATAATGAACCGAATAACTTGTGTGTTTCGTGGTTACTTCTGCCCCACGTTGGGCGCCAATTTATAAGAAATTCGAATAACGTGTGTGTTTCGTGGTTAAATCTGCCACACGTTGGATGCGTCAATTTATAAGAAAACGCGATTCGGGGTTATCTTATATATTTATAAAATTATTATGTTTATTTGTTTATAGTAATTGTACTAAAATAATAGTTAAATTCCGTTTAAAGCCACACGGGTTGTCTAATCTATTTGTAATAAAATGAAAACGCGTGTGTTTACAATTAACTTGAAGTAAAATAAAAGAGTGGTTGTTGTTTAAATTTAAATTCGTGGTTAAAATATTAAAAGTCTCATTAAAACAAAATTCCTCTATGGGTGAAGTGTTCTTTTGAGATAACTCAATGTTGAGAATGGTTAATTCTACTTGAAGGTGACTAATGTAGTAAAGTATCTTACCATACAACATTCAAAGTTACTCACAGTGTTTACAATGGTTTAATTATACTTGTTTTTTAAAGAATTCCCTTGTATTAAATAAAATAATGAAGTTAATTATATTTAAATGTTAGATTAACTTAAATTAAAACATGAAGTATGGCAGTTGATTGCTTGATAGTAGATCTCGTCTGGTTGAAACTGGTAGTAGAAACTTCTTCTGATTACAGGTAGTCTGAGTAAGTCAAGTCCCGTAAAGTCTGGACAATATTATAAACAAACATGTACTTTTACGTACCTGATTGCGTTTACTTGAAGTTCACTAAACGGTCAACTCAGCTTACATTCATCAACTCCCTTTGGTTGCAAGGTTATGTCACCTTGTTTATTAAATTAGTGGGCGCCACACGGATTTATTCGGGGAAAATCCCGTGTAAAACCCATGCATAAAAATTATTAGATGAAAAGAAAATTTAAAATAGTTGAGTACCACTTTTTGGCAATGCTATTCCAATATGTCAAACACAACAGAAGGTTGTTTAAGTTTATTAAATGAAACTATTTAATTATTCAAAAAAATAAATCAAATCAGGTGATGCTGTTAATAATGGGTTTATTTGCACCCTTATAGTGAATTAAAAAAGATACACATAATGTAAACATACAAAGTTGTACAATAAAAGTTAGTTATTATATGCCTCATACTGCTTGCTCAGAACATGAATTATAAATCTGGTTAAGTCCAGATATTATTTATTTTAATATAAAATTATTACAATTATTAATGTTATTATTACTATTATTGTTATTATTATTATCTCAGTTGTGAATTCTTTGAGACACGAAAGAAAACAATTATGCCTACACAGTATCCAATGATACAATTGATCAACAAAGTTTTAGGTTACTTTTACCAAGTAATTGAAAAAAAAAAAAACGATCTATTGAAAGATCGTGCGTTTCATCAACGCTTGCTTTTTTAATGACAATCTTTATCAATTGAGAGCCCTTACAACTAACATATAGCTTACTTACTAATAACAAAATTTGAATAATAAATCGAAACGTGGTGTAATCTTAAATACTGTTTTTGTGTTTTGCGTCAGTACAGGTTATGGTAGCAAAAATACAAGTTATTGCACTCAGACCAAGATTGATAATAATTGCACTTTTACCTTCAGAGTTTTAATTATTTAATTAAAACCTTTTATCACTTAAGTAATCGGATTATAGTGATTACTTTGTTTCGGCACTAATTCGCACAAGAACAGAATAATGCGATCCTCTTCTGATTAAAATGGATCGTGAATAATGACAATAAATTATTTTCTGTTCGTCATTCCCGCACAAATTAAAATAAACTGCACTTAAACACTGTCGTTGGTTGATGATGAACTTGAAGTAAAAATTTCTTGTCGTTAACTATTGGTTCCGGAGTACAAGGTAACTGACGCTATGTGTTATAAAGAAAAACGTAGCGGAGACGAGCGTACGTCTGTTCTGCTCGCTAGTTAGTAAAGGTCTTCTTCCAAAATTCGCTGGTTTGTCTTTATATACCCTTCTCTTGGATCGGGCTTAGGTAAAATTATTATTTAATAACTAATTTTCTTATTGGTCCATACAGGTGAGACGAGGATGACGTATCACTTTTTGGCGGTTGATAACGGTTTTTCTAACTGTCAAATGTTGAGATGATTGACAGGTCGCTTCTGTTGTCATTGTTATTATTATTCGTATTCAGATTCCTGATGTACATTTAGAAAATGATGCTAACAGTTGTAATACGCTTAATACCGTCACGATTGAGTTGATATTATTATCAAATTAAAGATTGTTTTGTTTCCTTTAAATTGATATCACTCGATCTCGAATTACTTTCACTTTAACCGACATTGTTAGAAAATCAATGTTCGGGTACACTATTCTTACTGTCGTCTGCTCTTTATGAGTCGCCGATTTTACACTTTTGGTTAACCTTGCTCGTATCCACATAACATTTTATTAATCAAATGTTTATGTGCGGACACCATTAATACTGTACTGACGTTTTTTTTCACTGAACTTTACTTGTACACCTTAATTCTATACATAGTAATAAATGATCCTACTGACTATGACATTTCGTTCACTGTTAGTTTGTTTTAAGCTACTATTTACAATTAAAATTATGGCTAAATCTATCGTTTTAATAACATTTTTCGTTATGTCAATGCATAACCATAGTTCTTGTGCATTTTAGTTTGCACTGGTGATAATTATTGATAGTCATTTTATTGACTAATGTTTGGTCTAAGTTTGTTAAGTGTATCGCCTACACTGAAATTTGGCCTTAATAATGCCTATTGGTTCTCAATTCGGTAAATTATGGAGACATCTTATTTGTATAAGATTCTCTTATATAAATATCTCTCTTTTCTGACAGGTATATTTGATGCAGAAATACATCTTAGTTCCTACAATATAGCCATTGTTAACATTGGTTTTGGCATTCATTATCTACTGTTCATTGTCACATTCATTATCAGAAAAATGCTGATTTTGCTTTCACAGTATTTAACTGCTCATTCGTTTGTTTTTTTGTTTATAAATGACATTCGGTTTACATTAACCATTTACTGAATTGACAGTTGAATTTACATTTATTCTGTCCATTAGTTCGTTTTAGTCTCAGTCTAGTTGTAGTGTCAAACAGCTATTGGGTTACTGTTTCACATGGCACTTCTGCTTTATTCCTCTCTCTTGGTTTCTTCTTTCTTGTTTATTTTGACTATTCTATACCTATTTACATGGTTATTCTGTTTTTATGAAATCTGATAACATACACTTAGGTTAGGTGACATCTTGTGATGTTACAATATTTATTTACAAATCTACTTCATTATTTATTCAGTTATCATATTTCCATGTTCAAATCAGCCAAGTCAAGATCCTTAAAACAAAATATTTAACTGTCTTTTATTGTTTTATGGTTTAGCCTCCATCGTCAAAAAGATATCTCACATATTTATAGACTAAATGATTTTTGTCCACCTTTAGTTTATTATTATTGTTTTCATAAACCCTTGTTTCTAAATTCTTCATCGTACCATTTATTACTTCATACAACCTGTCGCTATCAGTTAATTTTGTCCAGTCTCCGTCAGTAAATTGTCTCAATACCCAGTCAACTATTTTATCATTATTTATAACAGTGTTATTCAGATATTCCTCTCTCTCTCTTTCATCATCTCTCTCCATATCTAACACCTGCAACAACATTTCATACTCTCTATTAACCTCAAAAATTTTTATTTCTCTCTCTCTTTCTTTACAACAACTCTCATAACCACACTGAACTCTCCCATTCCATGCAGAGGGCAATACTACAAAATCATTTAAATACCATCCGGCTCTACCAGATAAACACAAAAAACCTATTTTATCTTCTGAAGAACTTTCGTCTTCTACAAAATTTATTGAGGAACTCTTGTCCTCCATCAACACTTGTGAAGTCTCTGCTTCACATTTAATCCCATAAAAATTTGCCCCCTGTTCAACTTCTACTATACTCCCTTTCTAAATCATAAGCACTAACTAACAATCTATGATCAACCTCAACTCTTACTCTACTCTCATTTTCACTATCGTCTACTGCATCACTTTTTGATACCCCATTTTCAGTTACACAATCATTATTCTTATTTGCATAAATTATTTCATCGTTAGAACTAATTATAGTAACTTCACCACTTACCTCAGAATTGTAACCATCATAATTATCTCCACTATTCAACACTATTTCTTCCACTATTTTGTCACTATTATTGATTAACTCATTATCTTTATCACTCACCTGGTTAATTATTTCTTCACTCTTATCAAAGACATTATTACCACTTA
This sequence comes from Magicicada septendecula, assembly GCA_034769895.1. Classification (NCBI taxonomy): domain Eukaryota; kingdom Metazoa; phylum Arthropoda; class Insecta; order Hemiptera; family Cicadidae; genus Magicicada; species Magicicada septendecula. Next base: position 228,645,173 of record CM068368.1, on the reverse strand, counting down.
CCTGTGTTAACTCAACTTCTGTACTCTCTTTTAATTGATATCTCTCTCCTCCCCACTTTTCGTCTTGTTTAATCATCTTTGTGTTTAGTTCGTCAAAATGTTTATCAAACTTCGCATGCAACTTAGCAAACTCTTGAACTAGCAGACTCATAAAGTCTTTTACAAATTGGCTATTACGTCGAACTCCACCTATGACAACTGACTCGCTCAATTCAATCTCATCGTTACTTGGGCCTACCTTATTATCTGCTCCCGAATCGTCTTTATTTTCTTGAAATTGGTTTGTCTTTTTACCTTTATTTACCACCACCACACTCTCATCATTACTAGGCCTATGTACTGCCTTATTTTCTACCCCTATTACTTCAACAATCTTACCTTTATCATATGTTATCTTACCCCACTCCTCGTCGGTCATTTCACCTACTTCACCCATCTTTATACTCGTACTTCAAAATTTATTTATAAACCCAACATTTACGCTACCAAAACAACCTAATTTTTACAACGTAATTATATACGATTAATTTTACAAATACGCCGTTACCAAATCCTACTTTCTGTGCTTTAAAACAGGTCTAGTTCCTATAATTTTTTATATACGAACATCCTGGCAGGGTCGCCACTTGTAAAGGTACTCCTTTCTTTCCTTTTTAATTAAAAATTACTCATCATAAAATAATACTCACCGCTGCCAGAATTTTACTTACCGTCACGATCCCATTAAACTTACCTTTAAAAATTACCCAGGTCGCCACGATATTTTATGGTTTAATATCGAAACCATTCTACACACTTGCCCTTATAAAAATCCCGCTATCTGACCACCCTTAAAATCCAGAAAATCCCAAATTTCGTTAGACGAGTTGTCAACACAGAAAACTAGGAAATGGTTTACGGCGAAATAACTACACTAACACATGTTTATAGAAGAATGAACCTTTTAATTACTCTTTTTATTATTTTAATTAAATACTCTATCATTGATTATTACGTTTTCTTTATATTTAAAATGTTTACTAATTTTAGTCCAATAATTTTGTATAGACTACTACTACTACATCTTTCTAGTTGAGCCAGTACTTTTAATAACCCATACACACACTCACTCAATTTACATTTCTTTTTAAAACTTCCTATTTAATTAATGAGCTCTTTATTAATTATAATGTTTTGGCCAAATGAAACTGTCTTTACACTTGTTACCTATTTGCGTAATATCCAAATGTTGTACACGATATTGTCCGGAACTGTTTTCACTAGTCACTCTCCACTCCGAACACAGTTTATTATTACCTTACGTCATTTTATATTACTTGGTAGGCCTACTTTTGTATTTTTTCGGCCTACCAAGAACTCGTCCGAGGCTACCGTTTTTGTTCTGGTAACTGTCTGCTGATTGTCTGGCCGCTCAGCCGCGAGTTGTAACGGAACTGGCCGCACGTTATTATTTGTACACTTTTAATACTTTTGAATGTTTACACACTTTCTTAGATAGGCCGGATTTATTTTAACGGCCTATCTTGTAAACCCGAGACCACTGTTTTTTAATTAACAAACTTTACTGTCTGATACTGCTTACTACTGTTCACTCTCTAATGACACACTGCAGACTGGAGACTGTGTCACAAGGCTGCTGCTGGCGGTTACGCAATGCGTCTGGCAATTGTTTTGGCTGACTGTATGTATGTTGCATTGCTGTACTGGAGGCTCCTCACAGGTGAAAGTCTGGCAATTTGGAAAGTGCTTAAAATGATAATTTAAATTAATATAAAATTAAACTGGGGTGGCTCACAATTCTGTACCGTTACAATCTAAAAGTTACAGATTTATACACCCTTAATGCGGGTCTATCGCCTGGTTAACTATTCCCACGCGAACAGAGTGATAGCCGCTGTTCCATAGTTCCGGGGATTTCCCCTAAGTCACCCCCCATTAATTTCAAAACTATACCAATTTCAAGCACAACCAACCGTGGTCAGGTTTACAATTGCTGCCCACAGTTGGCTGTCGTCCAAAACCACGATTAGTGCTGGTAAGGCAGCAATCGCCCGAAAAGGCGGGGAAATCAACTTTCATTTCAGGCATGTTCTTTCATCATCATAATACACTGCACGGCAACAAATCAACATATAATATGAAATTATATAACAAGTTGTGCAGTGTATATTACGCCCGTTTGGCCTCCGATGATGGTAACATACATTGATGTTACCACCAACACTCATCGCTATCTGCAGTAGCACATGCCACCTGCTGCAATAGCATAACTAATAGCTAAACTTAAACCCTTCTACTGCTGCAGTCTCTACTTTCCATGATTATTTCACTTCGATTAACACCACACAACCCCCCAAAATTACCCCTATCTCTTGGATAATAAACATGAACAATATCATTGCTACATTTAACCAAACAATTCACATTTAAATAATTTTTATAAAATTTGTCAACATTACCACTTGAACTTTCTATTAATTCTTTTTATTTATACTCTAAATTATTTAACAATTATTGGACCATTAGATTCTCCAAAAAATTCACATTTATTATTAACACTCATTTTGCATCATTTCACAATAATAATTTACCTAAGTTAGCTTTTTTCAAACTCATTTAGTGCCATTATAAGACGTTTACTTTACTTCAAGGTCATTATCAAATTCATACTTACATATGATCAATCACTCCCATACTATCATAGACATACAAATATAAACACCAAACCATGTACCTTCTGAAACATTTTAACAACCATGTTATTCCACAAACTACACAATTTAATAAATAATTGCTTATCTAATCCGTCGAGTGACTTACTTGTAATTCCGCTTGACGCGTTTCAGGGCATATGCCCCATCTTCAGAATAATTCCTCTTCACAGAACGTCAGACATTAAGATTAAAATGTAATAAATTAAAATTAAAATCCATGGTTAAAATATTAACTGGGGCAAATATTAACGTGGGGCATATGCCCTGAAACGCGTCAAGCGGAATTACAAGTAAGTCACTCGACGGATTAGATAAGCAATTATTTATTTAATACAGTGACTTGGATACTTTAAAAATGAATATTACACAATTTAACATTTATTTATTTACTAATTATTATCAAATTTAAATCTCATAAAATAATTTAAATTCATCATCAAAATTCAATGATATAACATTTTAAATCAACCAAAATATTTAAAAATCTCAAATTACTTTAATTCCATCAAGTATTGAAACACAACATATTTTAATCACCTTACTTCCAAACAATTACAATTCATTAATTACAAACTCATTATTTATTTTGTCTGATAAAATATTGTTATTATTAAAATCAATTTCTACTACATACATATTGTTTACCTCACATACTTGTTACAATACAAACACGATTAATTTCACTAAAATCTATTTACAAATTTTTGTCATTATTTTTCAGCTTTCCACACCTCATTTCCTAATTCAGCAAGGTCATAACCACAAATTAAAATATTTAGAATGTCCATTTACTTATTTTTGAATCAACCTCCATCATCATATAAATATCTAACATATTTAAAACATAAATCATTTTTATCCGCATACAATTTATTATTATTATTATGATCATTGTCAACATAATATTTGACACCATTATTACCTATTGATTCATAAAACCTGTCTACATTTGTGATCTTAGTTCCGTCTCCATCAGTATCACAAGGTAAGTTATTTTATCATTATATTCCTCTACTACATTCATTAAAACCTCAGGTAAGTTATTATCATTTATAACAGTATCATCAAAAAATTCATCTATCTCTATTTCACAACATAAGCATTTCATATCATATATTTCCTTCAGCTCTAACCTCTCTTTCAATCTTTTATAACTACTTCTCAACGTAAACAACTCTATTATTCTCTCTTTCTCACAACCCCTTTGAACTCTCTCATTCCATGCAAAGGGCAACATAACATCATTGAAATACTTATTACATCTCCTGGCTTTACCAGATAAATCACAAAAAACTAAGGGACCATTTTGAGACACCATGTCTCCCACACAACTACTGGAGGAAACTCTGTCCTCATAAAACCACTGTGAACACCCTGTTTCACCATAAACTAAGGGAAAACTTGCCCATCTAAACTCTCTTCACACTTTCTCTCACTCTCATCAGCATTCGCTAATAACACTTCGTTACTAAATTCTACTTCAACAAAATCTTCCTTATCACTCTCAACATTAATCACCTTATTCTCTAATACCACGTTTTTACACATATCATTATAATTCTCACTTGTTTTATAGTCATCACTTACCTTGTTATTAATTATTTGATTTGCTTTATTTTTAATTTGTTCCTCTACCGACTCTACCACTTTCTCAATATCTCGTTTTAATTCGTTACACTTACTCTCACACTTAATTTTTACCTCATTAATATCAATTTTAAGTTCATTAAATTTAGCATAAAATTTATTATTTTGTTCATCAAATTTGGTGTCAAAATTACTATTTTGCTCTAAGATTAATTGCAACATATTCATTACATCATTATTAAATTGACTGTTACATTTTGTTGAGGTTGGGGTTAATTGAACTCCCGAGTCCTCAGTCACATTGCTTTGATCTGTTACATTTAATTCTATTTTATCTTGACCCACATTTGGAGTCGAATGGACCTCAATATTATTCATAATATTTGATTCATCAAAATTGTCAACATTAGTTATTTCATTGACATCGTCATTATTTCCTGCCATTTTTAAATTTTAAATTCACTGATGTTGTTTAACTAATTTTTTAATTTACATATACAACATATACCTACAACATTGTGTACTTTACGTAATTTTTACGTACTGTTACTTAACCCTTCAACCACACTTATATTTTAGCGTGGGTGTGGAATTTCATACATAAAATTTACTTGATAAAATTCGTTCCAGTTCGTGGCGCCAACTGTGCTTATACTATTTAGTACAACAATTATAATATTTACTTCTTTTGCTTATTCGTGATAACTCACCTCACAACTCCGCTCCATTCCAGGGTTCGTCACACGAATGGCGTAATACAAGTGAGGTTCCAAGGTTATATTAATAACATACGCAACTCGCATTTATGAAAAATAACTAAAATTTTATTCTATTCTTTAGACTGCTTTCAGGTCATGAATTATTCATTTCATTCTCTCAAATTATGTTATCAATTCTTCCCCAATAGTTAAGATAAAAACATTCTTTAACTATTCTATTAACGACACAATCTTATATAAATAAAATTTAAAATAAACATCTTATATTAAATAAAGCAGCCCAGCCTGCTCCCGCACTACATTCATACAAAACCCCTTTTATAAATGTGAAAATTAATTAATTCATTTAATTTTGAGTCGACTACTTAACTAACCCGCGTCCTTCTGATGACCACGTGCTGCATCTCGTATGTGTATGAATGTTTCGTTTGTTTGTCACAGTTCTCGCTTTTACTGTCCACTCCGTTACTTCGTCTGAACTGTCGAATTTAACTGTTTCTGTTCAAACTTTCTGTTACACTTCGGAATATGTAAAATACAAAAACTTTTGTTTGCGACCAACTTGTCCCGGCCGGGAATGAGTGATTTCGTCGACTGGTTACGGTTTTCACATTTTATAAAGTTTCGCCCGACCGGGAATACGCGTCAATATTCGCGTCCGTTACACTTAGTTCTTTTCGTCGACTGACTATATCGTTACCAACATGCCTCCCTTCCACTGTTGGTCAAAATGGGAAACCAATGCCTTCAGGTATCAACATGTTCGTCCACTTACATCCAGCATGGGTTGTTAGGTGTATTGGACATTAACGAAATTTTGAGGCCACTAGCCACGTCACTCAAATGGGCGTGTTCTTAATTGTTCTTCCGTCTTCTATCGAGCACATGTTGAACAAATTTCACAAAAAGCCATTTTGGTTCGGCTTGGTCCGAGCGTCGTCTGTGCGCCCCGCTGGTGTTCGCACGTTTGTGTGCGTCACACATATTTGACTTCTTGGAATTCTACTGCGTTGTCGCACACACGCCACATTCCAACGCCCTAACTACGTTCAAACTTCACATCACTGTCCCTTTGTTCGACGACAATTTTATTTAACATGTGACTGGCCACACAGATGGAAAATAATTTTATGAATTGCAATAAAACAAAAACCCCTCCTTTTAGCCCCGTTACATCAATACAATATTCTATTATGTGTTTATAATTTTTAAATGTTTTATATTTTCACATATGTAACATTATTCATAAATAAATATTTCCAGAAACAGATTTCTAAAACATTTTTTTCTAATAATTACATGGACAATAAAAGTAGTACAGGAAGTTTCTTTAGTGAATGAATTAATGAATGAATTGTTGTAGTTATTTGGCATCCTCTCTGCCGAATGTTAATTCATTAATATTAGTTCATTGTTATTATTAATCTGAACAATGATGCGTCTGTGACGTTCGTATCGGGTTGGTAGTGTAATCTTTCGAGGTTTGTTTTTGCTGTTGTTCGATGTCATGCCCCCACCTTTTCTATACAAAACTAATTCAATACTCAGCTGGTCGACCTTTTTTGCTTAGTCAGCTACTTGGGTCCAACCTCGCAATTGGGTGAGCAGTCAGGAACCCAATTTTCTTCAAATCTGCCTTTTGAGCTGGGAACTTGACATAACTATGAATACTTAACCTGCATGAATCAATGGCAGTGCCGAATTCATATTTGTCAATTGTACGTATGTAGTGAAAAGTGCGTATCTTTTGATGTATAATGCTGTCCTCATTCATAAGCGACCAGATGTAACTTGTTTGTAGCGCATGGCCTCTTAAGTTAAATTGCTCTGCAGTCAGTCACAAAAAAAATATTTAATCTTTAATATCAGCTATGTATTGTTAATTTGATATTGTAATTTTGTAACATTTGTAATTATGTGCTGTGAGAGTGAATGCACGTGTCCCGTAACTAGTCTGCTTTGTATTAAAACTCATCTGGGACTTTCAGCATCGGCTTGGTCGAAGAGTACCGGCAGTTTTTGATTTTCTTCAGAAAGCTATCATTCGCTGATGTAACCTCCACATACTTATAGAGACGGAGGCTGAAACTTCGTGAGGGTGCCCAAGAAATACATCTCTATGACAGGCCCTTGCACGACATCATGCTTCCAGAGGACACGCCCTTTTTGTTCTTTCAAGTAAACTGATTAATTATTAATTAAAGCACATCTGGAACTCCAAGTATATAACACTTCAGATAGAAAAGAATATGAACCAAGTTTATTTGTTTATGTGACACAAAAAAAAAACTTTTGTTATAATTAATGAGTTCATGGTAGTATGTATGTAATAGATATTAATATTTTGTAAACTGACATTGACTGATGCACCAACATTAATTTTAGTCCACTGACTGGCTTAATTTTTTACACATAAAGAGGCAAAATCTTTATCCTATTAAAATAAAGCAATGCTGATTCTGCTCACTAAAGCTTGGTACTAATCATTTTCTATTATGCCTTATTTATTGCATTCAATATAACATTACAGTTATTGGTATCGAAATATTTTTTGTTACATCTGTTTGGGCCCAGCATCATACAATTTAATACACATCGCACGTAACAGAATGAATCGGCACACTTGAAACTATAGTTAATTTAGTGCAGAACTGTTAAAAAAATAGTAATAGTAATAAAAGAAGCTAAAACCAGAAGTAGGATTTCTTGTTAGCTTATTTTGACAAAGCCTTGATATGGGATATCAATCCCATATCCTGAACTCTTATATCTAAAGCTAATTTGTTCAGTTATTTTACAATGACAGGGTGTTAAAAATCGCATACACCTAACATACCAAAACATACTTAACATCATATAAAACTGATATTTTGGTCTTGACATCTTAGTAACCATTACCAAGTTACTAAGGCTCACAAATTCCTGGCCAAAATTAGCATGTCTAACATAAAATAGACTTTAATTTCTTCTTATAGAATGGCTGAAATGCATAAAAAATTAAATGTATAAATGGCATTAAATATTAATTAATAACTTTACAAACATTTTCATTACCACTGTATAATAATATTACCTTTATGGAAACTTTATGGGCAGATGTCTCTAACCATCTAAACATAATAATTATCTTTTTTTAAGTCTAATATGCTCTTACTTTGGTGCACTTGTTATCTTCCTTGTCAGTATCTTCTCCATCTGAGTCACAGGTTTCCTTTTTTGATTCTTCCAAACAATGTAAATCTGAGTCATTCAGCAAAATGTCACTGTCCTCATCATCTTCTGTATTAGTAATTTGGTAATCTTTACCATTACTTATTTCATTATGTCCACCTTTCACTTTGATATCTTCTTGGTTTGAACGGTTTTTACCAGCATACTTTCGCTTTTCTGCCTCTCTTATCTGAAAATGACCATAAAAACAATGAAAAATAATTATCCTGTTTGTAATACTAATAAGGAGAATGAAAAGAGTATATGCCTATGATCACAAATGATAGCATATTTACAGAAATAAAATTACAAAGATGTGTGTGTGTGGGGGGGGGGGGGTAAATATCCCATATAGCTCATCGCACATCTCGTGTAATTGCATACAGAAGTAAATACAGTCCTAAGTATAAAGAATTTAATCCAATCAAATAAATTCATTTACTTTTAAACAGAGTATCTTATAAATTGTGTACTACTTTAATAACAAGCAAAGAAAATGGTTTTATTCTTTAATGAATTAATCTAGGGTCACTGAATATGCTTTTACTATATACAGAAGGAAGACATGGCCAAAGCGTATAAACATTTCACTTAACTGTACTCATACAAAACACCATTCTTTGATAGACCTACTTATATGTTTTTTGTCAATTATAAATATACGTACATCATCATTTAGAAGTAGTAATTCAGTTAGCCTACCCCTGCTTACTCAAAGCTGTAAAAAGTAGAAAGACATGTGAACACAATACAGATCACCTAGTACACATACATACAAAATATGTACATAACATTGAATAATGTACAAACACAGTACAGAATACTGAATTTTGACAAAGTTTCAATATACTGTACTGTTCTTACTGAAAATGAAATACTTGAAGTTAAAATACTTTTCTTACTTGATCTGTATAGTTTCCTTTAATTATATGGCTTAATTTAAAGTACAATAATTCAGCAGTGTCTAGAAGTTCATATCTTATACCAATATTTTGAAGGTTATGGGCAATACCTGTAGTGAGACAGTCATATAACAAACTTTATCCAATCCTTAAAAAAATTATCTGAGGACTCATATTGGACATCATGGTATGACTTGGACATGGATTCCACTTTGTTCAATCTGAAGATGGTGTAATATTCAAAAGTGCTTATCAACAGCCAATTAAGTTGTGACTGTACATTTTATTTCTAGCCAAATTCTTTTATGACCATTAAGATACACATATTTTACTTTTTAAAATGGAGACTAAACAGGTCTGGCTAAAAGAAAACACAAAAACAAACATAAAGTTCATTGTTTAGGTATGCGAAATACTGGTTAGATAATCACATAATAAAGATACAGGAAGGAACTAAGTGCATACAATTTAATAGAAAAAATCAATAAGGTACAAAGCAATTGGTGCAAACGTATATAGATACCTGCGAAAATTTACATAGTGTATTACATTATAAGACTTCAAAAAGGAGACGTTTGACCATCCACTAAGGGAGATGGTAACTGGAAACATCCAGTTAAACACTCTTAGAGTGTGGAAACACATTTCTGAGCCAAATTTCTTGACAAAAAAAGTACTCACTCAATTATATAATTTTCTGTTACCTTAAAACTAAGGTCACGACGAGAAGAGAATAAACAGTAAGTTCACAAGAAAAAGTTTCATTTTTAGATAAGTCTTAAAACTAATTACAGTACAGTGAGTACAGTACAGATGAACTGATAACCTGTAGCTGCTATCATCTTATGTTTGATTTTACCGTGTCTCAGTTAGTAATCACATTACACTTCTATGTGTTTAAAATATGTTTTAAATGCAATAAGTTGAAAAAATTTAAATTAACCACATTCTTCTTCAGATTTGTCACTAGCAATCAGTCTCATTTATGTTAGTTAACACAACACACTCTAGTTTCATTGTTTTGGAGTGGGAAGATAATTCACAAAACCAAGAAGATAATTTACTCTGACATCTTAGAAACCATGTCGTCTGTAGCTTTGAAGCTTGGGAAATAAAGCAAAGAAACTCCTAAAGGCTTCAAGCAGTGGAAGTGAATTTCTGGACAAGGTTTTGTGGGGTGTCTAGGTTTCAGTGCCTTAGAAATGAAGATTTTAGGAGGCAAATTCATATATACAAAACGATTCAGATCACAAGTACAAACTGCCTCATATGTTATGGCCACGTGGAACAAATGCATTATGATGATTGGCCTAGAAACACTGTGAACTCAATTTTCAGAATAATGACTTCTGAATTTAAATGTAAATAAAACACATACAGTATACTGACTTTAAGCATACCTTCTGTTGAATTTACTCAAGTTGAATAGTATTAAATTAACTATTTTAGAAACAATGTACACTTTTTTATTGAATTCTAATTCGGATAATTATTAGAAATTGTGAACATTAAGAGAGCAACCTAACATGTTCCTACAGTTAGTAAATAGTACACTGTAGGCTGTGTTGTAAAAAAGCATACATATTTTTCAGTAGAATTTTAATCCATTTTGAATGGATTAATGTACAGTATGTGATGTTGTGTCGACATGAGTGATACTGTACAGTATGTTGACACAAAACTACCAAAAGTTTGCCCACACCAGTCGTAAACTTGACGACCTGTTTTACCTTGTTAATATGCTTTTTCATTTCTTCCATTTTCTGATTATACTCTTTTAATTTGTTTAATTTCTGTTGAAAGATCCATTTAGAATGAATAAATTCAGCACTTTTAGCCTGATGTGTGATCCAGTCCCCACCATTCTGATCAGTTTGAATATTCTTATTTTGTTGTTCCAATTCTTCAATTTGGGATTCCAGAGCAGCAATTTTTTGAGATTCATGATCTTGCAACCAACACAGAGCTCCACAAATTATGCTCATAGACTTCCCCTGAAAAAGTTTTATAATTAAAAAATTATGTTCAAACTAAAATTTCCAACTACATGTTGTTAATGATATCAAGAATTTGTAGTGTGCCACGCCCGTGCGCACAAAAACACACAATTTAGCAAGGATATTTTATTTTATAAAGATATTATATGTATTTCAATAGTTATGAGTATTCTCATAAAATATTATATGAAACATGTTGACTTCTGTTTACTGACACACAGATAAACACATAAAACTGTTGAAATACACACAATATCCTTACAAATGTAAATACAGGGGAAACGTGAATACAATTTTGTCTCCTGCTGCTTTTGAGTTGTTGCTCACTGTTTTTGTTTTGGCCTTAAAAGGGGTAATGCACATGTGTTGACCCTTGACCAGCTAACGCCTCTGTGAATAAGCAAAGAGCTAACACCAATCTAAAGGTCAAAACAAGAGCTTTCATCACTAACAGCCTCAAATCTGTATACTACATACACACAAGACAAACATACACATAAAAAAATCACACTAAAGGAATGTGTCTTCTTGGTAATAGTTTAACTGCAAAGTATACATTTCTTAAGAATATTATGATCCTCATAACTAGGGTGCTAAAAATATCTTAGTTTAATTTTGAGAAATTTAAATGATACTAACATGAGGAATACTTCCTTCAAACTGCTGCAAATGTGGCAAACATCATATTAGTGGTATGACCACTGAATATAACTTATGCTATTTAATAACAGTCTTTGTTTCACTTCTGTCACTATACAATTACTTCACAATATCAAACTGGTCAAAACTGTACTACAACACTTTCGTGTTTTAAAACGTTTTCGTCAAACTGTTCATGTTTTTGACATCTATAACTTTTTCATCATAATAATTCATCTCTAATTTAATATGAAGGCCACTGCTAATAAAATCTAGATTATTAATCCAATCAAATTTTACTTGCATGAATTTGTAACTGTAGCATTTTTTTTTAACTTTTCCTGATTTTAACAGTTAAAATTTTAATTTTTTAAATTTGCTAAATTTTAATTTGTTAAATTAAAAAAAATTAATTTTAACTGTAGCAAATGAGATTGTCATATTTAGTACTATTGAAAAACTAAGTTTTGTAAACATTTTTTATTAAAGTCAATGAAGAATCTGTGTGTAATTTTTATTAAAGTCCACTCGTTTTGTGGAATCTCTCTCTCTCTCTCTCTCTCTCTCTCTCTCTCTCTCTCTCTCTCTCTCTCTCTCACACACACACACATTTATATTATAAATATCGTCTTACAGTTCCTGTGGGGCTTTCAAAAATTCCCAACTTTCTTTCCTCTAATGCTAAATACAAATTCTTCATGAACTCTTCCTGTATTGAATATGGTGGAAACGGAAAGGGAAAGCTGTCTGGTGGTGTTAGAGACATTGTTTTCACATTTTCTTCACTGTGCATGACTTAAATCAAACATTAATCCAGTTGTTCATACATAATATTTTCTGGAAAAAAAAGAAGACAGTATTAATTGATTTTCACAAACAATTAATTTAACATTGCAAGCATATATTATGTAAAATTATATCCATAATATTTTTCTGACTAAATCAAATTACAATTAAATACAAGCTTCTATTTCATTTAGAAGTCACTCTCAGCTGCTTAATCTAACAGTTTTGCAGTGATTTTTCTCATTTTAAAATGAAAAATGGAATGAAGAATAACTATCAGTTTTTTGTTAGTAGAAAATATGTGTGTACTGCTATATCATTGTATACTGTGTATATGTATGTTTATTCCAAAGAGTTCAATTCATCCTCCTCAATACAAATATGCTGTATTTATATAGAATGAATAATATTCCTTTAAATAAATTTGAAATACAAAAAGAAAAGCTCCGTACAATAATGTATGATACTGCTACCAAAAAAAAAAATGGATATAACCCCAAAATTATTGATAACATAGTAAACATAATTAATCAAACACTGCTAAATAATTCTTTCAATAAAAATACACAGAAAAATCAAAATATTAAAAATGTATTAATTTCACATATACATAGGCACTATTAATCATAAAATTACAAAAATTATTTAAAAAACAAAATAAAAAATTACCCATAACAGTAAAAAGACAGATATTGACAGAATCAAACCTAAAACACATAAATAAATTCATAATTTAAATGAATTATGTGGGCCAAACTAAAAATCTATGTTTAAATACCATTGATGTGACCACTGACCAGACAAATGAAAGTATAGGCCTACCCAAAGAATTGACATAACATCTTACAGTGCACAATACCCAAGACCAAACTATCACAACTACTAAATATTTTTCCTTACCATAGATAAAAACACTATCAGAGAAAATCACTAAAAACTTACAAGGTCTAACAAACACAAAAATAGCATACAGAAATGTCAATACAATAAGCATACTCTTCACGAATACCAAAGACAGAGATGAAATAGAAATAAAATCTGATGTCATTTATGAAATTTCATGCCAAGAAAACTGCGGTCAAAAATATTATGGACGCTCAGAACAGTATTTAAAAAATCGGTATGGAGAACCATACATGACTTCCATGTCCTAAAATTTATATTTAAAATCATTTAAATATTAATTAAATAAGTGGATGCTTGAGTTCTGAAGAAATTACGTATCAGCTAAACTGGTACCACCATGTCAGGTGGATTAAGACTATCCTCAACCTTCGTGAGGAAGGACTGTACTTTTGGATAAAATGTCTGTAGGTCGAACAAAGAGCTAGCTAAAGGTAGCTGCGATCTGATTCCTGTAATGAAATTGGACTGTCGCTGCGAGGGGCCCGAGGGATGTCTCTAGTGTTATCAAAGTCTTTCCTGTCAATACTGTACAAGTCATTTTTCTTTTTTAAAATCGAGTCTTGATTTCTTTCTTTCCATTTGTCTTCTGATTTCCTGAATGACTATTCTGTTCATCCGTATAATTATAAACTATAAAACAGGTTAATTACCTTCCGTCACGCTTTTTGAAATCCGAAAAAATTTTTAACCTATATTCATCGAGGATCTGAAGATGACACTTAATGTGTCGATACTCGAGTAATCCTGTTTTCGGATTTCAAAAAGCGTGACGGAAGGTAATTAACCTGTTTTATAGTCTTAAAACGCTTTTGGAGGCAAATACAATGTTTATAATTATAAATTTCTCAGCAAAACATTTCTTCCTTAATACGTTTGTGTCTCCTGTTTAACACCCACCATTCTGATCCATGTCATAACGCTATATTCCACACAGGCTAGTAAATAACTAGCCATCAGAGAGGTCAAAATATTTTCAAGGAGGGGCAAACAATTTTCCAAAGGAGAATATTTTTCATACATACACACATGCACATATTAGTTTATAATTCTCATATCATAATAGAAATAAGTACACAGATTGTAGTAAGTGCTTTAATACAACAACAATGCCCAGCGATCCACAGGAAGCAAATCGATGTCCACCTTTTCGGCTTGCACGCGTTGTGTTGGTGTTGGTTTCGGCACTTTCCATTTAAAAAGCATGCAAACATAAGAAAATAAACATGAGTGAGGCCATAAATAATGTGAATTTTGTATGTGTGTGTCCTGCCGGCCTCCTACTTCTTTGTTGTCAATAACGTAGTACACATATAAAACTTACAAAAATTTACCTCCTCCATCAACTACCATTTTAATTTATTAAAAAAAGTACCCCCTCCCCCCTTCAACTACCCTTTTCATTTATAGATATTTAATCTACCTTTCTACAGTGGCTTATTATGACTTTCTTTTCAGGATACTTCATTTATAAAAATTAAGCACTTTACTCTAGTTAAAACGTAAAACGTTGCAGGTAAACTACCCCTTTCCCTTAACCGATCTTTACCAAAAACAATAGGCCTTGAGTCCTCTACAATTCAAGGCTGTATGCAAACAATTATTTGATTCTGTTTGAATTTGTGGCTGTTATCGTTTGCCATAGAAAAAATGCTACACACAGACACACACACACACTTTTCGAAAAATGACTTTTTTTCATGTTTTGATGGTAGTACAATCAGAATCTGCCGTTATCTCGAACACGATTTTTTTTGCCATGACCATACTTCCATTTCCTTATGGAACATGGAAGTAAAACGTTTAAAAGAAAGATTTATACAACACTGTAATTCATATTTAAAACCAGATATATACAACTCAAATTTAGCTACACACTCAATCAAAAATAATCACATATTTCCAAATTTAAACAATATCAGTTTATAACAATACATTTCCAAAGGTCCAAAAATGACCTTATGGGAAAATTTAGAAATATTTAAACATAAATCAAGTAATAAATGAATACCAGATTAAGTAACAAATTCAGATTACTACGAAAAATGATAGTATTTTCAACATTACTAATTTAATAAAATACTAAATATTTATGTTATATTTTACTATTAAATTTATTAATTTATAGGCCTATATCTGATGATGATAGTTAAATACTGTTGAAACAGTGTTTATATTCAAAAAGTTTTATTATTATTAATTCACACATGCGCGCATGCGCACACACACATACACAATAGTATGGGGTCAAATTTCTGAAAGACTAGGGTCATTCTTTCTATTTTTATACGTTTTAATCTTTTAATATTACTAATATAATTGATATAATATTATAAATATTTACAAATATCTCACAAATATATAATTTATTTTCAGATTGTCAGGTAATTTAAAGATCATTAGTGGCAGTGAATTTAAGTTAATATTTTCATTCATCTAACAATTTCAGTAAAATAATTGAAAAAATATTTGAATAAAAGTATTCAGGATTTTAACTTTTGCCCCCCGGCTGTGATGCCTGTATATATTTATTGCAATAAGTAGAATATGCATATAAATAAGTCCTGGGACTCTGAGCATTTGATAGCATGTTTAAATGAAAATTTTTATAAGTAAAGACTGTACGTTTGGACACTGTGTGTTAGTAGATAAAGACATGTTCAAATCGTTAGTTTTAGGTGTTTTTAGAAAGTTAAAACAACTGTTAGTGTTATGAATTGGTGCGAAGAGATGCATAGGATTGCAGTGAGTGCAATGTGCGAAAACATTTAATTATTTTATGGTATTATAATAAAAACATATTAAATTAAATAACTTTTGTTATAAGTTGAATTTTGAGATGAAACTTGTAATACACCTAATGAAAAAGCCTACCAAATGTATTTGTTAGTAATTTAAAGAACCAATTTTTTTTTTTTTTTTTTTTTTTTTTTTTTTTTTTTTTTTTTTTTTTTTTTTTTTGACAGGCCGTGCATTACTTTCAAAACAACCTTATGCAAGAATAATTTTATCTTGACTTCAGATGCAGAGAATGGTTACAAATTAACCAATCAGCATTCTTAATTTGGATTCTGATTTCTTGTCAGTCAGACAGTACCTCTGTGAACTCGAAAATGTGTGGATGTATTGCTCTAGTCTAGATGCTAGGTCTACTAAGGCATACGAACACAAGTTAGAAAGTTTGCTAGTTGCTGATATCGTAAATTTTAAATAGTGCTAATTACATTTTATTAATTTTAATTTTAAATAAAACCCATATACAGATAAAATAGATATCCATATAGGGATTAAAGTTTTAAAGCAGAGTTTTGTTATAATTGTTTTAAATGTCCATTACCTTTATCTAGTCAAACTCACATTTTTAATCATTGTTTTGGATACCTTTAATGATACAACCTCTGCAATATTTCTAAGCAACTTTACGCCATAAAAATTTACTTTTTCATATTTAATGTTAATTCTTTTACATATCACAACTGTGACATAACCAGATAAACTGTAGTAATTTTTACACATTACTTTAGGTACAATATGTGCTACACAGACAGATGGAAACATTAGTATGCACACAGCTTGGAAGCTCACTGTGGTTCATGAAAAACATATAAAATAAATATCACTATTGTATTAACGACTCGGAACACTAAGTTTTTTATAAGTAAAATCATAAAGATTTACCTTAATAGGCTTTAAGGTAAATCTTTATGATTTTACTTATAAAAAACTTAGTGTTCCGAGTCGTTAATACAATAGTGATATTTAGTTAAGTAACGGACATGTCATGGGCAACGAAATCCAAGAACATATAAAATGTGTAAATGCCACCAATTTCTTTGCATCTCCTTGAAGGAGGACTCTTTCAAAATAAAACCTACTGCACTGGTCCGGAATCTGGATAAGAAAGGTACAGGAAGTGCCATTCTCATAATTTTAAAAATTAGTTTCCAGAACTTTAAGGAATTACATGGGCAAGGAACTTTTAGTTATATCTTTTCACTTACTTGTTGATTTTCTATATAATCATTTAAATTATTTATTAAATAATGTGAATATTATTGTTTTATCCAATAATGATATGGACATTATTATTAATAACAATTGTAGTAGCGGTAGAGGCAGCGGCGGCAGCAGCAGCAGGAGTAGTAGTATATACAGCTCAAGTGAAGTGAAAAGCAACATTCTGTTATATTCTCGGAAATCAGAA
Organism: Magicicada septendecula; assembly: GCA_034769895.1. NCBI lineage: Eukaryota > Metazoa > Arthropoda > Insecta > Hemiptera > Cicadidae > Magicicada > Magicicada septendecula. The sequence goes on along the minus strand of CM068368.1, from coordinate 228,627,512 downwards.
GCCTCAGTGGAGGTCCTTTTTCATATCACAAAAAAAAACTACAACTGACCGACATAAATAAATATAACAGATTGATATATATGAATATATATGGTATACCGGTATAAAATTTCACTGAAATCAGAGCAATGGAATGGACAAATACACTTTAGCAGTATGATTTGGCATGGAATATCTCAGAGGGAAAATCAAGAAGGCTGCTTTTGTAAAGGAATGGAAAATGTAAACTTACTTTCTCAATTTCACATTTTTTGCTTGATTAAACATGGTATGTTTTCTTTACATTTTTCCAACAAATGCACTAATTCATTATAGAGAAAAAGCTTTGTTAATATTTTTAAATGAATATTATATCATTATCTTTTAACTTTCTTTATTTCATGTCATCTTTCCCTGAAAATAATGCAAGTAAAGAATGATATAAAAGTCCTGTGGCCCAAAAAATAAAACATACTTTACTAAAATGAACTTTAACTTGTGAAAACTTACTTTTTTCGTCGGACGTGTTTCGGCGTACGTATCCACCTTCTTCAGCTTTTAGTCAGACTGCCATCCTTTCGTAACGGTTTTTGTGTGGAAGGTGTAGTGGGGGTGGTGTGTAGAGGAAGGGGATTGGTGCAGGGATTCAACTTGATGTTTGTTTTTTGTAAAATTGTGTCAAAAAGTGTATGTGATTTATATTGTAATTGATCGTTGAGTATGTTGTTTGGTTGTGTTGTGTGGTGTTTATATATTTCGTATTGTTCAGTTGTGCTGAGTTTTCGACCTTTAGGTAAGTAATGTATGTTACTATAACATCCTTTGTTATGAAAGGATGGCAGTCTGACTAAAAGCTGAAGAAGGCGGATGCGTACGCCGAAACGCGTCCGACGAAAAAAGTAAGTTTTCACAAGTTAAAGTTCATTTTAGTAAAGTGATAGTGCTGTGAAAGAAGAGATGAACAATCAAGACAACAATAAAACATAAATCGAAAATAAATACAATAAGCAGCGTATACAAGTTACAGATATATTTAGTTTTAAAGCAGTTTTGTAATAATTGTTTTAAATGCCCAGTACCTTTATCTAGGCAATCCTACCTTTACCTTTATCACTTTTTTAGTCATTGTTTTGGATACCTTTCATGACATAACCTCTGCAATATCTCTAAGCAACTTAAAAAATTATGTGACGGTATAAGTAATACAAGACATTGTTGAAAATACATATTATGAAAGATACAGTGTTACCAAAACCATAAGTATAATTTTCCTAACATAACCCTTGCAAAGGTGGATTACACTCCATTACCGAATCCACCTTTGCAAACCACCTCATTGAAGCAAACCACACATACAAAAACATCGACAATAACGTGGATATTCACACGTACACACAAAAGGCCGAAAACTAAGACACTCTTGAACAATTGGAAATATACAAACACACAAAAACGCCATCCTAAATGAACACACAATTCAAATCACACCCCACACACACAACACTGATCCTTTAAAAGTCAACACCGTTGCCAAGAACAAGACGGACAGTGCTCTCAGTGGCAGCTTCTAACGAAGCTTATAATAAGCAAAAACTGGTTCAGGCTATAAGGTAAAACTTTTACGTTTTCACCCAAAAAACTTTGTGTTCCGAGTCAGTAGTGATTTAATTTTATTTAGAATAAATACCATTACCATTGTAATTGAAAATGGGATGTGCTGGGAACCATTTAAAAGACTTGACTTTCTATGATTACTTTTAACCCATCAAAAGTCACTATATGAGTTTCTCTCAATGATTTTTTCATACGAAGTGTGCGGTAAGGGTGGTAAGTGGTGGGGATGGCTCTTTCTTTAGCTGACTTTGGGACAATTGCCAACGTGGATGCCAGGTGTGAGGTTTTTTCTGCCACAATGATGAAATTTGAAGGCTCAGAATCCTATGTGGGAAATTAGTGGGAATTTCCTTTCAACCGTGACTATGTTCAAACAATTGGAATTCCTTGACAGAAAAAAATTAACCCTACACTGCGCACAGTATCATATATGATACATATCAACAAAATCTGTCTAGTGATGAAAGTGATCCTGGTGTAGACTTTGATACAGGTAATACCCCTATATTTTTAGATAATAATATGGAAATTTGCGGACATTCCAGTCATCATAATGATGATCAAGAAGTAATGGGCACTAAAGACATTGCTGTAATGAGTGATATTAATAATAACAGTTACTGTAATAAAGAAAACGTTGGTAAGGTAAGAATAGATGTTCCAGTATTATAGAAAGAAAATTTTAAAAACTTACTCTGGGAAAAATAATTTAATATTAAATACTGATGTTCTTCAGTTTAAAGGTGACACTACATTTCCTATGTCAATACAAAATCTTAGTACACCATACCAGTTCTTTACCCACTTTGCCAGTTTCTTCTTTTTTGATGACGAATTAGTTGCAAGAATTGTTGATGAATAAAATTTGTATAGCTCACAGAAAGATCCTGCAAAACCAACTATAATAAGCAGTATTGATTTCAAAAGATTTTTAGGCATTGTAATTTATATGTCAGTTGTCCATTATCCTAATGTAATGGACTCGTAATTTAAGACTCTACTAGTCACAAACAACAGGTTTTACCCAAATTAAAGAGACTATGAGTCTTACAAAATTTGAAAAAATTACATTTTGTCATTCACTTCAATAACAATTATAAACTGAAGCATAAAGATGACCCTACAGCAGACACACTTCACAAACTGTGACCCGTTATTGAAGCACTAAGCATCAAATTTGAAAATTTTCTGTACGAACAGTTCCTATCAGTGGATGAGCAATTATGCTTTACGAAACCTAGACATTATTTAGCAGTAGCTGCCTTTGAGAAACATACTGGAATAGATATAGCAGACCTAGCCAAGGAACAGGACTCCTTAAGAATACAAATATTTACACAGGTTCTGAAAGTTTATTAAGCATTTGGAGTGAAGTGAAAAATAAACAGAATGGGATGATACTGAAGCTTTTACTACTTTGAATACTTACATGGCATTTATATTTACTTTACCACAAATAGTAGTAGGTGTGTGGAGAGAATGTTCAGTGCCATTAACATTAATAAACACAAAATCATAAATAAATTCCATACTGTAACACTTTCCTCTGACTTCACTATAAATGGTGCAATAGACAAAGGTAGAAACTGTGTATATATAAGCATATTATTTATCGACCGTGTTAATTATGGTTTCAAGTTGATATCAAGTTTCGGTCTAATAAAAATGAGGGTTTTATGCGACATTTCGAGATTTATTTTATCTCATATTCATGCTTACAACATAAAATATAAAGTAATATAATTGTAATGAGAGTTAATTATAATATATAAATTGTATGGTATTAACAGTGGTATTGTGTTGTATAGCATAACTAATAGTACTTACATATATTGTTGAGTCACAGATACACACATTACATAAAACTATACACTACACTACGATACAAAAACATGATACAGATTAATTATATTTTTCCTCACTTTGTATACTGCCTAGTGGCAGTGTGTGAATCTATTTCGTGACTGGAGAAAGAGCAGACACACAAAGTAAATAATTGTCAGGTGTTAACGGTACCAGTGGAGGAGGGGGTTGATGAGGTTGTTGACTTGTTAGATTTGTATTTTATGTTTGTTTTGTGGGAATCTATAAGGTTTGAATAACACTTACTGAGGCTCTGTACGTCAGTTTTTTTGTTAACAGAATTCTGCTTATTTCTTTCAGTAGTTATCATTTCAAGGAACTGCTGTTTGAAATTAGTTTCTGTATGCATTATTTTTACTTTGTCGAACTGGAAGGTGTGGCCACGTACGCGAGCGTGTTGTGTTAAGGCTGTTGGATCATGTTTATTAGTTTCTATTTTATCACAGCTGTATTTGTGTTGATACACTCTCTTTTTACTTCCAAGTTCCATAAGGAAATGGAAGTATGGTCATGGCAAAAAAAATTGTGTTCGAGATAACGGCAGATTCTGATTGTACTACCATCAAAACATGAAAAAGTCATTTTTCGAAAAGTGTCTGTGTGTGTCTGTATGTAGAATTTTTTCTATGGCAAACGATAACAGCCGCAAATTCAAACAGAATCAAATAATATTTTGCATCCACCCTTGAATTGTAGAGGACTCAAGGCCTATTGTTTTTGGTGAAGATCGGTTAAGGGAAAGGGGTAGTTTACCTGCAACGTTTTACGTTTTAACAAGAGTAAAGTGCTTAATTTTTATAAATGAAGTATCCTGAAAATAAGGTCATAATAATCCACTGTAGAAAGGTAGATTAAATATCTATAAATGAAAAGGGTAGTTGAAGGGAGGAGGGGGTAAATTTTTAATAAATTAAAATGGTAGTTGATGGAGGAGGTAAATTTTTGTAAGTTTTATATGTGTACTACGTTATTGACAACAAAGAAGTAGTTTCTATGGAAACATTTCATTTCACTTTAACAAAATTCTATATTTTTCATTTTAATTTAAATCACGTATGAGTGAAAATATATCGTTCCTGGCAGGCAAGCAATCTCAATTATGTAATGTTTACTTTTCCAAAGTTTTATTATTGTGATTACCGCAATAAAAAGGCCGGCAGGACACACACACACATACAAAATTCACATTATTTATGGCCTCACTCATGTTTATTTTCATATGTTTGCATGCTTTTTAAATGGAAAGTGCCGAAACCAACACCAACACAATGCGTGCAAGCTGAAAAAGTGGACATCGATTTGCTTCCTGTGGATCACTGGGCAGTGTTGTTGTATTAAAGAAATTAATACAATCTGTGTACTTATTTCTATTATGATATGAGAATTATAAACTAATATGTGCATGTGTGTATGTATGAAAAATATATTCTCCTTTGGAAAATTGTTTGCCCCTCCTTGAAAATATTTTGACCTCTCTGATGGCTAGTTATTTACTAGCCTGTGTGGAATATAGCGTTATGACATGGATCAGAATGGTGGGTGTTAAACAGGAGACACAAATGTATTAAGGAAGAAATGTTTTGCTGAGAAATTTATAATTATATGGGTGAACAGAATAGTCATTCAGGAAATCAGAAGACAAATGGAAAGAAAGAAATCAAGACTCGATTTTAAAAAAGAAAAATGACTAGTACAGTATTGACAGGAAAGACTTTGATAACACTATAGACATCCCTCGGCCCCTCGCAGCGACAGTCCAATTTCATTACAGGAATCAGATCGCAGCTACCTTTAGCTAGCTCTTTGTTCGACCTACAGACATTTTATCCAAAAGTACAGTCCTTCCTCACGAAGGTTGAGGATAGTCTTAATCCACCTGACATGGTGGTACCAGTTTAGCTGATACGTAATTTCTTCAGAACTCAAGCATCCACTTATTTAATTAATATTTAAATGATTTTAAATATAAATTTTAGGACATGAAAGTCATGTATGGTTCTCCATACCGATTTTTTAAATACTGTTCTGAGCGTCCATAATATTTTTGACCGCAGTTTTCTTGGCATGAAATTTCATAAATGACATCAGATTTTATTTCTATTTCATCTCTGTCTTTGGTATTCGTGAAGAGTATGCTTATTGTATTGACATTTCTGTATGCTATTTTTGTGTTTGTTAGACCTTGTAAGTTTTTAGTGATTTTCTCTGATAGTGTTTTTATCTATGGTAAGGAAAAATATTTAGTAGTTGCGATAGTTTGGTCTTGGGTATTGTGCACTGTAAGATGTTATGTCAATTCTTTGGGTAAGCCTATACTTTCATTTGTCTGGTCAGTGGTCACATCAATGGTATTTAAACATATATCATTCTTCTTTTCTGTATTATTCCTTATGTGTTTCTTACATTGTTTTAATAATGTGCAAATAAGTTTATGGGGGTATCCATTTATTAATAATAAATCAGCGACTCTGTTTACAATTTCTTTTTTGTGGATGGCAGCTGTAAGTCTGTGTGCTCAATTTATCAGATTTTTTACGATATTGAATTTGTAATGGTATGGGCAGTGACTTGAGTAGTAAATATATCTCCCTGAATTTTATGGTTTTTGCCATCATTTTGTATTGATTTTTCCATTAGGCTGATGGAGTAATAAGACATCTAAATACGGAATTGAAAAGTCTGATTTTTCTTATTCAACAGTGAACATTAAACGTGGATGAAAATCATTAAATATCTCTGTTATTATGTTTTGTTTATTTGTTGGTATAGCAGTGTGTAACGACCAAGAATTAAAATTTTTTAGTATGATCGAAAAGACGTTACAGAAAGCAAGACACCCCTACACAGGCCACGAGCAATAAATAAGGAACAGTGTGACGAGGTGTCAAGTGAACGTTTGCTTCGGACAATACAAATACGCTTCACATAGCTTTACAATGGGGAATAAGGTTGGCCGTGACAGACTCGACTCAACCAAGATTTACAGCCTGCAAAATGTAAGATAAAAGAAACTGTGTCAAGTACCAATTTAGAGAGAAACTGTGACGGACACACTGCCGGGTTAATGAAGTGTACCAGTAGTAAGAAAAAGGCGTAAGTACACAATGGTATCACCCTGTATGAGAACTGACATCGATACCTAAAAGAATAGAATCGAAATTGTGCACAGCGGGGGAACGTCTTACTGGCGACAACTGATATTTACGACAGGGAGAAGGAGTGCCGTTTTGGAAACGACGACACGCTGCGCCAAGACAGCGATCGGAAAAGGGGTTGAGGACAGCGAAACAATAACGAAATACGACACATTGTTTGCGTGAGAACTGCATTAGGGCCCGTAGAACGCTTAGACAAAGACTTGATGGACAACCAAGAAATTGCTCCTGTTCCAGGAAAAGAGTACGGAGGCTTTCGACGCGAACTCGTGGGGAGACAGGATACCCAATCACAACCCAGCACCTACCCAGAGAACAGGTGGAGAGGACCGTCGTCATCATGGCAACGGGAACGTCGAATGAGAAGTAAAGAACGATAGTCTGGCATAAGGGTAGGAGATCTTCTGTCCTATCATGTGCGACCTGAGGCGTGTCTTCCAGAAGAGTGCATTGTGGTAAACGATGCTTGATAAAAACTGTTTGCAGGGCACGCGGGAAGTCAGTCAGTCGGTCAGTCTTCATATAATTTTCGTCAGTCTTCACGTACTTTTAAACAGTCTACTTATAATTTTCGACAGTCTTTTTATAACTTTCAACAGTCGGTCGTCATACACTTTTAAGAATCTTCATACATTTTATAACAGTCTTAATACAAAGTTCGATTAACATACGGACAGCAGTGGGACTTTGAAACTCTGCTACGCGACATATAATTAAGTGACTTAGACATTTCGATATTGGCGTGTATCCGGTAATAGTGTACCTACAGTGACTAAAACATGCGACATATGCCAGTGCTTAATAATTATAGAGTTCTTTATTATACTCAAATTCAGAACTGAACTAACCAATCGCACTTTCATCAATAACCGACGCGTAGAACTATTGTTAATGTAAAACCGGACAACGAAATCGTAACGTTGTACAGTGCGGCGAAGCGATACAATATCATTTGGAATAATTACACCACGGCATCAAAGACGCTAAACATTAATGTACACACAAGAAGTTCAACAATAGACAGACAGATATATACACCATAGTTAATGATGAACTTACCCACACGACACATGATTTCATAACTCGAACAGTAACAGCCGAATCAACAGAATACACACACAGCGCGAGTGAATCTGTTCCGCGTGTGTTGAGTGTTAGTGACATCACAGCTACGCAGCTTCCCACACATGGACCAGCAACGAGAAGGAGTTACTCCGATGGAAATATCGGATAAATCGCTTTACAAGTAATCTTTATGCTATTCTTATCATAAGAACTCTACTGTCCTGTCTCTTTTTCGAGAAACACCCCTTGAGTATTTAAATTAAATATGATAAAAATAATTAACGCTATTCATCTAAGGCAAGCAATGAACGCATTAGTATAAGATTTATTGTTTTACTATTTGTGTTTTCTATATATCGATTGTATTATATATGTATCTGTATGTTTTCCAGCAAACAACGTATTGGATTCGCATTGTAATTTGATATATATACATGTGTTCTTTTATGTTCTTTTATGAATGTATTTACAGGGAATCATCCATATTTTATATATTGAAGTCTCTTTATTTAATGATATGATGTTAAATAAATAAGTGTTTATTTTATCCAGAATATATGCGTTCATTATTGTCAAGTTACCTCAGAACAAGAAAGTAATGGCACTTGAATGATTTATAGTAGTTTTATTCATGTATACAACAATTAGAGTCTCCATGCAATAATTATGCTAACATAAAGGAACTAACGTGTCACTTAGCTTCAATCAGTTGATATGAGTAACCTAATTGAGTGATTACACGATCTCATTATGCAATTAGTATATATTTACATAATTAATTAATCACAGTTAGCATAATAATTAACCCCATTAAAGTTGTATTTGGCGCCCATCGCACGGCAAAGAGCAGGCAATAGAGATAGGATAAGCGTATATATTAATATTTCATGTTAGTTATAAGAACAAATATTATTAGTGTGAAGCTAGTTGGACTGAATGTTAACACGGAGTAAGGCTGCAAAAATGACGACCAGTAGTACAGATTCCATGAATTTTGATATTAATAACCAACAGGGAGTACCTGGTGTCGAACGAGAGGAATCACCAACCTATTCACAAATGACCGAGGAGACGTCAGACGTCAGAGCACGGGGACAGGAGTCCCAACAACAACCGCAGGAAGAAGTGACAATGCGTTCACTTATGGACCTCATGCGGGCACAGAGTGAAAGCCTTAAGATGATGAATGAAAATTTTATAGAGATTAGAAGAGACGTTAATGAAAAATTCGAGAAACTAGAAGAAAAGTTTGAAAAGCAAAAGGAAGAAATTAATGAAAAATTCGAGAAGCAGAATGAAAATTTTACACAAATACGCGCGGAAATGCGTGAATACATAAATAATTGTGACAAGAAGCTAGACGAGCAGAAGGAGCAGCTCGCGCTGTTACGCACAGATATACGTGAACATACGAATAAATGGAACAACAACAAAAAAGAAGTCGAGAAGAAGCAGGAAGAAGAAGTGAATGAAAGTTACGAAGAGGTACGGAAAGTACGAGATAATGATAACGCTGTTGATTTCACAGACGTGTTAGCTACTAAGAAATTAGCAACTGTGGGATCTAACGTAAGTGTCAGTAGTAAGTCGAGAAACAAGTGGATTGAGAAAAGAAATGATTTTGTTTCTTTGTATTAATGACGTCGGAAGATGATTATCCAGATATGGATAGAAATAATAAAAGTTTAATACTGTCAAGTAGAATACATAAAAAGCACAAATTATATAGCACGAGAATAGATGCGGCATCAGTGAATCCAACGATGAAGTATCCAGCGTGTGAAACAGGCGTACATCGACTAAGTAGTCGAGGTGCGTTAATAAAGAACATGAAAAGAAAGTTCGATATTAGAATGAATACGGCATGTTATGAAAATGAATGCAAATTTAAGCAAGCCATGGATGATGTGAAGCGGAAAAACCTAACAGGTCCGTATACATATTCGTCCTGGACAAGAAATGTTATGAGGAAAAAGAGGAGAAAAAATCTTACTGGACGACTTAAGCATATTATAAGTGCTACCAGTACTGAGAGGCGAGTCCAAGCGCTCGAGGTAAGAATTCTTAAAAATATAGAAAACAAGATATTATTATGTAAGCACACGAGTAGTGAAATAACTGTCGAACAACGGAGTTGTATACAGGCCTGGAAACGACGACAAAAGCAGAGCAGCGCGTGTTTACTTAGAGAAAGTGGTTGCAAAGGACGGTATGACATATCTGCTACCCACCCTCAGAGAGAGAGAAAGGGACATGTCATAAATCTTGGAGAAGGAAGAGCAGCACATTGTACCAGAGTAACGGGGACGAATAACCGGCTGTCGAGTAAATGTGCGGCGCAAACCCCAAGGTCAGCACCCTCACTGTTTACAAACAAAAATGCGTGCGTGAATGACGGCACAAGGTCTACAAGACGTACAATTATGTCTCCACAAATAGACAGTTAAGAACGAAATAAATGAACACGTGGTAAGAAGGCGATTTTAAGAACGTCTGAAAATTTAATAATTAGGTTAGATAATATTGAATAAAATACATTAAATATGATTGATTATGTGATAATACATGAACCAAGGTAAGATAATTATAGATACGAGTATTAATGAATGACGATTAACGTAGGAAGATAAAATGACGCAACATACGAGCTCACTGAGTGCGATAGCAATGGGAAAGTGAGAGGAATTTTCAACGTACGGTTGCTGAAGAAATACTATGAGACGAAATCACAAGTCTCGAAGGAAAACGAAAGTTGCATCGGCAGTTAGACTAGTGGACTAGAAGACGGACCAACACATAAGGTGAATGTCCCGCGAAAACCGGTCCAACTAGCTAATCGATATGATGTATAACTTATTAGCGTATAATTTAAAGATTTTTGTACAAGGAGTTCTTAAGTCACGATGTGACAATCTAATGACATTAGTGACATGTGTATAACCAGTGTTAATGGAAATGTCAATAGAAAGGACACTTATGATGCGAAAAGTTCGATCGAATGTGCAGCAATAAATTGCTAAAGATGTTATAACGAGCCTTTTATAGACACACGATGATGTTAGATTAATTAATCAAATCTGAGTGATATAAAGCGAAGTTATCTATAATCATAATGATTTCAAATGAATTGTTAATTGTTCCTAAATAATGTATATAAATTTATAATCAATATAATCAGTATAGATGTTAGTAATACGTATTGTGAGTGATACTCAATAACAAATAGTGAATGTATCAATATGTATTTACAGGTTCGTAAATTGTGTTTTAAATGTTCAAGATAGACTAAGGACATTAACTATCGTAACGATATTTAGACGATACATGAATAATTGCATTTCATGTCGAAAACCATTATTTCATGTATTAGGTTATAAGCGGATGACACAGCCATCCACAGCTATTATTATTATTGTAAATAATCCCATGTCTAATTAGATATGCAAATGTGTGAAAATGCGTTCATCCTTCCTCAGATGCACGGCAATAAATTCCCAGAGTTAGTTTACAACAAAATATAGGGATAATATACCCGTATACCCCAAGCAGAGGAAAGTAGGTCAATGACCACGACTTTATCAGAGGGGACTCCCACAACAAACACAGAGCGCAGAAATCGGATTAGAATGTCTTCTGCTGATCCAACATCCAACCCGATTTGGGGACTATGTAACGACCAAGAATTAAAATTTTTTAGTATGATCGAAAATACGTTACAGAAAGCAAGACACCCCTACACAGGCCACGAGCAATAAATAAGGAACAGTGTGACGAGGTGTCAAGTGAACATTTGCTTCGGACAATACAAATACGCTTCACATAGCTTTACAATGGGGAATAAGGTTGGCCGTGACAGACTCGACTCAACCAAGATTTACAGCCTGCAAAATGTAAGATAAAAGAAACTGTGTCAAGTACCAATTTAGAGAGAAACTGTGACGGACACACTGCCGGGTTAATTTGAAGTGTACCAGTAGTAAGAAAAAGGCGTAAGTACACAATGGTATCACCCTGTATGAGAACTGACATCGATACCTAAAAGAATAGAATCGAAATTGTGCACAGCGGGGGAACGTCTTACTGGCGACAACTGATATTTACGACAGGGAGAAGGAGTGCCGTTTTGGAAACGACGACACGCTGCGCCAGGACAGCGATCGGAAAAGGGGTTGAGGACAGCGAAACAATAACGAAATACGACACATTGTTTGCGTGAGAACTGCATTAGGGCCCGTAGAACGCTTAGACAAAGACTTGATGGACAACCAAGAAATTGCTCCTGTTCCAGGAAAAGAGTACGGAGGCTTTTGACGCGAACTCGTGGGGAGACAGGATACCCAATCACAACCCAGCATCTACCCAGAGAACAGGTGGAGAGGACCGTCATCATCATGGCAACGGGAACGTCGAATGAGAAGTAAAGAATGATAGTCTGGCATAAGGGTAGGAGATCTTCTGTCCTATCATGTGCGACCTGAGGCGTGTCTTCCAGAAGAGTGCATTGTGGTAAACGATGCTTGATAAAAACTGTTTGCAGGGCACGCGGGAAGTCAGTCAGTCGGTCAGTCTTCATATAATTTTCGTCAGTCTTCACGTACTTTTAAACAGTCTACTTATAATTTTCGACAGTCTTTTTATAACTTTCAACAGTCGGTCGTCATACACTTTTAAGAATCTTCATACATTTTATAACAGTCTTAATACAAAGTTCGATTAACATACGGACAGCAGTGGGACTTTGAAACTCTGCTACGCGACATATAATTAAGTGACTTAGACATTTCGATATTGGCGTGTATCCGGTAATAGTGTACCTACAGTGACTAAAACATGCGACATACGCCAGTGCTTAATAATTATAGAGTTCTTTATTATACTCAAATTCAGAACTGAACTAACCAATCGCACTTTCATCAATAACCGACGCGTAGAACTATTGTTAATGTAAAACCGGACAACGAAATCGTAACGTTGTACAATGCGGCGAAGCGATACAATATCATTTGGAATAATTACACCACGGCATCAAAGACGCTAAACATTAATGTACACACAAGAAGTTCAACAATAGACAGACAGATATATACACCATAGTTAATGATGAACTTACCCACACGACACATGATTTCATAACTCGAACAGTAACAGCCGAATCAACAGAATACACACACAGCGCGAGTGAATCTGTTCCGCGTGTGTTGAGTGTTAGTGACATCACAGCTACGCAGCTTCCCACACATGGACCAGCAACGAGAAGGAGTTACTCCGATGGAAATATCGGATAAATCGCTTTACAAGTAATCTTTATGCTATTCTTATCATAAGAACTCTACTGTCCTGTCTCTTTTTCGAGAAACACCCCTTGAGTATTTAAATTAAATATGATAAAAATAATTAACGCTATTCATCTGAGGCAAGCAATGAACGTATTAGTATAAGATTTATTGTTTTACTATTTGTGTTTTCTATATATCGATTGTATTATATATGTATGTGTATGTTTTCCAGCAAACAACGTATTGGATTCGCATTGTAATTTGATATATATACATTTGTTCTTTTATGTTCTTTTATGAATGTATTTACAGGGAATCATCCATATTTTATATATTGAAGTCTCTTTATTTAATGATATGATGTTAAATAAATAAGTGTTTATTTTATCCAGAATATATGCGTTCATTATTGTCAAGTTACCTCAGAACAAGAAAGTAATGGCACTTGTATGATTTATAGTAGTTTTATTCATGTATACAACAATTAGAGTCTCCATGCAATAATTATGCTAACATAAAGGAACTAACGTGTCACTTAGCTTCAATCAGTTGATATGAGTAACCTAACTGAGTGATTACACGATCTCATTATGCAATTAGTATATATTTACATAATTAATTAATCACAGTTAGCATAATAATTAACCCCATTAAAGTTGTAAGTGATGACGTCATCTATACATTTGTATAGAAACGGGACGGAAAATGGTAAGGTTTGGAGTTTCTTGTCTACAATATGTTCGAGATATGTCAGCAAGAATGGGGGCAATAGGGGATGCCATACGACATCCGAGTAACTGTAAATAAAACACCTTATTGAACTGAAAATAACCTCTCTCTAAGCATTATTTTAAGGCTTCAAGAAACTGTTTCTTAGGAATGTTCGTGTAAGGCATAAGCTCATCAAATCTATTAGCTATAATTTCAGTTAAAATTGGTATAAATATATTGGTGAAGAGCAATAATACATCCAGTGAGGCAAGTTTATAATTAGGTGGTAATTGAACATTTTATATTTTCTCATGAAAATCAAAGGAATCTTTAAGATTATACTTGTTGGTGGAAAGATGCGATAGAATTGTAGCACGATTTCTGGCTAACTCATATGTAGGAGAATTTATAAACGATAATATTGGTCTAACCAGAGCCTATCTAATTGGAGAATTTGTGATATGTCTAGCACTCCTGAAGTAAGAATAAGAGAGTGGATAAAACTTAGTACATTCTTTTCAGTCCAAGTTGAAAGCACAAATGTTGATAATTTCTCAGTATTCATTATTGCGAGGTGCTTGAAAGACAATATAAAGAAGAAAACCTTTTGCTTTGTCATCTTTTACAAAATATAACATCACAAAAATATATTTGAACTAATTTATGACAAACATTTTAATGAAATGGCATAAATTGATTGGTCTGTCATTGAATTTACACCAATATAGGCAGTCTACGTCAGGTTGTTATATCAGTCTTTGTGGCCATCCAATAGCGATAGCATTAAATGAAGAGATAAGCAGTCTTCATAGCACCTTGCTTCTGTATACAAAAGTAAGGTGGTTATCTCATGGTAAAGTACTTATTGACCATTTGAAATTGCACACAAATAGTTATTTTATTTTTTTACTATTTTAATTTAATTAATTAATTAATTTTTTTAAGACCATCCTTTCCCTCGAAACAGTCGATGATCAATAAGTTTTACATTTGGAAGTCATGTATTACAAATAACCAAACTGAAATATTTTAAACACTCTGTGCCCTCCTACTTGGGACTTCAGGGCAGTTCAGTAACAATATTCACTGATCAGTATTCAAAAACAAAATAGTCACTGAATAGTTTGAGTTTAAAGTCATATAATAAACATTGCTAGCCTTAAATATTTGATTGCACACTCTCCTACCTCTCTCATGAAGTAACGAAGAATACTTCATTGAAATTACTATCTTGTAAGGTCTCATATTTTGATATTTTCTAAAACACAAAGAAGAAAATGACTGAACTGAAGACAGATATCTGTGAAGAATATTTCAAAGCAGCTAAATTATCTGTTGAAGAAATGAGAAGTAAACTGAACATTCAATTATTCTAAAAGCTCATTTTAAAGAAAAGAGCTTTACCTTCTAGGCAAGCATCATTAAAAAACACTCAGTGAAAAAACAAGTTTCTCTTGCTTTGTATAGAGTGTAGACAGCTGTCTTCACCCATTATAAAAAGAAAATATCACACTAAACTCAGTGCTGATCCAGATTCATAATACTACCTTCTACTTTTTGAACTCAATTTTAAAAAGCTGTCTGCATCAAAACAAGCTCAAGGATGTCACTCAATAATATAATGTGTATGCAATATGTAGACTCATGGACATGTTTAAAGTACTATTGATTTTTAAATTATACTTTTTCAAATACCACAACATTTTATACTGTCATTTTTGGTGTTATTAATAACTACTTATAAGTGTGCAGTCATCAACTTTAGCGTTCCTGTCATAGAAATGAAATATTTTCTTACAGGAATATTGTACGTTTTCAAAATTCACTTAAACGCCTGTAGTTTGTATTCTACTTTTAAAATATTATTAATGTGCAGAGCATATTCATCAATTTAGAAAATTTATGGGAGAGTATTGTTTATAGAAAAGGACTGTCAACAGATTCACAAATAAAAAAGGTTGATAACAACTGTTTTATACGAACAACTGAACAACTGTCGTATACACCTTTCTCACTGATCTTAAAGAAATAAAAATGATTTATGGTGCAAAAATAGCTTTTTTGTTAGTAGTTTGTCAAAAACTTAATAAAAACAGGAATAGTAATTTACAAGAGAGTTTAACTGCATTAATGAGGTCTTGCCCCTGCATTTAGTCTACTGAGTGCCCATGAAATGTGTTTACATGATCTTGGTTACTTCCACTCATAAAAAAGATTCTAAAATCAGACTGAACTTCAGATGATACACCGAGTCTGTTAAGTTATAACTGACTGTACATATGAATATCCTCACTGACAACTTACAAAGACAGCTGACACATTTAACTAAGCTTATGTATATTGCACAATTGAAACACATGCATAACATGGAAGCACATATGAAGTTACATGGAAATAAACAATGCTATTAAAACTGTGAGTCAAATAAAATAAAACCCAGTTTTTTTTCCTAGGGTAATATCATAGGTTTCTGAAATCCTTATAAACTTGCAATTACTAAATGTTTCATAATATCGAATGGCAAATAAACAGTTTGCAAATATGTAAATATAACCATAATTTTAAAGTTAAGTAACATCAGCTTATTTATATTACATTCTTATTTAAATTACGTGAATGTTTATAATATTAATTATTTAATTAACTTCATTCCTAATTAGTTAGTCATTCCTAGTTTATACAAACTAAAATTACTTTCTTTAAGGTTATGTGCTGATCATAAAAGGGTTTATAATATACACATCATACTTTATTTGAATTACAAAAATTTTTCAATGCATGATGTACAATGTAAAATAATTATAATTGGACAGCAAAACATTCTACACATTGACACAAAAAACTTACCAAAAAATGTTTGTTCTTATTCGCTATATACATTAAAACAATTAATTTGCTTTCGTTTCGTCCACGCCTTTAGGATGAGTAGTGTTAACAGACATTTAGTTTCACACTTCAATCAACACAAACCGTGCACGTGTAACAAACAACGAACAAGTTAACGGCGCTGTCAACAAAGTTACTTTCCGCGCCAAATTACACAAACATCAAGGCCTTCTATAGTAAATGTAGAAAGCGCTGCCAACATTACAGTATATTATATTTTGCATGAGTGCCTATATCATTTTTTCTATGAAAATGCTAAATGTATTAATATTTTATAGCGAACAATTAAACAATTAAAAGAAATCAAAAGCCGTGGTTAAAAATAGTAAATCTTGAATAAAGAACATCCAAATGGAAAAAACCTGTTACCGCTTTGACTCACTCATAGATTGTGTGTGTGTGTCTGTGTGTGTGTGTTAGACACTAGATGTTGCATAAGCAGCACTATCGCGCGGAATAAAATGAAAGCTGCTATTCCCGCCATTGTTTGGGCAACAAACTATATTTTTATTATTGCAGTAAATAATCAATTAGAATGTGCAATCATGTGATGCATTAATTATACGAATAAATATGGTCGAAATGATGAGAGAGGAAGACAAATTACATTTCATAGTTACATTCCATGAAAATTAAATCGTTTTGCTAATGGTAGGCTACAATACTCTTTGCATTAGGAAAATAATAGATTTAAGCAAATTTTGTGAATAAAGATGATATTGTGGGATAGATTCAATAAATTTACAAAAAGCCTATTTATGTAACCTATTTGTATTATAATAATGGAACTTCCATTTGGTGCGTAAATTATTTAAATACGGTATTCATAAAATAAATACACGTATATAAAATACGTGGATTTTGTTATCCATGATGTGTGCGTTGATTAACTAATAAGCGAAAACTGGTTCAGGCTATGAGGTAAAATTTTTACGTTTTTACCAATAAAAAACTTAGTGCTCCGAGTCAGTAGTGATAAACTTATATTTATAAAATACGTTTACACAGGCGCGCGCGCCCACACACACATAAGCCTACATATGTATAGTGTATACTATCAATAAAAAATACACTTTTATTATATGACACCGTTTTCTTGTATTGCAAGTTAAATCTTCATTACTTCAAAAATATTCATAAAATTAGATATTTCAATGGCCACTTTGGTGTCACCATTTCGGTCAGCTTTGTCTGCTACTGAAATTGAACAAGTTATTTAAATATTCTGAGGCGTCCGTTATCCATTAGGGCTATGCCTTTACTTGATGTGTCTTTGTCTTCTATTATGTTCAGTATTCCGGTTTGCATAATTCCGTTTACCTATTCTGCACGAATTTCATAATTTATTGTTGTTATTCAGGCTTTAGCTTATATTCTTTTAATTACTCAGTGCAGTTTCGGCTGTAAGACACTAGTGAATCCAAATATATAAAATATTAAAATATATAGATTTTAATGAAATGAAATAAATATGTTAAGTATATATAAATGTATAAATATACATATAAATGTATAAATATACATATAAATGTATGTATAAATGTATATATATGTATAAATATATATATATGTTATATATTATAACATAACAAATTTCAATTGAATGTAATAAAATTTGTGGAGCCCCACGCTTTTGGAGTGCCAATTTATATAACAACACAAACACTGATATATTGAATTCATGGGTGTAATCATAATAAGAAGATGATGCGTTATTTAAGTTTAAAATTGTTCCATTATTTATTTTTTTATTAAACAAAATCTTTCATTTCGCATATTGAAATAGTACTCATTATTAAATCGTTTGTTCGACTCTTTCGCACACAACTTATAGCTAACAAATTACATACAACAGGTTATACATAAATCTTATTATCTACTTTTAATTAATTAAATATTTTTTGCTCTCGGCTTACTCATTGTGTGGTCATCTTTTGCAATTGCTGATTAATTTACTTCAATAATGAATTTACTTGTATTCCAATTTCTTTAATATTAATTGGTTTTAAAACGTTCTACTGCATATGCATTCTCCTTTATCAACAAATACTTTATTAATTACTTTAACTTAAAAATCAAATATTTCTCTTATTATTTACATTACTCTCAATTACTAAATTTTATACAAGAGATATTATTCTAAATTTCACTCTGCTTTTACATTTATGCACAATTTAGTTATTTTAATAAACTGGTTGAATGTCTTTCATTCTGACTTTAATTAGTGTCTTTCAGATGTCTGTAATTACAATGGTTTTTCATCACCTCGTTAGACGTGGTTAATCATCCGTACGTCCTCCTTTGATCCTCAGTCCATGTCCTCCTGGTCCTCTGGTCATCTGGTCGGATTCCACTGCATGTGCTGTTTAATAGTCGTCTCGCCTCACATCATATGCTGCAGGTGTATACATAGACCTTCTCGTATGTGCTCTGCTGCTCTGGTTGGACTTCCAGTTTGTCCTGTGACTCTCACTATAGATTTAAAATAGCGTCGTCGACTGACATAGCCTCCTGTGGCAACGGTTGAATTGAGAAGAAGAAACTTTATTAGCGCGACCTGGTATTTATAGCCAGGTCGTGCAAAAACTCAGGTCTGAACAATTTTCAACTTGTCAGATTTTGTCGAAGCGTTTTTTCCCCCACTCTGGTTCAATTCACTATTTTCACCTATCTTCGCGAATTACGAAGTCTGTTTCACACCACTCGATGCTCAATCGATAGCTAATTTTTATATGTTTACTATACGTAAATTACATTTCTTTATTGTAATTACAAAAAGAGATATTCACTTTTTACGTATAGTAATTGCACTTTTCGTCACATTCGGTCTTTTAACCCTTTGTTCACCTTTAATTTCTATACACTTTGGTGTCTTTTGTTTTACCATATCGTACATATTTTTCTTATAATTAAAATAAAACATAAAAATTATCCTACTTGAAAAGGGTTGGTTAAATTTCAGGAACGGACAGGCTTCACACACACAAACAAAACACATGTGTACACAACGCTAGCGACAGGTGTGCCAGGAATGCGTGTCCATGCATGAATACATATGCATGTTCCCTATTTAGCTACGATACAGCTTGCAATCTGAATCATATTTATTAATCCATATTTATTTATTTTTATTATTTATTTAAATTATTTTGGCAATGCACAGTACCGTTAATGGTTGTACTGTTGCAATATATATATATATTGTTTACACCTACATGTATCCTGTCTGACTGATATTGGCTGAACCTGATTTCCTGCCTGAATTATAACTGCGATAATTGGTGTCTTAAAGTGATTCAGGTTCAAAAACTGTAATCTCTACCACAGTTGTCTGATTTTAACACTATTTCCATTATTACTTTTTTTATTTCAGAGCTGTCAGATCTCAGATTACACCTTACATTATTAAATATCCTCTCCTCTCCAACTTAAATCCACACTCGAAATCATTAATAGCATTTTTCATTACATATTCCCTATATTTTTGAATTTTTGGATTCCTAAAAATACAAATAAATTAACAACAATACAGTGAATTTTGTTAATTTTCTGTTTTTGAACTTCTAATTAAGACAACAAATGAATAAAAATAATGGTGTTGTTTTATTGATTCTTCCACAGATAGTTGATAGTTTCATCAAAGTCTGATGGCGCCAGTATTGTCACAGACTGAAACGCAATAAAACGACATTTAATGAAATAATATTTAGGAGACACATTCAATGGAAAATTCAGAGTTATTCCACAAGTACAAAGAATGAATATTTTGATAACAATCTTCAGTTTATTCAAATAGTTTATTGTTTGATAGTATAGTATTGTACTGTTTCAAGTATTGAACTTACTGTTGACATATGAAGTCCATGTCAGGTGCTGTTATTTTTCGTCACATCCGGGAAACCACTAAGGCGAAGTGCTGGCGTGTAATGTCAAGGCCGGTGTTGTAATCCCCTCCCGTACGTCGTACATCGGTAGATTTCGGGGAGGGGATTGCTGTCCGAGAGCCCTTCGTAGGCGCCCAGGGTCCTCCGTCTTCGCGACTCTGCAGAGGTCACAAGACGTCGCCACAAGAACCCTCTGGAGGCGCCTGGGGTCAAACGTCCCTCTTCCTGTCGGGTTTCGTTGCAGCCGGTGGTTCCTGTGTCGTCACAGCCGGCAATGTGGTGGTTATGTAGTGTCAAGGTCGGTGTTGTAATCCCCTCCCGTACGTCGTACATTCTTCCTCTAGCTGTGGTGGACTACAGATCGACGCCGCGAAGCTCTTCTAAAGCGGAGATTGAAGTTACAAGTGACCTCTTTCGAAGAACGTTGTTGGTTGGAACTCCCGCCCTAGTGTGCGCCGGCAGTAAGGTCTGCTCTGCGACTGAAGGTGGAAAACAACTGGGATCACCTGCAGTGCCGGTCCAGTAACGACCAAGTGTAAAGCCAAGCTAGCTGTGGCCACGTATTAGTGGGTCGTGCGACCGCCATCGACGCTCCTTGTTAGGGCCGCGTGGCAGGAGACGACATCACTAGTGTGCCGGGTGGATTGGTTGCTTTGCCTTGTGTGCGCGGTAGTGTTCGCTTTCGCGTATGCGGGTCTCTTGGCGGTAGTGTCCGTTCGCGGTCTGGTGTCGGTTGCCTTACTGTTTTCCGCGTGCTTTTGGTGGCATCGCCCGCTTAACTCCGTAAGCTAAGTTAGGTCCCTGCCGGTAGCGGTCGGTCGTTTCGCTTAATCGTGGTGCGACCTCCAATACCGGCGCTGAGCGGGCTTTCCATTCCAATAGGAGGGCTTCGACCCGAATACCTTTGCCAAAACGCGATGGGCGACCATCGCGGCGGCGGACTTCTCAGGCCCAATCCAATGCTCCATCGGTAGGCCCCGACCCTGTCCCTGACTCGGTCGGATTGTCCTTCTCAGGGCCGCCCAGCGATCTTGACCGAGTCCAATATTGTTGCTGGGGCTACTCCCGGCCCGTCGCTTACTGCGTCCCAGCCCTCCCCTGGGTCCCAATTTATCGAAGTCGTATCAAAGAAAAAGAAACGGAAAGCTGAGGAAACTCCGCTCCCCGACAACTCGGAGCCTCAGGATGCTCCATCCCGACGGAGCCGCCCTCCGCCCTTGTTCGTCAACGGCGTCAAGAACGTCGTTGACCTATCCCGACGCCTCCGGCTCGAAGTTCGCCTCTCTGCGGAAGCGCAGATGTCTCTTCGCGGGAGAGACTGTCTTCGCGTCTGCTGTGCGATGGACGAAGAGTATAGGGCCGTCTATCTCTTTCTCCAAGCTAACGGCCTCCAGTTTCATACTAACGAGATGGCTGCTCACGTCCGGCTGATTATCCGTGGCCTGGACGAGGAATCGGACCTTGACGAGGTGGCGGGCGTGCTTCGCCAACTCGGCATCCCCGTCAAGGAATGCATCCGACTGTACACAGTCAGCGGACCCAGGCGAAAGTTACCCCTCCTCAGGGTGATTATCCTGAAGGGGGAACAGGCAGAGAGACTGCTGGGATTGACCAGTCTTTGCGGTCTGAAAATAAAAGTGGAAAGGAGCCGCGAAGCTAGACATGTGCCTCAGTGCCATCGATGCCAACGCTTCGGGCACGGCTCGGATAGTTGCCATAACGAAGTGGCCTGTGTCAGGTGCGGGAAGCCGCATCCGACAAAGAGTTGAATGTTGCCGGCTTTGGGGCGCCGCTATTGTATTAATTGCGGCGAGTCACACTCGGCCAACTATCGCGGATGCTGGGTTTTCCAGGAGCTGCTGAGGCAGGCCGCGAACAGGACTAACCCTCCTGCACGCCAACAGCTTCCAGTTGTGCATGAGCGTGCTGCCTTTCTCCGTCTACCGGAGAAGGTCAGCTCCACTTAACAGCAAATTTCCGCCCGACCTCGCCCACGTGCGAAGCCACGTGCATCGTCCCAGTCTGCTCAGGAAGAGCATGCTACTCCATTATCGTCCCTGGACAACCAGCCCGTTCCCATGGACGAGGAACTGGCCCCGGAGGTAGTCGAGTCAGTCCCTGAGAGGTGAGAATCTCCCCCTCCCAAGGCTCGCTACAACCCCAAACGTAGGAAACAGAAACAGAAGAAACAGAAAAACGCTGCTCCCGTTGCCCCTGCATAGAGCCCAAAATCAAGCCATCGCAGCGCTCCGGCGCTGGGGTTGCTCGGCAGGCCAAAGTAGAGTCCCGTCCTGCAGCTGCAAGGACCGAGCGCCCATCCAAGGACACCTCATCTCGGGTGAATCCTGCCCGCACCTATGCTGCCGCCGCCCGCAGCGACCCTGCCCCCTCTGCTTCGTCGTCCACATCCCCCTCAGCTCTCGCCGAGGAAAAATCCTTTCTCGAGGAATATGACCTCGTTGAAGTATCCCGTTTATATCGATCCATCCGGGTGCGTCTTCGCACTGCGAACCCGACTGAGAAATTCCTCATGCTTGCGGAAGCTGCAGCCGCCATAGGTCTTCTGTAATGCTTCACGCAAACAGAATGTCTTCCCTACAACGCGACCTTACCATTATTGCGTGGATCGCCGATAGCCTTCGACCCCGTCTCGAGGAACTTCAAGAGTTTCTAGCTCGTCGCAAGCCAGATGTGCTTCTCATATCTGCGACCTGGCTTAGGGCCCAAGACACAGTGAGATTGCCCAACTATGTGTTTTACAGGGATGATAGACCTGGGCGGAACGCGGACGGGAGGCGGTGAAATATTACATCGCACATCACCTCGTCGTTCTGCCTCCTCGCCAAAATATCGAGGCCACCACCATTGAACTTCCCGGAGTTCTCGGAGGCGTCCTCTTGGTTTCGGCTTATAAACCGCCGACCGCTCCATTTCTAGACGCCGACCTGTCTGCTTTTATCGGGGCGGATAGGAAGGTTATTCTTCCAGGTGACCTGAACTGCAAACATCCCGACTGGGGTAGACGTTTGGCTACAACATCCGGGAGGGCGCTTAGCAGGTACCTTCACGACCACAATCTTCGAGCCTACGGACCTGGACTACCGACGCATTATCCCCGCCGACCTGGAGTCCGACCTGACATACTTGACATTGCTGTTGTCAAGGGAGTTGCCACCCAGATTGAGGTTTCCGTGTTAGCAGAGCTGTCCTCTGACCATTGTCCCATTGAGGTGCACGTCCCTACCCGACACACGATTGGGAGAGAAGCACGACGGGTGGTCGAGTGGGATCGATTCGGGACTGCCTTCTGTCGCAGACTCCCCGAGGAGGTTCCGCTCGATACTACTCAGCACATCGACGAGGCGATCGTCTTGTTCGATGATGCCGTAGTCTCTTCCGTCGGGGTGTGCTCACGGATGAAGCCTAATCTAACGCCCGATTACCGCCGGACCCCTGATGAAGTCCGTCTTCTCGCTTTAGAGAAGAACAGACTTCGGAGACGGTGGCAGCGGACGCGAGATCCGGCCGACAAGGCCAGCTTCAATCGGCCGGCCGGCAAGTTATGTCGTGACTTGCAGGCATTCCGATGAAGCTGCTAGGAATTTGCGGTCGCCAAAATGGCTGACGATTCATCGGAGGAAAGCTCCGTTTACAGGATTCCTTTCGCGTTGACCGGGAAGAGGCGCCGTCCTCCACTCCCGGCCATTAACGGACCTGGGGGACATCCCCTTGCCAAGCCGGACGAGAAATCTGAGCTAAATTCTTGGATTTCGTTGTCCATGACGTGTCCGTTACTTAACTAAATATCACTATTACTTTAACGACTCGGAACACTAATCTGAGTTCCTGGTCGGGCGCCTGGAGCTTCAATTTGCTCCTAACCCGTCCGGGGACCCAGACTCCGATGAGGAGATTGAAGACGAAGTTGAGGCTTATCTCGGTACCCCGACTACCTCCGAACCTGAACTCACTTCAGTGGAAGAGGTTACGGACAGGCTTTTAGCGCTTCGGCCCCAGAAGAGCCCTGGACCGGACGGTGTTACTAACACCGCTCTACAGAGACTTCCGGACCGGGAAGTTCGTTTCCTGGTCGACTTGTTTAATGCCTGCTTCCGTTTCGCCTACTTTCCTAAGAAATGGGCTACGATGATCCCGAAGCCGGGCAAAGACCCCAAGTTTGTCGAGAACCTCTGGCCTATCAGCCTGCTGTCGTCCACTTCGAAAGTCTTCGAACGACTAGTCCAGCGGTGACTAGCGGATCACCTTCAACGGCTCGACATTCTAGTCCCCGAGCAATTCGGTTTTCGTGCCGGGCACTCCTCGACGCATCAATTGATGCGCTTCGTGGAGACCGTGGCCGAGGACGGTTGCTCGCGAGAGCAGACCGTTGCCGTTTTCCTTGATGTCGAGAAGGCTTTCGATCGTGTTTGGCATCCAGGCCTACTTTACAAACTTACGGAGATTCTGCTTCCGGACTGCTACATTCATCTGATTGCTAGCTTTCTTCGGAACAGAACCTTTTACGTGAGAGTTGATAACACCCTTTCTTCGGGAAGGGCTATTGGGCTATTACGGCTGGTGTACCTCAGGGAAGCGTCTTGGGCCCCCTGCTTTTCTCTGTGTACGTCAATGACGTGCTCAAGTTGCCTGGCACCAGGTTGGCCATATTCGCTGACGACACGGCGGTGTATGCCGTCGATCGTCGAGCTGAAACGGCAGTTATCTGGCTCCAGGAACAATTGGACGGAATACGTTGAGTGGGCAGAGAGATAAAGGGTTGCCATCAACGCAGCCAAAAGCACAGCCGTAATCTTCTCCAAACGCTTAAGGTTCCCCGACAGACTATATGTAGGCGATACTCAGTTGCCCTGGTCTCGAGAGGTCAAGTATCTCGGGTCCACCTCGACCGTCGTCTTACCTGGCGGACACACTCCGCACAAGTAGCCCGCAAGACCGCCAATCGCCTATATCAACTCCGTCCCGTGCTATGCAGCAATGGCATGACCCGCCGCCTAGGAAAACTTATCGTCTCCATCTATTTGGTGCCGATAGTTACCTACGCGATCCCCGTTTGGGCCTACTTGGCCAAGACCCATAAGCGAAAGCTTCAGTTTCTCCTTGACCGACGATTGCGCTGGGCCTGTAAAGCCCACTATCTGACATCAAATAAAACCATCCGTGAAGCCCTGCGTGTACGTTCCCTGTACGCCATTATACGGACACTGTCCCGCAAATTCTATCGCCGCTTCGCCAGATTCCAGGGCAACCACCTCATTAGCGCCCTCGCCGCTGCCAATCTGTGCCAGAAGAATCTTGGACCCAGCCTCGGCGTACTCTCAGCCTCAATTAACTGACACTTAATTGACACCCACGGCTGGTAGCAGGCCACACCCTTAATCCAGCTCCATCTATCGTCCCTGCGGCAGGAGCTCCATTTCAAGCCCGGGACGCAGTATACGAGCGGGCGACGGGCATACCCTTCGTCCCGCACAGCCCTCGAACTTGTTGTACGTGGTACATCGCTGGATTTCGGGGAGGGGATTGCCGTCCGGGAGCCCTTCGTAGGCGTCCAGGGTCCTCCGTCTTCGCGACTCTGCAGAGGCCACCAGATTCTCCACAAGAACCCTCTGGAGGCGCCTGGGATCAAACGTCCCTCTTCCGGTCGGGTTTCGTTGCAGCCGGGGGTTCCTGTGTCGTCACAGCCGGCGATGTGGTGGTTATGTAGTGTCAAGGTCGGTGTTGTAATCCTCTCCCATACGTCGTACATCGCTGGATTTCGGGGAGGGGATTGCCGTCCGGGAGCCCTTCGTAGGCGCCCAGGGTCGTCCGTATTCGCGACTCTGCAAAGGCCACAAGATTTATCCACAAGAATCCTCTGGAAGCGCCTGGAGTCAAACGTCCCTCTTCCGGTCGGGTTTGGCTGCAGCCGGGAGTTCCTGTATCGTTACAGTCGGTGATGTGGTAAACTGGTAAACAAACTGAATAATTTCGATAAACTACAAATTTCGTGCCGGCGTGCTCGAAATATTAAAAATATTCTATTATTATTTCCGTGGTTACGGTCAATTTATATTTAAAGTTATTATTCAGCTTTTTTTTTTTGAACGATGTATGTATATTTGTATTTGTTTGAACTGAAATTGTTTGATTTGAAGGGGTGAGGAAAAGAACAGCCTCAGTCCATTTTTGTGTTTTTCTTTTATTTGAATTTCATATATATCTCGTATATCACGTAGAATTTTATGCGCTTATTTGTAAGGGAAATAAGTAGCTCAGTTCATCAGGAAAAAATAAAAACGAAAGGCACTAAAGGGAAAGAACTGACTCAGACCATGTGTAATGGAAAACAACAGCCTCAGTCCACCTAGTTCCTCGGAAGTTCCACTAGTGGACCCAGCTGTTCGCGCCAGCTGTCTTTATTCTGTTTTGCACTTACTAACCTAGTTCTGTTTGTTTTGGTGTTTGTGAACGTTGTTTATTTTACCTTGAGTAGAAATTGAGTGGATAGTTTTATTTTATGTTAAAGTGTTACAATGGAGGGTGAAGTTGTCAGACAATTCACCAGTGAAACATGACACTACTAAGAAAAGAAAAAAGCTAGGCAGAATGCCACAGGTAAGGAAAAAACTCAACCTCAGATTTCACACTATGGAGGAAATTTGTAACTGTACTTTAGGCTGCTTTGTTAAACTACTTGAGTTAACAAGGCTTAACATTCTAAAAGACTTTAACTTAATGGATTCAGTTGATATGCAAAACAGTTATCTGTGCGGGCTTCCCATTGAACGTAGAAGGCCAAGAAAATAAGTAGGAAAACTAGACAGAACGATGCCACTTACAAGTTTAGAGTGAGGGGATTGATTGGAGGCCAAGTTACAGAAGTTGTAGTTTGCCGTGGCTTTTATTGCCATTCATGGTATAACTAAAGGCAAAATTTAATACTTAGTTTCAAGTTTGAATCTACTGGGTTTTCACCTAAAGACAAGAGGGGAAAGCATGACAATAGGCCATGGAAGCACACTGAAGAAACCAAAGCAGCAATTAAAACCCATATTGCCTCATTTCCAGGAAAAGGAAGTCATTATGGATTAAAAGATTCTAATAAAATTTACCTTTCAGAAGAGCTCAACGTAAAAAAAAACCTACGGACTATTTAAAGAGGCTTATCCGTCAATTGTTATGTCAGAGCAGTTCTAGAGAGAGGTGTTCAATACTGATTTTAATATAGCTTTCGGCTATCCTAGCACTGGCACTTGTAGTGCATGCGATGAATGTTCAGCTAAGCTTCAGGCTATAGAGAAAGAGCAAGAAGAATGTCCAGACAGTGATTCCATGGTGAAAATTGAAGCTAGTATAAAACGGTTGAAAACCGAAAATGAAGTAGGCCTACACAAAGGAAGAGCCAGTGCGTGTTTTGAGAATAAGAGACATGCTAAGGAGTATAGTAAGAAACATGCAAATTTTGAGGCCGTTGTTTTGGATTTTGGTAAAAACCTACCCATTTCCAACTTTTCTAGTAATGATATTTACTATAAAAGGCAGTAGTCCATGTATAATTTCAACATTCACAGTCTGTCTAGTAAAGAAAGCGTCTTTTTTATGTATCCTGAATGTTCTGGAAAAAACGCAGTGATGAGGTGTGTTCAATGATTCGTAAGTTCGTCTGTAATCACTTAGATGGAAATGTCAGAAGATTAGAAATATTTTGTGACGGATGTTCTGGCCAGAACAAAAAATCGGTATGGTGAACCATACATGACTTCCATGTTCTCAGTTTATATATAAAATCATTTGGTACTGCCTTTATGCGTACCCGCAGTTATTTCGATAATGCGATTTTTGGGCTTCGATATGTAGTGAATATCGCACATAATTTTATACAGTGAAAGAATTGAACAAATTTTAATTTTGTATGTTGCAAAATAGTTGGCTGATGATTGCAATTGATTTCGTTTGCCATTTTTTAATGGAAAATAACTGTAGTAGTAATTTATCACCGGGTCGTGGCTGTGACACCAAAAATTGTTTATGTTAGGTTAACATGAAAACTGAAATTATACATGGAAACCAATACGTGTGTAATGTAAAACTATTTTTTTTCTAAAACCACGAAAAACCCAACTCGAAGTAAGGCGGGAGTGGCCCAAGGGTCAACCCCTTGCCGATTATTATAGGCCTACATGTCACTTTTTTGTGGCAGAACTCGTTTTTTTGGTAAAATTCGTTTTCCGACAAGTACTCGTTTTGTGACTAACAAAAAACAAACATCCATTATGTACAATTTGTAAAGCATATGTTGTCATTCCTTAATACAGTGTTTTTTGTTTTTTCATTAACCATAAATATTTGTATTTTTCATTTTTTATTTGCTGTTGTTTTTTCCAATTTGTAAACTTAAAAACGTTAGGTTCTTTATTTTAAGTGTTACTCTGTTATACGCATTGTCTTACACGTTTAATGTTATGTTTTCTCAACCACAGCTTTTATTTATTTTAGCAGTAAACTAAAAACCCAAAACCATTATTACCTAACTACCAAATGAAAACAACACGTATTTTTGCTTTACATTAAGAAATAGGGCAATTTACAATTAGTACACTTCTTCTTTTCCATACAGTAATATATCGATACAATCGCATATTAAAAACATCGAAATGTATTGCGGGTACTCATACAGTTCCAATCATTTACTTGAATTCGATTCGATAATTCCTAAAAAAATATAGAATTTTGTCAACTGTCAAAGTGAAATAAAATGTTTCCATAGAAACTACAGTACTTCTTTGTTGTCAATAACGTAGTACACATATAAAACTTATAAAAAATTATCTCCTCCCTCATCAACTACCATTTTAATTTATAGAAAATTGCCCCCTTCCCCTTCAACTACCCTTTTCATTTATAGATATTTCATCTACCTTTCTACAGTGGATTACTATGACCTTCTTTTAAGGATACTTTATTTATCAAAATTAAGCACTTTACTCTTGTTAAAACGTAAAAGGTTGCTGGTAAACTACCCGTTCCCCTTAACAGATCTTCACCAAAATCAACATGCCTCGAGTCCTCTACAATTCAGAACTGTATGCAAAAATGATTTGATTCTGTTTGAATTTGCGGCAGTTATCGTTTGCCATAGAAAAATTCTACACATAGACACACAGACACTTTTCGAAAAATGACTTTTTTTCATGTTTTGAGGGTAGTACAAACAGAATCTGCCATTATCTCGAACACGATTTTTTTCGCCATGACCATACTTCCATTTCCTTATGGAACATGGAGTAAAATTTCTGACTATGTAAAAGTCAGCTTTCTTGTTAGAGACCACTCATACCTCGAATGTGACAAGAATTTGGGGTTGGTGAACACAAATTTCGTACAGAGCTACCCAAGGACTGGATCGAGGTTTTTCAATCGGCGAGAAAGAGACCATTCCCTTTCACTGTGGTTGAAGCTACTATCGACACCTTTAGACAGTGGACAACACACTTGGCACCACGTTACAAAAAGAAGTGCCTTTCAAACGCGCCCCATATAAGAGAATCGGTCATTCAGCATGAGCAAGAGACAAGTAAGCGAAAAAGACAAGTCAAATTTAGAACAAGCTTCAATGGAGCGTGTGAAAAAAATGGAGATCATAAACAGAAATTTCACTGCAGAAGCACTTGCCGATGGAGAATTCGTCCTACCTGAACTACCATATGAAGGTAAATTATGTCTTTTCAAAAATAATTTAGTACGCCTAGGACTAACTTCGTAGTGGTTTAACTTACTAACTTGTGTAAGAACGGGTAGGTTTAATATTAAGCTGTTCATTTAATTTATAAAATATGCCAGTCCATATATATACAAATAGTTTCCTATCATTAAGGCTATTATTTTCAAACTTCAATATTGGTTGAATTTTTAGGTTTGCTGCCCATGTCAGTGGCCAAATACCGAGATTTAAAAGATTTAATGAAATTCTGTGGACCACAAGCTCAGGTCTATTACGCCTCAGAATAACGGAGTCTAATTTTTCAAAAAGAAAACTATTTGACCAAACAGATAAGCCTAGTTACTTTTGTTAGCTTAAAGAGGAAATAAAAGTTTTTACTGAAATAATATCATTGTTTAGGCCTATTCCATTTACTCTATTACCGGAAAGAAGAGGCTCAGTCCAAGGACTCAGCCACTTCTTTACCAGAGCATTGTGTATTTTGAATTGAAAAACAGTAAATTTACCCTTAAAAATTATTATTAGAGAAATTTTCTTTTGTACATAAGTAGGGAATAATATGGACTTCATAACAATATTTTTATTAAGATCCTAATGTACAAAACAAAACTGGTTATAAATATTGAACTTTTTAAAACGGTCTCCTGTAAAATATTATAAAGTGGACTGAGCCTGTTCTTTTCCTCATCCCTTCATCCGTGTATTGAGACTGAAGTGTACGCTCGGTACGGGACTCTTGAATCAGCAACAAAATAGGGGCTGGGGGTCCAACACGTAAGAGAAATTCCCCTTTCGCCGCTAAAATTTTATAAAACCATATTCCAAATTGAGAGAAAATCATACAATTTGGTTTTTCTCTCAAGCTTAATTTTTTTTCTATATAATAAAAAACGGCGTTTTGAAGCGTCCTAAACTGTATTTTACATTTTCGATATAAGACTTTTTTTAATCAACGAACTTTTTATTATTGGATTGTAGACTTTTATATAGATCTGCACAACTCCACTTGTTGCCTTTGACGAGTCAGTCTGATGTCTCCCGTTAAGCGCTTTTGAACAATTCAGCTCATCACCATTTTAGTTTTCAATACGATCTGATGATTTTCATAATGATTATTAATTAAATCGTTCAAAAGCGTTTAACAGGAGTCAATGGACTAGTAGAAAGCATTAAGTGTACAAAGAAAAAAAATGTTTAACAGTAAATGTTTTCTTACCCTTACATTAATTATACACATAACATCCGTTAGGCGTTCGTGTGTCAACTTGCAATGTTTAATCTGCCACCCATGTCTGTCTCCTATCTCAATGTTTCCAAGCCACAGTCGATCTTAAATAGCATTTTAAGTGTGATCTTTCGCCAGCTGCAGCTGATATCGTTAATACAAATGATATTCTTTACGCTATTGCGGTATTTGGGAATTTTTAAAACAAATTATATTTAAAAAGGTACTTAAAATGCTGTATGGCTCATCGAGTGGATTCTATAGAGCCATACGCGCGTGTGTCAGTTGAACTACGCCATCCTGTGTGTCTCGTACCCTAAACGTCCGTTTCTGTTTATTCCTCGAGTCTTTTTCTTCCATCGGTGGCTCTCCATCGTTGTTTTTGTATCTTCGTCTCTCATCACTTTCATCCCCACCAAAGTTTCAGCGATTCTCTTTTTGTTTTTATTACAAAACGAAAAGAAAAAAATAGTACAAATTTTGAAAAAAAAATGTTTCCGAATGTTTCCAAGAAGCACTGAACAACGTGAGAACATGCGAACGTTCTTCGTGAGAAATCTCGAGCAACTGGAAGAGCAGGCGTTATACGAGCCTTCTGCAGCTACTTCCTTCTCTCACATACTGCACACCAAAAGGTCTGTTTGTACCAAGTATCACTTTGCAAGTCTCATTTCACCCACTCATCCTTTCCCCGAGTCCTCTTTCCATAGGCTCCTGGACCTACCCCGTTTCAGTCGTCAAGATGGAATCCAGTCTAGCAACTTTTTGGGTCAACTATCCTGAGACATCCGTTCCACAAGAGGCCTTACTGTACGAGGCGCTTTGAGTTTATGGTAGCTAAAATCAACGTCACGTTGCCACCTGATATCCTCACTTCTACTACACTGGAGCCTGGACACCCCATAAGACCTTCTTCCACAAATCCACTTCCACTGCTTGGAGACTTCGGGAGTTTCTTTGGTATATCTACCAAAGGTTTGTTGGTTTCCTAGCCACAGGTGGCTATAGCTTCTAAGATGACAGAGTAAGTCATATTTTTGGTTTTGTGGGTTACTTTCCCACTGCAAAGCACAGAATTCAGCAGCCTTATTACCACTTTACCTTGTTTTGACGATGTCGTCTAAAGATACTTAAAAAATCCACTGTCTTTTATAACGTGCGAACCCACTGTCCTATTAACTCTTTACCTTCAATAACCAGCTTTTTGGTTATCGAAAATTTATATTGAGGCTCAAAAATTTGTATTCTTCATGGAATTTTCGGTCGTGTAATTGGAGTCCTGTTCGTCCAATGCTACCACAACTTGTTCGTCAACAAAGACAAGCGTGTAAAGGTAATCGTCAGTCATTAAAAAATAGTGTCTTGAATAACGCTCTTAAAAATCTTGAAGAATGTTAAAGGTATTTTGCATCCCTGTCTCAAAACCTACTTAAATCTGCGTTAATATAAATTTTGAACAAAATAGGTTCTATGTGACACCCTTACCTTAAACCTCTTGTTATTGCAACGTATTATTCTTCTTCTACTGACGTTACAACCCAGTATGGGTTTCAGCCTCTTCAACGATTTTTCGCCATTCAGCCTTCTCATTACATAGCCTTCTCCATCTTGTTTACCCCATATTCCTCAGATCCTCCTCAAAATATGCGATCCATCTCTTCATTGGGCCTTCCTCATCATCTTCTACCTACTAGTTTTCATTCTAATATTTTTCTTGTATTTTAGTGATGTTATCCTGATTGTGTGTCCCAGCCAGGCTATCCTTCTATTTCAAAGTCTTGGACACCTTATGGCCAATTTAACAGTACAGACACATGCCTCACAAAAGCTACGTACTGTGATTAGGCGCGGATCCACGGTAGAGAAATGGGGGAAATTTCCCCCCAACGCCTAAATTCGTCTAATATCAGACAAATACGAATACTGTGAATACGATAATGTATAAAATTCATATCACGTTATGTAGATTCATGGCTTTACTTTAAAGTGTAACTGTACCTTACTACCATGTTAATTTTTGTTTGATACATAACTTAAATGAGTAGTGTGTATTTTAAACTGTAAAGTGAACATTGTCAAAAGAACAATGAACTGACAAACACAGATATGATTTTATACTCGTACATTAATAAGCTTTGTTGTGTTGATAGTAACACTGTATTTGTATCTTCACTCATTCGTGCCATTTATACTTTAGACATAATCTTCCAACTTTTCACAAAATATTCCCTCCCCCACAAAAGTTAAATCTCATCCCCCAAATAAAACTTACTAGCTGTTTCCACCCCTGGCTGTAATGTAAACAAACAGCTTGGTGTATGAGTGGGTAGCGCTTTATACGACTCACACGCAAAGAAAATTTGACATGTCTGGTCAGATAGGGTTGGACCACAAGACCTCTAAAAAACTGAAAATCCAGTAAAAGGAATCAAGCCTTGGGGCTGGACATCAGTTTGATATATTTGTTGGCTTTGTCTCTCCATAGGCGCCCAACGCGCCTATGAAGACCGATATCAACCTATTAGTCTCATTACAGGTGGTATCAGTGGAGATTATCGACCAGTAGAAATAGTTTCCTAATTAGGTGTGTACACGGGCTTAATGCTTCCGAATAACACGCCATTTTTATATCCGCCATTGTTTTCCTTTTTGCGCAATCGGAGTTGTGTGTACACATTCCTTTATCACGTCGATTATTCTTACTAACTTTCATTTTTCCTTTGTACATTGTGTGTCCTAACACACAGTCGTGACTACAATTTTCCAAACCTAATATTTTATATGCATTAATATATGCCTAATTAAGGCATTGTTAACGCACCGACTGCACCTTCTTAATTTAGTCATTATAGGTATTATACAAAATTCTGCTTGGTTCTAATATTATGGACATGATATGTTATCTCTAAAAGTGAATTACCACGGTAAAACCATTTAGGACGTATATTATACTTCTTCTTTCCATTTTTGCATAACCAGGCAAAATGGACCTAAACCGCCCGTTCGCCATTCTCTCGTTCTTTATTTTTGCGGCTGTTGAGTTTTCCTTTACGTCCTTAATCTATCTATCTTTGGATTTTTCTTTATATCAGTTCCGCTGGCTTTCGCTCTAAATTCTTTATATTTCCTGTTTCTGTTCCATATTTTGATGACTGTCTTATAGCGAACAAACATTTGCTTTTATTTAAGGACTTTACTATAACTTTTTTACCTCTAACTTATTCAGCTTACTCTTGTCTTTAATTGCCGTACATTTTCCTAAGAATTTTCCAATGCAATGTTATTAGCAGCTTTCATCGGCCCTGTTCAGAATCTAGACTTGCTCGGCTACTAGAAAATGGGAAGTAGATTCTTAAATGTCTTCTACCTTGAGCTACTGCTGCTTCAACAGTTAATTTTAATGTTTCGCCTTTTTTCTCCGAGAAGTTTGAGTACAGAAGGAAGCTTATCTGGGGGAAGCCCCTTCAGCCGTATGGAAAAATGAGAGGAGTCGCACGCCAGAGTGCACCGGAGGCGGAGAAAGTGGAGGTACTCAGGAGAAAGAGTAGATATTTGCAGACACGCTTCTGGATTACTGTAGAAGGGTCTACGCGGACTGGATATTGGTAGAAGTGATTCATGTTACTTCCATGTTTCGCCTTATAACGTTATTCATATATATATATATATATATATATATATATATATATTATAATTTACAATCTTTGATGTGTTACCTCTTTGAAACTCTCGCATAATTAAGTCCCACGTTATGAGCGCCAATTTATAATTTTACCTGGTACGTACGTATCGTTCGAGCTCCGCGATGGAAGCCAATTTATAATATATCTTCTCTGTGTTCGTGTTATAACCCCACAGTTGTATTCACCAATTTATTATGTATCTTAATTTAGTAGATGTTGTGATATTGTTAATTATATCTACCTTATCTCTCTATTTAATATAAGGGTGTTGATGTGATTGAAAATTATGTATGTAGGATGTTATTCGAAAATTCCGCTCAAGCCTATTCTGTTTTGAAGAGAATTAGAGAAATTTTGTATGGAATTCTCCTCTCTTTAATACCTGAGAAGTCCGCGAATAGCGCTGTGGTTCTCAGACAATGGAATTTTGTAGGTTAACCCACCGCGTACGGTGATTATTGGTTATACGCTCTATCTATCTTATTTCTTATTCACATGCCATTAAATCATACATAAATGAGAAGATATTGAAAATCTGAAATGATTCTTTATTAGTTTTTAATATTTAATATTCAACAAGATTGTCCTCTTACTTTAGATACGAAAAGGCTATAAGTCAGAGTTAATCGATTATCGATCGGTACCAGGTTTTATATTAAATTCAGTTATGGTTTTTATAATTCTTTTAAATACAGGGCGTGAAGGTTCTTTCAACTGTTGGGAAGATCAGAAAATATATAAATAGGAATACAAGGTATTACAATATAGAGCTATTTTATTAAATAATATTTAAATAACTGTTGCTTTACCGTCCGCTGGACATCGCAGCTCGATGAGGCTGTGTACGGCTAACCTCTATTAGTGTTTGGTCAGTAGCGAAAGCAGATGAAATGATCTTCGTCCGTCTTGTCTCCAAAGTTGTAATAAAAGTGGAATTCTTGGTCCTTGGTTGATGCAGAAATACCGCTCCTTTTGTTCACCAATGTCAAGTTTGTGGTAACGAGCTTCGACGAACTCCGAATCCAAATACGTTTTTCTATTGGATTGTGTAAACCTCCAGTTCCAATGTAATTTGGTGGTTATTTTAGTTTCGTTTGTTTTAGAGGATTATATCTTTATGCAGGTACTCATTTCTCTGGTTTTATTACTTCGTTAATTTAACATTCTGTTCATGATCCGGAATTGGGCAATCCAAGTTCTTCCTTTAATTTTAGTTACTTCTTATATCGTTTTATATTATTCAATTATACAATATGGTTAATGGTTATTTGACGAAACTATTTTAATTTATCATTCATTTATTGTAACTTTTGCTGTACTTAGTATTTTAACTTGAATTAGTTTTTTATTGAGCATCTCTCTTAGTTAAACTCTCCTCGTTCATGTCAAAAATTCAATAATCAAATCAACAAATTCTATCTATTTTGTCGTCCATAGCAACCCTCTTTTTTATTCTTATTCGATATTGTGTTATATTATAATCATTTCATATAATATTCTTCCACTCATCAAAATAATTCGTTTCTAAACTTCCATTATATCCGAATATAATCTTATTTATAGCTTGTTTACTAATTCATATATATTTTGCCGTTTTTTCACTCTTAGTCTGTTTCTTTTAATAAATATTATTTTTCCGTTACCAAACATTATCTATCGGTATCATTGCGCTATGGCATTACCATAATTTGTTTAGTTTGAGTTTGTTTATTATTTATTATTAATTATTATTAATTTCTACTAACTCATTAGATTGTATTTAGTATTTGTTACTAATTTCTTTACCTAATCTTTCTGATCTGATTTATTATATAATGTTATTGGTTGTTAGGCCTATTATTATACCTTGATCTACTTCTTATTTTAATTTGTTACTATCTGTAATATTACAGAACCTTTTATCTTTTTATGATATGGTGGTATTAAACTCCTTTGGTACCTTGTTAACAATTATAGCCTTTTTATCCAAGTTTACAATTATAATTATCTTATTATCTACGTACATGTATACAAATAATTATCTTTATAATATCTAACAACAACTTTATCTTGACCTATAAATAACACATAAAAATGAAATTAATTAATACTCAATAACTGAGTTCAACCACAGTTCTACAACAGTAAATGAATAATACATATTACTTAATTACCTGATATTCTATCAACAGGAAAACTTTCACATGATAACACAAAATATAACATCACGGTCATGATAATAATATAACCTTATACAATTCATAACAAGTATTTTTGAGTAACTTAGGTCGTACACTATTTACTCATTCTTATCTATTTTAAAAACATCAATTATTCTGAAATAGTCAACATTAGTTTTTCTTTTTACAATATTTGTCAATGTCTGTTATTTACCTCTCATTGAACCTTGAGGTTTATTACTATTATCATTATTACATGCTTATCTTTTATTATTATTATTATTATTACCTTGCATTCTTATTACTTTTAAACAATTATGGGTTTATTTTCTGACCTTTTTATAAGTGTGGAAAATTAAAATATTTTCTTCCCTATTCTAATTTTAATATTTTATTTATGTAACGTCGAGGACCGCATTTCTGTTACGTTACAATATATATATATATATATATATATATATATATATTGCAACAAAACAGGATGATAAGCTGTATTGATTGTATGTGAGCATGGATGACGAACATTGACATGTCTAAAATGGTTTTATTCAATTTGTTGTCTTTTAGCCGTAAGTTTTGTATTTAGCAATGGATAAGGTCGTAGGTTATATCAAATTCTTTATAAAAATGTGTTCTTTATTGTCATGTACTTTTTGTGTGAAATTGTGCGCGGGTGCGTGTGTGATAAACCTTATTCGCTATATCTTCCGGGGTAATCAACCCATCGACGTTAAACTTTGACAGTGGATTGTTTATGTAAATAGCTACAGTTTTTATATACTCTGAGGTTTCCAACTATTTTATAAATATGGTTTTTTGTATAGGAAAAAACTCAGCTTTTAACTCTTATCAACGATAGAGTAATAAAATTCATAGATAAAATCAATGCAAGCTCTTGCGGATTTATACAAAGTTTTGCATGTTACTCCTATATCTTTTGCTAATATCAACCATGTGACATCGGATGGACCAATCAGAAGACACTAATTTCATTAATATTCGTACTCTGTGAGGTAAGGATCGCTACAGTTGGTCGATAGCATTTGCCGAGTGAAGTTGTGTCCGTCGACGAGAGTTTTCTCGTACGGAATTATTGAAATCTAAACTTATAATAAAATTTAGAACTCTTTGCGAGCTTTTCGTAAAAGAACCAAGCGGGTTAACAACCTCTATAAAAATTATTATTATATTTAAGTGCTTTCCGCGGTAGTCAAGATAGTCCGCATAGGGAATTATTGAACACTTCAATCTTCCACGGAAGGTGTAAGCTAAATACACCGCTTTTGTAATAAATACCCATATTCACCCTGATATCTAATAAAAATTAACTTGTAAAGTAATAATAAATTTTGCGAGCGAGAACGCTAATTACTGTGAGAGTGACAATTGTGTGAAAAGTCTATTTGGTATTAGTAGTTCGACAGAATCGTCAGGGTGACGTACAGAGGCATCGCCGCTGGAACAACCCGCCGACGAAGAGGACGCCAGACGAAGAGGACGCCAGGACGAAGAGGACGCCAGGATGGTAGCGACGCTAACGAGAGGAGGATACGCACATCCGGAGGACAAATCAGCAAGTGAACGGATATCATCTAACAAGTAAAATCGATCTAAAATCGAACTATATAACTATAAAATAGGTTAATTACCTTCTGTCAACGTTGCTTACAATCCTTTTCGGGATAACTCGAGTTTCGACACCAATGGTGTCATCATCAGATCGGTTATGAATAAGGTTAAAACATTATTGATGTATATACATCTCGTCAAATATTAAAAATTAAAAACAGCACATACATTATACAAATAATAAATAAAACATATTATAACAAAATAACAATATTACAACGAAATATAAAAACACGCGGCCGCAACGAACCTGCACAGGAACGCCCCCACGGTAAGACTAATCAATGCCGGCTTGACCTTGGTTCAATTTTATCGATCTGATATAGCCGATGTATATACATCAATAATGTTTTAACCTTATTCATAACCGATCTGATGATGACACCATTGATGTCGAAACTCGAGTTATCCCGAAAAGGATTCTAAGAAACGTTGACAGAAGGTAATTAACCTATTTTATAGTCTTAACCGTTTCTGGAGGCAAGAAAAATGTTTAAAATGAACTATATAAACTTTATTCAAAATATAAAATGCATGACAATTATGTAATTTAATATACATCGTAAAAACTATTATTTCTTGTGTGTAATAAATAATATTTTTCATTATCTCCATTACAGACTCGTTTGTAATTTCTTCACACACACTATATCCAATGCGAAAATAATAATCTGTATCGTTGCATATATATATATATATATATATATATATATGTATAGGCTTATATATATATATATTGTAACGTTACATAACCCAGTCCCAATAAATGATAACTCTTATACTACCATAAAGGTCAGAAATGGGTAAACTATAACTAGCTATAAATTAAGTTATATCACTAAACATTATAAACGATATTGAAGTGATATACAGTGACAAGTGAGTTATAGTGTACCCAGTGCGGAAATAAGTGAATTTGAAGGGAACTTCTTACAGACTTGTGCTGTAGATGTGGGAATTATGGATTATAATAGTAGACTGTGATGCTACTAACTAATTATGTATTTTGTTTAGTTATTGTAGGATTTATATTGTGTAGGCAACAAAATTTAGTACCTATGTTAATTTTATATTTAATAAAATAATTGTGTTATTATATAAGATAACCCAGGGTTTAAAAAATAAAAGAGTTAAATATAAGATGATAATAAAAAAATAAAATAATATTGTATGAGGAAAATGGCAGAAGGAAATAGTGCAGTGTAAGAATACTATAAGAGATTAATAAATAATATATAAATTCATTTAAAGTTAATAATAATATTAAAGACTTATATCTAAAGTTATAAGAAAATAAACGAAAAACTATTATGTAAATCAAAT
Source organism: Magicicada septendecula (assembly GCA_034769895.1). NCBI lineage: Eukaryota > Metazoa > Arthropoda > Insecta > Hemiptera > Cicadidae > Magicicada > Magicicada septendecula. The sequence goes on along the minus strand of CM068368.1, from coordinate 228,587,339 downwards.
TGGGAAAGAAACCAAATTAAAAAGAATTATTTTTATGTAAATCAAAAATAAATTTATAATAATTAAAAACGGCCTATATACTAAAAAGTAAATAGCAGCGCCAATAAAAAAATGATATAAAAATTATGGGTTACTAACAGTAACGAAATAACAACATATTGTTTAATCGAAATTGAGATTGAAAACTGTTCGGTTGGAAAACGTAATGAGACAAAAATTGTATTAAAAAACCTTTGAAAACATTTGGAACAGTACAAAATTATCACAAAATTTAACTAACAGTATACACCTTATGTACCACTACTTTAAATATCAAATGTAACTTGCTTTACCCCATAACAAAAGTGAAAAACCATTTTTAAGATCAGGCCTAGCCAAGCCGCGTTTCGAGTTTTTGACGAGATGGTATCTGACAGACGGTCATGAAATTACAAAACAACTAAGAACACCACCCGAGAAACCGCTTCACACAAGTAAGAACTTAGAGGAAAGAGGTAATATAAACATTTCTTTTAATATTTAACCAAGAAAACCTCAAATCAAATCGTCGTGCAGTACAGAAATTTCTAAAGTGTAATCATATGTTTAATAAAACATAATCTGCTCTCTCGCGGACAAATCCGGAACTACGTACTAAAAGAATAAACAAATTTTCGAAGTTGATTATTTTATTTTGTAAAGCGTAGTATATAATTATCCATTTCTGACCATCTCATAACACAAAGAACTTACCCTTAACCCTGGGGAAATAAATAAAACGAATTATATGTTGATTGATGTTTAAATAAAAGATAAAATTGTAAAATCAGTAAAAACCAGATTTTATGATAATTCCATGTTTACCCAATGAAGTCGATATCATGAATTAGTTATTGAAAGGATCGATTGTAATATTTGTATGTTGGCGGAAGAGAAAATCAATAATATTATAAATAAATACTATTAAGAAATTATATTGAATAATAAAATGTGTTTCCTTTATTGTAGTGGGTAGTTGTGGTAGATTTCAGTAAAATAAGAAGAGGACTATCCATCAGGTAGTATTAAGGAACAGTGTCGTTTGGTTAACCTATATTTGGAGACTAATGTCAAAATCAGCTGATCCCATTCACGGCGAATATTTGAAAAATTAAGAAATCGTCTACTCCGAGGGTAAACAAACGGTACTCGCTCTCTCTTCCAAATAAGGCTAAACAACTTCCTTAATCTTGACCCAAATCACACACACTCGATTTCTGCTTCGTTTGGGTAACATTACCATCAAATTTATTTAAACCTTAGTATTTATAATTCATAAGTGGCGATTGCTAAGAGGTGTTCTGACCGATCCGAGACTGTAAAAAGACGGACGTTACGCACACATTATAAGCGAGACGTTATAAAATTGGCGCTTACAACAGTGGGGCTGAATTAACTATAAACCCGTAATTGCAATACACTCTTGAAGAGGCGGAAACCTTTGATACTAGTCGATACGTTACAATATATATTGTAACGAGTGAATTCGTACGTGCTCTGTAAAAATGTAGGTATCGTGTGTTCGCCTCACACTGGTGTCGTTACTTTATGTTGCGCTGACGATGTCCGTAGCGATCCTTCAAATTACCAGTACACTAATGTGGGAACCTTACCTGTTCTTAGTAGGTGTGCATAAATCCCGGATGGCGCCAAATTGTTTATGCTGAAAACTATTAAAATATAAAATAGGTCGGTTGAACGTTCGTGGCTATGACGGTCTGGTGAATTCAATTATTCCCGCCTGTACGGGTTTATAAATCTCGCTGATAGTTCGCCGAGTTTCCGACGTGAGCGCTTATCGTCCTCTTGGCTAAATAATACACAATTTATATAATGCACTTCCCTATGAAATAAAAACAGTGGTTACATCTCAATACTAGCTTTTTTTATGGCGATTTGTATTTATTCAGTGATATATAAAATTATATTTTTGTTATTAAACAAATTAGCACCGGCAATTATTATAAGACAAAAATCTCAAGGTTCGGCGAAGCGATCTGAACGAATAATTCAGTCAAACATGGCGACTGAAACCGTTTGTTTACAATTAATTTCGTTCAGGTCCTGGATTCTTGTGATTACGAAAAAGATATTAATAATGATTACAATAAAGTACACTACCTTACATTAGTTGTACTTAGATAATATACTGTGTAATTATAATTTGTTCCTGAAGTGTGGTAAAGTGTGTTTCAAAAGTTCGTAATTTTCATACAGGTTATTTTGCTAGTTAACATAATTTTAGTGCTTTAATTTTTTTTTTAATCTTTGAAAGAAATAATATTCAGTTTATAGTGAGAGTTCAGATTATTGTGAGAAAAGTTTAAAGAGAATTTATTTCAGAAATTTTGGTATTTTAGCGATACTTATCAAATCAGTCGACTTGAGGTGTACTGTCATTCAGTTGTAATGGGATGGGGTCTTCAATCGTCATCAATTTTCAATATTCTTGGGGCTTAAGTACGTCTAGCATCTTTTTCATCTTAGTTGTTGAAATTTATTAATTAGAATTTGTTAAATTGGTCCTTGGCATCAGTTAAATGTTCTCGTCCTTCATCAGCTTCTTACGTCATCATCTTTGCAAATTTGGATCACTTTTTAAACGTTTTATATTAAAATTTTGGTCATTTGCGGCCTGGCGTCTATTCTTGATGAGCGTCACTTATGGAATAATAGGTTTTAACGGAAAATTCGTAACTAACGTTCCGTTGTCATGGTTACTGATTGCTCTTGATTGGCTGATCATGACTTAAGACCATTGTTATCATATTTGAATTTTTATTCAAAATTACTGTATATCTTCTGATTGCTATTATTCTTCCGTCTTCCTTTCTATGTATTAAATATTATCACTACTGTTCGTATTTTCTTTCAAAGATCATTTTGACATCCCACAAATTTGGGTTTTCTTATGTATTATTGTTTGAATATTTATGTTGATATTACCTAATTACATTTCTTTCTTATTTTATGTCCTTAATTTAACATTTATCTTTTAATATGATTCACAAATTATCCTTGACTAGTTATTTGCCTTGGATTTGTTAATATTCTTGTTAATTTTTGACAATTTGTACTTATTGGTTTTTTACAGTTAGGCATTTCATAGGCTTAGGTAGTAATTGGCTATTTTTACTTATTTTATATTAATTACCTTTTAATTTACCCTCATACATGTTTTGTTTGGATATTATAAATGATTTGTTTATTTGTTGATTTGTTTTGGATCTGTTTTTATAATAATTGTATGTTTTCATTAGTTTCTATATTATGGTTTGTTTGTTATTTTCTAACTGCCCTTCCAGTGTTATTAGATTTGCATTAATCTATCTTTTTACTTATTTATTTTGCCATTGTTTATAAATTGGCTATTATTTATTATTCTCTATTACATAAAACATAACATTTAGGCTCATGGTCTGTATAATCCCTTCAGCCATATTCCTATTCATAGATTCAATCAAACAATTCTTTAACAGCTATTATGCAACGCTTGTTTACAATTCGTTTCATTCTTAATTATTTTTTGGGTGATAAACATTATCACACCATTTAAATTTACTTAATTGACTATCCCTTAGAACATGGGGTGTTGATTGATTTTGCTCTTATTTTCTTTACTATATTTTTTCTTATACTAACTTTACTCTCTAGCCATGGTAACACTAACTTTTGACCTCCATGGGATTCCTCCCCTGAATACTATTGTATCCTTCATTTACAATTAATCTTAATACTATCAATATATAATAATATTGTTCACCATTAATCATTTAGTGTTCATCACAGATTATTAAGTGTTTATACCTATCAATAGGGTTTCTAATTATTTTGGGGTTTTACACTTTCACTTTTCACTTCTTATCTGTTATTTAAGTGTTATTAGTGGGTAATAGCTAACATTACATTCTCTTTGTCACTTATTTATGTTTACTATCTCACTATCTCTCTCTTTACAAAGGTTATTTATACTATGAATAAGTTCATGTCATTATAGAGTTCTTGATTACATTTAAACTCTATTTCTTTGGTTAGTGTACTTTTAGTTTTTTCATTACTTTATCGGGTTTTATCAATTATCATTTACATTGATCATTTAGTCGATTCTAATACTTATCTTTTACATTTGTTATTGATTGGTTTCTTTTTCGTTATTATATTTGAGTGTAACATTTCTCCTTTTTCTATTCTATCTTATTTGTTTGTGTCTTTTCATTTCTTCTCATTTTATTTCATTTATACTTGGTTTGTTTCATTTTCATTTTCCTTCTTCTTCACTTTCATTTTATTTCATTTTACTTAATTTTATTTCGGTTTTCCCCTTCTCCTTTGGTTTTATTTTATTTGGTCAATCACTTGGGTTGGGTCATGTAGTCGTTTGTTGTGTCATCGTCATTTTATTTTCTTTAGTTTAAACATTTTATATAGTTGATTCATCGTTTTTACCCTGGTATTGGGGTGGCTTGTTTGTGTTGTAACAATATATATATATATATATATATATATATATATATATATATATATATACACACAAACACTTTCTGCTACAGTATACTTCTTGATGCATGTATAATTTATTTAATATTTATAAATTCTTTACCTCAACATGTTTTTTCCTTATTTGGTACATGTTTCGAGAATCATATTGTTCCCATCCTCAGCCTTCCTGATTTTATATCTTGTGGAGTATTTGTGTTTTGGTTGGTGGTTGTTGTTATGGTTTCCTGTTGGTTTTTGGTACTTTATACTGGTATTATTGTGTGTGATTGGGTAGTAACTTTTTGAGTATTTTCAATGTTGAGTGCTTTGAAAATTGTGTCATGTTTTGTATCGATTTATATTTGTTCAGGTATTAGTTTGTTTTGTGTTTTGTGTTTGTATATTTACAATTTTTCCCGTATGTTCATTATGGAGCCTTTGTGTGGCATGTGTTTTATTAATGTCATGTTGGTTGTGTTTGGGAATTCATGTCCTGTGTTTATTGCATGTGTGGCCAAATTAGATATATATTGCGGCAACACAAATTACTAAACTATTGGCGCATAGGATATGATAGTATGTGTATCTTAAATTAAAAGTCTATATTGGAGGGTTTAAGATTATTTATTGCACAAGACATAAGTAATTGTTTATATGGTATATTTGATATGTACAGAATGTAGTGTTTGATATAGAGTCTTTCTTTTTTTTAAATGTTAAATACTGTTCATACACATGACGTGATACGTTACATAAAGAAGATTCCCACGATGATGTTGCTGAAGAGAAGGGCAGGTCTTTGCTGTGTAGCTGGGTCGTCAGGTGTGGCTTATAAATGACAGATGATCACCCTGAACGCTTACAGCTGGGCTGGTGTCCTGTAACAGCTGGGCTGGTGTCCTGTAACAGCTGGGCTGGTGTCCTATAATTCCCACGATGAATCTGACGCTTCGCACACACACAACGGTTCTATGGATCTTACAACTCGTTAAATTAATATAGAGTTTATGACCAACAAGTATCTCAGGTGACAGTGAGTTTAATCTAATAACGGTATATTGAACTTATACCACTCCGGACTCTTCAAGTGTTCACGCGAATCACAAGTCTACCGCGATCAGCAGACCACCCTATGCGGAAATCTTGCACTAACACGGAAACTTCTTGATGAAACAACTTACTATTGCGTATCTATTAAATTTTACTGACACTGCAGAAAATCTCACACAGTGATACAGTTACACTCACCTATTACACACGTAATACTTTAATAATAATACCGTGTGTAAATAGTTAATATTCAACTGTTCTGCGTCACACGCGTTACTATCACCGAATAGTCTTTACAGATTCTTGCAAGCGACAGAATCTTGAACAAGAACTGCGCGACCAATCGTGATAGACGGTAGAGAAGAATTCTCGTAATTATGCACACAATGCTGTAATAATAACACTGTGTAAAGTTGTAAAACACGAACAACTCTGAGTCTTCACGCGTTACTATCGACAAATAGTCTTTACAAATTCTTGCAAGCGACAGAATCTTGAACAAGAATTGTACGTCCCGTTCGCGGTAGCAGGCTGAGAAGAACTGCCTGTGTAACAACAGGCTTAAGAAAATTTCCAACCACCTTCCAGCATTCTATTGGTGGAAGGAAGTCACATGGTTACATACACCATGACATGCACTTTTCATGCTGTAAAGTGCATTTACTTTGTAAGAGCATGCATAGCGGTAATCAGAATACCCTTATCTCATGCATAACTGCATACTTTACTAATATCATATATGAACGTAAATAATAGCCAGAAATATACAGGAATTGTAGCGAATACATATGTCTAAGTTCAGTTCAATGTCAAACACAACGATAATTAATTCACGCACAGCCCGGGAAACGTTTACCACTCGCGCACGCGCGCACATTTCCACAGACACAGTACATGAATAACAATAAATAAATAATACACAGTTTTACGAAACTAAACCCTTATCCTTACTAAAATACAACTGATAACATAACCAAATTTAACCATCTACCAATATAAACATGAATGTCCATAGTCTGTGTATTATATGAGCTTGCCCCGCTTATCATGATCCTGTGATTCGTCGCAATATATATATATTCAATCACTTTCTGCTACAGTCCGTTTCTTGATGTATATAATACATTTAATATTTATAACTAAATTTACCTCAAGATGTTATTTTTCCTTATTTGGAACATGTTTCGAGAGTTCCTGTGCTCTCATCTTCAGCCTAAGCGATCTTTTGTCTGGTGAAATATTTGTGTGTTGGCTGCTGGATGCTATTAAGGTTGTTTATTGGTCTTTGGTATTTTAAAGTTGTATTATTGTGTGTGATTGTGGTATATGTATTTGTATTTTGTGTATTTTCGATGTTGAGTGCTTTGAATATTGTGTCATGTTTTGTATTGATTTGTATTTGTTCTGGTATTAGTTTGTTTTGTGTTTTATGTTTGTATATTTGTAAATTTTCCCAAATGTTCATTATGGTGCCTTTGTGTGGTATATGTTTTATTAGTGACACATTGGTTATGTCTGGGAATTCATGTCTTGTGTTTATTGCATGTGTGGCTAAATTGGATTTATATATTTCTGGTTTTTTGTATGCGTTTAGGTGTTCAAAATAACGTTTTTTCAGCTATTTTTTTGTTTGTCCTATGTAACATTTATTGCAATCTTCGCATTCAATTTTGTATATACCGTTAGTTGTTGTATTATCTTTGTTGTGTGAGCTATTTAGATTTTGTAATTTATTTTTATTAGTTTTGTATGCTATTTTTATATCTGTGTTTTTAAATAGTTTGTTAGTTTTGTCATTTTATTTATGTGTTGTTCATTTTGATTAATTCTTAATTGTTCAGTTTTTATTTTATATTTGATTTTATTTTCTATTTTGTTCATAGTATTTTTATTGTATCCATTTTCATAACCAATTTGGTATATTATATTTCTTTCTTTGTCAGTTTCTTGTTTGTTTAGGGGAATTTTGTACATTCTGTTAAATAGTAAATAGAAAGCTGCCATTTTATGTTGTGGTGGGTGGTCAGAATGGTTAGGTATAATGATGTTAGTGGAAGTTGGTTTTCTATACATTGCATATTGTATGTGGTTGTTGTATCTTGTGATGGTTATGTCTAAATAGTTGATTTTGTTATGTTTTTCTTTTTCTTCTGTGAATTGTATTTTAGGATGTATGTTATTGATGTGTTTCAGTATGTTCTCTGCATTTGTGTTTTTGTTATTTGATACATATAGCCCATCATCTACATATCTTATCCATATGCCATTTGGGTCATATTTAGCCACACATGCAATAAACACAGGAACACAGGCACAGGAACTCTCGAAACATGTTCCAAATAAGGAAAAATAACAACTTGAGGTAAATTTAGTTATAAATATTAAATGTAATATATTGCAATAGAACATTGCAGTAAGGGGAGATGTAGCCAGGATTACATGCTGTTGTAACAGGTTGTGACGTTATAGACATGTTAATATTTGATTTGTGTCCAATTATGTAAATTAGATGTAAGGATTAATATAAGGATTGGGCAAAAGACTATTTGTATTAAAACGCCCTTATTTGTATTTGTGATTATGTCATGTGCGTGAAAATGGTGCGAGTGCGCGAGTGCGCGTGTAAATCGTAGTTTGATGAATAGCTCATAGATAAATTAGCGTACCAAACTGAGATTTGGACAGCGCACGCATAGTAAATAGCGCTGTATTCTCTTGGTGTCTGATGCTTGCTACGTGGTGTGAATATTGGCATTTTATTAGTAAAAAAAAAGCCGTTTCTATAAAATCCCTATCTTTTAGATGTACAGAAAAGTCTTGATAAAATTTATTCCTGCTGCTGCAAAAATCAGCAATTCGTTCCAAGTAAGCATCTATCAGTTGTAGCCATCAATCTCATGATAAGCTGTTTCGACCAATCAGCGGCCCCAATTTTCCACTAAGATTTGGTCTCCGCCGGCGAATATCAAGTTAGTTCTATCCTGCAGCTCGAAGTTTTCAAACGTGCTCTCTGCGCGAGTTACCCTTGCAGAAACGTGTTTTTGAACGAGTAATAAGGGTTAATCCTTCGTATTATTTAAATTAGCAGCCATCCTTACTATTTCTTTTATGAATTTGCTAACTGCTATAATTTTTATTGTTCGACTAAGCTTTTCGTCATCGCTGACACCATCAGGTCTTAAACAACCTAAACCTTATTTGTTTAAGACCTGATGATGTCAGCGATGACGAAAAGCTTAGTCGAACAGTAAAAATTGTAGCAGTTAGCAAATTCATAAAAGAAATAATAAGCGTTAAATTTGCGACGAGTTACCCGTTGCTGTTACCTTGAAGGGGGACGAACTCATTATAAAAAAAAATAATAAGCTATTCAATAGTGTTTAATCAGTGCTAGTATCGCGTGGATCAAGTTTCCGCTTAGGGAAGGTGTATCCACCCGGGATATTCCTTTTTTGATCGCGAGGACACCTCAAGACGCGGGAAGGTGCATGCTCAACGCACCAAAAATTAAATGAGATTATATTGTAACCCAATTGTGCCCTGAGATTTAGATTAGACTGATTACGGGTGTGACGGCGTGCGGGCGTACGAGAGGAGCCCCAGCGAAGCGGAAGTTGCAGAAAGGAGGTGACGATCCGAGGTGCAGAATTGCGGCGATTCACAAGACTGGTTGAAGACGTATCAACCCACGGAATCAACATTTCAAGTAACCAATTGACATTTCTTTTAAACAAATCAGATCAATCTGATTCAGAGACGATTTTGAATTAAAAAATAAATATTTTGTGAACTAAAAAGCTTATAAAAATTTTTGTCTTAAAATATACAACCTTGCTCCAGATAACTGTTTATGTGTTCCATTTATTACTAAGCCTGACATTTGTTTTGTCGCATAGTAAATGGCGCTTGCAACTTTAGGGCTCGAAAAAATGCAAGAAATATATTAAATAACTTATTCATAGTATTAAATTGCAATTCCCAACGTTTTGGCACGACAAAATAGTATGTTATAAAATAATAAATTTGTAGTGTTTTGATATATTAAAATTGTCTTCAGAGTGTGTATTATTTAAATTTTGCATATGGTCAGAAAGACTTGTTTAGGTTAGAATCGTAATTTAATATTGGAACGTTATCTGGAGTGAATTATATTATTTGTGCATGTATAGGTTAAGGATTTATGTAGACATTGTGTTGAATGATTTCTGACTGTTTACTGTGCATTGCGATAATATTTTGAATTAATTGAACATTAAACGTTACAATAAGAATAAGTGTGCCGTACGTATGTCAAGACATTAAGATAAACTTTGTTATTGTGTGTTATCGTTGTAAAAGATGGCGGAAGGTCTATCAGCTGATTTACAATCTACACTAAATGCAATCTTAGCTAATATTCAATCTGTACGTGACGAAAGCAATAAAAATAACCAAGCATTGCAAGAAAACTTAAAAATTGTACGTGAAGACAGTAAAAATCAAAATAAAAAAATCTTCGCGGCCATACACGAGCAAGCTAAACAAAATAAAGCTATCGTCGAAGCTGCCGAGAGCAAAATAACTGAAAAGGTTGAATCGATCCGCGTGGAATTTGAGACCGCAATAGCATTAAACAACACACGCGTAACGGAATGTGAGACGCGTGTGCTAGCAGCAGAAGAACAGATGCAAGCGCAGACGACCGCGGTAAATGATTCCATGAACACCTATGAAAACAAATTAGAAATTTTAGAACAAAAAGTAAAGCAAATACAACAAACTACTCCACTCGCAAACCAGGTCACTTACGTATACAAAACACAGGACGACATTAACACGTACATGAAATTTTATGGCCTCGAGCATGGAAATCCCATACAATTCCTCACGCAATGCCAGCGTAATATGGAACACGTCGCTGACAACCTTAGCGATGTTGACAAAATAAACTGGGTGGTGCGTCAGTTAAAGGGTACAGCGGCTGAATGGTTTTCGATCGTCCAAGATAAAATTGTGGTGTATGAAGATCTAACCACTATTAAAGCAAGGTATTGGAACGACGAAATCCAGCGGAAAGTACGCATACAGCTGGAGTTTGGTAAGTATACTCCACGTAAGGGAAGTAAGGAGAAGTACCTGATCCAGCTTGTTGCCAAGGCGAAACACCTGGAGCCCGTTGTAGCAGAAGCTGAAATTGTCAGCAAACTGCCACATCATTTCAACAGAGGAATACAAGTGGCTGTAATTACACAAGGCATAAAAACATTAGAAGACCTGCTGTTGTTAATATCAAAATGGGAGAATGTAGACGGGAATCCCGAAACATACAGTACACAAACAAAGATAAACACCAATAATACACTAAAACAAAATGATTATAGAAGTAAGCAATGGAAAAAGCCGGATCGCGAACAAAAGTCACCCAAATCATGTAGTCATTAGGTCGCGACTGTAACCAAAGATAACACAGATAATGAAAACGGTCCAAAAAACGAGTAAGGTTGCACGGCGTGAGACCGTGAAAAACAAATAAAAATAATAATAATAAACAGAGTACCAGTCAGAATCAGAAAATCAATGAACACATAGAAAATAATAACATGAGTAGAACCTACTGTGTATCTGGTGTATACCCAAATGATGTACGTAATGAACTTATAAGTGACAGTAATGACGATGTAGTTAATATGCCTAGGGATAGTGATAAATTAGATAGTAGATGTAATATAGTAAAAGCTAGGATTAATAACTGTAAGGGAAATGTTTTGATAGACAGTGGTGCTCAAATCTCATTAATCAGTGAAAAATTTATAAATAAGAACATTGTAGACTTTAAGAAAGTACCGATATTACCCATTAATAATGCAACTATTAAGAAAGCCACAAACGAAGTTCAAAAAGTAAATAAGCAAGCGTACATAACCATTTCATAGCAAGGTATGGAGCTTGAAACACCAGTATTAGTTGTTAAGGATTTAGTTTACGATGTAATCATAGGAACAGACACCTTAAAAAAAATAAATGCCATAATTGATTTTAGTAAAAATGAATTATCGTGTACAGTTAATAATTGTCAATATAAGATAACATTAGGAAATAATGACGTCGATAAGCAATCTGAAGCGGGTTACATTCACATAACCAAGCCTGTCGCGAAGGTGATTGTAAACAATAACAAAGATAACATGAATACTACAGAGCAATTAAATGCGAGTCAACGGAACAAATTAAACCAGCTGATAAAGAGACATACGGAGACATTTCAAAACACCCACACTACTACACATGTATACACGCACGACATCCAGGTTACGGACGAAAATAAATTCGTACGTAAGACATATCCTATTCCTCTGCACTATCAGAAATTGGTGGATGAGGAAATCGATAAGATGTTGGGCGAGAACATCATCGAACGATCCAACAGCAATTTCCTTAACCCAATGGTGATCGTAAAGAAAAAAATAACCAGATTAGGATATGTCTTGATATGCGAAATCTTAACAGCATCACGAAAAAATGTTTTGACTGCGCCCCTAATGCTGAAAACCTGTTTACCAAGTGCCAGGGTGTCCAATATATGTCTCGGTTAGATCTGAAAAGTGGTTTTTGGCAAATCCCATTGGCTTAGGAAAGCAGAAAGTTCACGGCATTTTTATACAAAAATAAATGCTACCAGTTCAAGGTAGTGCCCTTTGGTCTGGTAACCAGCCTGGCTGCAATGGTGAAATGCCTGGAATTAGCGTTGGGTCCTGAGGTGGAAGACTTCGTAAGTGTTTTCGTCTACGACATATTGGTTATATCTAAATCGTTTGATGAGCATTTGAAACATCTGGATATTGTTTTCAGTAAACTCCGTCAGGCCAACTTGGTACTTAACTATGAGAAATGCGAATTCGGTAAGTCTGAAATAAAATTTTTAGGACATATTATATCGGCGCAGGGTGTAAGTACGGACCCTGAAAAGATAGAATCCATCACGGGATTTCCTACACCTAAAAAAACGAAGGACGTTAGAGCATTCCTCGGACTTACTGGGTATTACCGTCGTTTCGCACCTGCGTATGCGAAGACAATAGAACCAATGTTGGAACTACTTCGGAAAAACACCAAATAGCGATGGGAAGCGAGACATGAAGAGGCGTTTAATGCGGTAAAGGCATTATTTAAAGAGAATCTACACGTGTTTCACCCGGAGAAGGAATGAACATATGTTCTTAACTGTGATGCTTCGGATTATGCCGTTGGTGGAATTTTATATCAGAAAAATAAGAATGGTGATCTTAAAGTCATCGTCCATGTAAATCGGTCATTGAAAGGCGCTGAGCGAAACTATTTTACGGCCGAAAAAGAAATTTTAGCTATAGTATATTGTGTTAGTAAGTTTAGGTATTATTTAGTTGGTAAGCATTTTGAAATTTTATCGGATAGCCAAGCTTTGTCGTTTTTATTAAAGTGTAAACTTGCAAATGCCCGAATGTCACGATGGATAATGGCTATGCAGGAATATGATTTTAGCATTAAGTACTGCAAAGCTGGCGACAACAAGTTGGCGGATACTTTGAGTCGTTATCCACCTGTTCATCAGGAGACTCATTCGGCAGATAAGAATGAGGTACAAATCTTGGCGGTAAAGTATGCTTTACCAATTGAAATTAAAAATTATTTAAGAAACATAAATGTGGAACAACAACGTGACGACAAAATTAAGAAAATAATAAACGACATACAGATTACAGAAAGTCCAAAGTTCCAGATTGTTAACAATATTCTGTACAAAATGATTGACGGACAATGGAAAATTGTGATTCCCGACCATCTCATTGAGGAACTAACATGGGCATGCCATGAAAGCCTTGCTCATGCTGGTGCTTACAAATGCTACTTGACACTGCGGGAAGATTTTATATGGACGAACATGGCGAGGAAAGTTAAATCAGTACTTCGCACCTGCCACACCTGCCAGACAGCCAAACATCCTAATCAACACACATACGTGGAGATGGGTAACATCGTAATGCATGGAAAAAATGAATTACTATGCATTGATTTCCTTGGACCATTACCACGTGCGGCGAGGGGGATGAGAAATCTGGTGGTGTGTACGGATGCCTTCACTAAGAATGTTAGTCTTTATGCGGTGGGCAGACCAACAACAGATGCGGTACTGAGAATAATTTTGGAAAAGTACATCCCAAAATATGGTCATGTGAAAAAGATCCTGTCTGATCAGGGTACGCAATTCCAGAATAAAAAATGGAAAGCTGAATTAGAGGAGAGGGGCATTCAAGCAGTTCTAACAGCCATTCGTAGACCCCAAGGGAATCTCGCTGAGAGGATGAATAGAGAACTTGGTCGGTTATTCAGGACTTATCGTAACAATAACCAAAGCAAGTGGCTAGAGTATCTCGAGTTTTTCGAGAAAGCCATAAACGGGTGTTACAATACCACGACTGTATATACGCCATCAGAACTGCAGTCAGATGTCCAACCAAAACGTGCCTGGAGTGATTATATAAAAAGGGTAGCCACTCAAAATGTGCCGACGCCAAGCGAAGTAAAGCGTTTGGATGCAAAGGAGAGGATGAGGAAGTTCGCCGAACAGCGGTCAGAAAAACTTAATGCTGATCATAAGCTGCAATCGTTCAGAGTAGGCGAATTAATCTTATTAAAAGCTTTAAATGTAAGTAGCAGTATTGATAATACCACGGCTAAGTTCAATAGACTTTACAATGGTCCATTTATGTTAACTGAACAAGTGGGAAAGCAAACCTACATTGTTACAAATCAAAATACTAACAAAACGATTGGCAAATAACATGCGTCGTCATTACGCAAGTACTATGTCAAAAATTTACGTTCATGTATATCTGGGTATACTAAAGTATGAGTGACATAACGTAATTGTTAAAGTAAATAAATTGTGTAAATTCATGTTTGTTTGGACCATGTGGGTAAACATGTTGAAGTGTGCGACTGGACAGTAGAAATTATGACGTCATGAACTGTTCATACTAGCTTATCTCTCTAACCCTTGATCACAGATTATCAACCTCGTGCTTGTGTTTATTTATATTGGAACTGACAGATGTCAGAATTTATTGGAAGAAAAGGTTTTAGTTTAGCAAGACGTATTTATTTGTTTATTTTGAGTTGATTATATGTTTTAAAAGGAAAGGAATTGGTATTATTTTGTAGTTCCAAAAAAAAAATTTGTGTTTATGTAAACAAAATTTTTTTTTTTTATCAGAGGAGGGGATATTCCTGCAATAGAACATTGCAGTAAGGGGAGATGTAGCCAGGACTACATGCTGTTGTAACAGGTTGTGACGTTATAGACATGTTAATATTTGATTTCTGTCCAATTATGTAAATTAGATGTAAGGATTAATATAAGGATTGGGCAAAAGACTATTTGTATTAAAACGCCCTTATTTGTATTTGTGATTATGTCATGTGCGTGAAAATGGTGCGAGTGCGCGTGTAAATCGTAGTTTGATGAATAGCTCATAGATAAATTAGCGTACCAAACTGAGATTTGGACAGCGCACGCATAGTAAATAGCGCTGTATTCTCTTGGTGTCTGATGCTTGCTACGTGGTATGAATATTGGCATTTTATTAGTAAAAAAAGCCGTTTCTATAAAATCCTTATCTTTTAGATGGCAGAAAAGTCTTGATAAAATTTATTCCTGCTGCTGCAAAAATCAGCAATTCGTTCCAAGTAAGCATCTATCAGTTGTAGCCATCAATCTCATGATAAGCTGTTTCGACCAATCAGCGGCCCCAATTTTCCACTAAGATTGGGTCTCCGCCGGCGAATATCAAGATAGTTCTATCCTGCAGCTCGAAGTTTTCAAACGTGCTCTCTGCGCGAGTTACCCGTGCAGAAACGTGTTTTTGAACGAGTAATAAGGGTTAAATTTGCGACGAGTTACCCGTTGCTGTTACCTTGAAGGGGGGACGAACTCATTATAAAAAAAAATAATAAGCTATTCAATAGTGTTTAATCAGTGCTAGTATCGCGTGGATCAAGTTTCCGCTTAGGGAAGGTGTATCCACCCGGGATATTCCTTTTTTGATCGCGAGGACACCTCAAGACGCGGGAAGGTGCATGCTCAACGCACCAAAAATTAAATGAGATTATTGTAACCCAATTGTGCCCTGAGATTTAGATTAGACTGATTACGGGTGTGACGGCGTGCGCGCGTACGAGAGGAGCCCCAGCGAAGCGGAAGTTGCAGAAAGGAGGTGACGATCCGAGGTGCAGAATTGCGGCGATTCACAAGACTGGTTGAAGACGTATCAACCCACGGAATCAACATTTCAAGTAACCAATTGACATTTCTTTTAAACAAATCAGATCAATCTGATTCAGAGACGATTTTGAATTAAAAAATAAATATTTTGTGAACTAAAAAGCTTATAAAAATTTTTGTCTTAAAATATACAACCTTGCTCCAGATAACTGTTTATGTGTTCCATTTATTACTATGCCTGACATTTGTTTTGTCGCAATATATATATATATATATATATATATATATATATATATTCAATCACTTTCTGCTACAGTTCGTTTCTTGATATATATATACATATATATATAAAGTAATTTAAAATTTATGTTTATATTACCTCAAGCTGTTATTTTTCCTATTAGGAACATCTTTCGAGAGCTCCCGTGCTCTCATCTTCAGCCTTCGTGATGTTGCGTCTGGTGAAGTATTTGTGTGTTTTGGCTGGATGCTGTTAAGGTTTCTTGTTGGTCTCTGGTATTTTAAAGTTGTATTACTGTGTGTGATTGTGGTATATGTATTTGTATTTTGTGTATTTTCGATGTTGAGTGCTTTGAATATTGTGTCATGTTTTGTATTGATTTATTTTTGTTCAGGTATTAGTTTGTTTTGTGTTTTATGTTTGTATATTTGTAAATTTTCCCAAATGTTCATTATGGTGGCTTTGTGTGGTATATGTTTTATTAGTGTCACATTGGTTATGTCTGGGAATTCATTTCATGTGTGGCTAAATTGGATTTATATATTTCTGGTTTTTTGTATGCATTATACCTAACCATTCTGACCACCCACCACAACATAAAATTGCAGCATTCTATTCGTTATTTAACAGAATGTACAAAATTCCCCTAAACAAACAAGAAACTGACAAAGAAAGAAATATAATATACCAAATTGGTTATGAAAATGGATACAATAAAAATACTGTAAACAAAATAGAAAATAAAATCAAATATGAAATAAAAACTGAACAATTAAGAATTAATCAAAATGAACAACACATAAATAATAACAACAACAAAAAATGGCACATTCACATACATAAATAATAAAATGACAAAGTTAACAGAACTATTTAAAAACACAGATATAAAAATAGCATACAAAACGAATAAAAATAATTTACAAAAACTAAATAGCCCACACAACAAAGGTAATACAACAACTAACGGTATATACAAAATTGAATGCCAAGATTGCAATAAATGTTACATAGGACAAACAAAAAAACAGATGAAAAAACGTTATTTTGAACACCTAAACGCATACAAAAAACCAGAAATATATAATCCAATTTAGCCACACATGCAATAAACACAGGACATGAATTCCCTTATCTTGAGGTAATATAAACATAAATTTTAAATTACTTTATATATATATCTGTTTTTTGTAGGCGTTTAGATGTTCAAAATAACGTTTTTTTAGTTGTTTCTTGTTTGTCCTCTGTAACATTTATTGCAATCTTGGCATTCAATTTTGTATATACCATTGGTTGTATATACCAAAACTAAATAACCCACACAACAAAGATTATACAACATCATATATTTACACTAAATAATACACTGTAAAGATGTCTTTCATTAACTTCAGACTGTCATATAGCAATTTATAATATTAAAACAACATGGTATTGTAAACACATCTTTCAAATAAAACATAAATTTTTTATTTTGTACTTCTGTTGGCTTAGATTCCTAAGTAGTTAGGTTATTAGTTTTTATTCACAAATCTAGACTCTCAAGTATTAGGTTTAATGTAAGGGGAACCATTACGTTACATTACACACACACACATGTTGTAGTAGGTTTTTGGGTACATCCGTGTATGTGATGTTTATAATGCCGAAATGCCGACGTTTCGTTCCGTAATCCCGGAACATTTTCAAGGCTTACTATGTTGAGTTAACTACGACGCGAGTTTTATATCTTGCTTCCCTTGTGATTTTTGCCGTGGGAGGGTTAGAACGTAGGGGTGAGTGTGTTGTGGCCATCGATGGTTGTGGCCATATGTTGCTTGTTAATTTGTGAACTGTTAGTTAGGAATTTCCACGTGGTCGCTAGTTTAGTATATTCATTTCTGTCGTTGACCGCTTCCTCTCTCATCCGGTAAATCTCGATGTCCTCTTTGTACTCTCTGATTTTCTTATAGTTACTTCTTGAAGAGATTTTTGTGTTTTTGAAATCGAAAGTGTGTCCTGTTTCTTTGGCGTGTTTCGTTAGGGATGTGTTGTCTTCTTGTTTTGCTACTGCCAATTCGTGTTCGCGGACGCGTTAACGGATATTTCTCCCAGAGTGGCCGATATAAGATTGGTCGCAGTTTTTGCATGGTATATGATATATACCTTATCCGTCTAAGTGTATGCGGTCCTTCGGATTTTATAGAAAGGCGTTGATTTTTTTGTGCGTATTGAATGTTGTCCTGATGTGATATTTCTTCATATTCCCCTATTATGTCTGTTGTGCCCTTTATATTAATATGCTAATGTTAAGGTGGTGATTTACTCCTGTGTTCCTTTCTCCGGTTGCGTCTTCTTTGTCTTCTTTTGTTTGATGGCGTTGTTTAAATCACATGGGATGTATCCATTGAAAAACAGCGTCTCCTTCAAAGTGTTCAGCTCCTGTTTTCTGTGTTCCTCGTCCGGTAGGTGTAGGGCTTTGTGTGTAAGTGTTTTCACTACAGACTATAACTGCCCTGGGTGGTGATGGGACTGTCTATGTAAGTATCTGTGTGTGTGTGTGTGTGTGTGTGTGTGTGTGTGTGTGTGTGTGTGTGTGTGTTTCCTGTGTGTATAAAAGCTGGGGTGACCGTCTTTCTTCTTTATGAAAAGATTAAGGAATGGAATACTGTTGTCTCTCTCCGTTTCCATAGTGAACTCTATTTTTGCGTGGATGCTGTTTACATGCGTCAAGAACTCTGTTAATGTGTCCGTTCCGTGTGGCGATATTACGAAGCAGTCGTCGATGTATCTAATCCACAAGGAAGGTTTTAGCTGTGCTGTGCTCATTGCTTTTTTTCTCGAGATTGTCCATGAAGAGATTAGGGATGACCGGCGATAACGGTGAGCCCATTGGTGCTCCTTCTATTTGCCTGTAGAAGTGATTGTTATATGTAAAGCAGGTGGAGGTCAGACAGTGCTTTGTTAGTTCCATGATGTGCTGAGGCGGTTTGTATATAGTTTGTATTATCTGGAGTGCTTCTAAGATCGGTATGTTGGTGAAAACTGAGACTACATCAAAGCTGACCAGGATGTCTGAAGAAGAGATGGCGAAGTCAGAGAGCCGTTATTTTAAAGTACACGAGTTTTTTATGTACGAATCCATTTTTTCGGCTAATGATTGGAAGGGGCTTGCCCCTTTTGACAGGGCTTTTTCTGCGTGTGCGTCCAGTTGTATGTCCGTTAAGTTGTGAATGATTTTCTTATTTGCTTCTCTTGTGTTGTGTTCTGCTGGTGATTTCTTCTCTAACAGTTTCGTGAATTTCTTTATGTGTTGCTATCGTGTGGTGTCGGCCTGGCTTCTTGCCGATTCCAATGTGAGAGAGTCAATTGTTTGGAAGTGTTCTGTTCCTAGTGTGGAGCCAAGTTTTAGGTGTAATTGTAGTAGACGTCTGACTAAGTGGTCGAGCTGTTTTCTTGTATCCTGAATGGATGCTTTGACTAGAGCGTTTCCGGCTTTCTGTAGTATTCTTCTTATTTCTATGTTGCTGTTGTGATGTGTAACTCTGAGCGAGGTAGGAATGATTTTGTTATCCCTGCAACGGAGTAAGAAAGTCAGTTGGCTGAGTAATTTTCTTTCTTGCAGCGTAGTTTCTCGAATGTTTTGGTTGCGGTGGCTATTTCCTCCCCATAGAGGTTTCTAATGCTCGTGCGAAGGCTTTCGTGGTGAATATCTGTTGTAGTAAGTTTTTGGGTACATCCGTGTGTGTGATGTTTATAATGCCGACGTTTCGTTCCGTAATCCCGGAACATTTTCAAGGCGTTGATTTAACTACGACGCGCGTTTTTTACCTTGCTCCTGTGTGATTTTTGCCGTGGGAGAGTTAGAGCGTGGGGGTGAGTGTGTTGTGGCCATATGTTGCTCGTTAATTTGTGAACTGTCAGTTAGGAATTTCCACGTGGTCGCTAGTTTAGTATATTCATTCCTGTCGTTGACCGCTCCCTCCCTCATCCGGTAAATCTCGGATATATATATGTGTGTGTGTGTGTGTGTGTGTGTGTGTGTGTGTGTGTGTGTGTGTGTGTGTGTGTGTGTGTGTGTGTGTGTGTGTGTGTGTGTGTGTGTGTGTGTGTGTGTGTGTGTTTTATTTGGAAAACACACATGATGAACTGACAACATACGTCAATGCGACACCAATTTTGTAAGTCATACGTGTAGCCTACGTGCATTTGTTAGTATGAACAATTTGAATTCGCGCGTTTAGTTGCCCACACGATGGTTGAATTCAGGTGCTTCAATTGTGCATACCGTTGGTGGGACTGAGGCCATAGCGTCCTAGCGACTCCCTACGGGACCACATAAGCTTGGCTACTATCGGTTACTTCTCTCGTTTTCCTATTTTATTGTCTAACATGACAAGAGTTGTCGAAATTTATGTGTACGCGAAGAATGTCCTCTTTAATACAACATCTGCGTACTCATTAAACACCATAAAGGTATCGAAGGCATAAAAACATATCAGCAATTTTGCTTTAACTACTTGTAACTAATGACATTTACACTACGAATTTGTACTGTAAAATCTGCTCAAAGCAGAAATGCATGGAACCTAAAGTGTCTGTATTGGACAAACTTGCTTATTACTCACTTTTTTATTTAACATGCCATGTACAGCTGCGAGGCTAGAGGCACGGACCGTGACACTGTTAAATCGTGGTAGAAATTTCGGTCGATTTCAAGAAAATAAGCAATCGAAGAACTGTTGCCCAATACCTCACCCAAATCAGCTGATAATCGGTAACGGTAACTTTGTGTGGCGTATAGAGGGCACCAATATGTGGTGAACAGTGACTGGTACTTGACATGAAGTATGTGGTGAATTTCCGAAGAGATAAGTGTAACTTGTTTATTTACAAACATAAAACCCTGGTTTACCCGGATTTATATGGAATAACTAAAGAGTTTTACCGATCTCTTAATAATACAACACACGCCTACAATAAAACAGATTTCATTCTGTCTCCAACACGAAGAGAATAACAATTGCAGGAAGCAAAAGGAATACTTGCCAAGATAAGTAAGCTTCACTTACTCGGTTTATGTTTCCATCTAGTCACTTGTGGACTTAAGAAGTCTTTTTTTTTTATTTGCCACATGGTTCATTCCAAATGATCAGTTTAATTATCTACAATTGCAGAATTCGCTCTCAATTCATTAGTGCATTGGGCATTAACAACAGGCATAACATCACTTCTACACGTTAACAGGTAGGCCTACAGGCAGTAGCGGACTAAGGGTGGGGGGACTGCCCCGGGTCCCACTTATAGCGGGCCTCCAGATTTGGAAAATTAAGTTTTTTGGTAATTTTTAAATTTATTTGCAAATATTCTATTGTCACGTCCTGAAACGCAGTACTAGGAGACGTCTAGGATTTAATCGATCGATTTCACAGATATTATTTTGAGTTCATATTATTTTGAGATCTTCCTTACAACCCTACCTCATAAAATGTTTACAGATATTAAAAAAACTTATAAAGGTAAGTTCATTATTAGAAATATATTCATACTAAAAAAGAAGCGTCAGTTGTACCTGGCGTCAATGGCTCACCTCGCAGTCGGAAGTCGCAAATTGAACCCCAAACAGCACGGACGGCACTGGCAGCGGCAGCGACTCAAGAAGGCAATGCCTCGATACGAAAATGTAAACGGCGGAGTGAAATAACGGGCGATAACATGTAGGCCTACGCTAAAAGATATTATACCAGTGAACAATAATTAACGTATATTACCGAACAGTGGATAATTCGGAAGGCGGAAATCAGGTCAGTTACTCGAATTTTCCGAGGCCAAAACTAGAAACGGCTTTTTTAGAAAGTTCACCTTATTTGCGCTAAAACTGCTAACTGACTTGAAAAAAAATGTCCAAGTGTTGTTTGTAGTAATGATAAATTTGTTTTGCAGTATATAGTTTTTGTGTGTTATAAAGTATTGTAATAAATTTACTACAGTCTATAAATAATACTAGTTCTATTATTTCTTTAAACTTTGTATTTACAACATGAAAGTGGATTTTTGTTTCAACATTACTACAGCTTCTTATAAAGTTTCCTAGCTAGGTGTATCAATACAATAATTAAACAATAAATATATAATAGTAGTGTTTTTGCTATGTATTACTTAAAGATAAATTGGATTGTAAACACCCGTCTTAATAGAAGGGGCGCCTCAGAAAGAAATCCGCCCCGGGACTCCAGTGGTCCAGGTACGGCACTGCCTACAGGTAACTTTTGAAACGATAATTCACTGTACCTCACACTATCCGATCATCTTAAGTTCTCTTTGCTTCTGTCACGCTTTTTCTTCATTTCACCACCGTCATTCACTCTAATTTTCATTCATTATGTTTAAGTTTTTCATAATACAAGTTTTCAGTACGCCGTAACACTTAAAAAGCGTTGTGACGCACAGAACTCGTCTTTTTCGAAATATCAACAATTTCACTTTTTTATAAGTATGTACTACTCTGATTAATACTGTGGTAATCAACCAACATAGCGTAACCAAATAAAACAAAGAAATATTGCAGGATTGTAAGAAGCATTCTTATATTCATAACCTTCATGTGTATTGTGAATATCATTTACTGTAGCTTAGCTCCGACTTATTTAACCTGACTTATATTTCCAGCTCATTTCTGGTGTGAAATGACATTTAGCTGAAAAAGGGGCGACAAAAAAAAAAAAAAAAAAAAACTTGGGACAAATGACAAAATAATAGCGTCATTATTTCGGTCGTATGGAAAAATTTCAGTAACTTACGTCGTGTGAAAATTCGATCGTTTAAGATTCGATTCGATGTGAGTAAAATAAATAAATCTATTCTCAAAAGTAAATAAAACTCCCGTTGCACGTTTATAACCATAACAATAGTGCCATCAAGGAATAAATTAAATTTAATTTCACGTCGGAATATACAATAAAATCTCTGGTAAAGAAATTCAAGGTTCCGCTATATATTTTCCTTATAGGGAAATTACGTTACTGGGGAAATTAGCAAAATCGCCGTTTCTCTGTATCCGCTGTCCAACTATGCCCCAAAAATAATTAAAATAAAGAAAGCGTAATTGGAGTATACTTTAAACTGTTTTCTATTTGTACATCGTAGAAATAATGGTAATAATAAAATAAAATAAAATAAACTTACCGATTTCTGTCCAGTAGTTTGTTGGAGAGAACAATTCGAATTAAGTACACTACGTAATTCCACTCACTTTATTAAGATTAAATTTAAAATCACTTCTTCTTATACTGTTTAAAAACAAATAATAATAATAATAATCTGTTTATTTACAGGAGGTTATTTTATGGGGTTTTCATAAAATTGTCAGTTACATTTGACACCTATCATTGTTTTATATTTTTAGTTACTTCTAAAATAACGCTTGATTTTTTTACTCTTTGGTCTTGTTTTGTAATAAAATCTTCAATCTTAGGCCTACATTCTGTATTTTTATTACTTGTTGATCAATGAGGCATCTAAAATAGGTTGATAACGAACAAACCAGTGTTATGGGCAGTAATTCCCTCCCTCAGTGCTCGGTCTCCGAGCACTCCTCTGACTCGCCTCTTACTCCCTTTTTACTCCCTCTCTTTTTGGATAATCGTCGCACGCGGCACATTTCTTACACATACTATTACATGAACCGGTTCATGTCTTTCTATTTCATATGGACAACACAGTACAATACAACACTTCACACTGTAATTATGCACCCTGACACGCGACTGACTATTTTTATTCTTCGTATTGTTTAAATTAGCAGCCATCCTTACTATTTCTTTTATGAATTTGCTAACTGCTATAATTTTTTATTTTTCGACTAAGCTTTTCGTCATTACTGACATCTTCAGGTCTTAAACAACGTCTATCAACTGTACGTTGTAGGCTTTTATACTTTAGGCCCCTCCCCTTATGTCATCGCCCCTCCTATTGGTTCTAGCTGCTACCGCTCTTCACGGGAACTTTGTCTACATTTTTCCGTTAGGCATTTTTCTAACGTCCGTCAAATTGTTTTAAGAATCTCCCGTTTTATTATTTTATTATATATTAAACAATAAACAAAAATAAATTAAAATAATAAGAATAACATTTTATTATATATTAAACAATAAACAAAAATAAATTAAAATAATAAGAATAACACACTAAAAAATGACGGAATGTAAAAGGTTACAAAAAATTATAAGTCAAGAATGAAGAAATTAACGGGAGATTCTTAAAACAATTTGACGGACGTTAGAAAAATGCCTAACGGAAAAAGGTAGACAAAGTTCCCGTGAAGAGCGGTAGCAGCTAGAACCAATAGGAGGGGCGATGACATAAGGGGAGGGGCCTAAAGTATAAAAGCCTACAACGTACAGTTGATAGACGTTGTTTAAGACCTGAAGATGTCAGTAATGACGAAAAGCTTAGTCGAACAATAAAAAATTATAGCAGTTAGAAAATTCATAAAAGAAATAGTGACTATTTTTAGTATCACATTGAAATTCCAAGAAATCTTCGTAGCCTATTCAACGAGCACATGTACCTGCGCTTTGTAGGCCCTACCTGTAGTTGACGGCAATTACTATACAAAAGACAGTGACAATAAAATCTGTAGGATTTACAGTGACGACAAGTTACTTTAAAACATACAATTGTCGTGTACTACAGGTATTTTCATAAACACCCGTTTCTGTCTAGGTACTGATTTCTAAACTGAAAATTCATAAAATTTTGATACCTGGACTGAAAATTTCTATTTTAATTTTATAAAGACTTTCATTTAAATTTTTCTTTCGTTATAGAGAAAATTTGAAGATGTTTTCTCGTTACAGAAGGTCTAAAATAATTGACTTGTGTAGAATTATGAAGGGATCCGCCAATATTTTCATTATAGAGAGTTTCGTTATGTAGAGCTTATACTGTATTAAAATTTTGTTTTAACTGAATGAAAATTTGCAAATAGCTAAAATAACGTACATTAAATTAAATTAGGGAACGTTTTCTTGGACACTGATAATGAAGGTTTCCAAAAAATCAAATTTGAAAAAAAAAGTTAATGCGAAATAGGTAGAAACCTGACGGCTATCTATACTTGAGCGCCGAAATGGGCGGAGCTAACGAAAGAATTACCCCCACTTAAAAAAGTATAGCTTAAGCCCCCTACACATTATCGGACCGAACCACCAGACACGACCAAATAGCCAGACCGTCTGTGGTCGGGTCAAGGCTACACACCTTCGGACCGGACCAACTTCAGACAGGAACCTATTTTCTCTGACTAGTCGAATGTTTGATCTTGTGAAGGAAAGGGTGTCGCGCTATGGCTCCGTATCTTTCAAAAATGCAAAAAATCGGTGTAGCTTTAAGTGCTTTAGTAGCAACTAGTGATGACAAGTGTCGAAAGAAGAGAAAATGTGGGCAAAGAACTTGTTTCAAAAACGGAAAACATTCACCCATGCAAACTTACTTAAAGAACTGGACTCAAACGATTTTCGTAATTTTTTACGGATGGATGAGGAATGTTTCATCAATTTACTGGATTTGGTGAAACCATTTATTCAAAGAAGAAATTCGGTCTTCAGGGAATCCGTGAGTGCAGAAGAGAGGCTAATTGTGACACTTCGTTATTTAGCTACTGGGAGATCATATGAAGACATGAAATTCAGTGCTGCTATATCACTACAACTTTTATCAGCTATTATTCCAGAAACGTGCGCAGCTAGCAACGCAACAAGAAACAGAAGCACAAGCAGCGAAGGTTTAGCAACGACAAGGGAAGTTCGGCGACAACGCTACACATTCCACGACCAGACTGAAAAGTGGTGGGGACGGTCCGCGGTCCGATGGTTTTCCCATCGAACCGTCCGTCACGACAGATTTTGTCCGCGGACACGCCTACACATCTTCGAACCCACGACCAAACTGCGTTTTGTCCCGACGGTCCGATGGTCTGGTCCGATAGTGTGTAGGGGGTTTTACGGGACGGGAGGAGAGAACAGAACGCGATAAAAGTTAGCTCTCTCTCTCCCCCCTCTCACTTTATCACCCTCTCTTTCTCCCCTCTCTCTCTTTATCCCCCCTCTCACACTCTCTCTCTCGCGCTCTCTCTCTCTCTCTCTCTCTCTCTCTCTCTCTCTCTCTCTCTCTCTCTCTCTCTCTTTCTCTCATCAGGCCCGTAGCCAGAATTAGTTATCAGGAGCAGCAAAATATTTTCCAGGATGGGTGAACATTTTCTGGACGGGACAAATATTTTTATATTTTCCATCACACACACACACACACACACACACACACACACACAGATAAGTTTGTAAGTCTTCAATCATTCCTGTTGATTCCGCTTTTTCGTTTTATTCGTGGCAGGATAAGCTAACTGGTGATGTTAATATTGCAATGTTCATTTAGATAGACAGACAGACATAAGTTGCGCGGGGTTCTTAGCGACGTGTGTGTGTGTGTGTTGGAGCGCGCGCGCGCGTTGTCTGGATAGCGTTCGCAATAGAAAGTGTGTGAGGAAGTGGGTCCCCTTTGCACACTAGTGTAAATAAGGACTCTAGTGTTTCGTGTTTAAATTACTCTGGCCTGATTTCACTCCTGGGATGGAGCTCCGTTGCTCCGTTAAGGACCCGCAGGAGCTTAGAGCCAAACTCCGTTACGGCGTGCACGATACGCGCGGCCGCTATAAGGCGTCGGCTGCTATTCCGATGGCTTCCACAAGGAGGTACTTGCATACCTCGCCGTTTCACATGCCTGGAAGACAGAGCACCGAGGCAGCTCGAAATGTTTTTGATGCAGATCCTGGGCTAGCCAAGCGTGCAGAAGCCGGCACCATGCAATATTGTCTGATTTATGCCAGCCAACGGACGATGGCAGATTACGAAGGTGGTGGTGGATTTAATCGGTTTCATGTGAAGAAGGGCTTACGATTTATTGTCAAGTAGCGCCTGAGGGCGTTTTTCATACTATTAGCTGATAGATTTGCAGGAAGGATGATCCCCCGGCCTTTGCGAACAAATCAGTTGCTAGGTCCAGGGGAGGAAAAGGAGGCCCTAATGTAAGACGTAATTTCTGACGTACCAGGGGGTCTCCAAGGAGAACCGGAGCGTATGGTTTTGGAATGCTGTCAGCTTACGCTTGTTGGTGGCCGAGCGTAAAAACAACAGATACAGATATGTTGGTGCGGACAGCCAGGTGGCTGTTCCCCGAAAGCGTAAGGAAACGTTTAGATCTAACGATCTAACGCCATTTTTAGGGTACCAGTCACGTGGTTGTTGGAGTTGAGACGCCTCCGGACGCCCAGGTATGTCCCCAGTTTTCCTCACTAGATGGGTGTCCAATTCAAGAAAAGAGACTGGCATACGGAAGTGGATTTGGCGTAAAGCAGATTGCTTTGCATTTGTCTGAGTCAGACGCAAGGCGCCACTTTCTCAGCCAGTTAGGAAGAATGTCCTATTGGTATTGAATCATTACATTCGCCTGCAGGAGGACAGGAAACTATAATAGAACATCGCTTCGTCAGTGAAAAGGAACAACGTGACTCCGGAATATTATGCCAGATAGTCCAGATGGTCCAGGACGGAGCCGAGGACAGATCCTTGAGGAACCCCAGCATCGAAGGGACAAACCCGAGAGCACGTCCCATCGACATTCATCTCGAAGACTCGATCAGTTAAATGCGACAGTGTGATGCACAATGGAGCTGGTTTTGGTATGTGGGCAACTTTATAGAGAATGCCTTCGTGCCAGACTTTGTCGAAGGTTTTGCTCACGTCCAACAGAACAGCGTGGACTGATGTCTGTTGACGGCGACTGCTGCTGGGTAAGAATCCTCACTGGGTGAAGAGTAGTCAAGTGCCCTGTCGAAACCCGAACTGATCCTCGTAGATGATGTCATCCACCAGGGGCCGGATATGTGCCAATAGTAGTCTCTCAATACCTTTGAGATTGTTGATAAAAGCGATATCAGGCGGTAGCTTCCAAGAAGCGTTGGTGGTTTCTTAGGTTTCGAAATTAGAATTACGTTTGCGGTCTTCCATAATCAGGGAAAGTACCATAGCCTTTTCATGTTGATTACTTTAAGCTACAAGATTTATGAGGGTTATGAGATTACCTGCTTTGTGTTGTATTACGGGTTTCTCGCTTAAGATCTAGCGATATCCATAGCAGTAAAAGTCGCTCTAACGTCGTAATTGATGTTGCAGTCACCGCACAAATACAAAAACTGCACAGTTTCTAACAAAACTAACACGCTCCTATTCTTGGTTCCCCAAAAAACATACACAGAAAATCCACGTTTAAAATGATGGCTACACTTTAAACATACTCCCAACATGCTACGTGATCCTTTAGTAATGCTAATGCTATAACAGGCCTCTAGAGGCCACACAAATTCAAGTAGCGGAAACTTTGTTTTATTTCGCTACTTAAATCAACAGATTTTTAATTCGTAGTTTCCGTAATTTTTCCAGATTTTTAAGTTTAATGAAACGTTTACAAATAAAAATCGTGATACAGAAATGCCCAAGAATTTTTACAAAATCATCTTAGGTTCTTGAGGAAATTATACTACGTCGGGCGGCGCCGTCCTGGCCCCTCCTGGCTACGAACCTGTCACACCCACACACACACGCACTTTCGCTTCAAATGCATGTAATGTTCTCGCCAACCTTACTCAGCCGACGTATACACTACGAAACACTATACAGGACTGATCTGTGCGTGTGTAAAATGAATGGAAATGTTGTTAACCTCGCAACGAGGTATTTGTTCATTGCGATTTTATCAAATAACATAAAAAATGCTATTTTTTAACTGTAAATATTTTGTGGCTTGTACTATTGCCTTTATTTTTAACTCTCTAGTATATAGGCCTATATTCACCGGATGATAGTTACATGAATGTTTGTACAGTTTTTAACTATCCAGATTTTGTCAACTTTAGTGCAATCCGAACTCTATTCGTCAAACATTACTGTTCAGCGCTAAAGTCTGTTAAGTTACCTTCAGTTTGGTGGCAAGTAAAGTTTTATTATTTCAGCGTATTTATTGATATATTCGCGAAAACTAACATTTCGTTTCCGAGTATGATGTTGTTAGAAGATTAATGATGTAAATGTATTTGCCAGGAAGCTGAAAATAATGATGACGTGTGGCCTGTAATTTAATACATTTATTGATATTTACTTGTACAATTTGAGTTTGAATTGTAATATTAGCTAAGTCTGGTACGCATTTTAAAATTTTGAAAACCACGTTAGGTAAAAAATGTTACATCGTAAATTGAGGCGCAAGTACGCAACACTCAGAACTACATGAAAATGCTGTAGGACCTAAAGCCTACATAAATTTGTCGCGACGACAAGAAAAATGAAAAGATGACAGGCCGAAGCAGCAAACGCGATTACGTCTGCCGCCCACGGACGTACGTTGCACTGTGTCTTAGCCTGTTCGCTAGCGAGCGTGAGGCCTGAGCGTACAGATTAGCCAACCTTTGATTATGAAATTCCCACATTACTGTCCATAGCTGCCCGCAAAAAATCAAACGATTTTTTAATACATTTTAATAATTTATTATAAGAAAACACAATGTACGTTCTTAATAACAGATATCAACCTCAGTAAGTTGTATTGAACATTGAGATTGAATGTTAGATAACAGTTATAACATTAAACTGCTCAGAGATAAAACCTCAATAATGATGATAACAGTTGAACAGGCCACAGTTGGCTTACAAACTGATTTATACATGAGTATAAATGCATGAATTAGCAAAATGTATACAATATAAGACAATATAAAACATGAATAATGAATAGTTTGACAATGTTTGATGATGAATAATCGGTGACTCATCACATGATGGGCCCGATACAAATTGCAAATATGTTATGCAAGTCATGATTGACAGCCTAAACCAGTCAAGGCCAGTTGACTTATACATAATAGTATTGAGTATAAGATGAATAGACAAAAATTATTACAAAATTATGCATGTAAAAACATAGATTTAGCATAACGCTGTAATATAATAATTAAATGGTGCATGCTATACCTGACAGTTGCAGGAATGCACAATAAATTGACATGTGAAAACAGATTATACATTGTTGAATAGTTGCAAGTACATAAGTGTAATGACATGTATGTCGTAATTGAAAGCATGAATAATAATTGTGCAATACGTGATCGCAAAATACAAATACAAATTATAAAAATATGTGCGTGGCGCTTGATCATAGACAGTAAATGCGGGTAGAATAATGTGTTTTACATAGATACAAAGTTATACATAATAAAATACAATAGAAATATGTTTGGATAATTACAAATACATGAATACAAGGCATAATAGCATAAGTGACAAGTACAGCAAATGTGTTTATACAAAATGTAATACATGTGTTGAACAATTGCAAGTAACACATAAATTCATAGAGTAACAAAATAGCAATGCACACAAATTAACAAAAAATGTGCAGGAAAGATGCATACATGGTTTGTATACCTCCAAATCCATGTGAATATTATATAACAAAATTTATGACATAAGAACAAATACCAACCATAGACATAATACATAAATCAAATGTTGTATACAAGAAAATACAAAAAATAATTGAAGCTTTGCATATTAAATAAATTGACACTTGCTTAAGTAAAACAAACAGTTTCTGAATTGAAAATATACAAATTAAAGCTTATGCTAAAAATAAAAGTGCTTATAACTAACACAATCTTCTTAGAACATTTGATTTAACACATGTTTGACAAATACATACATTTAATTTTAAAAGGAAAATAAACGACATCTTTATGGTTTATAAAGAAAATATCCTCTTTTTTACTGTTCGTCCCTCGCTGGCACCAAACATAACTTATGAATTGGTCTGCGATAGGTGCCAGTAGGCGTACGAACGTCAACTACTCTGATTAAATTGTCTGGCCCGGGAAATGTGGCTGTAATTACACCAAATTTCCATGCTAATGGAGGCAAGTTATCCCGATCAGCAAAACCAGGTCACCAATGGAAACGTTTTCCTTTGCGAATTTCCATTTGTGACGTTGTTGCAGTTGGTGTAGGTAGTCGCGAGACCAAGATTTCCAAATGGCTTGGACAAACTTCTGAAGAAGTTGCCAACGTCCAAGACGAGAAATGGGAACGTGAGATAAGTCAGGATCGGGTATTGCCGTTAATGGTGCATAAATTAAAAAATGGCCAGGGGTAAGTGGCACTGGATCGTTTACATCCGATGAAACGGCAAATAACGGACGTGAGTTTAGACAGGCCTCTACCTGTGACAAAACCGTAGTAAACTCCTCGAAAGTGAGTATGGACTTGCCGACAACGCGGCGCAAATGATACTTTAAACTTTTTATACCGCTCTCCCAAAGACCACCAAAATGAGGTGACGAGGGCGGAATAAATGACCACTTAATACCATGAGAAGTCGTAAAGGATTGGATTGATGAGATGGCATCCTTCTTATGCCAAAGATTGTAAAGGTCATGCAAAACGTTGCGGGCCTTCCTAAAGTTCGTGCCATTGTCAGAATATAACTGGCTAGGTATGCCCCTACGGGCCATGAAGCGACGTAAGGCAGCTATAAACGCATTGGCCGTGAGGTCGGAAACCAATTCCAAATGAATGGCCCTGGTGGCTAAGCAAATGAATAAAGACACGTATGATTTTGACAGAGTCCTAGATCTCTGCCCGCCATGACGAATCATGAAGGGACCACCATAATCAACTGCGCAGAATAGAAACGGCCGCGAAGGAGTAACCCTAGGAGATGGCAAAATACCAAGCCTTTGAACCTGATATTTGGTGTTAAATCTGAGACATTTGACGCATCTACGAATGATGGAACGAGTGACTATCTTGGCGTTAATGATCCACCAGCGTTGACGAAGTGAGTGATGGGCAAGTTGAGCACCAGCGTGGAGGAGACGAATATGCTCGCACTCGATTATAAGGCGAGTGATGTGAGCCGATGGATGCAAGACAGTAGGATGCTTATTGTCATAGGGTAGTTGCGACTGCTGTAAGCGTCCGCCGACACGTATAACGCCAAACTCATCAAGGAACGGGTCCAGAGGAGACAACTTACTCCTAATAGAGACAGAAGCCCCATTACGAAGACAATTAAGCTCAGCAGCGAAGTGGATGGACTGGGATTGCTTTACGAAGAAATTAAGAGTAGAATGAATTTCGGTGGGGGTAAGAACACCCAAGAATTTCTCAGCTCTAGAGGGTCTAGTATTTTTGATGAATCGAAAGCAATAAGCGTACACGCGAGTCAGACGGTGCAATGAAGAAAAGTCCTTTGAAAAATCAATAGGTAAGGTAGAAGTTAGAGAAAGTTTGGGGGGTTTGTTTCTCCTCAGCAGAGCATTCAGGAAACGACACATTAGAAGGTGAGAAAGGTGAAAAAGGATTGGGCTCAGAAGATTGAGACAGACAAGCGGGACCATGCCACCAAAGCGAACAATCGCGCAAAACGTCGGGGTGACATCCCCTAGAAATAATGTCAGCAGGATTATGTTGCGAATTGATATGATGCCATGTGTAGGTTTCAGTGAGACGCTGAATCTCAGCAACACGATTAGCGACGTAGGTCTTCCAACTAGAAGACTGAGCATGAATCCAATAGAGAGATACCATGGAGTCGGAGTACAGGTGAACACTATTGACAAAGGAATGAAGATCAGGGGTGACTTTGAATAGAAGTCGCGATAACAACAAGCAAGCCAGAGTTCAATGCGGGGTAATGACACCTGTTGTAGTGGAGCCACGCGAGATTTGGAACACAAAAGGTGACAAGAAGCCGTTAAATCTTGATAAATGACTCTAACGTAAACACAACACCCATAGCCCTTTTCAGAGGCATCCGCAAAACCATGTAATTCAACTATCTTTGCCTTAGACTTGCTGCGAATAGAGCGTGGGACAATAATTTTACCAATTAGATACAACTTATCGCATAATGAACGCCAATACAAATATAATTGCTCAGAAATTGGCTCATCCCAACCAAGATTGGACAGCCACAGTTGCTACATAAACTGTTTATAAAGAAAAACAATTGGACCGACGAGTTCCAATGGGTCGTAGATACCCGCTATAATTGACAGGATTTTTCCCTTAGAGATGCTTGACTCAACTGGAAATGACTTGATGCCAAACAAAAATGAATCTGTAGAGTTGTTCCAAAGAATGCCCAACGTATGCACATTGCCTTGTTTGTTTAATGGAAGTGATAAATTATTATGTTCTGTGACCAAATTTGGTTCATTTGATGCCCATTTATGCAGAGTAAAGTCATATTGACTCAACAACGTACCCAAGTCAGATTTCAACTTGGTCAGATTAGAAATGGTGTCTGCACCGGTTAACAAATCATCGACATAAAAATCATTAATTATAGCTGAAGCAGCGTCAGGAAATGAAGCTTCATGATCCTTACCAATCTGAATAAGGCAGCGAGTAGCCAAAAACGAGGCACTAGCAGTACCGTATGTTACAGTTCGCAGTACAAAATGTTTAAACTGTTCAAGCGGAGAATTACGCCACACAATACGTTGGTAATGACAATCGTTATCAGACACTAGAATTTGTCGATACATCTTCTCGATGTCGGCGATCAGAACATAGTTGTGTATGCGAAATCTCAAAAGAATAGAGAAAAGATCTTGTTGGACATTTGGGCCTACTAACAAAATATCATTGAGAGAAAGACCATTGGTAGTTTTGGCCGAGCCATCAAAAACGACGCGAAGTTTTGTCGTGGAACTAGAATGTTTAAAAATGGCATGGTGAGGCAAATAGTAGGTATTTGAAACCCTGGAATTAACAGAACAATCGTCGACTAGCGCCATGTGGCCAAGATCCCTATATTCTTGAATAAAGTTTGCGTATTCACGCGCAAGCTCAGAATCTGCGTTCTAAACTTAAAAATCTCGCTTCAGCGGTAGCATAGGACTCACCCAACTGGGGACTATCAGACCCGAATGGTAATGAGACAACGAACCTACCCTCACCATTGCGATGAGTGGACTTAACAAAATGTTCCTCGCAAACTGAATCGTTACTAAGGGGTGCATTATCAAGGATGGTTTCGGTCTCCCAAAATTTCTCAAGAGACGCTAAAATTTGACTATCGTTGTTTCTTGCCAAGAACGAAACAGCAGGACCCTTAGAATGACAATGTTTGGGCAGATTGCCTGCTAGAATGTAGCCTAACTTTGTTTCTTGTATAATAGGAAAGTTAGGACCACGTACATATTTGTTAGCTAAAATCAAATCTAAATAAAACTGCGCTGCTAAAAGTATGTCTATGTCAGCTGATACGTTGAAATCTGGGTCAGCGAGGAAAATGTTATCTGGAATATTAAAATGATTTATGTCGAAAGATTGTGCTGGCAGTTTATGAGTCAAGGCAGATAAGACCGCACACGGAGCGTTAAAGCTGAACCTTTGATAGCGAGAAACAATACGAATAGATACCAAGTTAGTGGCACAACATGTCGCATTATTAATACCTGAAATTGGTATATTAGATTCAGTCAAGTTAAGTTGCAATTTTTTAGCAAATGATTCAGTACAAAAGTTTACTTGTGAACCCGCGTCTAACAAAATTCGTGCAAGCTGTTTGTTACCAGCACGGTCGATGACGAACACAACTGCTGTAGACAAAATAACATTGTTTGCTGATTGAAGCTTAAATGAACAATAATTACTGCTGCTGGCAGAACCTTGTTTTGACATATTATTTATGTGCAGCAATGTATGGTGTCGTTTGGAACAGATCTTATATGATTGTTTGACCTTACAATTAGGTGAAAAATGATCTGGTCTTAAACAATTAGTACAGCATTTATGCCTTAATATAAATTGCCCTCGTTCCGATATGCTTAATTCACGAAATTTGTCACACATATAAATTGGGTGACTGGCCTTGCAGCATGGGCATAAATAATTATTTGAAGTTGAATGATAACTTTTAAATGCAGTGCTGCCAGCAGAGTTTCGTAATTTATGTTTTTCAGACTTATTATTAAATTTTAAAGTCGGCTTGTTAAGCTGCTGTCCAGCGTCTATCGGTAATGTATTTTCTAATAATTGTCTACGTGCGTTTAAAAACTGTGTAAAGCTCTGAAAGTTAGGAAGATTTTCGGGATCTATAGGCTCCTTCCATAGTTTAAATGTGAAATGGTCAAGTGTTGCTGACAAAAGTTGTATAGTAATGAGTTCAAATGAATCCACTGACAATTGCATAGCTGCCAGCGAATTAACAGAAGACGTTATTGTATTTATAAATTCGGCTAAGCTCTGTACAGAGTCTTTGATTGTGGACTTCACTTCCAGTAAATTTTGAATATAATATTTCGCTAATATGAATTTGTTATCATATCTAGCGGACAGCAAACTTAACGCTATTGAATAGTTCTCATTACAAATAGGTAAGACCTTAATTAGATCTAATGGCTCATTTTTGAGAGATGAGTATAAGTAATGTAGTTTTTGCACTGAAGTTAGATCAGATCTGGCATGTACCAAGTCCAGAAATATTGAATAAAAGTGCTGCCATTCTAGAATGTTGCCTGTGAAGCAGGGCAAACTTATAGGTTTTAATTGCATATTACGGTACTAGTTAATACTTGAGATTCAGTCTGAATGTTGAAAGTTTCTATTAATTAAAATATGTTAGCTTCGGTTGAATATAAAAGTTTTCAACCTCGATTCTGTCCTCTTGGGCAGCGTTTATGTCCTTAGAAA
This sequence comes from Magicicada septendecula, assembly GCA_034769895.1. NCBI lineage: Eukaryota > Metazoa > Arthropoda > Insecta > Hemiptera > Cicadidae > Magicicada > Magicicada septendecula. The sequence continues at coordinate 228,551,533 of CM068368.1, read as the reverse complement.
TTAGTTCAATTTCAGACTGTACCTCATCATATTTTGTTGCTAAACTCTTTAGACTTTCCAATCTAACAGTTAAAAAATGTTTAGTGTTACTGTTCTTATCAAAATTAATTATTGCGGAATTGATTCGCACTATGGCAGACTTTAAGCCGCCTCTCTTTCTAACCAACACTTTAGGCCTTCTTCCGCCATTCTACGCACCTTTTACTGATGTGGTTGATGTCGTACCTTCTGTGAGATGTCCTGGAGCGTTGAGGCCGTGGAATAGATGCAGACACGCACGGACTGGATGGATGACTGCTCTCAACTTAGAATTGCTCAGTCTGGTGTGTAGGCGTTAACACATGGATGGTCTTGTGATGGTGTTGTCACGAGGCTCAGTGGCGACGAAAGAAATGCTGAATAACTCCTGACACGGTCGGATCAGCGAAGATGCTGAATCGCCCGTGATGGCCAGAAATTGAGGTGGAAAAAATGATGAATCCGCTTTGGTATAAGTTGAAAGACGGTAAAAAATGATGAATCCAGGCACGGAGCGACCAAAAAAATGTTAGGAGGTTAATGATGTAAATGTATTTGCCAGGATGCTGAAAATAATGATGAACGTGTGGACTGTAATTTAATACATTTATTGATATTTACTTGTACAATTTGAGTTTGAATTGTAAGATCAGCTAAGTCTGGTACGCATTTTAAAATTTTGAAAACCACGTTAGGTAAAAAATATTACATCGTAAATTGAGGCGCAAGTACGCAACACTCAAAACTACATGAAAATGCTGTAGGGCCTAAGGCCTACATAAATTTGTCGCGACGACAAAAAAATGAAAAAAATGACAGGCCGAAGCAGCAAACGCGATTACGTCTGCCGCCCACGGACGTACGTTGCACTGTGTCTTAGCCTGTTCGCTAGCGAGCGTGAGGCCTGAGCGTACAGATTAGCCAACCTTTGATTATGAAATTCCCACATTACTGTCCAGATGTATTTTTAAACTTTCGGTATCGATTGCTACGCAAACAATTTCTTATCTTATTTAAGGTACTTAACCTGTCTACACGCAATTTTTTCATTCCGTTTAGAACGATTGTGGAGTTAAATTCTTTAGCGACTCGATTATTACAGGGTTCTTCTATTTGCAATCAATGAACCTATATGTCAGGGATAATTATTTATAAGTTTTACAGTGGAGATGACATATGCTATATCTTAAAATGTAATACTTTTTTGTGCTCGTAATTGAAATAATGCAATTCCATAGGTTGTGTAGTATTAGCCGATCTCTGACCCTACAGTTTTCGAGACGAATAAAGCGGTTGCAGTTGTTTTGTTATAATTTCGTGTGTGTTGTTATTGTTTCTGTTCTTCGTCTTTTTCTTCTTGTTATTCCTCTAAACACCTCATACTTTCGTGACTTTGCTTATTCATATATTTCGATGCTTATTTCACTTTCAATGTTTTATCTCTGTCAGCTTTCATAATCTTCTTCTTCCCTTTCATGAGAATATAGACCTAGTAACCTCTTCCGGCTTCCTATGTCTAACGATATATCTTCTTCCCTTGGTTTTTAATGACAGATCACATTGGGTGTTCTGTTGTTCTTTGTTCTGTTAATAACAACGTATCTTAACAGAATATTTTGTAGCAGACGCTAACAGAATACCCTGTTGTCAATATCTTTCTTTCGTTAATATTTGGAACGTGATCACCCTCTTTCCGTTGCAATTGTGTGACTTTTTGCCTTATTTCCTAATTTGTACCGTGATCTCTTTGACTTCTATCTTAACATTTTTAATTTACCTGTCTTTTCTTAATATTTTAATTTTTCTGTCTCTTCTTAATATTCCTATTTCATATGTTTCTATGAGTTGTTTTACTTTGGTTGCCTCTGTTCTTGTTCCAACATTACACACTCATATTGGCCTCTGTGTGTACTTCCTTTCGTTTTGTAGATTATTTCATATTTTCTTTTTAAGGTAACTTATTATTTTATTCGACTTGACTATTTATTCTTCTACATCGTCTGTGATATTTTTATTACTAATTAATTCTGTTCTATTACTAACTCTATTATTTTATTTTCCATTCATAACTTTCATCGAGTTATTCAATAATTTGCATAATTAATTCGTCTTTTGCTAGTGTCATTATTTTTTGCTCTTTCCTTTTAGGGGACAGATTTGCACGTTTCATACTCATCTTCATACTTATCTTCTGCAAATAACACTACATTATTCGTAAAGTACATACACTTCCTTGTCCCCTAAAATACACTTCGTGTTTTGTTAGATAAAATTTCGTCCGTAAAATTAAAAAAACAGTAATATGCTTAGAGAAAATCTGTGAGGCCTGTGGTCTGTGACAATGTAACATACCATATGATGATGATGATGTTTGTAACGTTGGATGTGAATTCATAAGCTGCTTCACTTAGATTTGGAAATTGTTGGAACACAGGATTTTAAAGATAAATTTTATTGCAATAAGTTGCTGATAGTGTGTTGTACACATCAGCCCGTAAATACGAATAAGAAAAAACAAAACTGCGAGGAATGTCGGCCTTACAGTTGCATTCACATATTTCACTATAATTATTTAATTCAGCTGTCCGGCTATTGTCGGCCGTGGGACAGTGGCATCGTGTCGGCACGAAGTAACGTCGAACGTCGCGTTCTTATACATAAACGACAGAAATAAAATTAGGTTTGGTGTTAACAGTTTAACGGCCATATCGTAGTGCATAATTAATTCGTTCGCTACTGCGCATAAATGGAACGCCGCACAAATGTGCTTGTGGTTGTAGTGCAGCATGCAGCTTCGTACGGTATGTTCGTTCATTTTTAACCACACGCGCACACACACACACACACACACACACACACACACACACACACACACGCACACTATATTCATGCGGCTATTTCTTGCATTATATAATTTTTATTTTATTTAAAACGTTTTTTCAAACTGCAATCATGTTTTCCAAAGTTTGTCAAAAACTGCTATTATGATTTTGAATAGAGGATGATCTAACGAAATATGCACCAGGTACAACTAGTGTAAATGTCTGTATTTTGAAAACAATCTAAGTCGATCGATAAATACAAATGTATGTAAATTAATTAACCATTGGAACTACGTGTTTATTCACACTTCTATGTCACACTACATTCATTTATTATCTTTTGTACGCAAATTTTTCACTTTACTGTTTGCCGTTGAATGTGGGTACGAAAAATGAAATCAGTAACTGCGTAAGTGAGAATTAAAACGGACTGACTCACCTGTGTACACACGTGCAGACACACAAATTTATAAAGATTTAATTATACTTAATCCGACAGAAGGATACGAACTTTTTCCGCACCTTTTCACAAAATAAATTTGTGCAGAATTTTTCATTCTCTCGGCGTAAACAGACATGCTAAAGTGGGAGATTCGTCTTCTGACTCTAACTGAAAGTTTTATGAAACATTTGTTAGTTTCTCACGAGGGTATGTTCTTAATAACGCGGAAACGTTTGAACGCCTCCGCTGCTTTGGGTTATTACCTTGCTGGCAATTTTGAAAATGCTGTCACACAAACGCTCTCTTTCTCTCTCTCTCTCTCTCTCTCTCTCTCTCTCTCTCTCTCTCTCTCTCTCTCTCTCTCTCTCCACCCACCCACACACACACACACAGGCGCGCGCGCGCGCGCACACACTCACACACACAAACACATCACATCACATCCTTATATATTTATTTGGATGACAGATTATACATACTGTTGAATCACTGTAAATATTTAAAACATATAAAAAATATATTTTTGTAAAAAACTAATTAATATTATTTATTTATTATTAAAATAATTAAACAACATGAGTGTCAGAAGGTATAAACGTTATACGTATAGGCCTATATGTATATAACTGACTATACAAGAAACATTTAGGCGTGGGTGAGCGGGTACATCTTTGTTTTCACATTATAATCAAGTTTCTTAAAAATATTGGCGTGAATGTGTTGCATAGCTGTAGGCCTATATCCATTACAGCATACGCCTTCTAAGCAATACCTAAACTCTTTATACACTTCGTTAATTCCAAATTGTAGTTTACTGTTTTATATTTCATTATGATTATTCACTAACAAGATATTTCATAACATATATAAATACAGTATGATGTATTAATAATTTTACTTGTGTTTGGATGAAGCATGTAATAATAGGTATATTTTAATGTTTTGTGAAAGTGCAGCCATTTCTGTTCTATTCAGGTAAACAAATTCTTTGTAATTTCCCATATTTTGTGCATGCAATAGTAAAAATTGTTAAAATTTCATTCGAAGATAATTATTTTTATGATAATAATTATTGCAGCAACTAACTGTTGATTAATATAACTTGTCTGTGTCCTCTGAGCTCCCTCAATCAGTTATGAATAGAAGTGTCAATAAAAATAAATTTTCTTGTTTATTTCTGAATTATTTCCAAGTGCACCATTTTCAATATTGGATTAAAGAAATGAACTAAGAACAACGGGAAACATCTAATAAAGACTCGAACTTTAATATATAATCAAATATATAGGTATGTGTTAGAAAAAATGATAATTTAAAAGTGTTATCACTATAGTGGAGTCACTATAAAAATCTCTCAGACAAATGTTCGTATAAAAGGAATCGTTTTCGATAATGTTTTTATAAGTTGTGATGTAACTTACACGTAATCTATTTAGAAATATTGTACATAAATATATACATATAAAACTTGCACATACATAATTCTATTTTCCTAAAGTCATTTTTTTATTATTACTGCTGTAAATAGTAGGAATATACACACCAAAAATATACAAACCAAAACATAAGTTTTAAAAATTTAGTAGTACCTGTAAATTTAAATAAATGCTGTAAAAATACTACTAATAATAAATGCAATAGCAATAACAATAAGTGGCAGCTGCATGTTGTGCCAAACAAATGGAGTGTGTCCCAACAAGTAAGCAGGCCACTGGGAAGCCATGGAAAAGGTACTGTGGTCTGTAAAACTATACTAGCTGTTAGCAAGATGACGCGATTGACACCAACAAATGTTAAATGTTGCAGCATAAATTAACATCCTTAATTCTCAGAGGTCTAAATATGAGCTCATAGAAGTACTAATGAAGTTAAATAAATACTCCATATTTCTTGAATCTTCTCTCTTCTCCAGGATATTGGATCAATTGATTTTTGAGCTATCACACAGACCTGAGTAAAAATCACTCATTATTTGATAATACTTTTAATGTATTTACAATAATTTTAGTTGTAGTTCTAACATGTAGTGCTTGTTCTGGTCACATGAAGTAACTTTCCATCTGATTAATTACCTTGAATAATGGGGATCAAATAATGGTAAGTAATCAAATCTGTTTTGTGATACTCCATTCAAAGATGTTTTCTAAGTAAGAATAGTAAAGGAACATATGCTATAAAAAGTACAACATATATCAACATATATTTTTATATCATACGCCTTCTAAGCAATACCTAAATTCTTTATATACTTCGTTAATTCCAAATTGTATTCGTAATTGTAATTATTATAAAAACATTTTGTATCTTTTCTTATTATTGTATAGTTTTTATTTATATATCTAGCTTATATTATACAAAATTAATAACATCCTCACCCAGTAGGAAATTAGAACTTGTTTTTGCTTTTTTTTTTGTTAATAATAATCATTTATTAATGAGAATAATCGTACATAAATCTACTTCTGTACGGATTACAAGACATACAGTTTTTATAGGTAAATCAAATTACTTACAGTAAATATTGTTGTAAAACAAATAAAATTACAAATAATTAATGTATAATGTGTTGATAAAAAAAATGTTGTTGTTGTTATAGAAAATTTTTTTTTGTTTAATTAATTAATTTAATTAATTAATTTAATAATTAATTCATTGCATATTTTTTAATTACTTTCGATTAAATAAATGAGATTTTGTGTTTTTGAGAATATTTGGTTCTATAGATAATCTATTTATGTAGTTGGATCTATTATTCTCTCTTCTAACTTTGCTCTTCTTCTTCTTCCTTCTGGTATATTTCTTTAATGACTCTAAATTATTTTTTAGAAGAAATAATAAACTAGTATTTACTATACAAATAATTATAAACGCATGTAACTGAGTAATTATGATGTTTATTTCTCAACATTTGAAATTATGCGCCACTATTATGCGCGTGGACCAGGCATTGATTGAGATTCGCTCAGGTCGATAGTGAACAAAATTACAAAATATATTGCTTACAAAATTAATTATTTCGGATTATTTTAACTGTCGAAATGGTCAGAGAGGGCAAGGAACAAGATACAATACTTACAACTATTTTAGAATAAATTATGATTTGCTGAAAAATTAACAGGATTATGAAAATTGTCAATTTATTAAATAAAGATCGAACCATCCGTAGAATGACGTCACTGGCTCGTGAAGGCTGTGTCCCGTTCGCTGTGCAGTAAATCCAGTATGGCTGCCGCTCACTTCGTTGACTTTCTGCTATACAACGCTGACGCTATTCTTCTCCCTCAGAAATAAAATGTGAATTCCCTTCTCGGCGAGGTTGTAGGATCCCTGGAAAATTGCGTGAAGTGTTCTTCCCTCTTCTGTGGTAGTTACTGGTGCAGTGTTCTGTGTTCAAAATGTTGAGTTCGTGTCCAGATAATGTGGGTTGAATCTTGCTTAAAATAGCGGTTGATTTCTCGTTCTAGTAACTGGATATTACTATTGTAGTTGTTCTGGTAGTTATTGATGTTATTTATAAAGTAGATGTGTTGTTTTCCATTTGTTAACCTCAGTAACACTTTTGGATGTTGTTCGTCATTGTTTTTACACTATTCTGGTTTTTAAATCTTCCGTCATTAATTCTGATCTGTACTCGTTCACGATTAACAACAGACTGATGACTGAAAGTCGTCGTTTTGTGGTAATTTATAAAATGTCTTTTTCCTCTTTCCATTGTTTTTTACAAATTTACATGTCTTGGATTTGATTTCAACTCATAAACATACATAACAAGTTTTCCTATTTATTGCTGTAACATAATTATTTATTAATTTTACAAAAATCTAACTATTCAGTAATATTTTTAAGCTAATTTTACATAATTTGATATATAACTGGGTCTGCTTTAAGTTCAGATAAGCCTAAAATTTACAATTTTAGCTATTTCTTGTAAGCCTTATAGTTTTTACAAATTTAGTATTTAAATGGTTTACAAGTGATTTTATGTTAATATTTCTATTAAATAATATTACTCACTCCATGATTATTGCTTGTTGTTAATAATTTGTTGTTATAATACTCCAATATTGATTAACTTACTTTTTATCTGAGTTGAGTACCCTTTAGGCCTAGTATTAATTATTTCCAAATAAAGTTAATTTTCTTCTTTTGTCATTACATTTGTTATTATTTGTTTCTGTACTGATTACATTTTCATATCTTTGTGTTGTATGGACTAGTTTCTATTCGTTATATATAGTTTGATTGAATTTATTTATTTGAGTTTGATTCTATGATAGGTGATTTTGGTTTACATTGCTGGTTTGTTTTTCTATTGTGGTGTGTTTGTTAATTTGCCTTATACTTTTTATATGGTTTACAGTTTAATAAAAAAATACAATATTCCTATTACCTACTTGCCTTCTCTCCCTTAACAAACTTGAAAATTATTGAACATTATTTTGAATACAATAGAACATCTTATATCTACTAATTTTTATATTACTTAAACATAACAAAAATATCTTAAATTTATTATTTTTCATTGATATCATTTAACTATGATTATTCTAAAACATCCTATTACTAATAATGCTGTCAGTTATTTACTGTCCTTTGCATTTATTGTATATAAATTGATAGAACTAAAAAACATCTTATTTCTAATAACACTTTTCAGTTATTACACTGTCTTTGGTGTTCACTATTTCTAATTTGATTACACTATAAACATCTTATCATTAATAATACTTTCAGTTATTACACTGTCTGTTGTATTTAGGTTGATTTTTTGTAACACTCACCTATAATAAAACATCTTATATCTACTAATTTCTTCATTGTATCTAATCTTTAAAACATTCTTATCACTAATAATATTCTCAGTTAGTAAACTGTCTTTTGTTCTTAAGCTAATTTTGTCTGTTATCTCTCTACACTAATGGTAGTCTCTTTTAAATAATTTTATTTTCTTTCACTGTTTATTTCTTATTGTATGTCACTTGTTATTCTTAAGCTAGGCTTACAAACTAGTTTACAGTTTTTTATTTTTCACTGTATTGTATCCTGTAACTTGTTATTTGGTCAGACAATTATTCATTGGGTTTAAATGTATAAGCATTGGGTATATTCATTCCTCATAAGGTTTTAGTGGATATCCCTTCTTGTTGCGATATTCTTTTTATGGACCTTGATATATTTGTCTCTTCCTTCTCATTATACTAGCATTTCCTTATCTTGTGGTTTCATGTCCTTTTCTTATATACAGCTCCTTATTAATCTGTTATTGGTCTTGTGTCTTGGGGTTCCTCTGCTTCTTAATTTAATAAATTTCCCCTTATTAAAATTGTGTTTACCTTTTTACCTTTTTTTTCTTTCTTTTTACTGCTCCCCAACCTACTGGGTATACTGCTGTTGTATTGTTTTTATATAGTTGGTTATTTGTATATGGACCAAGAGTTTTCTTTGTTATTTAGTTTAATTTTATTAATATTTTATTGACTTAATGAACAGTTTCTTTAGTTTAATCTATAACCATTTATTATTCTCACTCACTATTGACATTTTCTTCTTTATTCATGTTGTATTAAGTTAAATTTTAAGGTGGTAATTCTGTTATGCTACAATATCTTATAATTTACTTTCAGCAAACATAGTTTTATATATTTGGAAGTACAGTACATAATTTTAATTTCAAAATAAAATTTTAAATTTACCGTCTGGAGAAAATATTTCTTCATTGTTTACTTAATGGTAAAGTGAATAAGGATTTGTATTGTGCTGTTGTTTATTGATCTGGTTTGTTACTAGTTTTGGTTGGCAACCAGTTATGAATTATTTATATCTTTCCTCGTGTTTTATTTCTTACATTACATGTTGCCGTGATGTCTATGATTTGATCCATTCTCTGTATAACAAAGAATATTGTGCCATTGTATTTATTCAAGTTACAATTCCTTTTTTAACATTGGTAACATTCTCAAACTTGTTTTATAGCCTTGTATGTCTTTTTTAATTCAAAGGTTAAATGTTTTCCTTCTTAAACTTTTGGTTATTTTCTGTATCTCCCTCCTCTATATTTTTCACTACTTGCTCATACCCCACAATTATGTCTTGTAATTTATCACCTGTCTGTTGTCTGCCCGCCTGTCTTTTCTGTAACATAATAACTGTAAACTGAAATTTAAATATCGGTATGGAGAACAATACATGACTTCCATGTTCTAAGATTTATATTTAAAATCATTTTCGAAATAAAATATTTCCACAGAAATTACTTCTTTCTTCAGCCTTAACCACAGTACTGTGGTCAGTAACGTATAGGCCTACCACCTCCAGTTAGCGCATTCGATTTTCACTGATGATGGCAGGCACTGCCGAATCGTCTAGTTTTTCATAAAACATTAGACCTTGGCCAAACATCCCGGGAAGGAATTTTAACGACAAACTATTCATTTGTTGCCGATAATGTAGTACACATATAAAAATATCCATAAAATTAATGGCTTGTAAAAGTTAATGTTTGATCTCCATTAAGTAGTGCTCAAGTTTCCAAAGTTTTAATATTATGATGTCCGTGATCAAAACATCAGAGCAAGTTTTAGTGTGTATGAGGGTATACCGTGGACAAACATTTTCAACATTTCCTATGGAGCGTTGCTCAAAGTAAAGCTGCGAATCTACAGTGTACGTTTCACATAACAAATACGCGGAAAAGAAGGAGCGTTCCGAAGTCTCTCATGGACCCTAAGCATCTTGCATAGGGTTAATTCCCTAAAGACGAAAAGTCTGTCTGTGAACCGTTCCTCTATAAACACTTGCAGTTACACTGGCCAGCGATCAACAGGAAGCAAATCAAACCCTTTCCACGCGTTGTGTTGGTGTGGGTTTCAGTACTTTCATTTAAAAAGCGTGCAAACGTAAGAAAATAAACTTGAGTGAGGCCAGAAATAACGCGAATTGTGTGCCTGTGTCCTGCCTGCCTTTTTATTGCGGTAATCAGAATAATAAAACTTTGGAAACGTAAACATTACGTAATTGAGATATGCTTGCCTCCCAGGAACGATATATTTTCACTCACAAGATTTAAATTAAAATGAAAAATTATAATTTTAATGCCTGGAAACAAAATTATTTTATTTTTAACAATTACCATTGTTTGAAAAAGTTTAAATGAATTTTCAAGTACTTTACTTTTGTTAAAACGTAAAACGTTACAGGTAAACTACCTCTTCCCCTTAATCGATCTTCACCAAAATCAATATGCCTTGAGTACTCTACAATTCAGGTACGTATGAAAAAAATTATTTGTTTCTGTTTGAATTTGCGGCAGTTATCGTTCGCCATAGAAAACATTTTTCTTGTTAAAATATAAAACGTTGCTGGTAAACTACCCCTTCCCCTTAACCGATTCTCACCAAAATCAATATTCCTTTTAAGTCCTCTAGAAGTCAAGACTGTATGCAAACAATTATTTGATTCTGTATGAATTTGCGTCAGTTATCGTTTGCCATGTTATCTACACACAGACACTATTCGAAAAATGACTTTTCTTCATGTTTTGAGGGTAGTACAATCAGAATCTGCCCTTATCTCGAACACGATTTTTTCGCCATCATCATACTTCCATTTCTTTGTAGAACATGGAAGTAAAATATCGGTATGGAGAACCATACATACTTCCATGTTCTAAGATTTATATTTAAAATCATTTTCGAAATGAAATGTTTCCATAGAAACTACTTCTTTCCAATTATTTCTTCAGCCTTAACCACAGTACTGTGGTCACTAACGTATACCACCACAGGTTATCGCACTCGATTTTCACTGATGATGGCAGTCGACGGCACTGCCGAAACGTCTGGTTTTGCAGAAAACATTGTACTACGGCCAAACAGCCGGGGAAGGGATTTTAACAACAAACTACTACTTTGTTCCCGATAACGTAGTACACATATAAAAATTATCCCCTCCCCCTTCAACTATAATTTTCATTTATAGAAAATTACCCCCACCCCGTTCAACTAGCCTCTTCATTTATAGATATTTCATCTACGTTTCTACAGTGGATTATTAAGATCTTCTTATCAGGATACTTTATTTATCAAAATTAAGTACTTTACTCTTGTTACAACAAAAAATGTTCTGGTAAACTGCCCTTTCCCCGCAACCGATCTTCACCAGAAACAATAGACCTTGAGTCTTCTACAACTTAGGCACATATGTAAAAAATTATTTGATTCTGTATGAATTTACGGAAGTTATCGTTCGTCATGAAACAATTTCTCTTGTTACAACATAAAATGTTGCAGGTAAACTACCCTTTTCCCTTAGTCGATCTTCACCAAAAACAACAAGCCTTGAGCACTTACAACTACAGGAACGTATGCAAAAAATTATTCGATTCTCTTTGAATATGCGGCAGTTATTATTCGTCATAAAAATAAAATTACCCTTTTAAAACATAAAATGTTGCAGGTAAACTACCATTTTATCTTAACCGATCTTCACCAAAATCAACACGCCTTGAGTACTCTGTAATTTAGGAAGTTATGCAAAAACGTATTTAATTCTGTTTGAATTTACGGCAGTTATCGTTCGTCAAAAAAATTACCCTTGTTAAAACATAAAACGTTGCTGGTAAACTACCCCTTTCCCTTAACCGATATTCACCAAAATCAATAGACCATCTGTCCTCTACAATTCACGGATGCATGCAAAACATTATTTGATTCTGTTTGAATGTGCGGCAGTTATCGTTCGTCATAAAAAAAATTACCCTTGTTAAAACATAAAATGGTGCAGGTAAACTACCCCTTTCCCTTAACCGATCTTCACCAAAATCAATAGACCTTCTGTCCTCTACAATGTAGGGATGCATGCAAAACATTATTTGATTCTGTTTGATGTGCGGCAGTTATCGTTCGTCATAGAAAAAATTACACTTGTTAAAACATAAAATGTGGCAGGTAAACTACCCCTTTCCCTGAACCGATCTTCACCAAAAACAATAAGTCTTGAGTACTCTACCATTTAGAGATACATAGGCTGTATGCAAACCATTATTTGATTCTGTTTGAATTTGCGGCTGTTATTGTTTGGCATAGAAAAAAAATCTACAGACAGACACTTTTCGAAAAATGATTTTTTTTCATGTTTTGAGGGTAGTACAATCAGAATCTGCAATAATCTCGACCACGATTTTTTTTTGCCATCACCATACTTCCATTTCCCTATGGAAAATGGAAGTACAAACAATATAAACTTTGACTAGTTACTTTTCAGAAGGGCCTAGATAATCTAGAACTACATAATAATATAATAAGTTTAATGAAGAAAGTTGTGTTAGTGGTTAAAATCACAAGCAGAATTATCGCTGTTGCACACCACTGTATAAAAATTATTCCGATTAGCGCTTTCAAGCTTCACAGCTCATCGTCAGATCGGAAATGAACAAATTAACCTGAAAACAAACCCTTCACCCCACGCCACTCCACCGTACTCACACACAACAAGCTATAATTCAAATGTCCCTTTCCCACCCTCTGAGCACTGCTCCTCCATCTGGACAGTTACATACATTTCTACCAAATTCCTTGTATTTCAGTGTTTTGTGTGTGTGTGTGTGTGTGTGTGTGTGTGTGTGTGTGTGTGTGTGTGTGTGTGTGTGTGTGTGTGTACATTCCTTTTAAATCTAACCGTCTTTCTCATCCACACATGTGGGCCAGTCACACACCCTTATTTTAAAACCATCCAATTAGTCCTATGCAATGTAATTCTTATTCTTATCTATCTGTCCTCTATCGTTTACTTCTTAATTATGTTATAAAATATTTCTTCATTATCAAATTTAATTTTAGTATTAATTAAATTGTCTAACCCTTTTTCTCTTTCTTTCAATATTTCTAACTCCTCCCTAAGGTTCCTTTCAACTGTGTCATTTACTACTTTTACAATTTCATAGTCTTCCAAAGGATTAACAAACTTATGGTTGTCTTCTATGAAATGTCTTGCATATAACGAATTCGTTGTTCTATTACCTTCTCCACGTTTGTGGTCACACAACCTGCATACGAATTTTCGTCCTGTCTCACCTAGAACTTGAGACATTCATTATTTACATTTATTAAAATGTAAAGACTGCAACAAAACTGTAAAGACTGTAAAGGCGTTGAAGAACATTTTGAAAGCCACACACGCGCGCGCGCGCGCGCGCGATCTTCAATTTGGAAATTGGGATCGATATGCTGTAGCCACTAAAGCAGGAATGTCCACATCGAGCTGAACACACTTAAACGTAACTTTGAATAACAGATGCGACTGATTACGCATCAAGGACGAAACGTAAGACAACCGCGTCTGTCTTGTCTAGCCGAGGGACGGAAGAAAGTAAACTGGATGTTAGATATCGAAATATGATGTAAATAAAAGAGGATTCCATTATACAAATACACATTCCATTATACAAATAAATTGAAACCTACGTAGTGTAAGTTTAATGAATGAGTGAAACAATGTTTCATAGGTTTCTCCTACAACACCATTCTCATTAAAAATAATGTTTATTATTCATTTACATATTAAAGTGAATATAGTAACCATTAAATTGGTTTTCTAAGATCATGGGCCACATAAAAAGGTATCGTGAGCCGCCAGTTGGAAATCACTGGTCTATACGCTTATTCAGTTCTGCGCCCCTCCGTCACTATGGAATGTATAAAAGGCTAAAGCTACAGTACGAAACTTGATTAAAGGCATATCACGGAAAATTGCATTCTCAACAATTTTACGGGGACAAAGTCATATGATACCCAGGGAGAAATATAAATTTATAGAAAGCGGTGGTTTTTTCTTTAAAAGTAAGAAAAGATTAAAATATGTAGTAGGGAGCGGCAGAAATTCAATAGACGACCTTGCGTTGACGCCTGTAAGTCGGCTAAAAAATTACAAATATTTACGGACGGGACGGACCGTCATAAAACTGTATTGTTTGCTAGGGTGTAAGAAACATTCACCAAGATTGTAAAAGTTAAGTGCATCTAACAAAAGGAGCTATATTTTTAGAAAGAGAGCGTACAGAGTGAGATGGAGAGTGACGCGAAGTTTTCCTACCACGTGTTCACGCGCATTTAGTGGACGAATAACGGATAGCGTCATTTTTTACGCGGGTTGTTTCGTTAAACAGATTGGGTAGATTTGAATTTAGCGGTAAGTCAGACCAATAGGCGTGTAGTTTGTCAATATTGAGTGAGGGTAGTTTGTAGCGAAGTATAAAAAAATACGTAGAGTAAGAAGTTAAGGCAGTCAACGGAGAGATTACATATATTAGACTCGTAATATTTATTTTAGTCTACGGGAAAATCACAACACTAAGACTCGTATTAGTTGTAATAATAATTTTTCAGTAATTTTAATAAGTATATTTCAATCGCCACGTAAGTCAGTTACGGTAACGCGATAGTAATCTGTGCGGAAGTTAGCATCGTAAACACTTAATAAATGTTCATAAGAAGAACTCTAGCGCAACTAAAGAAGATCAACTTAAAACCGAGTAACATATCTAAGTTTTAATTAATACAACATCAACCATTTAAAAGTCGAGTTACCTAGCGATTTAAATGTGTGAAACGTCATTGTACGGGACGGTCGATCAATAGCAGTTATCAATCCGGTGTTAGACGCACTTAGCTTTGTTAATGAAATACTGTGTTTTTCTACAAGTGTATTAGTATACAGCACCTGTGTAATTATCACTAAGCAAGTTGAGTGAATTGTGTAATACTTGTGAAACCAGTGTAATTAGTGCGACCTGACAAGGATAATTATTCAACGGATAACTTCTGGTCACCAGCCTGGAACCCGCATCGTGGAGGACATCGCATCGCAGAGCAATTCAACAAACACGTAAATAACAACAATGAACAATCATTTTCATATTGCTTATTAATATCAATTATATGTCAATCCTGTTTTGGTGACTCAATCAGTCTAAGAAGCCATTGCTAAGAAATAAACACTAATAAATTTTATAGTAAATGATTGAAGTACTGAATTATAAATTTGTAATATTTGAATGCAACCGTTATTAAAAAACTTAATTAATAACAACTAAATTGTGTTTATTTATTACTGGCGCCCTGGGATAATTCTAAAGAGTCGGTACACGAAAGTAAGTGTGATATCTTATTGTTAAAATTTTATATGTGATAAATATTAATTTTGTCATTGAATAATTTAATTTGATAAACTCTTACTTTATACATGCTCGTAGGCCAAGTAGTATGCAAAGTAGTAACAAAATAGTAGTGATATAAGGCCTATATCTAAAAGTGTATTACATTCTGTCGCCCGGAACGTGGGACTATTGAGTCACTAATAGAATAGTAAAATAAGAATAAAATAGAATTAAGAATAACAATAATATAAGATATAGTTGTATGATTACGCGGAGTAAGAGTAGGAAAAACATAAACACACAGAACAACACGCACGGAGAAAACAATAACATGAATACAGAAACAACATCCCACGGTAACGAAATGGACTTCGATATAAACAATCAGCTAGGAGATTCGCAGACGCTCGCACACATTTTAATGGGGAATCAAGAGTCAGGGACGCGGGGACCGAACGGTGAAAATGCAGAGACGCAACAGAGTACACAAGAAACACTAGTAGAGATTAGAGAGAGACCAGTATATCAGACATTACCAGAGAATGACAAAAACACCGATATATGTACAATACTCCAACAACTATTACAACAAACACAACGTATTGAAGAACAATCGAAAGAAACAAAAGAACAAATAAAAGAACTGGCGGAAAAAACAACACGACAGCTAGCACAACAAGCGACACAACACAAACAACAAATACAGCAAATATCAGAGCAGATACACAAACAACATATGGAACTAAGAAACGAAGTAATCGTGCAGCTCAATCAAGAAAAAGCAAATAACCAAAAAGTTCTCCAGGGGTTTAGAGTAGATATTGATAATAAGATCAAAGAAAATTGCGATAAGATTAATACCGAAATTTGTGCCAATACAGAACAACAAATTAGAGAACTTGACGAAAAATACAATAATAGTTTTGAAGTAATTATTAAAAAAGTAAGTGTAAACAATCAAAGATGTGCAGATAAAAATGCAGCTATAAGTGAATTGAAGGTCGAAAAACTAACAGAGTTGGAGACTAAAATTGATAGCAAGTCGGACGAGACACATCTTAAGTTACAACAAATAGCGGGAAGTACAACAAATACGACGGGAAGTCAGAACTAAACTAGCGTCAATAACCAACACACCAGGTAATTGGGGCATGATAAATGAACTAGTTAAGGACATAAAATATAATGGTACGGGTGATTTCCCGATGGAATTTATTAAAGAATTGAACAAAACATTCAGAGAACATTATCAAGATGCTGGAAACATCAAGTGGATAGCAAGACATCTTGAAGGAGAGGTAGCAGTGTGGTGAAGGTTAGTAAAAGATAGCATTAACAATTTTGTTGATTTTACTGACGCATTTATAAATAAATATGGGAATGAAGTCGTTAAAGAAAAAGCAAGGAATCACAGTAAGTCAATTTCTGATAATCGCATTCGTTCAGTTTATGATAGGCCAAGGCTTGTGAGAAGATCTCGTTCAGATTCAAGTCACCGAAGACGGTATCGCTCTCGATCTTTGTCAAAAGGTGGACGCAAGCATTCTAGATCACGACCAGATCTAATGAAAGGTTCACCAGATCACCTGTTCGTAAAAGGTTCCCATCAAATCGTGCTGATAACAGATACTCACGAGGAAGAGGCCGACGTGACAGCCATCCAGAGGAGAGAGATAGATCATGGAGAGGATGTATATCTTTGTACGACTGCAATGAAGAGAAGAGTGAAGGCAGAAACCAAGAGGAGAGAAGACACGACTACCAGGATGTAGCCGGAAAAATTTTAACATATGACAATTAAAACCGTATTATGAGCAATGACCCATTACTACACACACGAACACTGATACTACATAGATACTAAACAGATTGTAATAGCACACAAACGTCTATATATGTAATAATTGTAAGATCCGAATACTGTTGTAATAAATAGGATAATCATTGTTAATTACTAAATTTTATAAGGATTCCAAAAGATATTAGCGTAGTTATTATGAATGTACTACATTGTAAGAGTAAGTTAAGGGAGTAGAACGTAAACAGATGTTAGGGCGAAATGTCATTGTAACATGTGTTGAGATGAAAGTGAGAGTAGAGCAGAATATTTTAAAAGTAGTTGTTTGACCAGCTTGTCAAGGGTGGGACGGAGAGTCTGTTTGTAAACAAACCTTGAAATGCCGTTGACACTTAGGGTACAACAACAGATCGTAAACTAACTAATATTACCATGTTGTGTTAAATGAATTAAAAGTAATTAATATAATGCGATGTATAAACAAATCTAGATTATAGCAAGGTTAAACAAATTATTGTTAGTAATATAAAATTTTAGCAGGGGATTAGGGACGCATCAATAGAATCAATCCCAAATTCTATTAAAATTTTGGTATGATTCTATCGGGGGACGATATCACGGAAAATTGCATTCTCAACAATTTTACGGGGACAAAGTCATATGATACCCAGGGAGAAATATAAATTTATAGAAAGCGGTGGTTTTTTCTTTAAAAGTAAGAAAACATTAAAATATGTAGTAGGGAGCGGCAGAAATTCAATAGACGACCTTGCGTTGACGCCTGTAAGTCGGCTAAAAAATTACAAATATTTACGGATGGGACGGACCGTCATAAAACTGTATTGTTTGCTAGGGTGTAAGAAACATTCACCAAGATTGTAAAAGTTAAGTGCATCTAACAAAAGGAGCTATATTTTTAGAAAGAGAGCGTACAGAGTGAGATGGAGAGTGACGCGAAGTTTTCCTACCACGTGTTCACGCGCATTTAGTGGACGAATAACGGATAGCGTCATTTTTTACGCGGGTTGTTTCGTTAAACAGATTGGGTAGATTTGAATTTAGCGGTAAGTCAGACCAATAGGCGTGTAGTTTGTCAATATTGAGTGAGGGTAGTTTGTAGCGAAGTATAAAAAAATACGTAGAGTAAGAAGTTAAGGCAGTCAACGGAGAGATTACAGATATTAGACTCGTAATATTTATTTTAGTCTACGGGAAAATCACAACACTAAGACTCGTATTAGTTGTAATAATAATTTTTCAGTAATTTTAATAAGTATATTTCAATCGCCACGTAAGTCAGTTACGGTAACGCGATAGTAATCTGTGCGGAAGTTAGCATCGTAAACACTTAATAAATGTTCATAAGAAGAACTCTAGCGCAACTAAAGAAGATCAACTTAAAACCGAGTAACATATCTAAGTTTTAATTAATACAACATCAACCATTTAAAAGTCGAGTTACCTAGCGATTTAAATGTGTGAAACGTCATTGTACGGGACGGTCGATCAATAGCAGTTATCAATCCGGTGTTAGACGCACTTAGCTTTGTTAATGAAATACTGTGTTTTTCTACAAGTGTATTAGTATACAGCACCTGTGTAATTATCACTAAGCAAGTTGAGTGAATTGTGTAATACTTGTGAAACCAGTGTAATTAGTGCGACCTGACAAGGATAATTATTCAACGGATAACTTCTGGTCACCAGCCTGGAACCCGCATCGTGGAGGACATCGCATCGCAGAGCAATTCAACAAACACGTAAATAACAACAATGAACAATCATTTTCATATTGCTTATTAATATCAATTATATGTCAATCCTGTTTTGGTGACTCAATCAGTCTAAGAAGCCATTGCTAAGAAATAAACACTAATAAATTTTATAGTAAATGATTGAAGTACTGAATTATAAATTTGTAATATTTGAATGCAACCGTTATTAAAAAACTTAATTAATAACAACTAAATTGTGTTTATTTATTACTGGCGCCCTGGGATAATTCTAAAGAGTCGGTACACGAAAGTAAGTGTGATATCTTATTGTTAAAATTTTATATGTGATAAATATTAATTTTGTCATTGAATAATTTAATTTGATAAACTCTTACTTTATACATGCTCGTAGGCCAAGTAGTATGCAAAGTAGTAACAAAATAGTAGTGATATAAGGCCAATATCTAAAAGTGTATTACAGTCAATCGACTTTTAATGCCCGAAAGAGCGAAATATACGAGTATCGAATGTCTGAAAGTATAGGACTGCTTGTATGTAAATTATTACTAATTTAGCGAATCTTTTAACACTTAATATATTATTTTGAGATGTGTAATATTGTAACTTAGTGTCTAAATATGTTGCTGTACAATACTCTTGTATAAGTGTTTTTTTTTTTTTTTTGTAGGCCATCTGAGGACCACATGCCAATTTCAATTCTTTATTCCTTGTTTCTTCTTTTTCTCCAATATTCTTTCATCTTTTCACTATGTCTCTTCTTCCTGTCTTCAGTCCACTTTGAACCTGCGTTTTTCTCTCTCCTACCCTGAACTCCTTCCATTTTTAACATTTTTACCCGAAAAAACATCTTTTTCAATTACTTCTTCTGCGTTTATATAATTTTTTCTAAATCATTTTTGACTTCTTTAATCCAAATTGATGTTGACTTCTTTCCCCATAGATATTTGAAGATCTGTTTTTTTTAACCTATTGTCGTCCATTCTATATAAATGTCCAACAAATACTAGTCTTCTTTTCCTAACTGATTCTGTTATATTTTCTATACTTTGATATATTTCATCATTACTTCTTAATTTCCAACCTTCAGAAGTTTTTCGTGGGCCTAATATTTTCCTAACAATTCGTCTTTCCAATAATTCTAGTTTGTCTAATTTATAAGTATTTAGACAAAACTTATTCCTGTATAAGTTATTACATACTGTACAGAAGCTTTTATATCATCTTCCCTGAAACACAGACCCATGGACTGCTGCGCCCTGTTCAGTGTGCACAGTCACAAGCTACCCGGAGGGAATGTGTGTGTGTGTGTGTGTGTGTGCGTGTTGCGTTGTTACTAATTGAGACCCGCCTACCTCAACCAAACTGCTTCGCCCTAACACAGGTAGACGTGGTTGAATTACTCGAACTTGAGCCACGAACACACGCGTCACATACGTTGGTATAACATTATGGTTATACAGAGTGTTTGAAAGTAACACACAAATTTGTTTATATACGCTTAAATCCTAAAAAAAAAATTCAACTGATTGTTTGACAGATTTTGTTAGTTTGTCATCGTTATTTTACACTTATATATTTTTTATTGTGCTTATTATAATTGTATTATTTGTAAAAAATAAACACATCTTGACGATTCGGTCTAGCCTTTAAACTATAAAAGGAAATTTGTGTCAAACCCTAGTCAGCACCGGTAATCGCGTAAGTCTACCGACTAAACAACTCCTCGGATTTGTGTAGGTAATCGTTTATTTCAGCCGGTTGAAAGTAGTCAAATGTGCATACAGCACGCGCCTCTGACCATCGTTAGCGTTACCTGGTCGATAGAAATCGAAAGGTTTGCTGCTTCGTGTAACGTTCTCTAAACTTTATCGATTTATGAATATAGCAGATGAGAACGTTCTGACTGGGGCGTTTTTGAATCGGTGAACAAGATACAATGTTATGTGTGCGACTGTTCGGAATTTTTGATTGGATGTAACATCAAGGATGACAAAACCTATTACAGTACAGGCAACAACTTTTTATAGCCGAAGTTATAGTTTTATTCTCCGTAATTCGTTTCAATGTTTTTATTATTATTTTAATATGACTTTTTCAGCATACATTATAACGGATTACATGTAAAATCAGTAACAAAAACGAACGCAATTTTCTGTTAATTTTCTATGAAGTACAACAAAATAGACGCTTACGACCTTACGACATGATGTAAGGTTTTCTTCGATCCCAAACCTTTTCGAGAGTTGGAGACTCAGATTGTAAAGTAGGGCGTAAATCTTCCATCCGATCTGATCGAAATCTGGTCAGTGTTTCAACTGACACAATGTTTTGAATGGTAATATGAGTTTACAAAAGTGGGCAAAGAGAACTGATCGGAACGGTACAGGTCGTCGCAAAAACTAAGCGGATTTTTGTACGCGTCCAAAAGTGCTGAAATCAACTCGTTGGCATGACTATTAATCGTGTCATTATATTTCAACATACAACATCCACCTTTATATTCACTATCAGTCACTTCGACATTTCTTTGAAATATTTATAAACCCAAATTTGGTTGACATTGAAGTTATGTCACATTGCTGTATTTTACTAAAAAATTTTGTAATATAATTTTTATTTTAGCTTTTTAGACGAACAGAATTTTTACACAAACTGCAGTAGAATTCTTTTTGTAATATCGTAATAACTTAGGATTACAAGTAATTGTCACAAAAATAGTTAATTGCTTCTGCAAGTGTACAATTATTGTGATATAACTGTAAGACACTTCGGAATTTAAAATTACAGTTTATCAGGATAAACTACAAGCAGTATCAAATTTTGAAGTAAAGCAAAAACTCATTTTTTTAAATGCCTGAGGAAGCCCTATGTCTCTAATTAGTGTCACCCACACTAAGGAGTAAAGTGCATTTAGAAGGAGCGATTTACCATAGTTCTTCATTTCAGCGCGCGGGTGAAACAATCAGGCAGTGTCAGATAGAAACTAAACACTTCAACTGATGTACGAGTACATTGTTCACTGTTGTATTTAAAAGTTGTTCAATTCAAGTTTCTGATAATATTAGTCGCACAGTCAACGTGCTTCACTGTAAGCCGAAGCTCACTTGAGACTAAGCTTGAAGTCGGTCTGGTGTGGAATTTACAGCAAAACCGCAAAGTGTAGGCCTATATATTGCACAACTTTCAAACCGAGTCTTCGCTGAAATAAAATCAAGGCTCATTCTAAAGTTATACTGAATGTAAAAGTAAAGCGGGATGGTGAATCGTGGACTAGACTGGGAATTCTCATAACCACGAAACAATAAACCCACACATAAATTTAAATAGATGATGCAGTGATTAAACTATTATATTTTTTTGTCATTTCTTATGTTTCGCGTATTTTTATAGATATTTTATTATTTTTTCCGCTCAAAATATGTAGCCCGCACCCTATTTTACTACGTTCTGCCCAAACCTGCATGACGCCCGTTTACAAATTTCATCAAAAATTTTCAATTTACTGAAATTTTTAAATACTATTACGACATTACAGATCATTCTACGTGTTTCTCGGCTATTCCATAGGTATCCAACTGTAATGTGTGTGTGTGTGTGTGTGTGTGAGCGCGCGTACATATTGCTGTTACTTTAAGATGAAGGACAATTACGTGACACTTCTCGCGCGTCTGCTACGAGACTTTTCCAGACCATACCGATCCGCGCGCGCTGTGTTCAAGGCCGCAATCAATTACCTTTCTAGTAGACACGTATCATGCAATATGCTGAAATCTCAGCGGGGTATAAATACAACACTTCAGCGGCGTTTGTTTCAGTTTGATTTGCGATTTGTTCCAGTGCGATTCGAAGTATTGTGGCGAAGTGTTACGTGTTTCATAATTGTGCGAGATTCGTTGACATTATTATTGCGTGTGAACAATTTTTATTTGATTTGTTGTAAGAGACTATCTTGTTGATTACAAACTGTTTAATGGTGATAATTAAAGCTGGTGATTAGTAACTTAATTGGTGTCTTGTATTTTGTTTTTCCACTGTACCGTATGACGATCAGTAGACCGTCGTAACAATACGTTAATTAGATAATTTACTGTGTGTATGTATTATACAAATTTTATTCGTATACACCTACATATATATGTACATGTATACGTATATGTATATTGTAGCGTGACAGATAAACACATAATAATGAATGGCATTGATCATTAGAATAATATAAGATTATAACATTAAATCCGAAGAAAGCATTAAAATAATATAAAGAATTAATTCAGAGCAACTGTGCAGAACAATCATGGATATTAAAAGTATAATTTCGAATAAAAGCAATGTTACTAGTGATGAATCATCAAAACCAGTGTAATAACCCAAGGTTTTTAAAATATAACCCAGGAAGGTAAGAAGTATATAAAGAAGCAACACAGAGTATTACTAAACCCACAACGAGGATAGATAAATTAAAAGAGAAACCCTGAACAAGGCAAGATCCACCATAAAAGGTGATGTATTTCAAGAAACCAGAAGAAGATGAAGTAACCCCAAGAAACCCGATGGCATCCAGAAGAAGATGAAGAACATACTATTCCAAGAAGCCAGAAGAAAAGAAGACATCATTGAAGAAAGAAGAAGAAGACAGCATCCAGAAGAAGAAGGAATGCTCTTATAAAAAACACCCATATACCCATATCCCAAAATAAATAAAGACCACAATAATAAAAAGTATAACGAAGTATTCATGAACAGAAACCATATGTACAATAAAATTAAGAATAAAAGTGTATAGAGTAAGAGTTGCCAGTGGACCAAGGTGAAACAATAATATAATACCCAAAGAACAAATCTTCATTGTAACCCACAAACCAATTTCTTGATGTTAATAAGACTAAACAATCATTTAGAAATAACATCAAAAAGTGTAAAGTGAACCAGTGCTAGTTTGTGTATTATAAAAAATAAACCTTATGTTTCATCCTTGGCATCCACAAACTGTGTAGATAATGAAAAATACAACTTTGAGTGACTTATGATTTGTACAAGGTGAATGTGATATATGTAATAATACCAAGCTGTCAATCTGTTTGAAATGACATTTCTTTAAAAAATGAATAAAAACAGATTTAAACACAAAGTGACAGGGTACAATTACCCTAAACCATATTAAAAACAGTTAAAAACTGCATAATTAAATTTAATATAAGAAATAGAATAAGAATGTAGAAAATAAGGTTTTGTTTATATAAAATAGGATATTTTAAAAATGTATTAATAATAAGAACCTTTTAATAAGTTTGGAACCACTAACATCCCATTGTAAAAACGTTTATTACTTGAATTGATAGTAATAATCAAATAAGATGTTACATGGGAAAAAACATTCTTTGTAAATAATATTTCTGTTTTAGTATTAAGTTTTGATTATAAAAAATGTCTAATTAGTTGAAGACAACCATTATATGAAAATATTACTTATCTGTTTATAGTATTGAAACAGATACTAATTGTTCTTATGTTTAATAGAAAAAATGTTTAATTTATATTACCATGTTAAAAAGTCAGAGAGGGTATAACACAGTATGTATTGTTTATATAAAAATTTGTATAAAAAATTGTTAAGAATCTAGGCAAAATGATGAAAACTAAACCTAATCAAAACTGAGAAACTAAGTACTTAAATACATTTAAACTGAAGGGATTTAGATAACATAAACCAGAAATGAAGCCATATAATTAGAAATACAACTTAGAAAGATTTTGTAAAATTATAGCCAGGATTATAAATAAAAATGGAAATGACAGAACTCAAAAATTTGGAGAGGGGAGTCATATATTCCAACATAATATTTTAAAACTTAACCAATTCAAATAATTGCAAGAAATTAAGGGAATATAAACCTTTTATTACAATATGAGATTGATAATCATAAATATAAATTAAAAATGGCAGAATTTGCATAATGACAGGAAGCTGATTTTGAAAATTTACCAGATACAAAATGAAGGTAAAATTACCAATTTTAGATAAAAAACATAATAAAACGGCATTATTCGATATCAAAATACGCCGAATGAACTGAAGGATTAAATTAAGTAACAACTAGCTAATAAATTTGAATAGAAACCAAAGTTTAAGCAGTTATATAATGTAACTTTAATACATGCACAGGATGCAAAGTAAAATTCGACAATGAAAGGAATAATATTGCATTGGCTAAGATTTTAGTCGAAAGTGAAGGAAGTAAAGAGTTGATTATTGAACGTTGTACGGGACACTTGACACGAGTAAATAAACCGAGTTAACCTAATTTCTAGTACCGTAATGGCGAATCAGTGTATGATACAAATTTTAAAATCGCGAGTGGCAACAAAAAACATTTCACAACATCAACACAGTGACCTAAACACTTACAAGAGACTAAATAACATTGTATAGCACGAAACTACAGTTAAATAACATTATTAAACACCATAAAACAGTATATATCATAACCATCAAATAGTGCCTGATCGACAAAAAGTGAACTGACTTATAAATACACCACTATTCAAAATACAACACAGAAACTTAACCGAAGACACTACACCAACATCAGAAGGAAGATTTGCTGACACCAGGACGTGAATTCGGCAAGAAAATATCTTTATTGGAACGCCAAATCTACGAAGGGACGTTTGACGACCTCGACGGCGGCCATTTGCTTTTTCGTCACCACTCAACTGACACGGTCATCTAGTTTGTCAGCGACACGGTTCGCAATCAATTTATTTATTTTAAACTTTTCAACTGAATATATGTACTTTAGTATTAAGAATAATTATTGTAACGTTATACTTTTTTAATCTCTGCCCGATTTCTCTGACTTTTCCAATGAATAGCTGTTAAAAGAACCTTATTGTATTTTATATAAAACTTTGTAACATTCGATACCCTGAGAGACGATTTTAAAAAATCGACAAGAGTCTTTATAACCAATTGTCCAATAAATAATTTATACTTTTCATCTCAAAACAGTTCTTTCTTTACTAAACCTAGCAATTTACACTTAATATAATTAAAACAACATACTACAAGAATTTCACCACATCAGAAGGAAGATAACCTCCAAAACCGAGAGTAAACAAAGATCCATTGTATCTGGAGACAATCTTATAAGTGGTTGGAGTTTCTTAAAAAATACAGGAAAGCTTATAAAATTTTTTAAACAAGTGAGAGACGTTTTGGAACTTCACGAACATCAATTAATTAATTGTTTATAATTAATTAATCAATAAAAAGAAAAAATTTTTTTAATTATAAATTTTTTTTTAAACAAACAATTTTTATTTATTTCACAACCAACATATTTAAAATATTTTTGTAACACTACACCAAAACTAAAACACTATTAACACGTTTCGTTACAATTTGGACAGCTCAACAGTGGGGATTAAATTAAAAAGAAAAGGAAGACGAGACCAGATTGAAGAATTTGTAACCACAACATTCAGTTATTTTGCAATATGTACACGTATAATTGTGTGTGTGTGTGTGCACGCGCGCACGCGCGCGTGTGGTGTAAATTATTTAAAAAAACAAATTTGAACAAACACTGTTTTAACGAATTGTACATAAGCAATGAACTAAAACAAATACTTGCATTAGAAAGTTTCGTATAAAACATTAGACCTATACTATTTTTAATAAAATAAAAAGATATATAAATGAAATAAAATTGTATTCACATGTACTATCAATTCTTCTTCATCATTAATTAATGTTAATAATAAATAATATTTTTCATGCAAAAATTTATATTTATATTAAATACGTATTTGTACTTTATACAACACTGTTTCGACAGTTTTCCTGTACTGTCATCATGAAGATAACAGTAATTTTCTTGTATGAAAAATATTGTATTTACTATTAATATTCATAAAATAAAATATATATTTTAAAATTAATATATTTAATTATAATGAAATATATATAATATTATACAATTTATATTACAAAATATTGTACGTATAATATTAATAAGGTTTCCTATTATAATATTACACATAATATAATATATTATATAGATATACACCTTCTATACCTTATAAGCTGATACCACAATAATATACTGTAGCTTACATTTTTTACCGTTACGTCATATGGTATATTTTCATATAAATAGTTTTATGCAACCATGGAAAATCTGATGGGAAGTACTGCATTGTATTAAATAGTACAGTACAATGCAATAAATTGCTTTCGTGAGATAAGAACGATGTGTAATCTCCACGCAAGTTGTGATTCATTGCAAATACATGCTACTGTACAGCAATATTCCGTCTTGAATTATGTCACGTCCTTCATTTTACACCTCAACATGCTTTACCACAGCACCATGCAATAAACCGGAAAAGGACACCGTGATGTTGATCTTGAGACTAACATATCAATCTTACATCAGAAACGTCTAGATACATAATAATTAGTTCCTTTTTGGAAAAATAATATACTGAACTAAAGTGTTTATTTCATGTCACTGACACCATCTGTGTTGTTCGTCGGTACTTTTATTTGCGTTTGGTCAAAATAAAAAAAAAAATAAAACTATAAATCCAGTAACTGGGCCTTCGATAGTATGAAGCGAATTCTCATCCGATGTTTATTCTGATTTAAGTCTTGTAACTGCCATAGTATTCGCGTTTATGCTTTAAGGGACTGGTTACATCTGGTTATGACAACGGCTTCGTAAGCCCAGTATGACTAACAAAGACATACAACTTGCCACTTTATAGAATTTGCTATTGTTATTTTTACACTCTATTGTGAACGGCCTAGCACGTGTGTGTGACAAACGGCATTCTGTTCACTCGCTTACGTTATGTAAATTTCATATAATAAAAAATAAATATCGAAATTAACATAAAGAAAACAAAATCACTGAACGTTTGACCAAGGGTAGTATTATTTTTACAAAAACGAGCATGCACCGTCTCTGTAGTCGTAAGTTGTTTCTGCTGGGCAGACAGATGCAACACTACGCATACAGTAAACCTACGTGAGAAATGTAAAAATATTACAGACAGTCAGAACAGCAATTTACGTCACCGTCACGGCCACATAATGTACACAATTTCTTTTAAAATTCCAGCTTACAAAATTTAGTATTTTATTTTTACGTTTAGGCCTAACGTTAACAATGATAACGTTAAACGTTGTGTTTAATTTAGAAAAACGGACATTGGCCATCACTAATTTAATTTAATTAAGAAAAACCGTTTTGGCTACATTATAAGTCGGTAGGTATCTTCAGGTATACATTATTAAAATACAAAAATTCAAATTACTATTTATTTTTCAGTAATTACAGACATCGACAAAGTAGGCGTTTTACAACAAGACCGACTTTCGTCACCACCGCTGTTTTTTAACACTAAAGTAAATTTTAATAGAAGTCCGTTTTCTTGAAATAAAATAACCACTCCGTAAGTGTATGACATTTTCGAAAAAAAATAATACAATTTCTGACGCTTTCTCAAAATAATATGAAAAGTATATTTCCATCTGAACTGCTAATATACAAACTTCCATTTAACTTTTTAGAAATTGAGTCATTAATGAATAACGTCCGTTCTTATAATGTGTGTGCAGTGGCGTAGCTAGGCTTTTTGGCGCCCGGGGCATGGAGATCGTCGGCCGCCTCGCCTTCAAAATTAAAAGAGGACAAAAGAGCAAAAATGAAGGCCCATCCAGTGAACAAAATACTTAATAAATGCAAATCTATAGATTTTTGTGTGAAAGCACGTACAGCAAATGTCTTAACAATATTTGTTAAATCAAAATTAAGAAATTACATATTATAATATTACCGGTATTCAGTTTGTATACATTTATTAGTAACAAATGTAACTATAAAAATGTAGAAATATAAAAAATTTATAACGTAAAAATGTTCTAATAAACATGCAAATTCCTTGTAGGTCTAAATCGCATCGTCAAAACAATATATCCTAAAGCAACATAAAGTTAAACAAAGAACTACATTAAAAGTAATAAAATAAACCACTTACCATTAGAGGTTAACGGTTCCGTCTTCTATTAATAAACACTTAATATTTATTTTTAATATTTAATAAATATTTAAAACGAGACATTTTAAAATGTAATTGAAAAAATGTCAATAAATAAAAATGTAAATGGACCAGGAAAAAAAGGTTAAGAGACCTTCTACTGTCCCAAAAAATGTCACAGTCTGAATATTTACATGAGCTGCATGAACTCCAACCAATTAAGTGAATGGTTATCACAGGGAACAAACACAGTCAGCCGATTCAAATCTAATATTCTCTTCTTAACTCCTGAATGGTTACCAGCCAGTGTTGCATGGTTGTCGCACGACTGACCTCTCCAAATCCTAAGATTCAATCTAACTCTCACGTTTACTTGTAACTAAGCTTGCTTCTGTCATCCCCTCCGCTTTTTTCACTTCTAAAGGAATGAAATCTTGGAAGGCTTCCTTGATATCAACAGAATTGCGTTTAAATCTTATAATCTGAGACACTTGTTCTACACGTAGAGCATCCGGTGTTATGTCAAATATAATTCTGAAGTACTTCGCTTTCTTACACGCAGTAACAATATATTTGCGCACTCTTTCCCCTAACAGGTTTATTATTTTATTTTGAATAGTTGGCGAAAGATACGATATATGTATCCAAATACGAAAGACTGGATCCAAATGAGATCTCACGGCAGGGTTAAATTTAGCCAAGTATTTAAAAAAGCCAGAAAGTTTTCAGGATTTGGATCGTTAGTAATTGACTCTCGATATCCTCTCAGTGTCAGATTTTGTTGTGCAAGAGATTTTACTCTGGAAATGACGCATTCGAGGGTTTCTTTCCATATCTTAACTGCTTTACTCATTTGTTCCTGAAGTAGATCATCAATAAGTCCCCTTTATTTAAAGAACCTTCCAATTCCTTCCATTCCAAAAACGCAGAGCGATGAACGTATTTTCATGATCCTGAATACGGGGATTTAACTTTCGCCACCACGAAAACCCATTTTTACTTCCATGTTCCATAAGGAAATGGAAGTATGGTGATGATGAAAAAAATCGTGTTCGAGATAAGGGCTGGTTCTGATTGTACTACCCTCAAAACGTGAAGAAAAGTCATTTTTCGATGTGTGTGTGTGTGTGTGTGTGTGTGTGTGTGTGTGTGTGTGTGTGTGTGTGTGTGTGTGTGTGTGTGTGTGTGTGTGTGTGTGTGTGTGTGTGTGTGTGTGTGTGTGTGTGTGTGTGTGTGTGTGTGTGTGTGTGGAATTTTTTCTATGACAAACGATAACTGGCGCAAACAGTCAAATAAAATAAAATAACAGATAAATGATCAAATAATCAAATCAAATATAATCAAATAACATTCAAACAGAATCAAATAATTTTTTGCACGTGTGCTTGAGCTGTAGAGAACTCAAGGCCTATTGATTTTGGTGAAGAGCGGTTAACGGGAAGGGATAGTTTACCTGCAACATTTTACTTTTTAACAAGAGTAAAGTACTTAAAAATTAATTTAAACTTTTTCAAACAATGGTAATTGTTAAAAATAAAATAATTTTGTTGCCAGGAAATAAAATAATTTTTTCATTTTAATTTAAATCATGTATGAGTGAAAATAGGTCGTTCCTGGCAGGCAAGCATATCTCAATTATGTAATGTTTACGTTTCCAAAGTTTTATTATTGTGATTACCGCAGGCAGGACACACACACAAAATTCGCGTTATTTCTGGCCTCACTCATGTTTATTTTCTTACGTTTGCACGTTTTTAAAATGGAAAGTGCCGAAAAGGTGTCCATCGTGGACAGCGATTTGCTTCCTGTGGATCGCTGGCCAGTGTAACTGCAAGTGTTTATAGAGAAACGGTTCATAGACAGACTTTTCGTCTTTAGGGAATCAACCCTCAGCAAGATGCTCAGGGTCCATGAGAGACTTCGGAGCGCTCCTTCTTTTCCGCGTGTTTGTTCTGTGAAACGTACACTGTAGATTCGCATCTTTACTCTGAGCAACGCTCCATAGGGAATGGTGAAAATTTTTGTCCACGGTGTACACTCGTACACACTAAAACCTGCTCTGATGTTTTGATTACGGACATCATAATATTAAAACTTTGGAAACTTGAGCACTACTTAATGGAGATCAAATATTTACTTTTACAAGCCATTAATTTTATGCATATTTTGAAGCAATAAATGTTTTAATAAATTAATACAATCTGTGTACTTGTTTCTATTATGATATAAGAATTACAAACTAATATGTACATGTGCACGTATGAAAAATACATAAATATTTTTCTCGTCTGGAAAATTGTTTGTCCCTCCTGGAAAATATTTTGACCCCCCTGATGGCTAGTTATTTACTAGCCTGTGTAGAATATAGCGTAATGACATGGATCAGAATGGTGGGTGTTAAACACAAGACACAAACGTATTGTTACGACATTACAGAACAATCTACGTGCTTCTCGAATGTTCCAGATGAATTTGGCTATAATGTTGTGTGCGTACGTGATTTGAACATGCATTCGAGAGACTTTTCTAGACGCCGCCAGCCGCGCGTCAAGGCCGCAATCAATTAGGTCCTAGTGTAGAGCTAATGCGTAGATGTGGAATGTTCTGGATTTTCGGCGGGATATAAATACAAGTACTCAGCGACGCTCAGTCAGTTTGAGTTGCGAATTATTGTCGGGCGATTACTCTGTGCGTTCAAGTGGTTATTAGTGCAGTTCGTAATATTGTGGCGAAGTATTATGCGTTTTATAATTGCGCGGGACAATTGTAATACAATTGTGTTTTATATTAGTAGACATTTTTATTGCGTGTGAATAATTTTATTTGATTTATTGTAAGAGACTATTTTGTTGATTACAAACTGTTTAATTGTGATAAAGCTGGTGATTAGTGACTTAGTTGGTGTCTTGTATTTTGTTTTCCACTGTACCATACGACGTTCAGTAGACCGTCGTAACAGTATTAAGGAAGAAATGTTTTGCTGAGAAATTTATAATTATACGGGTGAACAGAATCGTCGTTCAAGAAATCAGAAGACGAATGAAAATAAAGAAAGACTCGATTTTTAAAAAGAAAATGACTAATATAGTATTGACAGGAAAGAGTTTGATAACACTATAGACATCATTCACCTTCGGCCGATAACTCGCAGCGAGAGTCCAATTTCATTACAGGAATCAGATCACAGCTACCTTTGGCCAGCTCTTCGTTCGACCTACAAACATTTTATCCAAAAGTACAGTCCTTCCTCACGAAGGTTGTGGATAGTCTTCACCCACCTGACATGGGGGTACCATTTTAGCTGATACGTCATTTCTTCAGAACTCAAGCTTTCACTTATTTGATGTTTTGTCACCATATCTAGCTCTGCTTCTTGTCAAATATATATTATAGACATAAACGTAAAATTCTGCACCTGTCATGTCTTGTTTTTATGGCGAACAATAACTGTCGCAAATTCAAACAGAATCAAATAATTTTTTGCATATGTACCTGCGTTGTAGAGGACTCAAGGTCTTTTGATTTTGGTGAAGATCTGTTAAGGGAGAGGGGTAGTTTACGTTTTATGTTTTAACAAGAGTAAAGTACTTAATTTTGAAAGATAAAGTACCCTGAAATGAAGGTCATAATAATCCACTGTAAAAAGGTAGATGAAATATCTATAAATGAAAGGGTAGTTGAAGCGGAGGGGATAATTTTTTATATGTGCAGTGGTGTAGCTAGGCTTTTTGGCGCCCGGGGCATGAACATCGTCGGCCGCCTCGCCTTTACAATTAAAAGGCGCCAAAAGAGCAAAAATGAAGGCCCATCCAGTGAACAAAGTACTTAATAAGTGCAAATGTGTAGAATTTTATATGAAAGCACGTCCAGAAACGTCTTAAGAATACTTGTTGAGTCAAAATTAAGAAATTACATATTATAAGTATAATATTATCGGTATTCAGTTTGTATACATTTATTAGTAACACATGTAGACTATCAAAAATGTAGGAATATAACAAATTTATAACATAAAAAGGTTCTAATAAATACGAAAATTCCTTGTAGGTCTAAAGCGCATCGTCAAAACAATACTAAAGCAACATAAAGTTAAACAAAGAACTACATTAAAAAAATAAAATAAATCACTTACCATTAGAGGTTAATGGTTCCGTCTTATATTAATAAACACTTAATATTTATATTTAATATTTAATAAATATTTAAAACGAGACGTTCTAAAATGTTAACTTTCCTTGTCTTAAATGCTGCAAAGTCGGTTATTAAATCACTATGATCTAAAGACGAAGCAATGTCGTTCTCAATTTAAAGTATCGCTAGATTTGATACCCTGTCCTGAGATATTGTTGATCGTAGGTACGATTTAATCAATTTAAGTTTACTGAACGATCTTTCACAAGAAGACACAGACACTGGTAAAGTAAGAAAAAATTTTAAAGCTGTTGCTAGTGTTTTGTAGGCTTCTAATCCCATTGAAGAAATGTATTGTATCAGTCCCTGAGGTGTAAAGTCCATTTGTTACCCGTTAACTTTTGCCCTTTTTAATAAAAATATGACGTCTTTCAAGTCACTGAACAATCCTAGACTGTTTAGGTCATGTGGATACAGTTTTGCAAACACTGTGCACTTAATATTGATTTGCGAAAGCTGTTCCTTGAAATGTAGTATATCCCCATCATTTACGTACGCCTCAAATTTACAGAAGAACCATAGCGTTTTTCTAACTCTTTATTGTGACTCTGCATACTCCCCCTGGCATCGTGCGCTTCCTTCTTATCCTTTTTGCGGTACTGACATACCTGCTCTGCCTTAGAAATGACATTGTCACACAGCTCATTCCTCCAAACTTTTAATTTGTCTGTTAGCGTCTCCAAAAGTGTCAATGCTTGAATAAAGCTTATTCCTTTGGTCTGCAAGATTTTCTGGATTTTGTCCATAGAAGAAAGAATATCTGTCCAGAAAAAGAGGAAGGTCACAAAATTAAAGTTTTGTATCGCATTAATTATTATATGTATCGCATCTTCCCTCGTATCGATTGTTTCACTCGGTGTATCCCTCAGTTTCCCCAGTGCAGCGATCACTTCATCCAGCTGAGTGGATATTTCTTTCACCGCATCTGCTTTTGAGCTCCACCTGGTATCGCAATGTCCTTTTAGTGTAATATTTACGAAGTCTTTAAGAACACTCCATCTATGAGTGGATCAGGAAGAGAAGGTGAATAGACGTTCTACTGTCCCAAAAAATGTCACTGCCTGAACATTCACATGAGCTGCATGAACTCCAACCAAGTTAAGTTAAGCGAATGGTTGTCACACGGAACAAACACAGCTAGTGGATTCAAATCTAATATTCTCTTCTGAACTCCTGAATGGATACCAGCCATTGTTGCTTGATTGTCATATGACTGACCTCTGCAATCGCTAAGATTCAATCCATCTCTCTCAACTTTACTTGTAATAGCTTCTGTGATTCCCTCCTCTATTTTTACTTCTAAAGGAATAAAATCTATTTCCTTGATATCAATAGAATTCCGTTTAATTTCAACAAATCTTATAATCTGAGACATTTGTTCTACATGTGCAGCATCTGATGTGTCAAATACAATACTAAAGTACTTCGCCTTCTTACATGCAGTAATAATATATTTGCGCACTCTTTCTCCTAACAGGCTTATTATTTCATTTTTAATAGTTGGCGAAAGATACGATATACACCCAGATTTACGA
This sequence comes from Magicicada septendecula, assembly GCA_034769895.1. NCBI lineage: Eukaryota > Metazoa > Arthropoda > Insecta > Hemiptera > Cicadidae > Magicicada > Magicicada septendecula. The sequence continues at coordinate 228,516,796 of CM068368.1, read as the reverse complement.
GAGACTGAATCCAAATGAGATATAATGACAGGGTCAAATTTAGCCAAGTATTTTAACAAAGCCAGAAAGTTTCCAGGATTTGGATCGTTAGTAATTGACTCTCAATGTCCTCTCAGTGCCAGATTTTGTTGTGCAAGGGTTTGTACTGTGGCAGTGACACGTTCAAGGAGTTCTTTCCACGTCTTAGCTGCTTTACTCAATTGTTCCTGATGTAGATCATCAATGAGTCCCCCTCTGTTTAAAGAACGTTCCAATTCCTTCCATTCCAAAAACGCAGACCGATGAGCAGGACTATTTTCATGATCCTGAATACGAGGATTTAGCTTTCGCCACGACGAAAACCCATTTTCATTATTGAACTGGCTTCTTTGATAGTTTTTTTGTGGAAATAAAATGCAACAAAAACAAAATAGAGATTTTTTAGTTGGAGAAAAACACATCCAAGTGCAATTTATCTTTACGCCATTTTTGAAGGTTTTATCAAACCAGTAGGGTCTACTTGTTTAAGGATCGTCCATCTTCATCTTCAGGAAATTGGCTGTCCTTGTTCTGCAACTGACGTGTTCCTCTATTCGCCATTATATCTTGGAAGGATTGAGATATCTTGCTTGGCGAAGCTCCCTATCTTGTAGAGCTTCACCGAGAACACGGTCTACATTGTTGCTAGTAATGTTCTGTCCTTTATCGCCTGTAATTTCAAGACTGCATGATGCAACATCAACCATCGTACTTTAACGATAATTATGCTAATTTATGCAAAATTTAATTATTCAATTAAATTATAAAATGTGACTAGTTAATCTGATTATGCAAATATTATTAATCAATCTAATCACTGAATGTATCCATTACAAATTAGCATAAATAATGATACTCTATATTTAGTTGTTATTAAAACAATATAAGAAAATTTATCAAACAAATCAATTGACGTTACATTGTTGCTAGTAATGTTCTGTCCTTTATCGCCTGTAATTTCAAGACTGCATGATGCAACATCAACCATCGTACTTTAACGATAATTATGCTAATTTATGCAAAATTTAATTATTCAATTAAATTATAAAATGTGACTAGTTAATCTGATTATGCAAATATTATTAATCAATCTAATCACTGAATGTATCCATTACAAATTAGCATAAATAATGATACTCTATATTTAGTTGTTATTAAAACAATATAAGAAAATTTATCAAACAAATCAATTGACGTTAATGTCTTTTGATGTTAAGGTTTGGAACAATAATGAACGCATAAAATATATATAACAAATAGAATGCTTGTTTATTACACATTACTCAACTTAACTTCCGAAACACATATATAAATCATTACCTGAAAATACATTCAGAAACATATAAAACATAAATCACAATATAAATCTGTCTTCGTTGATGGCTGAAAACATAACATACAACATGACATAGATAAATATACACAAAACATAGACAAATCAAATATTATTCACCCTAAACTAATGCGTTCATTATGTGTCTCAGATGAGTAGCTTTTATATTCATAATATATTTTAACATTATCTTTACTAAATGATTATACAATTTCTCAAAGGTGTTGGTTTTTGGAAAAGAGACAGAGCAGCAGTATTATTATAATGTTAAAATCATGAAGACTTAACTTGACATTTTAGAATATCCAATAATCCATCGGTGAAATTTCCTGCTTACTGGTGACTCCATGTGTGCTCGCTCCGTTGATTGGATGTTTTCACTATCACTTTGAAATTTGCGATGAGAATTCACTCGCGGCGTACGTGGTGTGGTGTTGATGTAACCCGTCCTTACTAACAGTTTATAGAGTTCTGTGTAGTGTAGATACAACCATCATTAGTGGGTTGTGTTCAAATAAAATGTCTATTACAAAGATGCTTCATCTAACTGTTCATGTTCTACTTAGCTTGGTCGTGAATGTGCGTTATGTTATACACTTGTGTTTATGAATATTGAGTTCTCTTATCGTTCATGAGTCTGCACAACAAGAATAATTAAGTCTGAATCTAGTTAAGTTTATGATACGAATCACAATGTCCGAAGTTGATACACAAAAGTTCTATTATTGAGATGTAACTTCACTTGTTAAAAGTTTCTAAGTTCCATAATGTCGAATAATGAATAATACTTTAACGTTTATAGTACTGAACTCGAAAGTATAACGATACTTAGATAACTTCGCAGGTTCAAAAGTTAAAGTAACTAAGTAAATAATCTGCGCAATACTGAGAAAATATTTTAAAAGACTGAGGAAAAATTGTGTAGAACTGAGTTAATAAAACTGAGCACAAAATTTTATGAGACTGAGAGCCTCGTGTACTCTGAAAACGGTTGTCATCAAACGTTTTTTACCACAATGCAATCTTCTGCCTTCCACGCCTTCGGTTGATCCCGATAGGTTCCAGACTTACCCTCTCCTGGGTCACATGTTCCTTCCACTTTGATAATCTTTGGTTTTCGACTCTCTGATTTGCTCCCCTGGTTGTCACCATGACAACAGTCCTCTCCACTTACTTCTTCGGAAGATGCTAACCTCTGGTTGGCTGTTGAACATCCCCTGAAGTACACAGCTAAGGACATCGCACTCTTTGTAAAAATATAAAGTAATTGTTCGCCTGTCTGTCAAACCTTTGTTTCGTGAGATTCCCAAGGTTTGTTGTTACACCCTCGCTAAGAATCCGTTGCGTCCTGTTCATTTTTCAACTTCCACCCCGTTTTTCTACCAATTAATAACTTCTCGCTCGCCGTCACGTGTTATCAAGATGCTTTATTGACATTGGTTACTTGACATTTGACTAGTGTTTTTAATTATATATATCATGATCTAAAGAATTACATGAATCTTAAATCATACATGATATTATGTTACACGTTTTTACTATTTAGCTAGTTGGACTGGCTTCGCGGGACAATCACCTAATACATGTGCTTAATTTCATTGCTGCGTTTTGCATGTTTTTCTCTCTTTTCTTTAATGTTTACAAATATATTGCTATTAATTTTTCCTTTAATATCAATAACTTCTTTATCTAAGCATTTTTTCCATGCTCGAGTTGGCTTTTTACCTAGGTGTGCTTCATGAGGAGTTATTTCGATTGTCTCATGATACACTTCGTTTATGCATGCCTCACTTGTTCTCACGTACTGTGACCACTTGGTTTGTTGATCATGTACGAAAATCCGAAATAGATTGCCAAGCTGTCGGTTGATCCTTTCGGCTAGGTTGGCACAAGGATTCCGTATCGCTATATATTTCGGCTGTATATTTAATTCTTTTAGTCCATTGACCCATTTCTTTGAGGTGAATTGAGTCCCGTTATCGGTCAGAATAGCCTTCGGTGACCCAAATTCCTCGCAGTAAGACTTCACCCTTCGTAATGTCGTGGTAGTCGTTGCTCTCCGCAGCGTAAACAACTTGACATATTTTGTGAAGTTGTCCACTATCACAAGTAAATATTTGACACCTCCTGCTCCCGGAAGGGACCCATAGTAATCTGCGCTGATAAGATATCCTTTCGCCGCAGGTACTACAGCTCTAGTCCCTCCAAATAACATTTTGTTATTAGTGTCCTTGCACTTCTGGCAAGTGTCACACGTTCGAATGTAAGCCTTTACTTCTTCAACATCTGATCAAATGTAAAGTGCTCTTGCAACATTTTTATGCACTTTTTTGTTCCCAGATGTCCATACATCCGATGAATCTCCGCAATTAAATTATCATATACATTACTAGGTACATACAACTTCCATTCATTTCGTTGTCGTCTATACAACTTATTACTAAAATACTTACAAAATTTGCTTAGCTCTTGACCTAAATTTTCGTCCTTAATCTTGTCAATAATTAATTTAAGCTTATTGTCATCAAGCTGGTGTCTCCCAATGTCATTGATGATCTTGCTTACATCATGGTTCATTTTAATAATTAAATGGTTGATTAGGTATTCAAGCGTGTCGTCATTGACTTCGTCAGGTTTGGTCGTGGGAATTTTATTACAGTCTCCACAAATAAATTTTTGACTCTCTGAAAACAATCATTTAACTCGGGCGTCAAAGAAAACTTCCATCCTTTCTTTAATAACTCGTGCAACGGTTGAGTCGTCTCTGCGTACTTACTCGTAAAGCGATTGTAGAAGTTAGTTAAGACCTAAGAAGCCTTTTAATTGTTTCTGGTTCTTGGGCGTAGGGAATTTCATGATGGCTTTTACCTTGTCTTCTGTTACTTGGATTCCCCGTGTCGTTAATCGGTATCCAAGGTACGAGATCTCCTGCCAGAAAATTTGTGATTTGTCGAGGTTGACGGTTAAGTTTGCTTTATTAAGATTGTTTAATAACGCTTCCAAGTGTTCCAAGTGTGCTTCGATGCTGTTGGAATAACATAGACAATCATCTACGTATATTATTGTATTCTTTTTAATTTCATCTTCTAATGCTACATCTAATCCTCGTGTCAGCACCGCAGAACTGGTACTGAGTCCGAACGGTGTCACTGTGAACCGGTAGCACTTGCCCTCATACATGAATGCTGTAAAGTTCCGGCATTCCGGTTTTAATGGAACTTGCCAAAAACTGCTGGATAGATTGACTGTCGATAGGTATCGCATTTCACCACATCTCGCTAATATTTCATTTATCGGGGAAACGCTTTCGTAATCTGGTATAGTCACACTGTTCACTTTTCTTGCGTCAAGGCACAGGCGAACTCTTCCATCCTTTTTGATAACCGTGACGAGTGGATTGACGTACGGGCTGTTACAGCGTTCAATAACCCCGTATTGCAGCATCCGGTTGATCTCCTCATCCATCTTGTCCTTGTAGGCAAGCGGCACAGGCCAACCTCTTTGAAAGTAAGGCGTCCTGTCCGTAACCTGAAATTCGTGTGAGTACCCTTCTATTCTTCCTGGGCTTTCCCTGAATACATTCCTGTTTCTTATTAATATTTCCTTCAGACGTTCCAATATACCTTCATCCTTACAATCTATATTTTCTATCTTCTCGTCGATGCACCGCAGGATCTCTTCCTCCTCTTCACTATTCAGCAATTCAATATTCATGATTGGTACAGCGTACTCCTCTTCATCAGCTTTATTTTTTAATTCAATTCTTCTATTTCCAATGTCGATGCGACATCCCATTTCTTGTAAGAAGGTTATTCCTAGTATACAAGGTTTAATAAGTTCTGGTATGATTAAGAATACACACTCGTTTTTAACACCGTCAATTTCAATATCACATAGTATTTGTTTTCTAATTAGTTTCGACTTATTCCCTACAGCACTTACAATAAGAGTATTTGTCATTGGAAATATTTCATAAGGCTCGATGTTCTTCTTGTTATTGTTGAACCAGGCTTCTGATAAGCCATTGATCACGCTACCGGTATCAACTAAAGCCGGTACGGTAATACCATTATTAATTTTAATGATTATTTCTGGGCACTTTAAAATTTGTTTGACAATTTCTTCATTTTCTTCTTGTAGTAATTCGCTTCTCAAATCTGGTAACAAAATATTTACATTGTTGGACGAGCCGGGGTTACCTAAAATGGCTATCTCATTCACTGCACTGGGGTATTTTTGTTGTTGTTGTTGTCGCTGCCACCTCCCTTTTGAGTAGCGTCATTGACCGCGCCACTTGCATTCACACCTCGGCCAGTAAATTCTACAGTGTTTACGGTGTTGACAAACTGTTTATTGTCATAACGGTTCCTTTGTGGCCGCTCATTCCAAACTCGTTTTGGGGTTGTTTCACTTTTGTTGTGAAAGTTCTCTCCCCGTCGACTGTGTAATCTGTCTCCGTCAGTAGACCTGTACTGCAACCTTCGGTTGTTATCGTTACACGGTTGAATGTTTGTATATTCGGTGATTAGTGCTTCGAAATTCGGTATCGTCGTAATCCCGCGTGTGATCACGGCAAGTTGCAAATCCCGTCCAAAATGCCAAGCAATTTTTTTTATCAATTGACGATCGGTCAATGCGGGTGTCAATTGCCTGCTCTCCAATAAAATCCTCTCAATATATTATATGGCCGTAATTGGTCCGTTCCATTCATATCTTCCGTCCGTATTCGAGATTATCACGATTACTATCCTGACGTTCTTGTCCCAAATACTTCAGGGTAAACGCCTCTTTAAATTCTTCGAATGTGGATATTTGATTCCGAATCACGCGCCACCATATTCCTGCATCCATTTCTAAATGCTTGCCTATCCATTTAATATCTTTATTGGAATAATATAACTCTTGGATTTCCGACAATTCCTTGAGGAATTCCATTGGGAATCTATCGGTTCCGTTGTATCTAAGCTTAATAAATAAGCTTAATAGGGTCCGTTGACCCTATTAATTGGTCCAGACTCACCTTCAATCAGCAGTCTCTGTAATCGTTCCTGGTGACACATTAATTCGTCTATACGGGTCGTCTTCTATCTGGAGTTTTCGTCCAGCTTCAACTCCGTCGTTCTCTGTCTGCCGTTTACTTCTTCGATCTTCTGCTGTATAGCGTTGTTTGTATCTCCCTGCTCCTGTTGTTGTTGTCTTATAGTCTGATACAGTTCGGCTTTCAATTCCTCCTGCTTCTTGTAGTTGTCTTTAATATGCGTTTCTAGTTTGTTACTGACCTTTTTGATATTTGTTTGCGTATTTTGGGTTACGCTTTTCAATTCTTGGCGGTCTGCTTCTCTTGTCTCCCGTATTTCTTCAAACTTATTGTTGGTGTCATCCTTCAATTCTTTTACGGCTTCATCCTGTTTCTTCTAGACTCCGCTTAATTTTTCGTCCCAAGTGCTCTTGTATTCACGCATTTCTGTGCGCATCTGCATCATCTGCTCGGCCACCTGTTGTGTTATTTCTTCTTTGTGTTTATCCAGCTTCTCGCTGAGTAATTTGTTGTTTTCCTCCAGCTTTTCGAACTTTTCACTAGTTTTTCTTCTGGCTTCCTCAAATTTCTCACTAATTACTCTAAGATTGTCATTAGTTTCTCTTATAGTTTCTTCGAATTTTTCATTCTGCTTGCGCATGAAGTCCATTAATGAATGTAACGTTACTTCTTCTTGCGATTGGGACATCTGTCCCCGCGTCCTAACTTCCTGCGTCTCTTCAACCGTATTTGATTCGATCGGCGAGTTCTCATCTTCGGTATCGGGCACACCTTGTTGGTTATTTACTTCGAAGTTCATGCTGTAGGAGCTACTAGCCATTTTTGCATTTTTGCTTCGCGTGAGCATCCAGTCAAACCAGCTTTACACTAAAGATTCTTATTCTAATTTCACGTTAATCTACCTAATCTACCTACTACCTGCTCTTTTGCCCCACGTTGGGCGCCATAATATTTAACGATAATTATGCTAATTTATGCAAAATTTAATTATTCAATTAAATTATAAAATGTGACTAGTTAATCTGGTTATGCAAATATTATTAATCAATCTAATCACTGAATGTATCCATTACAAATTAGCATAAATAATGATACTCTATATTTAGTTGTTATTAAAACAATATAAGAAAATTTATAAAGCAAAGCAATTGACGTTAATGTCTTTTGATGTTAAGGTTTGGAACAATAATGAACACATAAAATATATATAACAAATAGAATGCTTGTTTATTACACATTACTCAACTTAACTTCCGAAACACATATATAAATCATTACCTGAAAATACATTCAGAAACATATAAAACATAAATCACAATATAAATCTGTCTTCGTTGATGGCTGAAAACATACATACAACATGACATAGATAAATATACACAAAACATAGACAAATCAAATATTATTCACCCTAAACTAATGCGTTCATTATGTGTCTCAGATGAGTAGCTTTTATATTCATAATATATTTTAACATTATCTTTACTAAATGATTATACAATTTCTCAAAGGTGTTGGTTTTTGGAAAAGAGACAGAGCAGCAGTATTATTATAATATTAAAATCATGAAGACTTAACTTGACATTTTAGAATATCCAATAATCCATCGGTGAAATTTCCTGCTTACTGGTGACTCCATGTGTGCTCGCTCCGTTTATTGGATGTTTTCACTATCATTTTGAAATTTGCGATGAGAATTCACTCGCGGCTTACGTGGTGTGGTGTTGATGTAACCCGTCTTTACTAACAGTTTATAGAGTTCTTATTGTTAATGGAAAAAATGAGTGCGCTGTCGGTTACCGTGTGGTGTACACCGAAAATTGTTGTGTGCGTACTTTGTGTTGTGTAATTGTGTTTTGGGTTATGTGGATTTTAATATTTTTAATATATTGACGACTGTGCCATCGTATGATGGTATGAAGAGACTTTTTTAAATATTCTGATGATGGGACAAGTGTCCCGAAACATGTCAATTGAGTTCTGTGTAGTGTAGATACAACCATCATTAGTGGGTTGTGTTCAAATAAAATGTCTATTACAAAGATGCTTCATCTAACTGTTCATGTTCTACTTAGCTTGGTCGTGAATGTGCGTTATGTTATACACTTGTGTTTATGAATATTGAGTTCTCTTATCGTTCATGAGTCTGCACAACTAGAATAATTAAGTCTGAATCAAGTTAAGTTTATGATACGAATCACCATGTCCGAAGTTGATACACAAAAGTTCTATTATTGAGATGTAACTTCACTTGTTAAAAGTTTCTAAGTTCCATAATGTCGAATAATGAATAATACTTTAACGTTTATAGTACTGAACTCGAAAGTATAACGATACTTAGATAACTTCGCACGTTCAAAAGTTAAAGTAACTAAGTAAATAATCTGCGCAATACTGAGAAAATATTTTAAAAGACTGAGGAAAAATTGTGTAGAACTGAGTTAATAAAACTGAGCACAAAATTTTATGAGACTGAGAGCCTCGTGTACTCTGAAAACGGTTGTCATCAAACGTTTTTTACCACACTGCAATCTTCTGCCTTCCACGCCTTCGGTTGATCCCGATAGGTTCCAGACTTACCCTCTCCTGGGTCACATGTTCCTTCCACTTTGATGATCTTTGGTTTTCGACTCTCTGATTTGCTCCCCTGGTTGTCACCATGACAACAGTCCTCTCCACTTACTTCTTCGGAAGATGCTAACCTCTGGTTGGCTCTTGAACATCCCCGGAAGTACACAGCTAAGGACATCGCACTCTTTGTAAAAATATAAAGTAATTGTTCGCCTGTCTGTCAAACCTTTGTTTCGTGAGATTCCCAAGGTTTGTTGTTACACCCTCGCTAAGAATCCGTTGCGTCCTGTTCATTTTTCAACTTCCACCCCGTTTTTTCTACCAATTAATAACTTCTCGCTCGTCGTCACGTTTTATCAAGATGCTTTATTGACATTGGTTACTTGACATTTGACTAGTGTTTTTAATTATATATATCATGATCTAAAGAATTACATGAATCTTAAATCATACATGATATTATGTTACACGTTTTTACTATTTAGCTAGTTGGACTGGCTTCGCGGGACAATCACCTAATACATGTGCTTCCCCTCAGCCATCTAACTGTTAACATTACTTCTAAATTCCTGCGTAACTTGTACTTCTTCCGCTAGCTCATAGTACTTCTTGATTTATCGAATATTAAATTTTCCTCGCACCTTACTGTTGTCGTCCCAGTCAAGAAGCTCATACGTGGCGTCTCCAAGGATTCGGTTAATTCTATATGATCCGGAAAAAAATTCAAAGAATTTATCAATCTTCTTCAGTGTAGCGTCAGATTGATAATAATTTCTTATCAATACTTTGTCGCCAATTGCGAATTTCGTAATCTTCTTAATTTCATTGTTGCGTTTTGCATGTTTTTCTCTCTTTTCTTTAATTTTTACAAATATATTGCTATTAATTTTTCCTTTAATATCAATAACTTCTTTATCTAAGCATTTTTTCCATGCTCGAGTTGGCTTTTTACCTAGGTGTGCTTCATGAGGAGTTATTTCGATTATCTCATGATACACTTCGTTTATGCATGCCTCAATTGTTCTCACGTACTGTGACCACTTGGTTTGTTGATCATGTACGAAAATCCGAAATAGATTGCCAAGCTGTCGGTTGATCCTTTCGGCTAGGTTGGCACAAGGATTCCGTATCGCTATATATTTCGGCTGTATATTTAATTCTTTTAGTCCATTGACCCATTTCTTTGAGGTGAATTGAGTCCCGTTATCGGTCAGAATAGCCTTCGGTGACCCAAATTCCTCGCAGTAAGACTTCACCCTTCGTAATGTCGTGGTAGTCGTTGCTCTTCGCAGCGTAAACAACTTGACATATTTTGTGAAGTTGTCCACTATCACAATATCACAAGTAAATATTTGATACCTCCTGCTCCCGGAAGGGACCCATAGTAATCTGCGCTGATAAGATCACCTTTCGCCGCAGGTGCTACAGCTCTAGTCCCTCCAAATAACATTTTGTTATTAGTGTCCTTGCACTTCTGGCAAGTGTCACACGTTCGAATGTAAGCCTTTACTTTCTTCAACATCTGATCAAATGTAAAGTGCTCTTGCAACATTTTTATGCACTTTTTTGTTCCCAGATGTCCATACATCCGATGAATCTCCGCAATTAAATTATCATATACATTACTAGGTACATACAACTTCCATTCATTTCGTTGTCGTCTATACAACTTATTACTAATATACTTATAAAATTTGCTTAGCTCTTGACCTAAATTTTCTTCCTTAATCTTGTCAATAATTAATTTAAGCTTATTGTCATCAAGCTGGTGTCTCCCAATGCCATTGATGATCTTGCTTACATCATGGTTCATTTTAATAATTAAATGGTTGATTAGGTATTCAAGCGTGTCGTCATTGACTTCGTCAGGTTTGGTCGTTGGAATTTTATTACAGTCTCCACAAATAAATTTTTGACTCTCTGAAAACAATCATTTAACTCGGGCGTCAAAGAAAACTTCCATCCTTTCTTTAATAACTCGTGCAACGGTTGAGTCGTCTCTGCGTACTTACTCGTAAAGCGATTGTAGAAGTTAGTAAGACCTACGAAGCCTTTTAATTGTTTCTGGTTCTTGGGCGTAGGGAATTTTATGATGGCTTTTACCTTGTCTTCTGTTACTTGGATTCCCCGTGTCGTTAATCGGTATTCAAGGTACGAGATCTCCTGCCAGAAAATTTGTGATTTGTCGAGGTTGACGGTTAAGTTTGCTTTATTAAGATTGTTTAATAACGCTTCCAAGTGTTCCAAGTGTGCTTCGATGCTGTTGGAATAACATAGACAATCATCTACGTATATTATTGTATTCTTTTTAATTTCATTTCTAATGCTACATCTAATCCTCGTGTCAGCGCCGCAGAACTGGTACTGAGTCCGAACGGTGTCACTGTGAACCGGTAGCACTTGCCCTCATACATGAATGCTGTAAAGTTCCGGCATTCCGGTTTTAATGGAACTTGCCAAAAACTGCTGGATAGATTGACTGTCGATAGGTATCGCATTTCACCACATCTCGCTAATATTTCATTTATCGGGGAAACGCTTTCGTAATCTGGTATAGTCACACTGTTCACTTTTCTTGCGTCAAGGCACAGGCGAACTCTGCCATCCTTTTTGATAACCGTGACGAGTGGATTGACGTACGGGCTGTTACAGCGTTCAATAACCCCGTATTGCAGCATCCGGTTGATCTCCTCATCCATCTTGTCCTTGTAGGCAAGCGGCACAGGCCAACTTCTTTGAAAGTAAGGCGTCCTGTCCGTAACCTGAAATTCGTGTGAGTACCCTTCTATTCTTCCTGGGCTTTCCCTGAATACATTCCTGTTTCTTATTAATATTTCCTTCAGACGTTCCAATATACCTTCATCCTTACAATCTATATTTTCTATCTTCTCGTCGATGCACCGCAGGATCTCTTCCTCCTCTTCACTATTCAGCAATTCAATATTCATGATTGGTACAGCGTACTCCTCTTCATCAGCTTTATTTTTTAATTCAATTCTTCTATTTCCAATGTCGATGCGACATCCCATTTCTTGTAAGAAGGTTATTCCTAGTATACAAGGTTTAATAAGTTCTGGTATGATTAAGAATACACACTCGTTTTTAACACCGTCAATTTCAATATCACATAGTATTTGTTTTCTAATTAGTTTCGACTTATTCCCTACAGCACTTACAATAAGAGTATTTGTCATTGGAAATATTTCATAAGGCTCGATGTTCTTCTTGTTATTGTTGAACCAGGCTTCTGATAAGCCGTTGATCACGCTACCGGTATCAACTAAAGCCGGTACGGTAATACCATTATTAATTTTAATGATTATTTCTGGGCACTTTAAAATTTGTTTGACAATTTCTTCATTTTCTTCTTGTAGTAATTCGCTTCTCAAATCTGGTAACAAAATATTTACATTGTTGGACGAGCCGGGGTTACCTAAAATGGCTATCTCATTCACTGCACTGGGGTATTTTTTGTTGTTGTTGTTGTTGTCGCTGCCACCTCCCTTTTGAGTAGCGTCATTGACCGCGCCACTTGCATTCACACCTCGGCCAGTAAATTCTACAGTGTTTACGGTGTTGACAAACTGTTTATTGTCATAACGGTTCCTTTGTGGCCGCTCATTCCAAACTCGTTTTGGGGTTGTTTCACTTTTGTTGTGAAAGTTCTCTCCCCGTCGACTATGTAATCTGTCTCCGTCAGTAGGCCTGTACTGCAACCTTCGGTTGTTATCGTTACACGGTTGAATGTTTGTATATTCGGTGATTAGTGCTTCGAAATTCGGTATCGTCGTAATCCCGCGTGTGATCACGGCAAGTTGCAAATCCCGTCCAAAATGCCGAGCAATTTTTTTTATCAATTGACGATCGGTCAATGCGGGTGTCAATTGCCTGCTCTCCAATAAAATCCTCTCAATATATTATATGGCCGTAATTGGTCCGTTCCATTCATATCTTCCGTATTCGAGATTATCACGATTACTATCCTGACGTTCTTGTCCCAAATACTTCAGGGTAAACGCCTCTTTAAATTCTTCGAATGTGGATATTTGATTCCGAATCACGCGCCACCATATTCCTGCATCCATTTCTAAATGCTTGCCTATCCATTTAATATCTTTATTGGAATAATATAACTCTTGGATTTCCGACAATTCCTTGAGGAATTCCATTGGGAATCTATCGGTTCCGTTGTATCTAAGCTTAATAAATAAGCTTAATAGGGTCCGTTGACCCTATTAATTGGTCCAGACTCACCTTCAATCAGCAGTCTCTGTAATCGTTCCTGGTGACACATTAATTCGTCTATACGGGTCGTCTTCTATCTGGAGTTTTCGTCCAGCTTCAACTCCGTCGTTCTCTGTCTGCCGTTTACTTCTTCGATCTTCTGCTGTATAGCGTTGTTTGTATCTCCCTGCTCCTGTTGTTGTTGTCTTATAGTCTGATACAGTTCGGCTTTCAATTCCTCCTGCTTCTTGTAGTTGTCTTTAATATGCGTTTCTAGTTTGTTACTGACATTTCTGATATTTGTTTGCGTATTTTGGGTTACGCTTTTCAATTCTTGGCGGTCTGCTTCTCTTGTCTCCCGTATTTCTTCAAACTTATTGTTGGTGTCATCCTTCAATTCTTTTACGGCTTCATCCTGTTTCTTCTGGACTCCGCTTAATTTTTCGTCCCAAGTGCTCTTGTATTCACGCATTTCTGTGCGCATCTGCATCATCTGCTCGGCCACCTGTTGTGTTATTTCTTCTTTGTGTTTATCCAGCTTCTCGCTGAGTAATTTGTTGTTTTCCTCCAGCTTTTCGAACTTTTCACTAGTTTTTCTTCTGGCTTCCTCAAATTTCTCACTAATTACTCTAAGATTGTCATTAGTTTCTCTTATAGTTTCTTCGAATTTTTCATTCTGCTTGCGCATGAAGTCCATTAATGAATGTAACGTTACTTCTTCTTGTGATTGGATCATCTGTCCCCGCGTCCTAACTTCCTGCGTCTCCTCAACCGTATTTGATTCGATCGGCGAGTTCTCATCTTCGGTATCGGGCACACCTTGTTGGTTATTTACTTCGAAGTTCATGCTGTAGGAGCTACTAGCCATTTTTGCCTTTTTGCTTCACGTGAGCATCCAGTCAAACCAGCTTTACACTAAAGATTCTTATTCTAATTTCACGTTAATCTACCTAATCTACCTACTGCCTGCTCTTTTGCCCCACGTTGGGCGCCATAATATTTAACGATAATAATGCTAATTTATGCAAAATTTAATTATTCAATTAAATTATAATATGTGACTAGTTAATCTGATTATGCAAATATTATTAATCAATCTAATCACTGAATGTATCCATTACAAATTAGCATAAATAATGATACTCTATATTTAGTTGTTATTAAAACAATATAAGAAAATTTATCAAACAAATCAATTGACGTCAATGTCTTTTGATGTTAAGGTTTGGAACAATAATGAACGCATAAAAAATATATAACAAATAAAATGCTTGTTTATTACACATTACTCAACTTAACTTCCGAAACACATATATAAATCATTACCTGAAAATACATTCAAAAACATATAAAACATAAATCACAATATAAATCTGTCTTCGTTGATGGCTGAAAACATAACATACAACATGACATAGATAAATATACACAAAACATAGACAAATCAAATATTATTCACCCTAAACTAATGCGTTCATTATGTGTCTCAGATGAGTAGCTTTTATATTCATAATATATTTTAACATTATCTTCACTAAATGATTATACAATTTCTCAAAGGTGTTGGTTTTTGGAAAAGAGACAGAGCAGCAGTATTATTATAATATTAAAATCATGAAGACTTAACTTGACATTTTAGAATATCCAATAATCCATCGGTGAAATTTCCTGCTTACTGGTGACTCCATGTGTGCTCGCTCCGTTGATTGGATGTTTTCACTATCACTTTGAAATTTGCGATGAGAATTCACTCGCGGCTTACGTGGTGTGGTGTTGATGTAACCCGTCTTTACTAACAGTTTATAGAGTTCTTATTGTTAATGGAAAAAATGAGTGCGCTGTCGGTTACCGTGTGGTGTACACCGAAAATTGTTGTGTGCGTACTTTGTGTTGTGTAATTGTGTTTTGGGTTATGTGGATTTTAATATTTTTAATATATTGACGACTGTGCCATCGTATGATGGTATGAAGAGACTTTTTTAAATATTCTGATGATGGGACAAGTGTCCCGAAACATGTCAATTGAGTTCTGTGTAGTGTAGATACAACCATCATTAGTGGGTTGTGTTCAAATAAAATGTCTATTACAAAGATGCTTCATCTAACTGTTCATGTTCTACTTAGCTTGGTCGTGAATGTGCGTTATGTTATACACTTGTGTTTATGAATATTGAGTTCTCTTATCGTTCATGAGTCTGCACAACTAGAATAATTAAGTCTGAATCAAGTTAAGTTTATGATACGAATCACCATGTCCGAAGTTGATACACAAAAGTTCTATTATTGAGATGTAACTTCACTTGTTAAAAGTTTCTAAGTTCCATAATGTCGAATAATGAATAATACTTTAACGTTTATAGTACTGAACTCGAAAGTATAACGATACTTAGATAACTTCGCACGTTCAAAAGTTAAAGTAACTAAGTAAATAATCTGCGCAATACTGAGAAAATATTTTAAAAGACTGAGGAAAAATTGTGTAGAACTGAGTTAATAAAACTGAGCACAAAATTTTATGAGACTGAGAGCCTCGTGTACTCTGAAAACGGTTGTCATCAAACGTTTTTTACCACAATGCAATCTTCTGCCTTCCACGCCTTCGGTTGATCCCGATAGGTTCCAGACTTACCCTCTCCTGGGTCACATGTTCCTTCCACTTTGATAATCTTTGGTTTTCGACTCTCTGATTTGCTCCCCTGGTTGTCACCATGACAACAGTCCTCTCCACTTACTTCTTCGGAAGATGCTAACCTCTGGTTGGCTCTTGAACATCCCCGGAAGTACACAGCTAAGGACATCGCACTCTTTGTAAAAATATAAAGTAATTGTTCGCCTGTCTGTCAAACCTTTGTTTCGTGAGATTCCCAAGGTTTGTTGTTACACCCTCGCTAAGAATCCGTTGCGTCCTGTTCATTTTTCAACTTCCACCCCGTTTTTTCTACCAATTAATAACTTCTCGCTCGTCGTCACGTTTTATCAAGATGCTTTATTGACATTGGTTACTTGACATTTGACTAGTGTTTTTAATTATATATATCATGATCTAAAGAATTACATGAATCTTAAATCATACATGATATTATGTTACACGTTTTTACTATTTAGCTAGTTGGACTGGCTTCGCGGGACAATCACCTAATACATGTGCTTCCCCTCAGCCATCTAACTGTTAACATTACTTCTAAATTCCTGCGTAACTTGTACTTCTTCCGCTAGCTCATAGTACTTCTTGATTTATCGAATATTAAATTTTCCTCGCATCTTACTGTTGTCGTCCCAGTCAAGAAGCTCATACGTGGCGTCTCCAAGGATTCGGTTAATTCTATATGATCCGGAAAATAATTCAAAGAATTTATCAATCTTCTTCAGTGTAGCGTCAGATTGATAATAATTTCTTATCAATACTTTGTCGCCAATTGCGAATTTCGTAATCTTCTTAATTTCATTGTTGCGTTTTGCATGTTTTTCTCTCTTTTCTTTAATTTTTACAAATATATTGCTATTAATTTTTCCTTTAATATCAATAACTTCTTTATCTAAGCATTTTTTCCATGCTCGAGTTGGCTTTTTACCTAGGTGTGCTTCATGAGGAGTTATTTCGATTATCTCATGATACACTTCGTTTATGCATGCCTCAATTGTTCTCACGTACTGTGACCACTTGGTTTGTTGATCATGTACGAAAATCCGAAATAGATTGCCAAGCTGTCGGTTGATCCTTTCGGCTAGGTTGGCACAAGGATTCCGTATCGCTATATATTTCGGCTGTATATTTAATTCTTTTAGTCCATTGACCCATTTCTTTGAGGTGAATTGAGTCCCGTTATCGGTCAGAATAGCCTTCGGTGACCCAAATTCCTCGCAGTAAGACTTCACCCTTCGTAATGTCGTGGTAGTCGTTGCTCTTCGCAGCGTAAACAACTTGACATATTTTGTGAAGTTGTCCACTATCACAATATCACAAGTAAATATTTGATACCTCCTGCTCCGGGAAGGGACCCATAGTAATCTGCGCTGATAAGATCACCTTTCGCCGCAGGTGCTACAGTTCTAGTCCCTCCAAATAACATTTTGTTATTAGTGTCCTTGCACTTCTGGCAAGTGTCACACGTTCGAATGTAAGCCTTTACTTTCTTCAACATCTGATCAAATGTAAAGTGCTCTTGCAACATTTTTATGCACTTTTTTGTTCCCAGATGTCCATACATCCGATGAATCTCCGCAATTAAATTATCATATACATTACTAGGTACATACAACTTCCATTCATTTCGTTGTCGTCTATACAACTTATTACTAATATACTTATAAAATTTGCTTATCTCTTGACCTAAATTTTCTTCCTTAATCTTGTCAATAATTAATTTAAGCTTATTGTCATCAAGCTGGTGTCTCCCAATGCCATTGATGATCTTGCTTACATCATGGTTCATTTTAATAATTAAATGGTTGATTAGGTATTCAAGCGTGTCGTCATTGACTTCGTCAGGTTTGGTCGTTGGAATTTTATTACAGTCTCCACAAATAAATTTTTGACTCTCTGAAAACAATCATTTAACTCGGGCGTCAAAGAAAACTTCCATCCTTTCTTTAATAACTCGTGCAACGGTTGAGTCGTCTCTGCGTACTTACTCGTAAAGCGATTGTAGAAGTTAGTAAGACCTACGAAGCCTTTTAATTGTTTCTGGTTCTTGGGCGTAGGGAATTTCATGATGGCTTTTACCTTGTCTTCTGTTACTTGGATTCCCCGTGTCGTTAATCGGTATCCAAGGTACGAGATCTCCTGCCAGAAAATTTGTGATTTGTCGAGGTTGACGGTTAAGTTTGCTTTATTAAGATTGTTTAATAACGCTTCCAAGTGTTCCAAGTGTGCTTCGATGCTGTTGGAATAACAGACAATCATCTACGTATATTATTGTATTCTTTTTAATTTCATTTCTAATGCTACATCTAATCCTCGTGTCAGCGCCGCAGAACTGGTACTGAGTCCGAACGGTGTCACTGTGAACCGGTAGCACTTGCCCTCATACATGAATGCTGTAAAGTTCCGGCATTCCGGTTTTAATGGAACTTGCCAAAAACTGCTGGATAGATTGACTGTCGATAGGTATCGCATTTCACCACATCTCGCTAATATTTCATTTATCGGGGAAACGCTTTCGTAATCTGGTATAGTCACACTGTTCACTTTTCTTGCGTCAAGGCACAGGCGAACTCTTCCATCCTTTTTGATAACCGTGACGAGTGGATTAACGTACGGGCTGTTACAGCGTTCAATAACCCCGTATTGCAGCATTCGGTTGATCTCCTCATCCATCTTGTCCTTGTAGGCAAGCGGCACAGGCCAACTTCTTTGAAAGTAAGGCGTCCTGTCCGTAACCTGAAATTCGTGTGAGTACCCTTCTATTCTTCCTGGGCTTTTCCTGAATACATTCCTGTTTCTTATTAATATTTCCTTCAGACGTTCCAATATACCTTCATCCTTACAATCTATATTTTCTATCTTCTCGTCGATGCACCGCAGGATCTCTTCCTCCTCTTCACTATTCAGCAATTCAATATTCATGATTGGTACAGCGTACTCCTCTTCATCAGCTTTATTTTTTAATTCAATTCTTCTATTTCCAATGTCGATGCGACATCCCATTTCTTGTAAGAAGGTTATTCCTAGTATACAAGGTTTAATAAGTTCTGGTATGATTAAGAATACACACTCGTTTTTAACACCGTCAATTTCAATATCACATAGTATTTGTTTTCTAATTAGTTTCGACTTATTCCCTACAGCACTTACAATAAGAGTATTTGTCATTGGAAATATTTCATAAGGCTCGATGTTCTTCTTGTTATTGTTGAACCAGGCTTCTGATAAGCCGTTGATCACGCTACCGGTATCAACTAAAGCCGGTACGGTAATACCATTATTAATTTTAATGATTATTTCTGGGCACTTTAAAATTTGTTTGACAATTTCTTCATTTTCTTCTTGTAGTAATTCGCTTCTCAAATCTGGTAACAAAATATTTACATTGTTGGGCGAGCCGGGGTTACCTAAAATGGCTATCTCATTCACTGCACTGGGGTATTTTTTGTTGTTGTTGTTGTTGTCGCTGCCACCTCCCTTTTGAGTAGCGTCATTGACCGCGCCACTTGCATTCACACCTCGGCCAGTAAATTCTACAGTGTTTACGGTGTTGACAAACTGTTTATTGTCATAACGGTTCCTTTGTGGCCGCTCATTCCAAACTCGTTTTGGGGTTGTTTCACTTTTGTTGTGAAAGTTCTCTCCCCGTCGACTATGTAATCTGTCTCCGTCAGTAGGCCTGTACTGCAACCTTCGGGTGTTATCGTTACACGGTTGAATGTTTGTATATTCGGTGATTAGTGCTTCGAAATTCGGTATCGTCGTAATCCCGCGTGTGATCACGGCAAGTTGCAAATCCCGTCCAAAATGCCGAGCAATTTTTTTTATCAATTGACGATCGGTCAATGCGGGTGTCAATTGCCTGCTCTCCAATAAAATCCTCTCAATATATTATATGGCCGTAATTGGTCCGTTCCATTCATATCTTCCGTATTCGAGATTATCACGATTACTATCCTGACGTTCTTGTCCCAAATACTTCAGGGTAAACGCCTCTTTAAATTCTTCGAATGTGGATATTTGATTCCGAATCACGCGCCACCATATTCCTGCATCCATTTCTAAATGCTTGCCTATCCATTTAATATCTTTATTGGAATAATATAACTCTTGGATTTCCGACAATTCCTTGAGGAATTCCATTGGGAATCTATCGGTTCCGTTGTATCTAAGCTTAATAAATAAGCTTAATAGGGTCCGTTGACCCTATTAATTGGTCCAGACTCACCTTCAATCAGCAGTCTCTGTAATCGTTCCTGGTGACACATTAATTCGTCTATACGGGTCGTCTTCTATCTGGAGTTTTCGTCCAGCTTCAACTCCGTCGTTCTCTGTCTGCCGTTTACTTCTTCGATCTTCTGCTGTATAGCGTTGTTTGTATCTCCCTGCTCCTGTTGTTGTTGTCTTATAGTCTGATACAGTTCGGCTTTCAATTCCTCCTGCTTCTTGTAGTTGTCTTTAATATGCGTTTCTAGTTTGTTATTGACATTTCTGATATTTGTTTGCGTATTTTGGGTTACGCTTTTCAATTCTTGGCGGTCTGCTTCTCTTGTCTCCCGTATTTCTTCAAACTTATTGTTGGTGTCATCCTTCAATTCTTTTACGGCTTCATCCTGTTTCTTCTGGACTCCGCTTAATTTTTCGTCCCAAGTGCTCTTGTATTCACGCATTTCTGTGCGCATCTGCATGATCTGCTCGGCCACCTGTTGTGTTATTTCTTCTTTGTGTTTATCCAGCTTCTCGCAGAGTAATTTGTTGTTTTCCTCCAGCTTTTCGAACTTTTCACTAGTTTTTCTTCTGGCTTCCTCAAATTTCTCACTAATTACTCTAAGATTGTCATTAGCTTCTCTTATAGTTTCTTCGAATTTTTCATTCTGCTTGCGCATGAAGTCCATTAATGAATGTAACGTTACTTCTTCTTGTGATTGGGTCATCTGTCCCCGCGTCCTAACTTCCTGCGTCTCCTCAACCGTATTTGATTCGATCGGCGAGTTCTCATCTTCGGTATCGGGCACACCTTGTTGGTTATTTACTTCGAAGTTCATGCTGTAGGAGCTACTAGCCATTTTTGCCTTTTTGCTTCACGTGAGCATCCAGTCAAACCAGCTTTACACTAAAGATTCTTATTCTAATTTCACGTTAATCTACCTAATCTACCTACTGCCTGCTCTTTTGCCCCACGTTGGGCGCCATAATATTTAACGATAATTATGCTAATTTATGCAAAATTTAATTATTCAATTAAATTATAATATGTGACTAGTTAATCTGATTATGCAAATATTATTAATCAATCTAATCACTGAATGTATCCATTACAAATTAGCATAAATAATGATACTCTATATTTAGTTGTTATTAAAACAATATAAGAAATTTTATCAAACAAATCAATTGACGTTAATGTCTTTTGATGTTAAGGTTTGGAACAATAATGAACGCATAAAAAATATATAACAAATAGAATGCTTGTTTATTACACATTACTCAACTTAACTTCCGAAACACATATATAAATCATTACCTGAAAATACATTCAGAAACATATAAAACATAAATCACAATATAAATCTGTCTTCGTTGATGGCTGAAAACATAACATACAACATGACATAGATAAATATACACAAAACATAGACAAATCAAATATTATTCACCCTAAACTAATGCGTTCATTATGTGTCTCAGATGAGTAGCTTTTATATTCATAATATATTTTAACATTATCTTCACTAAATGATTATACAATTTCTCAAAGGTGTTGGTTTTTGGAAAAGAGACAGAGCAGCAGTATTATTACAATATTAAAATCATGAAGACTTAACTTGACATTTTAGAATATCCAATAATCCATCGGTGAAATTTCCTGCTTACTGGTGACTCCATGTGTGCTCGCTCCGTTGATTGGATGTTTTCACTATCACTTTGAAATTTGCGATGAGAATTCACTCGCGGCGTACGTGGTGTGGTGTTGATGTAACCCGTCCTTACTAACAGTTTATAGAGTTCTGTGTAGTGTAGATACAACCATCATTAGTGGGTTGTGTTCAAATAAAATGTCTATTACAAAGATGCTTCATCTAACTGTTCATGTTCTACTTAGCTTGGTCATGAATGTGCGTTATGTTATACACTTGTGTTTATGAATATTGAGTTCTCTTATCGTTCATGAGTCTGCGCAACAAGAATAATTAAGTCTGAATCAAGTTAAGTTTATGATACGAATCACAATGTCCGAAGTTGATACACAAAAGTTCTATTATTGAGATGTAACTTCACTTGTTAAAAGTTTCTAAGTTCCATAATGTCGAATAATGAATAATACTTTAAAGTTTATAGTACTGAACTCGAAAGTATAACGATACTTAGATAACTTCGCACGTTCAAAAGTTAAAGTAACTAAGTAAATAATCTGCGCAATACTGAGAAAATATTTTAAAAGACTGAGGAAAATTGTGTAGAACTGAGTTAATAAAACTGAGCACAAAATTTAATGAGACTGAGAGCCTCGTGTACTCTGAAAACGGTTTTCATCAAACGTTTTTTACCACAATGCAATCTTCTGCCTTCCACGCCTTCGGTTGATCCCGATAGGTTCCAGACTTACCCTCTCCTGGGTCACATGTTCCTTCCACTTTGATGATCTTTGGTTTTCGACTCTCTGATTTGCTCCCCTGGTTGTCACCATGACAACAGTCCTCTCCACTTTCTTCTTCGGAAGATGCTAACCTCTGGTTGGCTGTTGAACATCCACTGAAGTACACAGCTAAGGACATCGCACTCTTTCTAAGAATATAAAGTAATTGTTCGCCTGTCTATCAAACCTTTGTTTCGTGAGATTCCCAAAGTTTGTTGTTACACCCTCGCTAAGAATCCGTTGCGTCCTGTTCATTTTTCAACTTCTACCCCGTTTTTTCTTCCAATTAATAACTTCTCGCTCGGCGTCACGTGTTATCAAGATGCTTTATTGACATTGGTTACTTGACATTTGACTAGTGTTTTCAATTATATATATCCTGATCTAAAGAATTACATGAATCTTAAATCATACATGATATTATGTTACACGTTTTTACTATTTAGCTAGTTGGACTGGCTTCGCGGGACAATCACCTAATACATGTGCTTAATTTCATTGCTGCGTTTTGCATGTTTTTCACTCTTTTCTTTAATTTTTACAAATATATTGCTATTAATTTTTCCTTTAATATCAATAACTTCTTTATCTAAGCATTTTTTCCATGCTCGAGTTGGCTTTTTACCTAGGTGTGCTTCATGAGGAGTTATTTCGATTGTCTCATGATACACTTCGTTTATGCATGCCTCACTTGTTCTCACGTACTGTGACCACTTGGTTTGTTGATCATGTACGAAAATCCGAAATAGATTGCCAAGCTGTCGGTTGATCCTTTCGGCTAGGTTGGCACAAGGATTCCGTATCGCTATATATTTCGGCTGTATATTTAATTCTTTTAGTCCATTGACCCATTTCTTTGAGGTGAATTGAGTCCCGTTATCGGTCAGAATAGCCTTCGGTGACCCAAATTCCTCGCAGTAAGACTTCACCCTTCGTAATGTCGTGGTAGTCGTTGCTCTCCGCAGCGTAAACAACTTGACATATTTTGTGAAGTTGTCCACTATCACAAGTAAATATTTGACACCTCCTGCTCCCGGAAGGGACCCATAGTAATCTGCGCTGATAAGATATCCTTTCGCCGCAGGTACTACAGCTCTAGTCCCTCCAAATAACATTTTGTTATTAGTGTCCTTGCACTTCTGGCAAGTGTCACACGTTCGAATGTAAGCCTTTACTTCTTCAACATCTGATCAAATGTAAAGTGCTCTTGCAACATTTTTATGCACTTTTTTGTTCCCAGATGTCCATACATCCGATGAATCTCCGCAATTAAATTATCATATACATTACTAGGTACATACAACTTCCATTCATTTCGTTGTCGTCTATACAACTTATTACTAAAATACTTACAAAATTTGCTTAGCTCTTGACCTAAATTTTCGTCCTTAATCTTGTCAATAATTAATTTAAGCTTATTGTCATCAAGCTGGTGTCTCCCAATGTCATTGATGATCTTGCTTACATCATGGTTCATTTTAATAATTAAATGGTTGATTAGGTATTCAAGCGTGTCGTCATTGACTTCGTCAGGTTTGGTCGTGGGAATTTTATTACAGTCTCCACAAATAAATTTTTGACTCTCTGAAAACAATCATTTAACTCGGGCGTCAAAGAAAACTTCCATCCTTTCTTTAATAACTCGTGCAACGGTTGAGTCGTCTCTGCGTACTTACTCGTAAAGCGATTGTAGAAGTTAGTTAAGACCTAAGAAGCCTTTTAATTGTTTCTGGTTCTTGGGCGTAGGGAATTTCATGATGGCTTTTACCTTGTCTTCTGTTACTTGGATTCCCCGTGTCGTTAATCGGTATCCAAGGTACGAGATCTCCTGCCAGAAAATTTGTGATTTGTCGAGGTTGACGGTTAAGTTTGCTTTATTAAGATTGTTTAATAACGCTTCCAAGTGTTCCAAGTGTGCTTCGATGCTGTTGGAATAACATAGACAATCATCTACGTATATTATTGTATTCTTTTTAATTTCATCTTCTAATGCTACATCTAATCCTCGTGTCAGCGCCGCAGAACTGGTACCGAGTCCGAACGGTGTCACTGTGAACCGGTAGCACTTGCCCTCATACATGAATGCTGTAAAGTTCCGGCATTCCGGTTTTAATGGAACTTGCCAAAAACTGCTGGATAGATTGACTGTCGATAGGTATCGCATTTCACCACATCTCGCTAATATTTCATTTATCGGGGAAACGCTTTCGTAATCTGGTATAGTCACACTGTTCACTTTTCTTGCGTCAAGGCACAGGCGAACTCTTCCATCCTTTTTGATAACCGTGACGAGTGGATTGACGTACGGGCTGTTACAGCGTTCAATAACCCCGTATTGCAGCATCCGGTTGATCTCCTCATCCATCTTGTCCTTGTAGGCAAGCGGCACAGGCCAACCTCTTTGAAAGTAAGGCGTCCTGTCCGTAACCTGAAATTCGTGTGAGTACCCTTCTATTCTTCCTGGGCATTCCCTGAATACATTCCTGTTTCTTATTAATATTTCCTTCAGACGTTCCAATATACCTTCATCCTTACAATCTATATTTTCTATCTTCTCGTCGATGCACCGCAGGATCTCTTCCTCCTCTTCACTATTCAGCAATTCAATATTCATGATTGGTACAGCGTACTCCTCTTCATCAGCTTTATTTTTTAATTCAATTCTTCTATTTCCAATGTCGATGCGACATCCCATTTCTTGTAAGAAGGTTATTCCTAGTATACAAGGTTTAATAAGTTCTGGTATGATTAAGAATACACACTCGTTTTTAACACCGTCAATTTCAATATCACATAGTATTTGTTTTCTAATTAGTTTCGACTTATTCCCTACAGCACATACAATAAGAGTATTTGTCATTGGAAATATTTCATAAGGCTCGATGTTCTTCTTGTTATTGTTGAACCAGGCTTCTGATAAGCCATTGATCACGCTACCGGTATCAACTAAAGCCGGTACGGTAATACCATTATTAATTTTAATGATTATTTCTGGGCACTTTAAAATTTGTTTGACAATTTCTTCATTTTCTTCTTGTAGTAATTCGCTTCTCAAATCTGGTAACAAAATATTTACATTGTTGGACGAGCCGGGGTTACCTAAAATGGCTATCTCATTCACTGCACTGGGGTATTTTTTGTTGTTGTTGTTGTCGCTGCCACCTCCCTTTTGAGTAGCGTCATTGACCGCGCCACTTGCATTCACACCTCGGCCAGTAAATTCTACAGTGTTTACGGTGTTGACAAACTGTTTATTGTCATAACGGTTCCTTTGTGGCCGCTCATTCCAAACTCGTTTTGGGGTTGTTTCACTTTTGTTGTGAAAGTTCTCTCCCCGTCGACTATGAAATCTGTCTCCGTCAGTAGGCCTGTACTGCAACCTTCGGTTGTTATCGTTACACGGTTGAATGTTTGTATATTCGGTGATTAGTGCTTCGAAATTCGGTATCGTCGTAATCCCGCGTGTGATCACGACAAGTTGCAAATCCCGTCCAAAATGCCGAGCAATTTTTTTTATCAATTGACGATCGGTCAATGCGGGTGTCAATTGCCTGCTCTCCAATAAAATCCTCTCAATATATTATATGGCCGTAATTGGTCCGTTCCATTCATATCTTCCGTATTCGAGATTATCACGATTACTATCCTGACGTTCTTGTCCCAAATACTTCAGGGTAAACGCCTCTTTAAATTCTTCGAATGTGGATATTTGATTCCGAATCACGCGCCACCATATTCCTGCATCCATTTCTAAATGCTTGCCTATCCATTATCCATTTAATATCTTTATTGGAATAATATAACTCTTGGATTTCCGACAATTCCTTGAGGAGTTACATTGGGAATCTATCGGTTCCTTTGTATCTAAGCTTAATAAATAAGCTTAATAGGGTCCGTTGACCCTATTAATTGGTCCAGACTCACCTTCAATCAGCAGTCTCTGTAATCGTTCCAGGTGACACATTAATTCGTCTATACGGGTCGTCTTCTATCTGGAGTTTTCGACCAGCTTCAACTCCGTCGTTGTCTGTCTGCCGTTTACTTCTTCGATCTTCTGCTGTATAGCGTTGTTTGTATCTCCCTGCTCCTGTTGTTGTTGTCTTATAGTCTGATACAGTTCGGCTTTCAATTCCTCCTGCTTCTTGTAGTTGTCTTTAATATGCGTTTCTAGTTTGTTACTGACCTTTTTGATATTTGTTTGCGTATTTTGGGTAACGCTTTTCAATTATTGGCGGTCTGCTTCTCTTGTCTCCCGTATTTCTTCAAACTTATTGTTGGTGTCATCCTTCAATTCTTTTACGGCTTCATCCTTTTTCTTCTGGACTCCGCTTAATTTTTCGTCCCAAGTGCTCTTGTATTCACGTATTTCTGTGCGCATCTGCATGATCTGCTCGGCCACCTGTTGTGTTATTTCTTCTTTGTGTTTATCCAGCTTCTCGCTGAGTAATTTGTTGTTTTCCTCCAGCTTTTCGAACTTTTCACTAGTTTCTCTTCTGGCTTCCTCAAATTTCTCACTAATTACTCTAATTTGTCATTAGTTTCTCTTATACTTTCTTCGAATTTTTCATTCTGCTTGCGCATGAAGTCCATTAATGAATGTAACGTTACTTCTTCTTGCGATTGGGACATCTGTCCCCGCGTCCTAACTTCCTGCGTCTCTTCAACCGTATTTGATTCGATCGGCGAGTTCTCATCTTCGGTATCGGGCACACCTTGTTGGTTATTTACTTCGAAGTTCATGCTGTAGGAGCTACTAGCCATTTTTGCCTTTTTGCTTCACGTGAGCATCCAGTCAAACCAGCTTTACACTAAAGATTCTTATTCTAATTTCACGTTAATCTACCTAATCTACCTACTGCCTGCTCTTTTGCCCCACGTTGGGCGCCATAATATTTAACGATAATTATGCTAATTTATGCAAAATTTAATTATTCAATTAAATTATAATATGTGACTAGTTAATCTGATTATGCAAATATTATTAATCAATCTAATCACTGAATGTATCCATTACAAATTAGCATAAATAATGATACTCTATATTTAGTTGTTATTAAAACAATATAAGAAAATTTATCAAACAAATCAATTGACGTTAATGTCTTTTGATGTTAAGGTTTGGAACAATAATGAACGCATAAAATATATATAACAAATAGAATGCTTGTTTATTACACATTACTCAACTTAACTTCCGAAACACATATATAAATCATTACCTGAAAATACATTCAGAAACATATAAAACATAAATCACAATATAAATCTGTCTTCGTTGATGGCTGAAAACATAACATACAACATGACATAGATAAATATACACAAAACATAGACAAATCAAATATTATTCACCCTAAACTAATGCGTTCATTATGTGTCTCAGATGAGTAGCTTTTATATTCATAATATATTTTAACATTATCTTCACTAAATGATTATACAATTTCTCAAAGGTGTTGGTTTTTGGAAAAGAGACAGAGCAGCAGTATTATTACAATATTAAAATCATGAAGACTTAACTTGACATTTTAGAATATCCAATAATCCATCGGTGAAATTTCCTGCTTACTGGTGACTCCATGTGTGCTCGCTCCGTTGATTGGATGTTTTCACTATCACTTTGAAATTTGCGATGAGAATTCACTCGCGGCGTACGTGGTGTGGTGTTGATGTAACCCGTCCTTACTAACAGTTTATAGAGTTCTGTGTAGTGTAGATACAACCATCATTAGTGGGTTGTGTTCAAATAAAATGTCTATTACAAAGATGCTTCATCTAACTGTTCATGTTCTACTTAGCTTGGTCATGAATGTGCGTTATGTTATACACTTGTGTTTATGAATATTGAGTTCTCTTATCGTTCATGAGTCTGCGCAACAAGAATAATTAAGTCTGAATCAAGTTAAGTTTATGATACGAATCACAATGTCCGAAGTTGATACACAAAAGTTCTATTATTGAGATGTAACTTCACTTGTTAAAAGTTTCTAAGTTCCATAATGTCGAATAATGAATAATACTTTAAAGTTTATAGTACTGAACTCGAAAGTATAACGATACTTAGATAACTTCGCACGTTCAAAAGTTAAAGTAACTAAGTAAATAATCTGCGCAATACTGAGAAAATATTTTAAAAGACTGAGGAAAATTGTGTAGAACTGAGTTAATAAAACTGAGCACAAAATTTAATGAGACTGAGAGCCTCGTGTACTCTGAAAACGGTTTTCATCAAACGTTTTTTACCACAATGCAATCTTCTGCCTTCCACGCCTTCGGTTGATCCCGATAGGTTCCAGACTTACCCTCTCCTGGGTCACATGTTCCTTCCACTTTGATGATCTTTGGTTTTCGACTCTCTGATTTGCTCCCCTGGTTGTCACCATGACAACAGTCCTCTCCACTTTCTTCTTCGGAAGATGCTAACCTCTGGTTGGCTGTTGAACATCCCCTGAAGTGCACAGCTAAGGACATCGCACTCTTTCTAAGAATATAAAGTAATTGTTCGCCTCTCTATCAAACCTTTGTTTCGTGAGATTCCCAAAGTTTGTTGTTACACCCTCGCTAAGAATCCGTTGCGTCCTGTTCATTTTTCAACTTCTACCCCGTTTTTTCTTCCAATTAATAACTTCTCGCTCGCCGTCACGTGTTATCAAGATGCTTTATTTTGACATTGGTTACTTGACATTTGACTAGTGTTTTTAATTATATATATCATGATCTAAAGAATTACATGAATCTTAAATCATACATGATATTATGTTACACGTTTTTACTATTTAGCTAGTTGGACTGGCTTCGCGGGACAATCACCTAATACATGTGCTTCCCCTCAGCCATCTAACTGTCAACATTACTTCTACATTCCTGCGTAACTTGTACTTCTTCCGCTAGCTCATAGTACTTCTTGATTTATCGAATATTAAATTTTCCTCGCACCTTACTGTTGTCGTCCCAGTCAAGAAGCTCATACGTGGCGTCTCCAAGGATTCGGTTAATTCTATATGATCCGGAAAAAAATTCAAAGAATTTATCAATCTTCTTCAGTGAAGCGTCAGATTGATAATAATTTCTTATCAATACTTTGTCGCCAATTGCGAATTTCGTAATCTTCTTAATTTCATTGTTGCGTTTTACATGTTTTTCTCCCTTTTCTTTAATTTTTACAAATATATTGCTATTAATTTTTCCTTTAATATCAATAACTTCTTTATCTAAGCATTTTTTCCATGCTCGAGTTGGTTTTTTACCTAGGTGTGCTTCATGAGGAGTTATTTCGATTGTCTCATGATACACTTCGTTTATGCATGCCTCAATTGTTCTCACGTACTGTGACCACTTGGTTTGTTGATCATGTACGAAAATCCGAAATAGATTGCCAAGCTGTCGGTTGATCCTTTCGGCTAGGTTGGCACAAGGATTCCGTATCGCTAAATATTTCGGCTGTATATTTAATTCTTTTAGTCCATTGACCCATTTTTTGAGGTGAATTGAGTCCCGTTATCGGTCAGAATAGCCTTCGGTGACCCAAATTCCTCGCAGTAAGACTTCACCCTTCGTAATGTCGTGGTAGTCGTTGCTCTCCGCAGCGTAAACAACTTGACATATTTTGTGAAGTTGTCCACTATCACAAGTAAATGTTTGACACCTCCTGCTCCCGGAAGGGACCCATAGTAATCTGCGCTGATAAGATCTCCTTTCGCCGCAGGTACTACAGTTCTAGTCCCTCCAAATAACATTTTGTTATTAGTGTCCTTGCACTTCTGGCAAGTGTCACACGTTCGAATGTAAGCCTTTACTTTCTTCAACATCTGATCAAATGTAAAGTGCTCTTGCAACATTTTTATGCACTTTTTTGTTCCCAGATGTCCATACATCCGATGAATCTCCGCAATTAAATTATCATATACATTACTGGGTACATACAACTTCCATTCATTTCGTTGTCGTCTATACAACTTATTACTAAAATACTTATAAAATTTGCTTAGCTCTTGACCTAAATTTTCATCCTTAATCTTGTCAATAATTAATTTAAGCTTATTGTCATCAAGCTGGTGTCTCCCAATGTCATTGATGATCTTGCTTACATCATGGTTCATTTTAATAATTAAATGGTTGATTAGGTATTCAAGCGTGTCGTCATTGACTTCGTCAGGTTTGGTCGTTGGAATTTTATTACAGTCTCCACAAATAAATTTTTGACTCTCTGAAAACAATCATTTAACTCGGGCGTCAAAGAAAACTTTCATCCTTTCTTTAATAACTCGTGCAACGGTTGAGTCGTCTCTGCGTACTTACTCGTAAAGCGATTGTAGAAGTTAGTTAAGACCTAAGAAGCCTTTTAATTGTTTCTGGTTCTTGGGCGTAGGGAATTTCATGATGGCTTTTACCTTGTCTTCTGTTACTTGGATTCCCCGTGTCGTTAATCGGTATCCAAGGTACGAGATCTCCTGCCAGAAAATTTGTGATTTGTCGAGGTTGACGGTTAAGTTTGCTTTATTAAGATTGTTTAATAACGCTTCCAAGTGTTCCAAGTGTGCTTCGATGCTGTTGGAATAACATAGACAATCATCTACGTATATTATTGTATTCTTTTTAATTTCATCTTCTAATGCTACATCTAATCCTCGTGTCAGCACCGCAGAACTGGTACTGAGTCCGAACGGTGTCACTGTGAACCGGTAGCACTTGCCCTCATACATGAATGCTGTAAAGTTCCGGCATTCCGGTTTTAATGGAACTTGCCAAAAACTGCTGGATAGATTGACTGTCGATAGGTATCGCATTTCACCACATCTCGCTAATATTTCATTTATCGGGGAAACGCTTTCGTAATCTGGTATAGTCACACTGTTCACTTTTCTTGCGTCAAGGCACAGGCGAACTCTTCCATCCTTTTTGATAACCGTGACGAGTGGATTGACGTACGGGCTGTTACAGCGTTCAATAACCCCGTATTGCAGCATCCGGTTGATCTCCTCATCCATCTTGTCCTTGTAGGCAAGCGGCACAGGCCAACCTCTTTGAAAGTAAGGCGTCCTGTCCGTAACCTGAAATTCGTGTGAGTACCCTTCTATTCTTCCTGGGCATTCCCTGAATACATTCCTGTTTCTTATTAATATTTCCTTCAGACGTTCCAATATACCTTCATCCTTACAATCTATATTTTCTATCTTCTCGTCGATGCACCGCAGGATCTCTTCCTCCTCTTCACTATTCAGCAATTCAATATTCATGATTGGTACAGCGTACTCCTCTTCATCAGCTTTATTTTTTAATTCAATTCTTCTATTTCCAATGTCGATGCGACATCCCATTTCTTGTAAGAAGGTTATTCCTAGTATACAAGGTTTAATAAGTTCTGGTATGATTAAGAATACACACTCGTTTTTAACACCGTCAATTTCAATATCACATAGTATTTGTTTTCTAATTAGTTTCGACTTATTCCCTACAGCACTTACAATAAGAGTATTTGTCATTGGAAATATTTCATAAGGCTCGATGTTCTTCTTGTTATTGTTGAACCAGGCTTCTGATAAGCCATTGATCACGCTACCGGTATCAACTAAAGCCGGTACGGTAATACCATTATTAATTTTAATGATTATTTCTGGGCACTTTAAAATTTGTTTGACAATTTCTTCATTTTCTTCTTGTAGTAATTCGCTTCTCAAATCTGGTAACAAAATATTTACATTGTTGGACGAGCCGGGGTTACCTAAAATGGCTATCTCATTCACTGCAATGGCGTATTTTTTGTTGTTGTTGTTGTCGCTGCCACCTCCCTTTTGAGTAGCGTCATTGACCGCGCCACTTGCATTCACACCTCGGCCAGTAAATTCTACAGTGTTTACGGTGTTGACAAACTGTTTATTGTCATAACGGTTCCTTTGTGGCCGCTCATTCCAAACTCGTTTTGGGGTTGTTTCACTTTTGTTGTGAAAGTTCTCTCCCCGTCGACTATGAAATCTGTCTCCGTCAGTAGGCCTGTACTGCAACCTTCGGTTGTTATCGTTACACGGTTGAATGTTTGTATATTCGGTGATTAGTGCTTCGAAATTCGGTATCGTCGTAATCCCGCGTGTGATCACGGCAAGTTGCAAATCCCCTCCAAAATGCCGAGCAATTTTTTTTATCAATTGACGATCGGTCAATGCGGGTGTCAATTGCCTGCTCTCCAATAAAATCCTCTCAATATATTATATGGCCGTAATTGGTCCGTTCCATTCATATCTTCCGTATTCGAGATTATCACGATTACTATCCTGACGTTCTTGTCCCCAATACTTCAGGGTAAACGCCTCTTTAAATTCTTCGAATGTGGATATTTGATTCCGAATCACGCGCCACCATATTCCTGCATCCATTTCTAAATGCTTGCCTATCCATTATCCATTTAATATCTTTATTGGAATAATATAACTCTTGGATTTCCGACAATTCCTTGAGGAGTTACATTGGGAATCTATCGGTTCCTTTGTATCTAAGCTTAATAAATAAGCTTAATAGGGTCCGTTGACCCTATTAATTGGTCCAGACTCACCTTCAATCAGCAGTCTCTGTAATCGTTCCAGGTGACACATTAATTCGTCTATACGGGTCGTCTTCTATCTGGAGTTTTCGACCAGCTTCAACTCCGTCGTTCTCTGTCTGCCGTTTACTTCTTCGATCTTCTGCTGTATAGCGTTGTTTGTATCTCCCTGCTCCTGTTGTTGTTGTCTTATAGTCTGATACATTTCGGCTTTCAATTCCTCCTGCTTCTTGTAGTTGTCTTTAATATGCGTTTCTAGTTTGTTACTGACCTTTTTGATATTTGTTTGCGTATTTTGGGTAACGCTTTTCAATTATTGGCGGTCTGCTTCTCTTGTCTCCCGTATTTCTTCAAACTTATTGTTGGTGTCATCCTTCAATTCTTTTACGGCTTCATCCTGTTTCTTCTGGACTCCGCTTAATTTTTCGTCCCAAGTGCTCTTGTATTCACGCATTTCTGTGCGCATCTGCATGATCTGCTCGGCCACCTGTTGTGTTATTTCTTCTTTGTGTTTATCCAGCTTCTCGCTGAGTAATTTGTTGTTTTCCTCCAGCTTTTCGAACTTTTCACTAGTTTCTCTTCTGGCTTCCTCAAATTTCTCACTAATTACTCTAATTTGTCATTAGTTTCTCTTATAGTTTCTTCGAATTTTTCATTCTGCTTGCGCATGAAGTCCATTAATGAATGTAACGTTACTTCTTCTTGCGATTGGGACATCTGTCCCAGCGTCCTAACTTCCTGCGTCTCTTCAACCGTATTTGATTCGATCGGCGAGTTCTCATCTTCGGTATCGGGCACACCTTGTTGGTTATTTACTTCGAAGTTCATGCTGTAGGAGCTACTAGCCATTTTTGCCTTTTTGCTTCACGTGAGCATCCAGTCAAACCAGCTTTACACTAAAGATTCTTATTCTAATTTCACGTTAATCTACCTAATCTACCTACTGCCTGCTCTTTTGCCCCACGTTGGGCGCCATAATATTTAACGATAATTATGCTAATTTATGCAAAATTTAATTATTCAATTAAATTATAATATGTGACTAGTTAATCTGATTATGCAAATATTATTAATCAATCTAATCACTGAATGTATCCATTACAAATTAGCATAAATAATGATACTCTATATTTAGTTGTTATTAAAACAATATAAGAAAATTTATCAAACAAATCAATTGACGTTAATGTCTTTTGATGTTAAGGTTTGGAACAATAATGAACGCATAAAAAATATATAACAAATAGAATGCTTGTTTATTACACATTACTCAACTTAACTTCCGAAACACATATATAAATCATTACCTGAAAATACATTCAGAAACATATAAAACATAAATCACAATATAAATCTGTCTTCGTTGATGGCTGAAAACATAACATACAACATGACATAGATAAATATACACAAAACATAGACAAATCAAATATTATTCACCCTAAACTAATGCGTTCATTATGTGTCTCAGATGAGTAGCTTTTATATTCATAATATATTTTAACATTATCTTCACTAAATGATTATACAATTTCTCAAAGGTGTTGGTTTTTGGAAAAGAGACAGAGCAGCAGTATTATTACAATATTAAAATCATGAAGACTTAACTTGACATTTTAGAATATCCAATAATCCATCGGTGAAATTTCCTGCTTACTGGTGACTCCATGTGTGCTCGCTCCGTTGATTGGATGTTTTCACTATCACTTTGAAATTTGCAATGAGAATTCACTCGCGGCGTACGTGGTGTGGTGTTGATGTAACCCGTCCTTACTAACAGTTTATAGAGTTCTGTGTAGTGTAGATACAACCATCATTAGTGGGTTGTGTTCAAATAAAATGTCTATTACAAAGATGCTTCATCTAACTGTTCATGTTCTACTTAGCTTGGTCATGAATGTGCGTTATGTTATACACTTGTGTTTATGAATATTGAGTTCTCTTATCGTTCATGAGTCTGCGCAACAAGAATAATTAAGTCTGAATCAAGTTAAGTTTATGATACGAATCACAATGTCCGAAGTTGATACACAAATGTTCTATTATTGAGATGTAACTTCACTTGTTAAAAGTTTCTAAGTTCCATAATGTCGAATAATGAATAATACTTTAAAGTTTATAGTACTGAACTCGAAAGTATAACGATACTTAGATAACTTCGCACGTTCAAAAGTTAAAGTAACTAAGTAAATAATCTGCGCAATACTGAGAAAATATTTTAAAAGACTGAGGAAAATTGTGTAGAACTGAGTTAATAAAACGAGCACAAAATTTAATGAGACTGAGAGCCTCGTGTACTCTGAAAACGGTTTTCATCAAACGTTTTTTACCACAATGCAATCTTCTGCCTTCCACGCCTTCGGTTGATCCCGATAGGTTCCAGACTTACCCTCTCCTGGGTCACATGTTCCTTCCACTTTGATGATCTTTGGTTTTCGACTCTCTGATTTGCTCCCCTGGTTGTCACCATGACAACAGTCCTCTCCACTTTCTTCTTCGGAAGATGCTAACCTCTGGTTGGCTGTTGAACATCCCCTGAAGTGCACAGCTAAGGACATCGCACTCTTTCTAAGAATAT
The DNA here is from genome assembly GCA_034769895.1 of Magicicada septendecula. Taxonomy (NCBI): domain Eukaryota; kingdom Metazoa; phylum Arthropoda; class Insecta; order Hemiptera; family Cicadidae; genus Magicicada; species Magicicada septendecula. The sequence goes on along the minus strand of CM068368.1, from coordinate 228,481,219 downwards.
AAAGTAATTGTTCGCCTGTCTATCAAACCTTTGTTTCGTGAGATTCCCAAAGTTTGTTGTTACACCCTCGCTAAGAATCCGTTGCGTCCTGTTCATTTTTCAACTTCTACCCCGTTTTTTCTTCCAATTAATAACTTCTCGCTCGCCGTCACGTGTTATCAAGATGCTTTATTTTGACATTGGTTACTTGACATTTGACTAGTGTTTTTAATTATATATATCATGATCTAAAGAATTACATGAATCTTAAATCATACATGATATTATGTTACACGTTTTTACTATTTAGCTAGTTGGACTGGCTTCGCGGGACAATCACCTAATACATGTGCTTCCCCTCAGCCATCTAACTGTCAACATTACTTCTACATTCCTGCGTAACTTGTACTTCTTCCGCTAGCTCATAGTACTTCTTGATTTATCGAATATTAAATTTTCCTCGCACCTTACTGTTGTCGTCCCAGTCAAGAAACTCATACGTGGCGTCTCCAAGGATTCGGTTAATTCTATATGATCCGGAAAAAAAAGAATTTATCAATCTTCTTCAGTGTATCGTCAGATTGATAATAATTTCTTATCAATACTTTGTCGCCAATTGCGAATTTCGTAATCTTCTTAATTTCATTGCTGCGTTTTACATGTTTTCTCTCTTTTCTTTAATTTTTACAAATATATTGCTATTAATTTTTCCTTTAATATCAATAACTTCTTTATCTAAGCATTTTTTCCATGCTCGAGTTGGTTTTTTACCTAGGTGTGCTTTATGAGGAGTTATTTCGATTGTCTCATGATACACTTCGTTTATGCATGCCTCAATTGTTCTCACGTACTGTGACCACTTGGTTTGTTGATCATGTACGAAAATCCGAAATAGATTGCCAAGCTGTCGGTTGATCCTTTCGGCTAGGTTGGCACAAGGATTCCGTATCGCTATATATTTCGGCTGTATATTTAATTCTTTTAGTCCATTGACCCATTTCTTTGAGGTGAATTGAGTCCCGTTATCGGTCAGAATAGCCTTCGGTGACCCAAATTCCTCGCAGTAAGACTTCACCCTTCGTAATGTCGTGGTAGTCGTTGCTCTCCGCAGCGTAAACAACTTGACATATTTTGTGAAGTTGTCCACTATCACAAGTAAATGTTTGACACCTCCTGCTCCCGGAAGGGACCCATAGTAATCTGCGCTGATAAGATCTCCTTTCGCCGCAGGTACTACAGCTCTAGTCCCTCCAAATAACATTTTGTTATTAGTGTCCTTGCACTTCTGGCAAGTGTCACACGTTCGAATGTAAGCCTTTACTTTCTTCAACATCTGATCAAATGTAAAGTGCTCTTGCAACATTTTTATGCACTTTTTTGTTCCCAGATGTCCATACATCCGATGAATCTCCGCAATTAAATTATCATATACATTACTAGGTACATACAACTTCCATTCATTTCGTTGTCGTCTATACAACTTATTACTAATATACTTATAAAATTTGCTTAGCTCTTGACCTAAATTTTCGTCCTTAATCTTGTCAATAATTAATTTAAGCTTATTGTCATCAAGCTGGTGTCTCCCAATGCCATTGATGATCTTGCTTACATCATGGTTCATTTTAATAATTAAATGGTTGATTAGGTATTCAAGCGTGTCGTCATTGACTTCGTCAGGTTTGGTCGTGGGAATTTTATTACAGTCTCCACAAATAAATTTTTGACTCTCTGAAAACAATCATTTAACACGGGCGTCAAAGAAAACTTCCATCCTTTCTTTAATAACTCGTGCAACGGTTGAGTCGTCTCTGCGTACTTACTCGTAAAGCGATTGTAGAAGTTAGTAAGACCTAAGAAGCCTTTTAATTGTTTCTGGTTCTTGGGCGTAGGGAATTTCATGATGGCTTTTACCTTGTCTTCTGTTACTTGGATTCCCCGTGTCGTTAATCGGTATCCAAGGTACGAGATCTCCTGCCAGAAAATTTGTGATTTGTCGAGGTTGACGGTTAAGTTTGCTTTATTAAGATTGTTTAATAACGCTTCCAAGTGTTCCAAGTGTGCTTCGATGCTGTTGGAATAACATAGACAATCATCTACGTATATTATTGTATTCTTTTTAATTTCATCTTCTAATGCTACATCTAATCCTCGTGTCAGCGCCGCAGAACTGGTACCGAGTCCGAACGGTGTCACTGTGAACCGGTAGCACTTGCCCTCATACATGAATGCTGTAAAGTTCCGGCATTCCGGTTTTAATGGAACTTGCCAAAAACTGCTGGATAGATTGACTGTCGATAGGTATCGCATTTCACCACATCTCGCTAATATTTCATTTATCGGGGAAACGCTTTCGTAATCTGGTATAGTCACACTGTTCACTTTTCTTGCGTCAAGGCACAGGCGAACTCTTCCATCCTTTTTGATAACCGTGACGAGTGGATTGACGTACGGGCTGTTACAGCGTTCAATAACCCCGTATTGCAGCATCCGGTTGATCTCCTCATCCATCTTGTCCTTGTAGGCAAGCGGCACAGGCCAACCTCTTTGAAAGTAAGGCGTCCTGTCCGTAACCTGAAATTCGTGTGAGTACCCTTCTATTCTTCCTGGGCATTCCCTGAATACATTCCTGTTTCTTATTAATATTTCCTTCAGACGTTCCAATATACCTTCATCCTTACAATCTATATTTTCTATCTTCTCGTCGATGCACCGCAGGATCTCTTCCTCCTCTTCACTATTCAGCAATTCAATATTCATGATTGGTACAGCGTACTCCTCTTCATCAGCTTTATTTTTTAATTCAATTCTTCTATTTCCAATGTCGATGCGATATCCCATTTCTTGTAAGAAGGTTATTCCTAGTATACAAGGTTTAATAAGTTCTGGTATGATTAAGAATACACACTCGTTTTTAACACCGTCAATTTCAATATCACATAGTATTTGTTTTCTAATTAGTTTCGACTTATTCCCTACAGCACTTACAATAAGAGTATTTGTCATTGGAAATATTTCATAAGGCTCGATGTTCTTCTTGTTATTGTTGAACCAGGCTTCTGATAAGCCATTGATCACGCTACCGGTATCAACTAAAGCCGGTACGGTAATACCATTATTAATTTTAATGATTATTTCTGGGCACTTTAAAATTTGTTTGACAATTTCTTCATTTTCTTCTTGTAGTAATTCGCTTCTCAAATCTGGTAACAAAATATTTACATTGTTGGACGAGCCGGGGTTACCTAAAATGGCTATCTCATTCACTGCACTGGGGTATTTTTTGTTGTTGTTGTTGTCGCTGCCACCTCCCTTTTGAGTAGCGTCATTGACCGCGCCACTTGCATTCACACCTCGGCCAGTAAATTCTACAGTGTTTACGGTGTTGACAAACTGTTTATTGTCATAACGGTTCCTTTGTGGCCGCTCATTCCAAACTCGTTTTGGGGTTGTTTCACTTTTGTTGTGAAAGTTCTCTCCCCGTCGACTGTGTAATCTGTCTCCGTCAGTAGGCCTGTACTGCAACCTTCGGTTGTTATCGTTACACGGTTGAATGTTTGTATATTCGGTGATTAGTGCTTCGAAATTCGGTATCGTCGTAATCCCGCGTGTGATCACGGCAAGTTGCAAATCCCCTCCAAAATGCCGAGCAATTTTTTTTATCAATTGACGATCGGTCAATGCGGGTGTCAATTGCCTGCTCTCCAATAAAATCCTCTCAATATATTATATGGCCGTAATTGGTCCGTTCCATTCATATCTTCCGTATTCGAGATTATCACGATTACTATCCTGACGTTCTTGTCCCCAATACTTCAGGGTAAACGCCTCTTTAAATTCTTCGAATGTGGATATTTGATTCCGAATCACGCGCCACCATATTCCTGCATCCATTTCTAAATGCTTGCCTATCCATTATCCATTTAATATCTTTATTGGAATAATATAACTCTTGGATTTCCGACAATTCCTTGAGGAGTTACATTGGGAATCTATCGGTTCCTTTGTATCTAAGCTTAATAAATAAGCTTAATAGGGTCCGTTGACCCTATTAATTGGTCCAGACTCACCTTCAATCAGCAGTCTCTGTAATCGTTCCAGGTGACACATTAATTCGTCTATACGGGTCGTCTTCTATCTGGAGTTTTCGACCAGCTTCAACTCCGTCGTTCTCTGTCTGCCGTTTACTTCTTCGATCTTCTGCTGTATAGCGTTGTTTGTATCTCCCTGCTCCTGTTGTTGTTGTCTTATAGTCTGATACAGTTCGGCTTTCAATTCCTCCTGCTTCTTGTAGTTGTCTTTAATATGCGTTTCTAGTTTGTTACTGACCTTTTTGATATTTGTTTGCGTATTTTGGGTAACGCTTTTCAATTATTGGCGGTCTGCTTCTCTTGTCTCCCGTATTTCTTCAAACTTATTGTTGGTGTCATCCTTCAATTCTTTTACGGCTTCATCCTGTTTCTTCTGGACTCCGCTTAATTTTTCGTCCCAAGTGCTCTTGTATTCACGCATTTCTGTGCGCATCTGCATGATCTGCTCGGCCACCTGTTGTGTTATTTCTTCTTTGTGTTTATCCAGCTTCTCGCTGAGTAATTTGTTGTTTTCCTCCAGCTTTTCGAACTTTTCACTAGTTTCTCTTCTGGCTTCCTCAAATTTCTCACTAATTACTCTAATTTGTCATTAGTTTCTCTTATAGTTTCTTCGAATTTTTCATTCTGCTTGCGCATGAAGTCCATTAATGAATGTAACGTTACTTCTTCTTGCGATTGGGACATCTGTCCCCGCGTCCTAACTTCCTGCGTCTCTTCAACCGTATTTGATTCGATCGGCGAGTTCTCATCTTCGGTATCGGGCACACCTTGTTGGTTATTTACTTCGAAGTTCATGCTGTAGGAGCTACTAGCCATTTTTGCCTTTTTGCTTCACGTGAGCATCCAGTCAAACCAGCTTTACACTAAAGATTCTTATTCTAATTTCACGTTAATCTACCTAATCTACCTACTGCCTGCTCTTTTGCCCCACGTTGGGCGCCATAATATTTAACGATAATTATGCTAATTTATGCAAAATTTAATTATTCAATTAAATTATAATATGTGACTAGTTAATCTGATTATGCAAATATTATTAATCAATCTAATCACTGAATGTATCCATTACAAATTAGCATAAATAATGATACTCTATATTTAGTTGTTATTAAAACAATATAAGAAAATTTATCAAACAAATCAATTGACGTTAATGTCTTTTGATGTTAAGGTTTGGAACAATAATGAACGCATAAAATATATATAACAAATAGAATGCTTGTTTATTACACATTACTCAACTTAACTTCCGAAACACATATATAAATCATTACCTGAAAATACATTCAGAAACATATAAAACATAAATCACAATATAAATCTGTCTTCGTTGATGGCTGAAAACATAACATACAACATGACATAGATAAATATACACAAAACATAGACAAATCAAATATTATTCACCCTAAACTAATGCGTTCATTATGTGTCTCAGATGAGTAGCTTTTATATTCATAATATATTTTAACATTATCTTCACTAAATGATTATACAATTTCTCAAAGGTGTTGGTTTTTGGAAAAGAGACAGAGCAGCAGTATTATTACAATATTAAAATCATGAAGACTTAACTTGACATTTTAGAATATCCAATAATCCATCGGTGAAATTTCCTGCTTACTGGTGACTCCATGTGTGCTCGCTCCGTTGATTGGATGTTTTCACTATCACTTTGAAATTTGCGATGAGAATTCACTCGTGGCGTACGTGGTGTGGTGTTGATGTAACCCGTCCTTACTAACAGTTTATAGAGTTCTGTGTAGTGTAGATACAACCATCATTAGTGGGTTGTGTTCAAATAAAATGTCTATTACAAAGATGCTTCATCTAACTGTTCATGTTCTACTTAGCTTGGTCATGAATGTGCGTTATGTTATACACTTGTGTTTATGAATATTGAGTTCTCTTATCGTTCATGAGTCTGCGCAACAAGAATAATTAAGTCTGAATCAAGTTAAGTTTATGATACGAATCACAATGTCCGAAGTTGATACACAAAAGTTCTATTATTGAGATGTAACTTCACTTGTTAAAAGTTTCTAAGTTCCATAATGTCGAATAATGAATAATACTTTAAAGTTTATAGTACTGAACTCGAAAGTATAACGATACTTAGATAACTTCGCACGTTCAAAAGTTAAAGTAACTAAGTAAATAATCTGCGCAATACTGAGAAAATATTTTAAAAGACTGAGGAAAATTGTGTAGAACTGAGTTAATAAAACTGAGCACAAAATTTAATGAGACTGAGAGCCTCGTGTACTCTGAAAACGGTTTTCATCAAACGTTTTTTACCACAATGCAATCTTCTGCCTTCCACGCCTTCGGTTGATCCCGATAGGTTCCAGACTTACCCTCTCCTGGGTCACATGTTCCTTCCACTTTGATGATCTTTGGTTTTCGACTCTCTGATTTGCTCCCCTGGTTGTCACCATGACAACAGTCCTCTCCACTTTCTTCTTCGGAAGATGCTAACCTCTGGTTGGCTGTTGAACATCCCCTGAAGTACACAGCTAAGGACATCGCACTCTTTCTAAGAATATAAAGTAATTGTTCGCCTGTCTATCAAACCTTTGTTTCGTGAGATTCCCAAAGTTTGTTGTTACACCCTCGCTAAGAATCCGTTGCGTCCTGTTCATTTTTCAACTTCTACCCCGTTTTTTCTTCCAATTAATAACTTCTCGCTCGCCGTCACGTGTATTCAAGATGCTTTATTTTGACATTGGTTACTTGACATTTGACTAGTGTTTTTAATTATATATATCATGATCTAAAGAATTACATGAATCTTAAATCATACATGATATTATGTTACACGTTTTTACTATTTAGCTAGTTGGACTGGCTTCGCGGGACAATCACCTAATACATGTGCTTCCCCTCAGCCATCTAACTGTCAACATTACTTCTACATTCCTGCGTAACTTGTACTTCTTCCGCTAGCTCATAGTACTTCTTGATTTATCGAATATTAAATTTTCCTCGCACCTTACTGTTGTCGTCCCAGTCAAGAAACTCATACGTGGCGTCTCCAAGGATTCGGTTAATTCTATATGATCCGGAAAAAAATTCAAAGAATTTATCAATCTTCTTCAGTGTAGCGTCAGATTGATAATAATTTCTTATCAATACTTTGTCGCCAATTGCGAATTTCGTAATCTTCTTAATTTCATTGCTGCGTTTTACATGTTTTCTCTCTTTTCTTTAATTTTTACAAATATATTGCTATTAATTTTTCCTTTAATATCAATAACTTCTTTATCTAAGCATTTTTTCCATGCTCGAGTTGGTTTTTTACCTAGGTGTGCTTTATGAGGAGTTATTTCGATTGTCTCATGATACACTTCGTTTATGCATGCCTCAATTGTTCTCACGTACTGTGACCACTTGGTTTGTTGATCATGTACGAAAATCCGAAATAGATTGCCAAGCTGTCGGTTGATCCTTTCGGCTAGGTTGGCACAAGGATTCCGTATCGCTATATATTTCGGCTGTATATTTAATTCTTTTAGTCCATTGACCCATTTCTTTGAGGTGAATTGAGTCCCGTTATCGGTCAGAATAGCCTTCGGTGACCCAAATTCCTCGCAGTAAGACTTCACCCTTCGTAATGTCGTGGTAGTCGTTGCTCTCCGCAGCGTAAACAACTTGACATATTTTGTGAAGTTGTCCACTATCACAAGTAAATGTTTGACACCTCCTGCTCCCGGAAGGGACCCATAGTAATCTGCGCTGATAAGATCTCCTTTCGCCGCAGGTACTACAGCTCTAGTCCCTCCAAATAACATTTTGTTATTAGTGTCCTTGCACTTCTGGCAAGTGTCACACGTTCGAATGTAAGCCTTTACTTTCTTCAACATCTGATCAAATGTAAAGTGCTCTTGCAACATTTTTATGCACTTTTTTGTTCCCAGATGTCCATACATCCGATGAATCTCCGCAATTAAATTATCATATACATTACTAGGTACATACAACTTCCATTCATTTCGTTGTCGTCTATACAACTTATTACTAATATACTTATAAAATTTGCTTAGCTCTTGACCTAAATTTTCGTCCTTAATCTTGTCAATAATTAATTTAAGCTTATTGTCATCAAGCTGGTGTCTCCCAATGCCATTGATGATCTTGCTTACATCATGGTTCATTTTAATAATTAAATGGTTGATTAGGTATTCAAGCGTGTCGTCATTGACTTCGTCAGGTTTGGTCGTGGGAATTTTATTACAGTCTCCACAAATAAATTTTTGACTCTCTGAAAACAATCATTTAACACGGGCGTCAAAGAAAACTTCCATCCTTTCTTTAATAACTCGTGCAACGGTTGAGTCGTCTCTGCGTACTTACTCGTAAAGCGATTGTAGAAGTTAGTAAGACCTAAGAAGCCTTTTAATTGTTTCTGGTTCTTGGGCGTAGGGAATTTCATGATGGCTTTTACCTTGTCTTCTGTTACTTGGATTCCCCGTGTCGTTAATCGGTATCCAAGGTACGAGATCTCCTGCCAGAAAATTTGTGATTTGTCGAGGTTGACGGTTAAGTTTGCTTTATTAAGATTGTTTAATAACGCTTCCAAGTGTTCCAAGTGTGCTTCGATGCTGTTGGAATAACATAGACAATCATCTACGTATATTATTGTATTCTTTTTAATTTCATCTTCTAATGCTACATCTAATCCTCGTGTCAGCGCCGCAGAACTGGTACCGAGTCCGAACGGTGTCACTGTGAACCGGTAGCACTTGCCCTCATACATGAATGCTGTAAAGTTCCGGCATTCCGGTTTTAATGGAACTTGCCAAAAACTGCTGGATAGATTGACTGTCGATAGGTATCGCATTTCACCACATCTCGCTAATATTTCATTTATCGGGGAAACGCTTTCGTAATCTGGTATAGTCACACTGTTCACTTTTCTTGCGTCAAGGCACAGGCGAACTCTTCCATCCTTTTTGATAACCGTGACGAGTGGATTGACGTACGGGCTGTTACAGCGTTCAATAACCCCGTATTGCAGCATCCGGTTGATCTCCTCATCCATCTTGTCCTTGTAGGCAAGCGGCACAGGCCAACCTCTTTGAAAGTAAGGCGTCCTGTCCGTAACCTGAAATTCGTGTGAGTACCCTTCTATTCTTCCTGGGCATTCCCTGAATACATTCCTGTTTCTTATTAATATTTCCTTCAGACGTTCCAATATACCTTCATCCTTACAATCTATATTTTCTATCTTCTCGTCGATGCACCGCAGGATCTCTTCCTCCTCTTCACTATTCAGCAATTCAATATTCATGATTGGTACAGCGTACTCCTCTTCATCAGCTTTATTTTTTAATTCAATTCTTCTATTTCCAATGTCGATGCGATATCCCATTTCTTGTAAGAAGGTTATTCCTAGTATACAAGGTTTAATAAGTTCTGGTATGATTAAGAATACACACTCGTTTTTAACACCGTCAATTTCAATATCACATAGTATTTGTTTTCTAATTAGTTTCGACTTATTCCCTACAGCACTTACAATAAGAATATTTGTCATTGGAAATATTTCATAAGGCTCGATGTTCTTCTTGTTATTGTTGAACCAGGCTTCTGATAAGCCATTGATCACGCTACCGGTATCAACTAAAGCCGGTACGGTAATACCATTATTAATTTTAATGATTATTTCTGGGCACTTTAAAATTTGTTTGACAATTTCTTCATTTTCTTCTTGTAGTAATTCGCTTCTCAAATCTGGTAACAAAATATTTACATTGTTGGACGAGCCGGGGTTACCTAAAATGGCTATCTCATTCACTGCACTGGGGTATTTTTTGTTGTTGTTGTTGTCGCTGCCACCTCCCTTTTGAGTAGCGTCATTGACCGCGCCACTTGCATTCACACCTCGGCCAGTAAATTCTACAGTGTTTACGGTGTTGACAAACTGTTTATTGTCATAACGGTTCCTTTGTGGCCGCTCATTCCAAACTCGTTTTGGGGTTGTTTCACTTTTGTTGTGAAAGTTCTCTCCCCGTCGACTGTGTAATCTGTCTCCGTCAGTAGGCCTGTACTGCAACCTTCGGTTGTTATCGTTACACGGTTGAATGTTTGTATATTCGGTGATTAGTGCTTCGAAATTCGGTATCGTCGTAATCCCGCGTGTGATCACGGCAAGTTGCAAATCCCCTCCAAAATGCCGAGCAATTTTTTTTATCAATTGACGATCGGTCAATGCGGGTGTCAATTGCCTGCTCTCCAATAAAATCCTCTCAATATATTATATGGCCGTAATTGGTCCGTTCCATTCATATCTTCCGTATTCGAGATTATCACGATTACTATCCTGACGTTCTTGTCCCCAATACTTCAGGGTAAACGCCTCTTTAAATTCTTCGAATGTGGATATTTGATTCCGAATCACGCGCCACCATATTCCTGCATCCATTTCTAAATGCTTGCCTATCCATTATCCATTTAATATCTTTATTGGAATAATATAACTCTTGGATTTCCGACAATTCCTTGAGGAGTTACATTGGGAATCTATCGGTTCCTTTGTATCTAAGCTTAATAAATAAGCTTAATAGGGTCCGTTGACCCTATTAATTGGTCCAGACTCACCTTCAATCAGCAGTCTCTGTAATCGTTCCAGGTGACACATTAATTCGTCTATACGGGTCGTCTTCTATCTGGAGTTTTCGACCAGCTTCAACTCCGTCGTTCTCTGTCTGCCGTTTACTTCTTCGATCTTCTGCTGTATAGCGTTGTTTGTATCTCCCTGCTCCTGTTGTTGTTGTCTTATAGTCTGATACAGTTCGGCTTTCAATTCCTCCTGCTTCTTGTAGTTGTCTTTAATATGCGTTTCTAGTTTGTTACTGACCTTTTTGATATTTGTTTGCGTATTTTGGGTAACGCTTTTCAATTATTGGCGGTCTGCTTCTCTTGTCTCCCGTATTTCTTCAAACTTATTGTTGGTGTCATCCTTCAATTCTTTTACGGCTTCATCCTGTTTCTTCTGGACTCCGCTTAATTTTTCGTCCCAAGTGCTCTTGTATTCACGCATTTCTGTGCGCATCTGCATGATCTGCTCGGCCACCTGTTGTGTTATTTCTTCTTTGTGTTTATCCAGCTTCTCGCTGAGTAATTTGTTGTTTTCCTCCAGCTTTTCGAACTTTTCACTAGTTTCTCTTCTGGCTTCCTCAAATTTCTCACTAATTACTCTAATTTGTCATTAGTTTCTCTTATAGTTTCTTCGAATTTTTCATTCTGCTTGCGCATGAAGTCCATTAATGAATGTAACGTTACTTCTTCTTGCGATTGGGACATCTGTCCCCGCGTCCTAACTTCCTGCGTCTCTTCAACCGTATTTGATTCGATCGGCGAGTTCTCATCTTCGGTATCGGGCACACCTTGTTGGTTATTTACTTCGAAGTTCATGCTGTAGGAGCTACTAGCCATTTTTGCCTTTTTGCTTCACGTGAGCATCCAGTCAAACCAGCTTTACACTAAAGATTCTTATTCTAATTTCACGTTAATCTACCTAATCTACCTACTGCCTGCTCTTTTGCCCCACGTTGGGCGCCATAATATTTAACGATAATTATGCTAATTTATGCAAAATTTAATTATTCAATTAAATTATAATATGTGACTAGTTAATCTGATTATGCAAATATTATTAATCAATCTAATCACTGAATGTATCCATTACAAATTAGCATAAATAGTGATACTCTATATTTAGTTGTTATTAAAACAATATAAGAAAATTTATCAAACAAATCAATTGACGTTAATGTCTTTTGATGTTAAGGTTTGGAACAATAATGAACGCATAAAATATATATAACAAATAGAATGCTTGTTTATTACACATTACTCAACTTAACTTCCGAAACACATATATAAATCATTACCTGAAAATACATTCAGAAACATATAAAACATAAATCACAATATAAATCTGTCTTCGTTGATGGCTGAAAACATAACATACAACATGACATAGATAAATATACACAAAACATAGACAAATCAAATATTATTCACCCTAAACTAATGCGTTCATTATGTGTCTCTGATGAGTAGCTTTAATATTCATAATATATTTTAACATTATCTTCACTAAATGATTATACAATTTCTCAAAGGTGTTGGTTTTTGGAAAAGAGACAGAGCAGCAGTATTATTACAATATTAAAATCATGAAGACTTAACTTGACATTTTAGAATATCCAATAATCCATCGGTGAAATTTCCTGCTTACTGGTGACTCCATGTGTGCTCGCTCCGTTGATTGGATGTTTTCACTATCACTTTGAAATTTGCGATGAGAATTCACTCGCGGCGTACGTGGTGTGGTGTTGATGTAACCCGTCCTTACTAACAGTTTATAGAGTTCTGTGTAGTGTAGATACAACCATCATTAGTGGGTTGTGTTCAAATAAAATGTCTATTACAAAGATGCTTCATCTAACTGTTCATGTTCTACTTAGCTTGGTCATGAATGTGCGTTATGTTATACACTTGTGTTTATGAATATTGAGTTCTCTTATCGTTCATGAGTCTGCGCAACAAGAATAATTAAGTCTGAATCAAGTTAAGTTTATGATACGAATCACAATGTCCGAAGTTGATACACAAAAGTTCTATTATTGAGATGTAACTTCACTTGTTAAAAGTTTCTAAGTTCCATAATGTCGAATAATGAATAATACTTTAAAGTTTATAGTACTGAACTCGAAAGTATAACGATACTTAGATAACTTCGCACGTTCAAAAGTTAAAGTAACTAAGTAAATAATCTGCGCAATACTGAGAAAATATTTTAAAAGACTGAGGAAAATTGTGTAGAACTGAGTTAATAAAACTGAGCACAAAATTTAATGAGACTGAGAGCCTCGTGTACTCTGAAAACGGTTTTCATCAAACGTTTTTTACCACAATGCAATCTTCTGCCTTCCACGCCTTCGGTTGATCCCGATAGGTTCCAGACTTACCCTCTCCTGGGTCACATGTTCCTTCCACTTTGATGATCTTTGGTTTTCGACTCTCTGATTTCCTCCCCTGGTTGTCACCATGACAACAGTCCTCTCCACTTACTTCTTCGGAAGATGCTAACCTCTGGTTGGCTGTTGAACATCCCCTGAAGTACACAGCTAAGGACATCGCACTCTTTCTAAGAATATAAAGTAATTGTTCGCCTGTCTGTCAAACCTTTGTTTCGTGAGATTCCCAAAGTTTGTTGTTACACCCTCGCTAAGAATCCGTTGCGTCCTGTTCATTTTTCAACTTCCACCCCGTTTTTTCTACCAATTAATAACTTCTCGCTCGCTGTCACTCTGAGTTGCCTCCACGATTTCTCGTCGTAAATATAAGTTGTCACTCTGGCGTTGTTTTCATGCTGTGCGACATGGTCGTATGTATTCACTGGGTATTCGCTGTATTGTCTCTGTACTATCGAGACTTTCTAAATCCTTTGTCAGTGAGTATCCAGTATCACTTTTCTTACGTTCACACGTGTTGGCTTAACCCTACAGCGTCCCCTCGTTACAATTTCTGCGTACTTGTGTCACTGGACTCTGCTCTTTGTTCGGTTTGTTATTATGTCGTAAATTTGAGTTGAGTTTGGTCTGTCAAAGTCGATCCCAATTTCCTTTGTTGCGTTAAGTCAAACGTTGTCTTATTGTCTCGTAGCTGGCGACGGAGTGACGAATTGCCTTTATTTATTGCTCTGGTCTGGATTGGTGACCTGACTGTGTGAGAATGCACTGCTCGATCAGAAAATTTATAAATTTGAAAATTTTTGACCGCTATAGTACTTAGAACCAACTGAATCTTGTAACTGTACTTTGACACTTTCACAGTTTGAAGTATTAACGTCGTTAACTTTTCTGTATTTATCAACAGTCTCGTCGCTAACAACATCCATTTTATGATCGCAAGTTGATTCCTTGTTAACTCTAATATTTTGACACTCATGGTTTGATTTTCCTTGAATAAAAGACTTCATAAACTCTTTAGAACTTGTTGTAGCTCTTAATCTTACTTCCCTCCTCTTCCGTAACTGGGCGCCACTGAGTTTACTTCGTTTCATATTAACTTCAAATAAAATTCAAAAAAATTGATTTTCAATAATTGTATTAGTATGATGACGTATACGTGAAGTATTATAGATATAGCCACAAGACGCACAAACCAAAAACAAACCGCACACTCAAGATACTCATAAACAACTGATAATCAACACGTTTGCTGCGTTAAACCGGGAGAAGTAAACATACGTAGCCCATGTAACGTTTTTTATTTTACAAATAATACATTCGTCTGTATACAAATAACAATGAATAATATCTACACAAAGCTAATACTGTATGATTATCAGTTTTCCTTTGCGGCACAACAACTCACTACAAAGTCGCAAAAAATATTGGAGACAGCAAATGAGTACAAAGAGCATGAACACTGATAAAACACCATACTGACTTAATGTCTACTCATCACTCGCACGCAAGATAACAAAACTCAATTAAAACAGCATGCACTGTTTAGAAACACCGAGATAAGAGACCGCGTAGACTAAACATCTGTCGCCAAGTAAAGCATAATGAACACGGAGAATGGAATACTGTATTGTACAGAGAGGGACAAAGAGCCTTTATTACAGCGCAATTTGTAATAGACTAATACTGTTTATTACGCAAGGTATGACAACAGCAAGCTGGCTGGTTATGCTTCTTTATGAAAGGAATAGTCATATCAAAGAAACAAGTTGTTTGTACTTTTATAAACTGAAAACAATTTTTTCAAGTCTACGCTCACACTTTGGCGCCCTCCTGGCTATGACGCCCGGGGCGGTTGCCCCCTTCCCCCCCCCCCCAACAACGCCTCTGTATATGTATTGTGTACTGTCTGGCCACGATTCGATGATCGAGCATTGTGTAAGGTGGGAGAAGCATTGCCGGGTACTATGGTAGGCTAAGTGGGGGTAAACCAAACGGCTAGTATACATATTTCACCCTACCTCGCATACAAGCGCTGCGTGGTGGGGGAGAGCAGCTTCGATCATCCAGTCGCGGCCAGACAGTACTACGTTATCCGCAACACAGAAGTAGTTTGTTGTTAAAATTCCTTCCCGTGCTGTTTGGCCGTAATCCAACGTTTTCTGCAAAACCAGACGTTTCGGCAGTGCCATCGACTGCCATCATCAGTGAAAATCGAGTGCGCTAACGTGAGGTGGTATACGTTAGTGACCGTGGTTTAGACTGAAGAAATAAGTAGAAATAAATAGTTTCTATGGAAATATTTCATTTCGAAAGTGATTTTAAATATAAATCTTAGAACACGGAAGTCATGTATGGTTCTTCATAGCATTTACCTTATTTCTTCCGTCGTGTGACTTCGTGTTGCTTTCGATTTGTTTAACGCGTTTCGAAACATATGTTTCGTCTTCAGAAATAAATAAAAATTCACTCTTAGCGAGGTCGTTACATATTAAAATTGCAAATATTGGAAAACGATTCCACACATATCGCGTTACATGAGTGCGCACTCGAGTCGGACCGATCGGACACTCAACATCGGTCCGACTCGAGTGCGCACTCATGTAACGCGGATTATGTGTGGAATCGTTTTCCAATATTTGCAATTTTAATATGAAACGACCTCGCTAAGAGTGAATTTTTATTTATTTCTGAAGATGAAACATATGTTTCGAAACGCGTTAATCAAATCAAACGCAACACGAAGACACACGACGGAAGAAATAAGGTAAATATTATACAGATTTTGTCAATAAGTGACTTGGATAGCAATTCAAACATGTCTTTCAAGTTCTTCATAGCGATATTCACTATTGAAATGGCTTCTTTGATAGTGTTTTTTGTGGAAATAAAGTGAAACAAAAGGAAAATAGAGATTTTTTAGTTGGAGAAAAACACATCTAAGTGCGAGTTATCTTTTCGCCGCCATTTTGCAAGGCTTTATCAAACCAATACTTGTTTAAGGATAGCCCAGCTTCATCTTCATGAAAATGGCTGTCCTTATTCTGCAACTGACATGTTCCTCTATTCGCCATTATATCTTGGAAGGATTGAGATATCTTGCTTGGCGAAGTTCAGACCGGTTGTTGATGCTAATAAATAAAACGTATTCAAAGTTGACACGTTGACAGCGAGATTGTACTTCTGTGGTGTCATCTTGGGGTGTGTATGTGTCTTAATCTTGCAAGAATATATTTCTTTAAGTTTCTTCAAGTTATACACAATTCGCTAGCTTAAAATACCTATAGGCATAAAAAATCTTCACAAGATGTTATCTATACGAAGCCCTATAAAATGAAAATTGAAGTAACTTAACTGAACAGCGAAGATTCACATTTTTTTGTTACACACAGTCACCGTGTATAATATATAATAAATCTCTAGTTGTCGCAGTCTTCTAGTTCAATAGTTTCTGTTCGCATGATTCCGAAAAAGTAGCAAGTTAGGAGTTATAATTTGAAATGGTGACTATTGTACCCTTATGAATAACGAAAAAATGACTTAATATGTGTATGTATTTAGAATATCGAGAACAGAACATTAAAAATATGAAAATTATCAGTTTAATCACATGGATGATTTCTCCTGTCAGACTAACGCTCAAAGTAGTCACACTTAGACAAAGGTGCTTAGCGGAAAGAGTTGTTATTATGCATACGTGAACTGTCGAAATCAAAAGTTTTAACAAAATGTGATGATGTTTTAAATAAATTTGTGTTAGTGGTTATAATCACAAACAGAAATTTCGCTGTTGCAAACAACTGTATAAAATTTACCGATTAGCGCTTTCGAGGCCTACAGCTCATCACCAGATCGGAAATATGATGATTATGGTGATTAAATCAGTTATCTACTATCTGATAAGGAGCTGTGAGGCTCAAAAGCGCTAATCAGAAATTGTTGCATTAAGCTACTTATTTTTTACTTTAATTTACAGTCTTTATAATATAGGCTAGTTTTATGAAAGATACATTGTAACTTAAACTGCATTCAAAGCAAAACGTTAACATTTTATTTGATAATTTCTTTGGCTTTCAGTTATGATACATTAGATACTAGCTGGATACCCGTGCTTCGCTACGGTGATTATCAGAAAAAAAAAACAGAATGTAAAATCAGAAAATAGAAATAGGTTATTTGTGAAGCCGGTATTTTGAAACTAAGAGAAACTAAGCTATTTAAGCTCGATCCATTTGAAGATGATCAAGCTTGAAGATGATCAATATGATCAAGCTTGATCAATCAACTATTAAAACTTTAAAATTAATGAGTTGTTAAAAATGACGCTGTATTATTTAGTTAGAGAGGGTAAGCTAAGTTTCTGTTAGAGATTAAGCCAGTCCTTTATTGTAAGTCTAACAACAATAAAATAGATGGGCTTAACCCCTTTGATCCCTCCACCACCTCTGTTTTTTTGTTCTACGTAGTCAGGCTAATAACTTGCTTAGCATATACTTTCAGTTGCTCCCTCAGATTAGGTTATCAGGACCTCCCTGTAAACAACATTCCTGGTTTTTCTCTCTGGCTGGAGGATGACCAGGATGTCAGGTGAACTGACTCTGGAGAACGCCACGTACAACTGGCCATGGGAGAAACAGTCACTCTTCAGACCCACACCAGCCACTATCAAACTCTGCTCCTGTGCCTTATCATGGCGTCCTGCAGGAAGGTTTACAACTAAAAAAGCGGCATTATCAGTGTTGCGGTTTTCGCGTTTTTTCGCGGTTAGGCGTTAAAGTTTTCCAAACCCTTTCTTAGCGAGCACCTAGAAGCCAAGAGGAACATACATGCCGAACTTCAAGTTTGTAGACTTTATAGTTATGGAGATTTCGTGATGAGTGAGTGTACAGTATAAGTGAGTGAGTGGTATTTGGCTTTATATATATAGAAGATAGGCCTACATATAGGTGCTGTGTTTCACCAGCAATGAACCATTCGTAGTACAATCGAAACAGGATTTATTTTGTTTACTTGAACGTTTTTCGTATGCAACTGGCCAAACATAGTCTCCGTACCCTGTTCGGAATATATGTGCCGAACTTAGAACTCAAAATATACTCTCAACGCCACATAGCAAGGAATAGAGGGACAGGGTGAACTTTTTCTCGATTATTTTCGCGCCTCCTCGTGGTTATAGGTTAGATAAAAAATACTGTTTTAGTAACTCCCCAAAAGCCTAAGGAAAGTAAAAAAATAAACATTAGACTTCCAGGAAACGTACAGGTGAAAAAAGCTGCATTATCGGTGTCACGGGTTTTAGCGGTTTTCGCGTTTTTTCGCGGTTAGGCGTAAAAGTTTATGTTTTACGCCAAACCCTTTCTTAGCGAGCACCTAGAAGCCAAGAGGAACATACGTACCGATCATGAAGTTTGTAGGCTTTATCGTTATGGAGATTTCGTGATGCGTGAGTGTATGAATCAGTGAGTGGTATTTGGCTTTTACATATTGTATACTAACCGTTATCTCTCCCGTTGAATTCTGAAGCCTAACTGTTGGGATCGCCAATTTGTATACTAACTGTTTACGGGGTTTTTGTTTTTACTGGGGTTCTATCTTCCCGTTTATTTTGTTTTAAATTTCAATAACTTTTAGTTTAGTTTATTATTTTTATTGATTTATTTATTTCAATTCAATCTAGCATTGAATCCAACGTAAATAAATCCGGTTAATGCACTGGAAATTAGTTAGCGAAGTAGTTTTCAACTTCGGTGAATGTATTTTTAAAATTGTTGTTCTTCCGTCGTCTTGACGAAATGGTGACGTAGGTTCCACACTGAAAGCATAAATATTTTTCAAGAACAATCACTTACTTGTGGTGAGTCTTGTCGGTCTTGCAGGGTCGATGTAGCAATCTAATCTGTAGATTGACTTACCGCTGCGTATCGAGCTATCCAATGAGAGTCGTGCACCTGTTCTGAAATCTATTCTATGAAATGAACTAACTGACTCCGTGCTTTGTTCGTATAAAATAATAATTTATTCAGTTTAATATGCTCTTCAAAGATCTAAGGTATCATTAATTATTTCAATTCAAATTAAATAACATGAGTTGCTTGTTTTATAAAAATTTGTCTCAGGGTGGTAAAACTGATTTACAATATCAGTGTATGGCTAAATGCTTTTTGGTTAAAATTATTTAATCCACATGTGTGTGTGTGTGTGTGTGGGGGGGGGGTTCTTTTAGCTGGCAGAATACCAAATTATTGAATAGAACTCTTATTCTACCGTTATTAGGCAGTTTCAAAATGATTGCAGTTCGATCATCACTTAATAATTAACATTCAAAATTATAACCATGCCTGCTTTGGACATTTCAGGTTAACAAAATTATTAAACTCAATTGACAATAAATGATTTAAAGAACGTTTGTTAACGTTAAAATAACTCTTGATAAAACATTTAAAAATTGGACAATAAAATAATATGTTGAAACAGTGTTATTGA
Source organism: Magicicada septendecula (assembly GCA_034769895.1). Lineage (NCBI taxonomy): Eukaryota > Metazoa > Arthropoda > Insecta > Hemiptera > Cicadidae > Magicicada > Magicicada septendecula. The sequence goes on along the minus strand of CM068368.1, from coordinate 228,461,685 downwards.
ATCATTGTTTGTCTCTACAAAAAGGTAATTATTTTTTTTTTTTTTTTTATAATTGCTAAACTGCTATAATTGTTTTTATTATTTAGACAAAGCTTTTCGTCATTACTGACATCTTCAGGTCTTAAACATCTTCAGGTCTTAAACGTTGTTTAAGACCTGAAGATGTCAGTAATGACGAAAAGCTTTGTCTAAATAATAAAAACAATTATAGCAGTTTAGCAATTCTATAAAAGAAAAGTAAGGATGGCTGCTAATTTAAACAATACGAAGAATAAAAAGGTAATTGCATAGTTGCAAGTATTCATGTAGCTTGACAACCTTAGTTTCTTATCCATAGTAAACATAAACATTGAAATAGTTATAGTAGTAGACTCTTCCTAAATTACAAAACATAAATAACATTGAAATTTTCCATTAGCTTTCGTTAATTGTTCATCCGGTTGACAATTCTCAATCATTTATGAATGATGGTTGGTTTGACCTATGTTTAATAAATAACAACTTTAATTAGGTGTGGTTATGTCACACTAAGTATTCATACATAATAATTGATTGAGTGTTTGAAAAATTCTTAACAATAGAATATTCAAAATAAGTTGAGGATTGCCTTTAATACTGTTGAATGAATAATATTGATAATACACCTTAACCTATATGCTTTATTTACACGCATTATTGGAATGCGGTTCGATTATATCGTTTCTCAAATTCTTAATTAAATATGAAAAATCACTGTACTCCCTTCATATTTTAAATTAAATCCCGGAATTGCTCTGGATTATACACTGAGCAATCCTTATTACGCACTGTTACACTTAAAACACCTTCGATACTACAGTATTTATGTTAGCACAAATTGAGGTTAGGTTGCCTTGTTTACAACGGTGACGCGCACAAATCATATGCACAGCTGTTTCTTTACGCTGACGATTAGCCATCTGCCTTCCTCTGAAGTTGATTATAAAGTGTCGGGAACACGCATCTCATTCTGCCGTTTCGTCTTGTGATCGTTGAAAATTTTGCTAATTTCTTGGATCTGATTGGTTGACGATCTTTAATTTGATGCACATACCCCCTTCGTGCATTATTTTAATTGTTGTTTTTAGCGTGGGGTGTTTGGTGTGGAGATTATAAACATTTGCTCGATTTGACATAAATATCTTATACTTTTAATAACTTTTTTATTACAGCATAGGTCTGAAATCTAAGCGTATCACTGTATTGGTAACACTCGGCTCTTTATTTTGAGTCCACTCATGGTGTGCTTTGGTCCATTATTAAGGGAGTTAATGTTTGAGATTATCACATTTCACTATTCACTATTAATTGTATTTATTCTTAGATTAAAACTATTCAATGGCACTCATACCTACTTGTGGGCATGCTTTCCAAGTCCTCTCACACTTCTTACATACTTGTTACTTAAATCTAATGACAAAACATATAGCTTATGTTAACATTGCCTTAGCCTATGTGTCTATTACTTGTATTTACATATTATTTATAATCAAAGGTATTTGGGTACCTTCTGTATGACCCCAGTTGTAAACAATAAGTGGTTTCAACTACTGTGAGCCTTTGTTAGTGGGAATCTATTGTTATTCCTTGGTATTTCTGTTACTAATGTGAGCTCTATATTGTACTATGAGGTGCACATTTATTTTCATTCTTATTTGGTATTCTTTTGTCCTTTCATATTATTAGAATAGTTTAACAATAGTAGTATCTTGATAATGAGACTAGTGTTTTTAATACATTAGCCTATTCCTTAGCATATAGTATTGGACAACAGTAATTACACCTGGTGTCACATGACAGGTGTCATTAATTATTCTTATTATACATTATTTCCTTGCTTATAATACTCTTAAACTATTACAATAGTGCTATTATATCTTACTTGTGGTATCGGTATTAGTCTGTTACTTCTATTTGGCATTACCATGTGGATTTGTTTAGGTTTCATATAGTGAATCTCATTTTGGCTGGTTTTGGTTCACTTCATTTACTTAAATTCTTATATAAAACTCATTTTTGGTATCTTATATTGGTATGTGTAGAAAGCTTATTATTTCTACTTGATTTAAGGTACAAAACATTTTAGTTTAGGTAGGTTTTCCCTACTAATAAATATGAACTTAGGTGAACAGTACCTGTATCTTAGGTTATGTGGTTTCCTTATTTTTAGCAACAATGCATGTGTTAAGTTGATACAAATTTACATTTTTTTTACCTTATTTTTTCAAGTCTAGTTTTATTAATGAAAACTGGTAATTTATTAGTCATTTCTTTTTCTTATCTTACATGATTGTTTGATTATTTGACTAACATTTGTTAATATTATGAGACAATTTTAATACTCCTTTATATTACATTTATTCTGTCCATAACATGTCATTATGCTTGTATTACAGCTTTCTTTAAATTAACAGTATTGTTACTTCCATTCTTTTTATAATATAGGATGTCCTACTCATTTACAATATCATCAGTTGTATATTGGTCATCTTATTTAGTCAGTTGTTGTCTATCTCTTCAATCTGTAAGTTTTCCAGTTATTGTTCATACGGGTAAGATGTTAATTTATAGTTGACTGGCTCTTGGAATCTATATTTTATGCCATGGTTATTAGGTGTCTTCCTCGTAGTATGTTTCTTCCTTGTTTTCATTTGTTCCTTACTGACCGAAAACTATTGGGTTGTTGGTTCCTGTGTTACAATCATTGTTTGTTGCATCTTCTTTCTTCTTATAATGTTATTACATTTTTAGTTACCATTAGTTTTATTAACTCTTGTGTTGTGAGTTTATTCTTGGTGATTAGTTGCTCATGTAGTTTCATTCTTGGCATTCTAGATTAAACACTTGGTGTGCCTCTTTGACTCAATTATTCTGACATGTGTTAATATTTTGTGTTACTGAAATATTGGGCTCATATGTCTCGTTACAATATATAGATTTGTTTTCACAGAAAGTAAAACAAAATTATATTGCTGTATATTAATGTTTTCGCGATTTGAAAATATTTTTAAAAATTATTAAAATTATCTTAACTAATAAAACTTTATGAACAACATAATAGTGGTAATGAAACAGCACATGTCATCGAGAATATGTGGAATTATTGGTGTGTATATGGGGAAGTGGAGGATTGTGTGTTACTGTCTGACTTGTGGATTAGTGTATGTTTATTTTAACCTAAACAAACAATGCACTTGTATTTGTTGTTTCGTATATAGTTCGAATGTAATCCCTGCTGATCACATTAAATAACGTCAAAATGATGACAGGAAATACTCATTCAAATTGTATTCACTCGACAGCACTTCCAAAACTGTCGTGTACCTGGCAACTTATTAGTCCACAACACAAACGATTGAAAATTATATCAGTTCCTAAGTTTTAATTTTAATTTAATAATACAAAATATGTTAGTGATAAGAATTAATGAAATTTATTCTTACATAAACTTGAGTCATTAAAAACAGACGAAATATTATTTTGTAATGTATTTAACATTATTTATCTCGTAATCTCCACCTCAAGCATTCACATTTTCTCCTGGGCATACTTTTAATGCAGTTGAATGCCTTTTTATTTAAACAATTATTATGTCTTAAATGCCTAATTGTTCTGGCAATGAGTCTTCTTATCATGCATGTTTTGTTTTCCTACTTCTCGTTTTAGATGGTCCCATACATTCTCAATTCGGTTGAGATCTGGTTATTTCCTGGCCAGTAAAAAAATTTTATTTCGATCGGGACAAGAAATGTTATTAAACTTTTGCGATTCGGTAGGGAGCTGATTTCTGTATGAATTGTTTATCTTCATTGTTGAGAAACCGTTCGTTTGGTTGTGGAATAAGTTTTATTTGAAGAACTCACATGTATTGTTTCTGTCATACCGTGCTTTGCACAGCATAAACCGACCACGTCCTTCAGAGTTGATGACTGACTGCACCATATCGATGTTGGTTGTTTGACAGTTTTTATTACACAGTGTTTCGGTGAACTGTTCTTTCAGTTACTGCTACGCCAGAATTGTTTATTTGTTTTGTAATAGTTGTATTATTGGCAGCCTTATTTTTTAAAATGATTTTTATTGATTTTCTGTAACTTTCTGGAGTGGTGTATTTCCTCTACCACATGCTCCTTTCCTCTTATTGCTGAGAGGAATGTTGTTAATTTCTTGTCAAAAACTGTCTAGAAAAGTTGCATTTTCTAGCAGTTTTGCAACGCTCTCCTTTAACGGTTTTGTGTGTGCGTGTGTGTGTGTTTGCAAATTAATTGGTATTAGGTACTTGCCGAACATATTAAACTTCAGTATTAACAAATGTTGATTATGAAATACTAAAGAATTTTTAATAACTACTGTGTTTTTAGTAGTTAATTTTTCAATACTTTAGAATATTTTTCAAATAAAACTATTAAAATGGGAACTTTATTGTCTCTAAAGTTGAAAAAATGAGTTATTAAGTTGTTTTTGTATATTACATTTATTTATTGATTTCGTTATCTGAGTTTAAGGTAACGTTAACAATGAAAAAAACTTTAATGAAATTATATTGAACAAAGCTGTCATTAGTACATTAAGTGAACTTATTTGTTATAAATTAATTAGTAACACTAATGAACAAAGGTAAATTCGAAACATTTTTATAGAGAACAGCGGTTACGATGGAATGCTGTTAGCCTATATGTGTAGCCCTACGCAGTTCTGACAACCACACGTGGAATCGGATAAAAGGTATAAAATCGGACACGTGGAATCTTTACAGTATTCTCTTACAATAGACCAAATAAATTAGAGTTAACGTGGATGACGAATGCCACGTTCCGTAAGAGACGGTTGCCTATATGGAATAAAGACAAGAAGTTTACGTTGTTGGTGTACATAATTGCGAGCCGAAACAAATTACTTTTGTATATCGTTATGCGCATGGACAGCGTTATGGATCGTTCGCACAAAGCAACTGGTGCACACTAGGATTTGTCCAATATCCAGAAGCCGGACATTGTTAGCTTAGAAAACGAAACATCAGTGGTTAAACCAAAAGGAAGACATATTAGAAGAGTTTATAATATCCGTGCTATTGGGCAGTGGTCGAATGGTTTGAGATGACATATTTTCTAGACGTTTCGGATACCCACCTTCTTCAGTAGTAAAAGTTTTAAAAAATTTCGACAGGAGATGGTAGGCCGAATGACTGAGGCGAAAGCAATATATTATAAACGCTTTTAATAATGACTCCGGCCGTGACAGCCCGGACAGGTTGGAAACGTATTGCTCCGCTTATACAGAAACACATGTTTGTCAGGTGTGCCTGAGTGATGTGTGTGTACGTGTGGTATAGAATGTTGTTTCTACAGTACTTCAACAATACGATGTAACATTAAAATTACAATAATAATAGTTTGGGTAATTCTAGGTTACATGCAACGTCTGAAGTCAAGGAGCCACAGTGAAAAGGTTACTCCTCAAATTCGGAACACCTTCATGTACTAATGTGTTCATGAAACTGTGGCACGCTTCTCTCCACTAATCAGATTGTCCGTCCCATTGCGGATGCGGCGTTGCTACAATTAGTACTCATGTAGGCCTACTGCAACTAACTTATCACTTTCAATCAACCCGACTCGTCGTGTCGTCGTCGTTCTGCTGTTGGTGTAGGCCTTTGTTTAAGTGACATACAGAAACATGAATCACGCAACTACACTGGTGAAATTTAAAACTCATTCATGACTGATAATGGATGCTCTAACTGGCGACGATAACGGTTAAAGCGAGGCATATTTATTATATTACTGTATTACACTGAAATAATCTCTTACACCTTGTTTACTGGTAAAAATTCACTACCCCTGTTTAATATAAAATTTAGTTCACACTTGTAGGCATAGCAACATCAAATTGTATCTCTACATCCCAAGAGTTTTGATTTAATTCTCAAATTCTTGAGCTAATTAAGTCCGATCGTAACGACTATTAGCCAAAAAGTTTCTTCAGACTCAGTTCTCAATAAATTTTCTTTTCATTCTCCATTTAAAGATTAGGTAAATTTACCTGTTCCGACCCTTAATGTCTTACCTTTCATACCTTTTGGATTACTCTTCCAATAACTCTAGTTTCCTTACTCGTAAAAGGAAAGTAACTCTCAGCTTTCATGAAAGCCATCCACTTGGGCCTACTGAAGTTAATACGGTCGATAAATACACAAATATATTTTAGAGCTCTCTGTTTTCCATATTTCAGGAGCGATGTTCTCGTGCACACCTTCTTGCTCGCCACGTGAATTTTTCTAATTGGGAATTCTAATTTCTAATTTAGTAATCTTTAATGTAATGATTATATTATAATATTAATAATCTTTTATAGGCATATAATGTAATAATCGACTTTACACCTGTAACAATTTTTCTATTTGTAACAGGTTTCTGATTTCCTCCGATGAGTCAGTGCAGCCAAAACGTATTAGAACGTCAAAAAGCTCTATTCTTAAAGTTTTCTACTGTATTTCAAAACCTTTCTGAAGGTGTCGCAAACTAAAATTAGTTAACTTTATATCTACATCTATATACACCTATATATAGCCTTGCCACTGGAATTAAACATAAACATTACAGTGTTTATTACATTGCTATTTTATTGGATGTATATAATGTATAAATATAATACTTAATACATAATCAAGTGTAAATAAAAAAATATATTTTTTACAAACTTAAGTGCCTTTATTATGTTCAATCAAAAAATTACTCATTACATTAAGAATGTGGAAGAAGTGTGTAACTAAAACTTTTTTTTTAACCAGTCATATTTTTTACTTGAATGCACCTTTCTTATTGAAAAGTTCTTTTTATTTTTATTTTGTCAAAAAATTCATTACATTTAAGACCAAAATTTACTTTACACAGCATCAACGCACGCACTTTTGACTCCTGCATTAAAACTCTGTCATTCTCATCAATGAGAACACTCTACAGGAGCTGGTGTTCCAGGAAGACAAAAGATGTATTCAATTATCAGTCCACGATTGCTCATTGGGATGTCATTTTCCATAGCACGGCTGAAGAGCTGCAACCATTTTTCTTCACTCGATAGCTTTTTGTCTTTTTCTTTCTCTGTTTTCCAGGCTCCCATTTTAGAAGTCAAACTGTTCTTAGCAATAACAACTTCATCTGTATTTATCATGGCTTTACCAACATATTTGTTTATCTTTTCAGCTGTTCTTTCAATGCCGTCCCATAAGATTGTGTTTTCATTTACCCAGGTAAAATCGTGGGCATCCCAAAACTGTTTTTCCAAAGTTCTATCTAAGAAATACACCAACCTTAGAATGCCTTAAAGCCATTTTGAATGTTGGTATAATCCAACTGACCTTTTTATTGTAGTGTTTTCAAAATATTTTTTTCTCCAAAAGAAATAAAATTACAGTCTCTTCTCTCTCAACGTCAGTGGCACTGGATTTGTTTGTTCCATGGCTAAAATAGATTTGTTAAACATAGGTAGCTGGACATAAATAAACCATAGGTACAACTCGCCTCGTTCATCGTCAAAAAGTTTTTTATTAGAGCTGGGCACATTTCTTGTGAGATAAAATACTCTCTCAGTCCTTGGACAATTTGTAAAATTCTTTCCATTGTTGACGTCGGTGAAAGAAATCTTGTGTTTCCATGCTTCAAAACCCTACAGTATTCAATTTCTGCAGATTCGCAAACTTTTTAAAGCTGTGTCACACGTACAGTGTAGATGTGAAAGTGTTTGTACATTTAAACTACGTGGGCTTCCACTTCAATAGGAAGGACATCAACTGCAGTTTGAACAGAAGTGTGGACAATATGACCACCACAACTGATACCATTGATGGATCTACCTAGCTCATTCTTGATCAGAGTGAAAACGTTGTTTTCCCTCCTCTTTTCACTCCCCAAAGTTGGTATTGCAATTGTCACCACAAAACCCAATAATTTTTGTGCCAAGTTATTTTCTCTCATAACTGACAAAAGATGATTTGATAATATCTCTGCACTTTTACCTGGAACGGACTTAAAATCTAAAAGCTTAACCTGCGCCCCAGATTCTTGTTTGAAATAGCGCACAACAATAGGCACAATTTTTACTTCTTTCCTGTTTGAGGCATCCATACTTAGTGCAACAAAACTCGATTTTGCTAAATCACATGAATCTCCTCGAGTGCTAAAGGTGGTACTGTATTATATTTACCACAATTGCTTCACATTTTGTTTTTCTTAGACAATATTTAGGTTCAAAAAATTGAGAAATTAACTTTGAAGAGCACACACTTGAATTAAAGCTAAAGCTGTGATTTCCCGTATGATAAGCAAAGGTTGCTTCTTTTGCGTATATATACAATTTTTGTCCATAGGATTGCTACTCTTAAAAAAAATGTGTTACTTTTGAGGAGCCAGCAGATAATAACTATTTTTGTGTCTATTTGATTTTAAATGGTAGTTTATATCCGAACGGCCACCATGAGCCTCAGAAAATTCTGATTCACACTTTTCACATTTAACCTTATTATCGTTAGTATGCCTACGTACCTTTTTTAGAAAAGAAAATTCATTTCGCAGGCTCTCGGTTAACTTACAAACTCTTTTTGGCATTCTTGCCTTTAGAACTATAGAGGAGAAGGTGGAAATATGAGACGTGGTAGAAATATGAGATACCAATGTTTTGCTCTCTGCACGGTACTGACACCTATTGAATGTGATGTGAACTACTCCTCTTTGTCCCTCCAGTGTGTGCAGAGAGCGTCAGTTGTTTACAATTGTTGTTAGAGGCGTGACGCTTATTCTTTGTGCTTGAGTCTTCAAAAAGTTTCTGTATACAGGTTTTCAACGCCAGATAACTGTAAACACTGCTGCGAATTAAAAACAACTAATCAGTGTAAGTTGTAGCATAAAATCAGTTCTTTTATACAACCGCAAACTACAGGCAAAACGTGTTTTCGTTTGTCAGAAATTTTCACATAACCTAGAAGTAAGCAGTGGTAGTAATATGAGATATGTATGTGGTACCAATATGAGATACTGTCCCATATTTGTACCCACATTTATTATATATTTTTATCTATGAATTCTCTCTGTTTGGGTGATGTTTTTAGTTTTGCGTGTATAATTGTCATTTTACAGTAGCATTAATTATTGCGGTTTCCAATTTAATTTCAATATGGTAGATTTTGGTCATCTTGCTCCAGTTATTTTAATCGTTCAAGTAGCTCTTTTTGCCAAATCTTTAAGAAAAGCATTTTATACGCCTGACTAATGAGCAAGTTAATTTTTTTAGTATAAATTTTACCAACAGCCTTTTATTTATCAAGAACATACAGACTATAATTCCTTCTACACTTAATATTTCAAAGTCTCCTTACTCATTATGAGATACTTTATTTTAATTATAAATGCCCAGAACAAAATTATATAAAGCAAGCAAGGGATTAAGAAAGAATTACAATGAGGAGAATATGGTTAAAGCAAGTGAATCAGTAAGATCGAAGACATTACCTAAAAGCAGCCAAAGTGTATCAAGTACCACGGTCTACTCTCGCCCGTTTGTGTTCAAAAGTAAGTTCCATTTCACAGACAAACTGTCTTACACACAGCTAAGTATAAATTAAATTAATCATTTTAGGAATTTGCAATAATTTTCAACAAATCAATTCTTCAGTAGAACATTATCGGCTTAAAACTAAACAGACCCTACTTAACTGCAAATTATTTCTCAATTTAGAGTTGTCTGATGATGTTTCTATTGAATAAGTTGCTGCCACAAAATTGAGAAGAAAAACGGTTCTGGGTAATTATTCACATTTCATATTTTCTATCGGTACACTTTTTATTATTTTTTAAACAATTTTTTTGTAATTGTTACAAACACACTTACGTGTTATTCCAGGGGAACAATTAGAAAACCTATTGGTAAATTACATATTAGAAATGGAGTCAATTTTTCTTGGACTGACAACAAAGGACATAAAAATTAAATAGTTTTGTTAGTTTTGTCATTTTATTATTTATATATGTGAATGTGGCCCATTTTTTGTTGTTGTTATTATTTATGTGTTGTTCAGTTTGATTAATTCTTAATTGTTCAGTTTTTATTTTGTATTTGATTTTATTTTCTATTTTGATCTACAACAAACACATACAATATGCAATATATAGAAAACCAACTTCCACTAACATCATTATACCTAACCATTCTGACCACCCACCACAACATAAAATGGCAGCATTTTATTCGTTATTTAACAGAATGTACAAAATACCCCTAAACAAACAAGAAACTGACAAAGAAAGAAATATAATATACCAAATTGGTTACGAAAATGGATACAATAAGAATACTATGATCAAAATAGAAAATAAAATCAAATACAAAATAAAAACTGAACAATTAAGAATTAATCAAACTGAACAACACATAAATAATAACAACAACAAAAAATGGGCCACATTCACATATATAAATAATAAAATGACAAAACTAACAAAACTATTTAAAAACACAGATATAAAAATAGCATACAAAACTAATAAAAATAAATTACAAAATCTAAATAGCTCACACAACAAAGATAATACAACAACTAACGGCATATACAAAATTGAATGCGAAGATTGCAATAAATGTTATATAGGACAAACAAAAAAACAGCTGAAAAAACGTTATTTTGAACACCTAAATGCATACAAAAAACCAGAAGTATATAAATCCAATTTAGCCACGCATGCAATAAACACAGGACATGAATTCCCAGACATAACCAATGTAACACTAATAAAACATATACCACACAAAGGCACCATAATGATCATATGGGAAAATTTACAAATATACAAACATAAAACAGAAAACAAACTAATACCTGAACAAATACAAATCAATACAAAACATGACACAATATTCAAAGCACTCAACATTGAAAATACACAAAAAACTAACACATACACCACAATCACACACAATAAAACCAACTTGAAATACCAGAAGCCAACAGGAAGCCACAATAATAATAGTCAACCAACAACACATATGTACTTCACCAGACAAAAAACCCGGAAGGCTGAGGATGGGTACAAGATAGTACCCGAAACATGTTCCAAATAGAAAAATAACATCTTGAGGTAAATTTATGTATAAATATTAAATGTAATATATATATGTGTGTGTGTGTGTGTCTTTTAAACTTTTTTTGTTTGTCCAACATAAAATTTGTTACAGTCAGGGGATTCAATTTTATATACTCCATTTAAATTATGAATTAATTTATCTGTTCAGGTTTGATTCTATCAAAATCTGTTTTATTACTGTTATAGATATACTTTATATTTTGGTTTTCAAATAATTTTGTAATTTTATGCTTAATATTGCCTACGTATGTAAACTTATTATATTTAATATTTTTATTTTAATATATTAATATTATTTTTCTGGATTTTGTTACTGAAAGAATTATTTAACTATATGTATAGGGTGATTCAAAATAGCACGGCAATCTCTCGGGAGCTGATTCTATAGCTAAAAATAGGAAATAAAGTTCATATAAACATAGGTCCGAAAACGGTTCGTTAGCGCTCGCGAACCAGTTCGTCCTGATTTCTGCTCCCACTGTAAAATGACGCCATACTAAAATTCGTGGGGTATGAAGTGAATGGTAAATTTGGTGGTTTCTTATGGTTTTTGATCTGAAAAATTGAATAAAAGAGGTCGCAGAGCGCTGTCTCAATTAGTTTCTAAGAAAAACTGTGTAAACACCAACAAAATGGAGTCGAAAACACATTTTTAGATTTGGGATAAAATAACTTCGTTAATTTGCCAATAAACAAATACAAATTTCTAACTTTGTAGAGAATTTAATTATGAGAAAAGTGATGTGTGTAATCTGTATTAAAAGTAAGTACAAATTTGAGAAATTTTACTTTAATTAAAAACAAACAGACCAAAATGCGCCAGAAAAGTGTTACAATTTACAAGAAATAACATTGTAAACTTTCGTAACACCTACACTTGGGGAGACGAAACCCCACGAGACTGCTACAAGACATGACCAACATACTGTCACGACGGTCTACTCGATCGTCGTAGGTACAGTGGAAACAAAATACAGACACCAATTAACTCACTAATCACCAGCTTTAATTTTCACAGTTAAACAGTTCGTAATTAACAACACAGTCTCTTACAACAAATTAAATAAAAATTGTCCACACGCAATAAAATGCCCACTAAAATTAAACACAATTGTATTACAATTATCCCGCCCCATTATTAAACACTTCACTAATAACCACTTGAACGCACACAGTAATATCGCCCGATAATCACTTGTAATCGCCCGACAATAAACTCTCGGACCGCACTGTAAGTATATCGCAACTATACTAAAAACTAAGGCCGCTGTCGTCATGTACCTCAGCTCTCAGACCAGAACGTTCCAAACTACGTCTTAGCGCCAGTGTGTACTAAGTAATTAATTGCGGCCTTGACACAGTCCGCGCGGCTGGCGGCTTCAAGAAAAGTTTCTAGAATGCGTTGACAGTCACGTATGCCACACACATTAGAGCGAGATTCTTCTGGTACATTCGACAAATACGTAGACTGTTCTGTAATGTCGTAACAATACTTTTTCATTTAATGTGTGGTGCTTCTTGGTGATAAGTCTTCTTGGTGATAATCTCTTAGGCTTTTTTTTACCACCAAGGCTTAATTGAAGACGATACTTACATTTTTTTGCAAACGTATCTAATGGAACTCTTGGAAGATATTCCACTTGGAGATAGAGTGCAGATGTGGTTTTTGAATGACGGTGCATCTGCTCACTACTGTCGTGATTTGATGAACCATTTAAATAATACATTCGGTAAGCAATGGATTGGTCGAGATGGACCAGTAAAATTGCCACCTCGAATTTCCCAGAAAAGTGTTACAATTTTAAACAGAACAAAGGTTTTTGTAAACGTTTTCACAATAAATTGAAAACTTATGTTATTGAGTATTTCCTTCAAATGATTAAGTATCAAAATTGTTAAATTGATAAAGCTGCAAACGTTCGTTCAAAGCAGTTGTTCCATGTGGCTATTTTGTTGAATGCAGAATTCAGCTCAGCGAATCGTGCTAGCCGGGCACGTTTTGTAGCATCAGGATTATTCTTAACGGTAGCTCCATATTCTATTATGCGTGTCTCAATTCTTCTTGTGTGCCAATACGGGCGAAATAAACTAACGACTTCATCCAACCCCAAAGGAAGAAGTCTGCTGATATGAGATCAGGAGATCGAGGTGGCCATTTTATTGCTACGTTTCGACCAATCCATTGCTTACCGAATGTATTATTTAAATGGTTCATCAAATCATGACAGCAGTGAGAAGATCTACCTTCATTAAAAAACCACATCTGCACTCTAACTGCAAGTGCAATATATTCCAAGAGTTCCACTAGATTCGTTTGCAAAAACTGTAAGTGTCGTCTTCCATTAAGCCTTGGTGGTAAGAAAAAAGGGCCTACGAGATTATCACCAAAAAGACCGCACTACACATTAAATGAAAAAGTATGTTGGTCATGTCTTGTAGCAGTCTCGTGGGGTTTCGTCTCCCTAAGTGTAGGTGTTACGAAAGTTTACAATGTTATTTCTTGTAAATTGTACCACATTTTCTGGCGCATTTTGGTCTGTTTTGTTTTTAATTAAAGTACAATTTCTCAGAGCTCTGGGACCTCTTTTATTCAATTTTTCAGATCAAAAACCATAAGAAACCACCAAATTTAGCCTTCACTTTATACCCCACGAATTTCAGTATGGCGTCATTTTACCGTGGGAGCAGAAATCAGGGCGAACTGGTTCGCGAGCCGTAACTCGCTAACGAACCGTTTTCGGACCTATGTTTATATGAAGTTTTTTCTTATTTTTAGCTATAGAATCAGCTTCCGAGAGATTTCCGTGCAACTTTGAATCACCCTGTATAATAATAAAAGTTAATTAACTATATATTGTTACGACGGTCTACTGAACGTCGTATGGTACAGTGGAAAACAAAATACAAGACACCAATTAAGTCATTAATCACCAGCTTTAATTATCACAATTAAACAGTTTGTAATCAACAAGATAGTCTCTTACAAAAAAAATCAAATAGAAATTGTGCACACGCAATAGAAATGTCTACTAATATAAAACACAATTGTGTTACAATTGTCCCGCACAATTATAAAACACATAACACTTCGCCACAATACTACGAACTGCACTCCAATAAATCGCAACTCAAACAGACTGCTAAGCGCAGCTGTCGTCGTTTAAATAGATAGAAGAATTGTTCCAGAATAGTCGATACTACGCATCGGCAATAAAGGAAAACATTAGAGCGTAATTCATTGCGGCCTTGACACAGTGCGCGCGGCCGCGCGGATTCTTCACAGTCTAGCTAACGCGTTGAAAATTACGTATGCATTACAGCCGGATTCCACCGGAATAGCCTAGAAACACGTAGAAGTTTCTGTACTGGCGTACACTTTTTCTGCATTACGTAACAATATAATACTACCGACTCGAATCATAAATTATTATTGATAAAAATTATTAACTTTTACCTGATGGCCTAAACTAGTTTTTACTCCGTTAGAGTTTTGTCAGGCTGCCGTTAGGACCGCTGTCCGTCCTGCTTTTGGAGACGGCGCCATCGTTCAAAATATCGGTGTGTGTGTGTGTGTGTGTGTGTGTGTGTGTGTGTGTGTGTGTGTGTGTGTGTGTGTGTGTGTGTGTGTGTGTGTGTGTGTGTGTGTGTGTGTGTGTGTGTGTGTGTGTGTGTGTGTGTGTGTGTGTGTGTGTGTGTGTGTGTGTGTGTGTGTGTGTGTGTGTGTGTGTGATATGTTCAAATAGTATCTGTGATTTAAATTGTGTCTATTAGTTTGTGGTGTTGTTTCTGTGTATGTTTGTACGTTTGTATATTTCTTGTTGTTCAAGAGTGTCTAGTTTTAGGTCTTTTGTGTGTACGTGTAGGATTTCCATATTTGCATTTTATATTTGTATATGTGTGGTCTGCCTCATTGAGGTGGTTTGCATAGGTGGAGTGTAATGCTTATATGTGTTCAATGTATCTCTGTTTGAAGCTGCGTCCTGTCTGGCCTCTATAGAATTTGTTACATCCTGAGCAGTTTAATTTGTAAACACCAGGTAAACTAAATTTGTTTTGTTGTTTGTGTGTGTTTTTTGACAGTGTGTGTTCTGTTTTGTTTGTAGTTATGTATGAGATTCTGTATCCTGCTTTTTTAAATTTGCTTTTGCTTTCTTACAGAAAAAACTATCTGTAAGAAATCTAGAAGAATTGAATGCAGAGCAACTTATTAATAGACTGAATAAAAAATCTTTAAAGCCATCGAGTTTAAAACTCAAGAATCTAAAGTATATTTAAGATCATGCTACCAGGCTTTCTATCGATATAACTAACAAATCCAGAAAGAACTTAATGAGATTTATAAGAAAACTAAAAATATCGATGTTCAAAAATATACAGAGAATACTCTTAACGCTGAAGTAAATAAATCTAAATAACAATACTTTATAGAGTATAATCTTACTTCTCATAATAAAGATACTTATGACATCTCGTCTTACTTTAGAGCTGCATAGTTTAACTAAGGATATCCTCAATTCGAATAAAAGCATTAGAGCTCAGTTGTCTTTGGAGTGCGCCTACCAGAAAACTTTAGTAAACGGGGAAGTTCAAGAGACCACTTGTATTACAGCTTAAGAGCTACCGACATTTATAATGCTGGTGATTTCATAACAACTCAATTTCAAATGTTAGCAATTACAGAAAATTTAAATCAACCTAGTGCCGGCTCAGGATGGTTTCTCTCTCCTAAGATGCGATCGGTTAACTCTAAGACTGAATAAACATAACTCCTACAATAAACAGATATCTTTATTATGTCTTCATTATTATACTGATATAAAAAGATATGTACAGTTAAAGATATTTAGTAAGATACGGTATATTAAATGTGTAAATAACCTCTTTTTGCTTACTTACAATGAAGTACTGCCTTTTTTTTATATTTTCCGTTACTCATCGAAAATTGATCGCTTATGCAATTTATGCGGCCCACTGCAGCCTTCTGAGCTTAAATGTGGCTCTCATGGGCTTTTAAGTTGGAAACCACTACTATAATGCGACTAATAAGAAAGCGATTGGAAAGTTCAAGGGCGAATTAAACGAAGTTCCTTTAAAAGAATACTGTGGTCTACGAAGATGTACGTGCACTGCTGTGTATTAGGATCATACCAGTTTCTTGTAATAGGCTACTCAAGCCATTTGTCATTTGCAACCAAATTTAGACATATTGTCTTCTCTCCCCTTGATCGAGACGCTTCTTTAATTTGTATGCTACCATTTCGCATTCATGTATATATCGTCGTCTATATATATCGTACTTCACGAATTGTCATGTGCTTCGCGACATTTTGTTTCAAACGTTTCTCCTTATAAATATCTATATCAAAATTACGAGTTATTGTTTAAAATTAATAGGAAATTTTTGAAAATTGTGAGAAAACTTTCAAGATAAAAAAAAAATTGAGAAAACTTTCAAGATAATAGAACATTATACATTTGTACATAAAAGAGTCATTGAGTTAAGATTAAAAATAAATAAAGGACATGTAACAGTAATTGGTGTTTATGCTCCAGAATATGCCAAAAATGAGGCAAACAACCAAAAAAGAGCAAAAAAGCAAAAAAGATTTCTACGAAGAACTTCAACAAATAAGTTTGAGAAAATCAACAGAAATGATCGTGTTATGGTTTGTGGTGATTTTAATGCAAGAGTGGGAAATTCAACAGTTCCAAATATATTAGGTGAATTTGGTGATTAAGTATTAACAACAATAGACGGGAACTGAGACAATTTGCAATTCCCAACAATTTAAAAATTACAAATATGTTTTTAGGAAGCGGGATATAAATAAATATACATGGTGTGCAAGAGGATCTATGTCTATTATAGACTATGTTTTGATAAATGAAAAACTGAAACCACATTTGCAGGATGTACATGTTTATAGAGAATATGACATTAGCTCAGACCATTACTTGGTGTTGGCAACATTTACTGTTTGGGAAAAGTGGAAGAATAATAAGGTAGGGAGAAAGAAAAATACATGAGAAGTTTATAAAATCTCTGTTGGGAGAAGAAAGTGTGCAGAATTTATATCAGCAGAGATTACAGCTGTATCTTTTGGATTCGCCAACAGAAAGAGAATGGCAGAATATAAAACGTTGTGTTGGCAACGCAGCACAGGAAGATCTTGGGAAAAAGAATCAGTTCAGGAGTAGAAAGGGGCTAAGACTCTACAATGATGACATAAAACATGTAGTGAAAGAGAAACAAAAAGTATATAAGCAGTGGCTTTAAAAAAAGGAGATGAATCCAAGCATAGGTATACAGAAACAAGGAATGAAGTAAAGCAGATCGTAAGAAAGGCCCAACAAGACTCATGAGACTCATAAGTGAAATAGAACATGGTCGACGATATAAGTACATGGTCGACAAATTTTGTTTTAGCATACAAAATGTTAAAACATTTGACTGTGAAAAATGTGGCAAGAATAAGAATAATAGGTAAAGACAGGTGGATAGAACATTATAGACAGCTGTGGTTTCATGAAGGCGAGCAGACTTCACCGGTGAATGACGAGACTTGGGAAGTTAAAGGTGTTGATCTGAAAACAATGGATGGTCTGGTGGGTACTCTAAAAAAGACAAAAAATAGAAAGGCAACAGGGCCAGATGGGATCAATATGGAACTTTTTAAAATATGGTGGTACACTCTTGCTTTGGAGATTATTGCATTTATTAAATGAATGTTGGCTAACTAGTCAAGTTCCAGAATCATAGAAAACAGCGGAGGTTATATCCCTGTTTAAGAAAGGGGATCATAGTGAATGTAAAAATTATAGGGAGATAAGTCCGCTTAATGATGGGTATACAATATATGCTAGGATTTTAAATAAGCGGGTTCAGATAATAACTGAAGCTTTCATAGGAGAAGAGCAAAGTGGATTTAGGACTGGACGTTCAGCAATAGATAATGTATTTGCCTTGCAACAGATTTTTGGGAATGGGAGAGAATTTAACCTCCAGACTCATGTTGCATTTATCGATTTTGTGAACCGTTTGATCGAGCGAACAGGAGGAAATTATGGTCTATTATGGAATGTCGCGGCTATTCATACATTCGATAAATGTGATTAGAAGCCTATATTGCAACTCTAAAATAACAGTAAATTCTGGAAAGGCAAAGACTGAAGAAATTTTAGTAAATAAAGGAGTAGGCTAAGGCAGGGATGTAGTATTTCGCCGGGTTGATTCTGGATGATCCTGTATCTGGATGAGTATGTGGGTTAATACGTGTATACTCTGTCCGGCCTCAGCCTTTCAGGCATGTACATGTTTCTCACGAGCATGGTTATATATTTTCACCACGAACAAACTTTGTTACTGCTAAATTAGAGTATTAGGCGTACACTTTTTATCCAGTAAGCTTAAAGCGTTTATACCGTAATCGGATATCTTGAACTTTTGCGGAACAGCACTTATTACTTGCAGTAACTCTACGAAATTTTAACTTGCAGACCAATCGTCATTAACCACGCGGCGCTCTCACGTTAATCGGTTTCTAAGAGAGACTGATCTATTCGTTTTACAGTAATTCCCTCTACAGAATTCTAGTAATCTGATTGTTCTTCGGTAACCCCTACTCATGATATTCTTGTTCAAGAAGGCTTACGAACAGAAACAATTCATGTTCAAAAAAACCTGATAATTTTTACGAGTGAAATTGTGGCCCTAAAATCTTTTTACTTAAATATACATGCATTTAGTTACCAATTTTTAAAAGAACTATTGTCATCAGTTAGGTATTTTTATTACGAACATTCTGACACAAGTCTCATCTACACATTTTCCATATCATGAAAGTTATTTAAATTAACGTGTTTTTTATGAATATCACGTAAAATAATTACGCACTCCACATGCGACCAAGCATTTTTTTCGCACCATTTCACAGCATTAAAATTGTATTATATGGCTAAAAATACTGAAAACTAACATTTTTAACAATGTTCCTTATCAACTAATAAGTACATAATGTTCACATTGTGTGAACATTGATTCATAATCTCTACTTATTCACACAGTGTATATGTGCTATCATGTGCTTTTAACTCTACTATATTACATATGCAATTAGAGTGTCCATTGCAGTATATATTCTCTTGCTTCCGGATGTAGCCTAAAAATACATTTCTAGGTAATGTATGGTTGACATATAGCTATTAAGTATGTTTATCTTCTTCTTCTTCTTCTTCTTCTTCTTCTTCTTCTTCTTCTTCTTCTTCTTCTTCTTCTTCTTCTTCTTCTTCTTCTTCTTCTTCTTCTTCTTCTTCTTCTTCTTCTTCTTCTTTACTTCAAGAAATAGGCCTGCAGTCTGTTCCGTCTTCACAGCCACCGTTTTCTTGGTCTGCCTCTACCTCGTTCTCCAAGAGGCTTAAACTGGATTATCTTTTTTAGTATTCTTGAGGCACTCATTCTATTTATGTGTTGTATCCAGTTTTCTTTATTTTGTTTAATTTCATCATGTGTCATCGAGTATATATTCAGAACTTACCTTATGTCTACATTTATTATGTGATCTCTTAGGGTGCATCCTTTGACTCCTTAAAAATTTCATTTCAGCAGCTTCAATTCGATTTCTCTAATTTGGGTGAGTCCACGATTTTGGTGCCTCCATTACTTTATAAAATTTTAATTCTGTATCTTGTTGTACTTTCTTTCCCAGAATCTTATGAATTGTACCACACATCCTCTGGTATCTGTTTAATTTATTATCGATATCGTCATCATATTCATAGCTTACTTCGCACGCTAGATAGCTGTAGTGGGATATTCGTCCGATAATTTTATTGTCTTTCACTATGTTGAAGCATACTGGGAATTTCCCTTTAAATGCCATTATATTAAACGTCTTTGTCGTGGAAATTTTTAAATTATATTCATGCCAAATTTTACTGAGTTGATACACTGTTTTTTGTAATCCGTTTTCGTTTTCTTGTAGGATAGCAAATATCAGAGTGTTAATGGAGAATTACTAATTTCTCATAAGTATGTTTATAATAGTGAAAAGTAGTATTCAAAAAAGTTTTCCACGACTTTGCCAGCCAAGTACAGCAGCTGTTTACCTACAACCAATCGGGCCTTCTATACATGTTTCAAGAATTGTAGATTTCAAATGTTTAAACTACAACGGTTTCACAGAAATATATCTCATATTGTGTTCACGCTCTGTCAGTCATTGAATTTGTTATTGCTTCTTATCTTAGGCTTTATTTTTGCCTCTTCCAATTTGATTAACTATTCCTGACTTACATTTACATCTTAACGTTTTACCACTGTAGTCAGAAAAAGATTCAAGACATGGCAACAGCACCTAATTACGTATAACTAACATTTACCTGGTCTTAATGATTGAGCGTTTTATACAACCGCTTCTAGTAAAATTATTATAGTTTCCTTGTGTGACCGAAAATTAGATTCCTTTTTCCACTGTATTGCGCTCAGTATTGAAGGCATGCCGCCTCCCGTGGGGTTTTTACCAGTCTATCTCCCTTGTATGATTGTAATCGACGGTAATCCTATCAGTCTCTTTACATAGTCTTATCAGACGGTTAATTTATACTATTTGGTGACTACAGACAGTCTTGTTTAATAATAAGATCTCACCTTCTGTTAGGCTAGTAGCAACCTATTATCTTACTGAAGACGCATTGCAGGATGAATTATGTTCACAAAGAAAAGAAAGATTAATTTAATACGGTATGTAATAAGGCATAACGTCTTTGCGGTCTCGGTCGGTTGCGAGGAAATGACGTTTTTACCTGTTCCTATCCGGTCAATTGCGCCTCGCACATTATTGACCGGATTAAAATTTGTATTTCGGTCGCAATTGGTCGCAACTGACCGCGGACTCAACAATGTTTTTACCCAGAATCGCATTTTCCCAAAGTTTAGCTTTCCCAAAGCTATAGGACCTACGCGGGTCTCAAGTGACGTACATGAATAGAGAGACGCGATTGAAGTGAGAAGGCAATGCCAGTAGAAAAGCAATTCGTAATTGGTGTCAAGATAACTAGACTCTACGACTCGAGTGTATGTAACGAAAAGATGACAATTCTTATTGGATTTTTAGCACCCCGCAAGCAGGACCGCCCACAGAGGGGGATGGGACAAATGTGTAATCCATTCCCGTAACTTTCGTTGTATTTCAAAACTTGAAAGTCCCGCCGCACCGCATGTCGTCATAATCTGTACTGCCGATTCCACAGATGACACTATGTATAATGTGATATAATATTTTTACATTTCAATAATTCATATTTTGAAAACATTAAAAATAGTATTAAATAGTACCCTATTAGAAACATTTAAAATATAATACACAGTGAGTATTCTAAGTGGTTTTAAACATAAAAATGTAAATTTATATCAATATATGCAAATACAATCGATATAGTTACCGTAAACGGATCTTTTGCTTTCTTTCTGGTTTACGTTTATTTTTTACAAGTGAGTTGGAAGTTTATACTTTGTAATAGTATGCAGTTAATTAAGCTGAAATGAGTGAAAAAAACAACAGTGTTGGTTGATATTAGTGTTGTTTACAGACAGTTTATATCGTTAAAGACAATGTCGGGTTATATACTGCAGGTGCGCAAAAAACGTTCAGAAAAAAGAAAACGCGATAAAAATTCAAGAAAGAACTTGATAAAATTAAAAAATGAGAAGAAAAGGTAGCTATTTTTACTCTAAAGATGTGAAAGTCAATAATCAGCATCCACATTAGTAGAAGTAGAAGTAGGCTTACTGATAAACGTGTAGGTAAAAACTGGATTCCAATCGATCCAGGGCACTCACCATATCCCTTAAGTAACAGCGGCAGAGAATGAATTGTTTGTTAGGGAAGTTCACCAAAAGTTGACGTGGTAACAATTGAACAGTATGTAGGTATGCAAAATAGAAAATTTACTAAACATCACTTATACTCTAATGCTCAAACAGCAAATTTGAAATCAATAGGGATTGGTTACTACGGAGTGACAGCAAGAAGAAATTATTCTGTTGGTCGTGTTTCGTATTTCAAAAAGAATCAAAAAGCCTTTTATTTCCCAACTAGCTAAAATAAATGAAGAATTTTATTTCACAAAAACAACATGGAAACTTGAAAACATTAAACAAAAACTTCATGAATATGAAATTAGTTTATCTCGTAAGAAAAATTATTTAGCATGGAGATGTTACGAACAAAGCTGGGGTCGATTTTACATTCCTGAAACATTTTTTTATAGAAAGGAACTTCTTACAAGAGCTCTTGAAAAGACTGTTAGATATCACTGTTTTTCTGGTCTCAAGAAATTTACCTTTTTGGGGAACTAGCTCCATGCTCGCAGTCAGATAATCGGAACTGCTTAGGCATATTGAATTATTGGCTGAGTATGATCAATTTTTAAGACAGTATTCTGTATAAGTAAAAACTGTAAACCCAAGCTAAAAAAAAAAATAGTCTATTATTTATCTTGGAGAGCACAGAATTAATTCCTTTCCTTGTGTGGTGAAAAGATATTACACATCTTAGAAGAAAGGCAGGAAGACATCTCATTCCTATGTGTCGCTACCCCAGATGTGTTAGACAGAAAAAATATTCTCATTTTGAGATATGTTTTGTTCAGTGATAAAGAAATTGATAAGAAAAAGAAGCTTATGGAGTTTTTGATTTCCATAAAAAGACAGGCGATGCCATTGCTTATGGTATTATAACTATGGTATTAAAAAAGCGTGGTATTGATTTACTTCGTTTTGTCGTGGTCAACGCTTTGACAATAGGTCAAATATGGCTAGTCAAATAAAGGGTGTCCAAGCAAAAATTAATAAAATAGTCCTGCTTACATGCTACAAAAAGCAGTGCAGTGGTAGACACATTCTTCAATATACATCCAGCTATACAACTTTTTTAGTGCAACACCGCAGAGATGGCGAGTGTTTTAAAGCACACTGATGGGAAGTCTCTTCATGCACTTTCCAAAACAAGATGGAGTGCGAGAGTTGATAGAGTGAAGCCTATAACAGAGAAGCTTTCAGATGTGATAAAAGCATTGAAACAAACCAAAAAAGAATGCAATTTATCTAGTGATGGAATGACAGAAATACGTGGCCTGATTCTTTAAATCTTTGAAGGAATGTATTAAATTATATCAATGAACGAACTTTGATTGTAGAGTCAATAGATGTATCCCTCGACCATGTATATAGTTCTAAAGATGACCATAGACAAAGAAGTAAGAAATCTGTTGAGTACTTGAGCTGACACTTGAATTGACAATGGGTGCTTCTAACATTTAAATTACAGCAGATTTAGTCAAAACGAGGCTGGGATTGAAAAACTTTCAGAAGATACTGAACAACGTAGATTTAATAAATCCGTTTTTTATCTAATGATAGACAAGACTTTATCTCAGCTGTATCATCAATATGAAGAAACCAGAAACATTTGTTCAACATTTGAAGCTATTTTAAAGATAAACATAACTTTCGACGACACTGATGCAGTACAAAGATTTATTAGAAATTATCCTGATGATCTAAGTGACAATTTTTGAAAGAAATACAGATGTTCAAATCAGTGTGTGATGCTACTTTTCCAGCTACAAAAAACAAATAAAAATGAAGAAATTCCGCTACAACTTCTCAACGAAATCTATAAACTCAAATTACAAACATTGTTTCTTGAACTGTGTGTTGCTCTCAGAATTTTTAACAACCTTCCAGTGACTGCTGCTTCTGGTGAGAGAGAATTTAGTAAATTACCACTGATGAAGAACAATCTAAGGTCATTTTTGGACCAAGAGAAGCTTACCTATGATATAAACAGACCATGAACTTGCATCTAAAATGTGTTTTGTCCAGGTGATTGACAACTTTATCAGCAGTAAACACAGAAAATACGGTGTTCCATCTGATATTCTTTGAAACGTTCTTTAGAGGACCAATATCAAAATTAGAGTAAATTATACAATTTTTCGGGCTGTTAGGCCGTGGTCTATATTGTCTATGGTTACCTACAGACGTTTCGCCCTTATCGATGACGGACATCTTCAGTGTCGCTGGGACACAGATTACAACGTCCGCGAAGGGATACAAACATTGGCGGCGCGGGAACACAGATTACAAACACTCCCAAACGAATACAAATAAACATTGAGAGCGATGTAATTTGCCAAAGATGAGCAACTATCACATCAAAAAAAGGGTACAAATATACCCTTCCCAACAGGACAGAACAGTCGGCGACCTTGACATCATCTTCGATCCCCATCTTAGGGTAATCTTGGCCAGCGACCTGAGTTGCAAACATCGTATTTGGAATAGTCGATTGACTACTCCGAACGGGAAGCCCTTGTTCAGGTATGTTGAATCCCTCCGGGCAACTATGGTCGGTGCAGCGCAACCCATGTTCTTTCCTTCTAGGCCTGACGCGACTCCCAACGTTCTGGATAGCGGTTACCCAGGGTATTGCCTGCCGGTCGAGGTATTCGCAACCCCAACTTGGTCCACGTCGCAAACCAGCACGCCACCGCACAGGACAAGAGAAAGATCGTCGATTGGGCACACTACGGCCTGGGGCTTTGCCGTTGTTTGCCGCCAGTTGGCCCATTCGAAACCGTTCGCCAAGTCGACGAAGCTGTTGCTCGATTCGACGAGCCGATCATCAGCGGTGGACTTGTCTTCACGCATCAGAGCCGGTTTCATGCCCGATTACCAACGTATCCCTGAGGACGTATCTGTTCTCGCTTGCGAGAGGAATTACCTCCGGAAACGTTGGCAGAGGACTCGTGATCTGGCCGATAACGCAGCTTACAACCGGCTAACTGGACGGCTGCGTGGCAGTCTGAAGGTACACCCATGGACTGGAACTTCCGCGAACAAGTCGAGATGGGAGTGGAAGACTTTCCGTCTCTTCCGATCACTACAGACCCCGAACCCATCTCTTTGGAAGAAGTCATAGATATAGGCTCGCTGAACTTCAGCCAAGAAAAGCTCCACGCCCAGACAGCGTTTCGAACACCGCTCTTCGTCTTCTTCCGGAGCCTGGAATCCAGTTCTTGGTTGATTTGTTCAACGCGTGTCTAAAATTGGCCTAATTTCTCCAATTTGACAGCAAAAGGCAACCGTCATAGTGACCCCGACGCAGGGAAAGGAAGCTTCCCTGCCGACAACCTCCGGCCCTTCAGTCTTCTATCCGCTACGTTAAAGATGCTCGAGCGGTTCGTACAGCGTAGTGTACGAGATCTTTTAAGAAACTTTGACATTCTGGTCCCTGAACAGTTCGGCTTCCATGTGGGGCATTCCGCCACTCATTAGCTGATGAGACTGCTAGAATATATCACGGACGCTGGGTGTCGGATAAATAAGACCGTAGGCTGTTTCTTAGATGTAGAGAAAGCCTTTGACAGTGTATGGCAAGATGGGCTTTTATAGAAACTTCGGGAAGTCCAGCTCCCTGACTGCTACCTTAATCTGATTGCTAGCTTTCTGACAGAGAGGACCTTCTGCGTGAGAGTACATGATTCTGTCTCTTCCAAGAGACGAATCCCTGCCACGTCCCTCAAGGAAGTGTTCTCGCCCCCTCCTGTTCTCAGTCTAAGTTAACGACATACCGAGATGCCTGGAGTACAGATAACCCTATTTGCTGACGACATGGCTGTATTTACCGCCGATCGTCACGCAAAAGGCGCCGTCCTACGATTACAGCGCCAGCTCGATTCGCTCGGGGACAGGGCTGATAGCTAGAAGACGCGACCAAGAGTGTAGCCGTCCTATTCTCTAAGCGCCGAAAAGATCCGCCGAAGCAACTTCGCATCCGCAGAACTTACTTGCGCTGGTCTAAAGAAATGAAGTACCTCGGTGTCTCGGTGTACGCCTAGATCATCGGTCACCTGGCGTACCCACGCTCAGACCGTTCACAAGCGAGATTCCGTTCGTTTGAGCCTACTGTTTCCACTCCTGGTCAGCCCGGCTAGTCAAGTGAAGGGTTGCCAATATATGTGTCGCATTTATGTTTAGTTGTTAATTACGGTGTTACGTGTTATCACAGTCTAGTTTTGACGTAGAATACGTCTTACCTTTTAGGCCAGCAATAGGCACCCCCAACCAGAAAATCGAGCGTTACGTTTTCACGTCACGTTAAAATTGAAATATTATCTAAACGACAAAAGATGCACGCTTATATGAGGTACCATTCGACAGATAAAGGAACAAAGATAATAAATAGCACAATATAAGCGGGCTATTGCATCATCCAGTGCATGGTGAGCGGGGAGAGAAATAGAAATGTTTTGCGCCGCTCGGCGCTTGAGTGAGGTGTCGTTAAAATTGTCTCATCGAGACCTATCGACATAGTGTACCGTAATAGCGGTGATATTATTAAGAGGTTTGAATAATCGTAATTCAAGTTGTAAAAATCTTGTGTTCGGACAAAATGTCGCGGCATATGGATCCTAAACGTGCTCAAAAGTATCGTAAACGCATACAGGAGAGTAGAGAAAATCATGGGGAATTCAAAAAACCCAAAATGACCAATGCCGAACGTCAGAGGATTTACCGACAACGCTTAAAAGACAAGGAAATAAATACTGAAGTCGAGTTGGATGAGGAAGAGCGCCCGACTTCGCAAGTGTATCAGCCGGTCGCATTCAGCAAAACGTGGCAGTTAGCTACAAAGCACATCCACAAAACATTCTTTAATAATGAATTTGGACACGCGTGTGACGTTTGTGACAGACTGTGGTTCCAGATGGACGTAAAGATAGTGGTTGTTAAAGTGATGCCGTTGCAACACCATGGAGACCAGAATTAATTACCACAGTAACAAGTAAATAAACAAATGATATTTAGCGGCATCGGAACTATACCTTTATCCGTTCCCGCAGTTTTTATTCATAACACATTAGCAACCCTAAAGCACACAGACGTATTCTACGCTCTGAAGATTTGCGGCCGTGGTTCCGACACAGCCCCAGCCGACTTTTTTTTCTTATTGTTACTTCCATTTATTATTAATTATATCGTTATTTTACAATATTAAGGTATACTAAGTGCCATAATAAAATGAACTGAATTAGAATTCAGTTTTTGTTTTTATTCATCAAGACTATTAATGTTAGGTTTTCTACATTCTTCACCACGTATCTGAATTTTTAATAACGTCCTGCGGTAGCTGTACTGATAAGAGTATTATTAAACATATTAGTTATAACTAAATGTAAAAAAAACCTGTGCAAAGTTAGTGGTAGAATAGTACGAGAGTTCTAGTTTGATAGCGCGCACGTGGAAAAATACAATTATGTAGAATGTTGCCATGGAAAGTTAGTCAGAATATTAAATATCGCAAATTATAACTTCAACGTTTTCACTTTAGATACAATGAAATTATGTTTTATGGAAAAAATAGTTTATTTTCCCTAGGATTAAAAGCTTTGCGCGAATAAGCTAATACAATCCACCCATTCCAAACAGTGATTTCGTTCATGTTATGATAAACGTCAGTATATTTAATAAGGTGTGAACCCAGGAGCAGAATTCTACGCGTTCCATTGCGATGATTAGAGCTAGCAGTATGAAGGCTGTGGTTTTGAGGTCTCAACAGCAGACTGTAGAAAAAAACTGAAAAACCGTATGTTAGAAAACATTCTGATACGTAAAAGCAGCAAATTCGGACACATTTTTATGTTTTAAATTATTTATTGATTTATTTACTCCACTCCAGTTTAAAATATATATATATATATAAACAAATCTAATAAATGTACTCCTTATATTTATTTAGTCATTTTGTATAACAGTTGTTTCAAGTTGTATGTTTATTATAATATATCTTATTTTCTTAGATCGTTACTCTGTCAGAGGAAAATACTATGTATATATTTATAAATAAAATTTGACACCACGCTTACATACAATATCTTTTGTGCTATGATTTGAATACTTATTTTAATTTTATAAATAATTATTTATTACGACTGAAGTCGTAAATGTGTCATTCGTCTGCTGGCCCGGCTATGCGAATACGCTTAGAGAAAGGTGTGAGAGGGAGGGAGAGAGACAGAGAGAGAGAGAGAGAGAGAGAGAGAGAGAGAGAGAGAGAAATTCACATTCGTTATGTACAAAACTTTTGGCGTTCTCGATACAAAATTTATGCTATGCCAGTGGTCCGTATACAGCTCGTTTCATAACATATCCTATATTCGAAACACTATGTGCCCTATATTATTCGGAATGTGTACGCAGTGGCGTAGCTAGGTTTCTTGGCGCCCGGGGCAAGGAGATAGTCGGGCGCCTCACCTTTACAATTAAAAGGGACAAAAGAGAAAAAATGAAGCCCCACCCAGCGAACAAACTATTTAATAAATGCAAATGTGTAGATTTGTGTATGAAAGCACGTCCAGCAAACGTCTTAAGAATATTTGTTAAGTCAAAATTAAGAAATTACATATTATAATATTACCAGTATTTAGTTTGAATATGTTTGTTATATATGTATAATGTAGACTATGAATATTATAATTATAAATATTATAACAAATGTAGACTATAAAAAGTGTAGTAAAATTAAAAAAATTTTAACATAAAAATGTTCTACAGTAATAAACGAATACACGACAGAACGTACCAGTGACAAAACGTACCGTCTAACCGGCCGGCTACCTGCGACGGGTCTGCTAATTACATCAGAATATTTTGGATGCGACAAAACGTACTCCGCAACTTGTTTCGTTCACTTATAGTGTATCTAATAGTCAGTTAAGTACTGTTAGTCAGTAACAAGTGTAAACAATTTATTTATATAAAAATGATATAAAAGTAAACTTCGAGTCCCCCACGTAGCGGGGGGGCTTCGCCACCCCCTGCGACCCCCCTGCGTATTATTATTTCTAACCTAACCTAAATACAGTACTTGTTTGTGTCAAACTCTTTTCTTTTTACAATTCGAATAAATAAATATAAACAAGTGTTAACAATTGATTTATATAAAAATGATATAAATGTAACCTTCGAGTCCTTCACGGTTCTGATTCCCATCACACTTTATCCAGGCTTTGGACTGGCAAAATCATTTTGGCGTGTTTAAAATCAGCTGTGGTTAAGCTCTCGTCATTTTTGGAATTTTTAATTTATATTTTTTTTATTTTTTTTTTATTTTTTTTTGTATTTTGAAGTTTCATTCCAAGTTCTGCGAATATGAAAGAGCTCTCAAGCAGGATCTTAGATTCCATTTGCTTCATACCGCTTCATTATTCTTTCAAGTCGTCCGTCATACTTGATGTACTTTTTCCTTCTTTTTGAACCTTCAATGTTCAGTTCGTACTTCATAAAAGCGCAGTTGGTCTTCTCTCCTTCTCCTTTCAAACACATCACCACGTCTTTTATTCTGGGGTTTGGCCTTTCTAAGAGCGTGTTCAAACGGTTGTTCCACCCTTCGACAGAATTTGTTGTCCGATGACGCCTTTGGTAACAGCTCCACAATTTTATTGGAAACTCCGGGTTCTCCAACCAATTTTCAACAAAGTAATCAAAAAACAGACTTAGCTTGGGAGACTCTGGGGCTTGGGAGTGAATCTCGATCCAGCCGTCCTGCACTTCCCCTGGTTTTAAGAAAGCCAGTGCTGCACACATGTGGATATGGAGTCGGATATCCTCATTTTCACGGTACTCAGTTGAGAGTCCTAGTTCTTGTACTTTGCGCCAAAGGTATTTTTTTATATGAAAAAAGCATCCTCTTATATGTGCTGAAGGCAGTACTTCTCGAATAGCAGACACAGCCGCCATTTCGAAATCCACGTTCACTGTTTCTGGATTCCACTCTGGAACAGCTTTACGGATCAATTGAAACAATCGAATGTAGGTTTCCTTCTTCTTGCTGGGCAATAGGGCAAAAACAATAGGATTTACGTTAGTTTCTTCATCCGTGCTTTCAAAATCTGCATGAATACTGTATATCTGTGTAAACTGTTTACTAGAGCACTTAAATGTACCATCCAAGAAAAAGTTTTTGAAGCATTTTAAACTGTCTTTGCCTTTTTCACCGCTAAGAACTATAATTCTTTCTTCTTCGCCATCATCGGCCAGCAGAAAAGAAGTTCCGTCGAACATTTTCAATGCTCGGCTCTTGGGTGTTGCCTTGCGCCTTACATCTCTGCCGCTGTAAGGTTCTTCTGATAGACTGTTCACGCGGCATTTCAGCAACAAAGTTATACCCTGTAAAAAAATAGAATTAGAATACCCCTTATAAATAGAATACCCCTTTAGAAATAGAAAGTTATACCCCTTAGAATTAGAATAGAAACAATAAATTATCAATTTGTAAACTTTAATAACACTTATCTCTATCGTGGAGATCGCCCAAAGTGTCTGTGTGAATTTTAGTTAGTGGTGTTTCTTCTTCCTGCGTCCTCTTCTTGGCGCTTTGCGTGCGTTTAATAACTTCTAACTGAGCATCGTTCGGAGGTCCACACACATGATTGGCTAAAGGCCCACTGACAACTTCACCTCCTCTTGATTTCATAATTACACAACACTTTTCACTTTGTTGCCTTTGACAAATCCAAGTTATCGTATCGTCCTTCCCCTGCCGTTTCTTCCTATAACTATACCCCTCGAAGTGCAAACACAACCCGCCTTTATTAGTCGTAGTCAGCTCCATTCCAAAAAATGTTAAAACACGCACAGTGTGAGTGTTATGGTAGTAATAAGGTTACTTCGCGGCCGTCCGTGCCCCATGCCAAACTTGACAAACACAGGTCAACGCCTCGAGGGGTATTTAACAGTTACGCGGAAGCCGTTTGAATTTGACAAACACAGGTAACAGGTACGTTTTGTCGCGGTGTAAATTATTTAGGGATTACAAGGAGACACTTAGCAGATAGATATCGACCTAAGTGGTACGTTATGTCGCGAAAAGTCAAGTGGTACGTTTTTTCGCTGGTACGTTCTGTCGGGACACCGTAATAAACATGCAAATTCCTTGTAGGACTAAAGCGCATCGTCAAAACAATATCCTAAAGCAACATCAAGTTAAACAAAAAACTACATTAAAAATAATAAATTTAATAACTTACCATTACAGGTTAATAGTTCTGTCTTCTATTAATAAACACTTAATATTTATTTTTAATATTTAATAAATATTTAAAGCGAGACATTTTAAAATGTAACTTTCTTGGTCTTAATTGCTGCAAAGTGGTTATTAAATCACTATAATCTAAAGACGAAGCAATGTCGTTTTCAATACCTGTCTTGAGATTTTGTTGATCGTAGGTATGATTTAATCAATTTAAGTTTACTACACGATCTTTCACAAGAAGAAACAGACACTGTAAAAGTAAGAACAATTTTTAAAGCTGTTTCTAGTGTTTTGTAGACTTCTAATCCCATTGAAGAAATGTACTGTAGCAGTCCCTGAGGTGTCCTAAAGTCCATTTGTTCTCCGTTAAGTTTTGCTCTTTTATGACGTCTTTCAAGTCACTGAACAATTCTTCACTGTTTAGGTCACGTGGATACAGTTTTGCAACCACTGTGCACTTAATATTGATTTGGGAAAGCGATTCCTTAAAAGTATATCCCCATCATTTACGTACGCGTCAAATTTACAGAGGCACCAAAAGCGTTTTTCTAACTCTTTTATGTTAGAGAAATGGCTTGAAATTTCAATTGATAGTTTGTCCAAAATTATTGTCCGCATTCTTCTCAAACGGTTAATGTAGAATCGTCTGCATACTCTCCTGGCATCATGCGCTTCCTTCTTATCCTTTTTGTGATCTGACACCCAATTCATTACATACCTGCTCTGCCTTATGACAAAAATGTACTTAGTAATGACATTGTCACACAACATTCCTCCAAACTTTTAATTTGTCCGTTAGCGTCTCCAGAAGTATCAATGATTTAATAAAGCTTATTCCTTTGGTCTGGTTTGGTTTGGATTTTGTCCATAGAAGAAAGAATATCTGTCCAGAAAAAGACCAAGGTAACAAAATTAAAGTTTTCTATCGCATTAATTATGAATGCTGCATCTTCCTTCGTATCAATTGTTTCAGTCGGTGTATCCCTCAATTTCTCCAGTGCAGCGATCCCTTCATCCAGCTGAGTGGATATTGCTTTCACCGCATCTGCTTTTGAGCTCCACCTGGTATCACAATGTCCTTTTAGTGTAATATTTACGAAGTCTTTAAGAACACTCCATCTATGAGTGGATCAGGAAAAGAAGGTGAATAGACGTTCTACTGTCCCAAAAAATGTCACTGCCTGAACATTCACATGAGCTGCATGAACTCCAAACAAGTTAAGTGAATGGTTATCACAGAGAACAAACACAGCTAGTGGATTGAAATCTAATATTTCCCTCTGAACTCATGAATGGATACCTGCCATTGTTGCTTGATTGTCATACGACTGACCTCTGCAGTCGCTAAGATTCAATCCAACTCTCTCTACTTGTAATAGCTTCTGTGATCCCCTCCGCCGTCTTCAATTCTAAAGGAATAATATCTATAAAGGCTTCCTTGATATCAACAGAATTGCGTTTAATTTCAACAAATCTTATACTCTGAGACATTTGTTCTACATGTGCAGCATCTGGTGTTGTATCAAATATAATACTAAAGTACTTCGCCTTCTTACGTGCAGTAATAATATATTTGCGCACTCTTTCTCCTAACAGGCTTATTATTTCATTTTGAATGGTTGTCGAAAGATACGGTATACACCTAGATTTACGAAAGACTGAATCCAAATGAGATATCTTGACAGGGTCAAATTTAGCCAAGTATTTTAGCAAAAAGCCAGAAAGTTTCCGGGATTTGGATCGTTTGTAATTGACTCTCGATGTCCTCTCAGTACCAGATTTTGTTATGCAAGTGTTTGTACTGTAGCAGTGACCCGTTCAAGGATTTCTTTCCATGACATAGCTGCTTTACTCATTTGTTCCTAAAGTAGATCATCAATTAGTTTCCTTTTGTTTAAAGAACGTTCCAATTCCTTCCATTCCAAAAACGCAGAGCGATAAGCAGGACTATTTTCATAATCCTGAATACGGGGATTAAAACTTTCGCCGCGACGAAAACCCATTTTTACTTCCATGTTCCTTAAGGAAATGGAAGTATGGTGATGGCAAAAAAAATCGTGTTCGAGATTATTGCAGATTCTGATTGTACTACACTCAAAACATGAAAAAAAGTCGTTTTTCGAAAAGTGTCTGTGTGTGTGTCTGTGTGTCTATGTGTCTGTGTGTCTATAGATTTTTTTCTATGGCAAACGATAACAGCCGAAAATTCAAACAGAATCAAATAATTTTTTGCATACAGCTCTGATTTGTAGAGTGCTCAAGACCTATTGTTTTTGGTGAAGATCGGTTAAGGGAAAGGGGTAGTTTACCTGCAACATTTTATGTTTTATCAAGGGTAATTTTTTTTATGACGAACGATAACTGCCGTACATTAAAACAGAATCAACTACTCTTTTGCATACCTTTTTGAATTATACAGAACTCAAGGTCTGTTGATTTTGTTGAAGATCGGTTAAGGGAAAGGGGTAGTTTACCTGCAACGTTTTATGTTTAAACAAGGGTATTTTTTCTATGACGAACGATAACTGCCGTAAATTCAAAGAGAATCAAATAATGTTTTGCATACAGCCCTAAATTGTAGAGTTCTCAAGACCTATTGTTTTTGGTGAAGATCGGTTAATGGAATACGGTAGTTTACCAGCAACGTTTTATGTTTTATCAAGGGTGTTTTCTATGGCAAACGATAAGAGCCGCAAATTCAAACAGAATCAAATAATTTTTTGCATACAGCTCTGTTTTGTAGAGTACTCAAGACCTATAGGTTTTGGTGAACATCGGTTAAGGGAAAGGGGTAGTTTACCTGAAACATTTTATGATTTAACAAGAGTAAAGTACTTAATTTTTATAAAGTATCCTGATAAGAAGCTCATAATAATCCACTGTAGAAACGTAGATAAAATATCTATAAATGAAGAGGTTAGGTGAACGGGGTGGGGGTAATGTTCTATTATTAAAATTTATAGTTGAAGATGGAGGGGAGAATTTTTTATATGTGTACTACGTTATCAGCAACAAAGAAGTAGTTTTTTGTTAAAATTGCTTCCCGGGCTGTTTATTCGTAGTCCAAAGTTTTCTGCAAAACCAGACCTTTCGGCAGTGGCATCGACTGCCGTCATCAGTGAAAATCGAGTGCGAAAACGTGAGGTGGTATACGTTAGTGACCACAGTACTGTGGTTAATGCTGAAGCAATAAGTAGAAAGACGTAGTTTCTATGGATATATTTCATTTCGAATATGATTTTAAATATAAATCTTAGAACATGGAAGTCATGTATGGTTCTCCATACCGATTTTTTACTATTGAAATTGCTTCTATCATAGTTTTCTTTTCGTGGAAATAAAGTGTAACAAAATCAAAATAGAGATTTTTTAGTTGGAGAGAAACACATCCAAGCCGATTTACCTTATCATAATGAACCGTAATTATGATGCTTGAGTATAAATAGACTAATACTGTTTATCACGCGAGGTTTATGACAACGGACAAGCTGGCTGGTTATGCTTCTTTTATGAAAGGAATAGTCATATTAAAGAAACAAGTTATCTGTAGTGTAATAAACTGAAAACAATTTTTTCAAGTCTACGGTCACTTTGCCGCCCTCCTGGCTATGCCGCCCGAGGCGGCTGCCCCCTTGCCCCCCCGGCAAGCAACGCCTCTGTGTGTATGTAACATGCCCTATGTCTTTGCTGAACACTCAGTTACAAATTATACAGTACATTAAACTGAAACTCCTTTAATCTTTCTAACATGGTGTAAAATGTACATGCTCAACATTTCTTATATAGTCAGATGTGAGAACACAAATATTGGCAAGAATTTATCATACAGTTTGGAATTTTTCCTAATAGTTTATAAAGATATTATGTGAAACCATATTAAACTAATCTCTAAACTGCTGATTGGAGCTCGCGTTAACTAACAAATGCTTATTATTAAATGTTCTTACAAGATCTAAATAGTTATACTGTACTATACGTATTTAACTGAGTAAACATTAAACATAATGCCACGTCACAAAATGCTTGTTGCCTATGGATCTTCGAGTGTTAATAAGAAAGAACAGAACAGACTTCAAGTAGGCATATCGCTAGCATCTCAAAGTTATGTCTCATAAAAAATTATATGTCCGTAAACCATTGGCGTAAGTGATGAACAGTGATTGTTTTTAGTATTAAAATAAGATGCTGATTGGTTGAAAAGGAGCAATAATTTGGCCTGAAATATTAATTGAAGTGTAGCCTATGTAAGTATTTACTAAGCATCATAAGTGCTGAGGTATCATTCAGTGCCCTTTGTCGGACCTGAGCAATTATCGGGGGCAAATTCTGCACAAAATAAAACAGTCCCTTTATCGTGAAGCTTGCCACTCATTGTAGTACTATATAGTGTGAGTTATCTGACATCACAGCTGGGCGTAACAGCACTCGGGCTTCTTATCTGCAACAAAATTTTGATCGTTTTAAGAAGTAAAATAACGTTTATTATTTTTTAGATATGGCATAATTTTATTTTTAATGTTACTATTTAAAATGCTTAGAAGTCAGCTGATTAAATCGCAATCCTAATTTATAGCTTCATTAGTTATTATCAACTTACATCACTTTTATAGTCTACAAACCCAGCGGTAACATTAAGAAGACGCTGTATACCCTGTAACCTACTTACATTGTTATGCCCGCTAAATTCACGTTTATTCTCAGAAACTGTTTGATTAAATTATCTGAAATTTTCACTTGTCCTATTTGGGTTTCACCCGAACAGGAGACTACTCTGAAAATCGTGTTACGGCACAGAGGCAGGGACTAGGTATGTATTTATTTAATACCACATAATATTTTTAAAATAGTAGTGCGAGGGGCTAAGGTTAATAGTAATGGACAAAGATCTTCGATGATGTTGTAAGTTGACGTTTGGGTAAATATTCGTGATTTAAAATTACTATATTACATTGAACTATACTCACTATGTTATGCAGTAGTAAATTCAATTAATTTGTCTACATAAATCTAAGTTTTTTTAAAACAAACAGCCACGCTTATGCCATCAGAATTAAGGATTTGGCGCTACTCAATTGGGGCACCCCGAATTGGCGCCTCCCCCATGGCAGCCACCTGACCCTTAAGCCGCCCTGATTACAACACCTTTTCAAACTAAAATTCAAGTATTTACTACGAAATAGCTTCAATTCAGTTATTTTGTGTTTTGCTGTGGTTTATTCACAAAGCTCACTGCATTTTCGTACAAATCGTTCACGGAAGAAAACGTAGTCTAGATCGAGGATGCTCCGAGTCCCAATAAATCTTGATTGTTGGAAGTTACCTGTAGCTCAGTATACGTGTCTTCATCTGAGGAATCATCAGAGTTGACTGCGTTCCCATCTAACCACGATGAGCTGGTTGTCGAGAACATTGGAGAGGATGGTGGTGGATTTCGAGAATCAACTTCTCCCAGTTCAGCCCGTCCAAACAACTGGGCCAACTCCATTTTTAGGATAGCCTGCGTTCTGGCTCAAATGTCTTGAATGTGTGGGCATAGCTCAAGAAGAGGTGGGCTACGTGGTCAAGATTACGTTTGTCTCTATTCTTGTTTGTAGGTAGTTCAGTACCGCAGCCAAGTATCAGTTTACGTTTTTTCGCCGGTGGTGACAATAGGGAAGCGGCTGATGCGCTAGCACCTTCCTCATTATCCCCGTCGTCATAAAGTGTTTCGCTGGTCTGTGTGGCATTCGAAGCTCTCGACCGAGATGATACTGTATCTTGAAGGAAGTCCAAGTGACCAGCCCAAGGCCAATTATGGTACTTTTTAGCAGATCCAGTAGCTCCCTTTAGCTACTTGAGGTACTTCATGTAGGAATCTCTCAAGTTCTTCAATTTCTGCTTTTTAGCTTCGCCTAACAATCAGAACAAAACGGAAATGTGAGATCAACTACATCAGCGTGGGTATATCTCTGCCATAGTGAAAGAAGTGTGTGAAGAGCTGTGGAATGTTTTACAACGCTGTATTTGCCCGCGCCAACAGCGGAGATATGTAAAAAGTATGAGATGGAGGTCAGAGAACGTTGGAACATTCCTAACTGCATAAGAAGCATACATGGAAAACATGTGAAAATAAAATGCCCTAACATAAGTGGTTCAAATTATTTATGTTACAATTTTTTCAATAGTTCTTCTTGGCGTAGTTGATCCCCAGTAAAAATTTATTGTTATCGATATTGGTAGTTACGGTCGACACAGCGATAGTGGTATCAGTAGTGTGTAGGCGAGAATTCTGATCCAGGAAGTGACGTCACGATCCGCTGACCGGAAGTGGTGACGTCATCAGCTGACGTCATGAACAGCTGAGCAGCTGATCGTGAGGTCGTTGACCTCAGTTGATCGAGACGTGTCTTCGTGTTTCAGGATTCTCTCGGTGTTGTGCGGGGGGGCCTGTTGGCGTGTATGTGTATGCTGGTGGTCAGTCGGTGCTGGGCTCGGGCTCGCGGCGAAGCGTTGCTTGCGACTGTTGACACAAGACTGAAGGGTATAGCTAGCGAGCCCCGTTTATATAGGCGGACAATCCCCTGTTCTACTATTGCGTGTAACTACACAACATCCTGTCAACAAGAATTGCACCATAATGTTTCACGGTGGTATGATGCAACAGTTCTAACAAGAATTTACTGTAGCCGGTCGAGTATTGTGAAATACACTGACATAAATTATTGTATTGAATTTTATAACTAGATGCAAACATATCGTTGTGACAATTACGTATAATTAAAACAACGTTATGTCGTCTCGTCCTTTCCAAGCGACCCAGGAGGTGAGACGAGATACGCTTCGTTTTTTTACGTGGTTTCCCCGTTTCACGATCAAATGAAACAGGCCTACTCCAGCGTTACCTAACACTTAACACGCTAAGAACTCAGAACTGTTAACGTGTACAGTGTTAGGCAAAAAATCAAACGTACACTACACAACATCGACTAAAGCTATTTTTTATTATAATTTTTATTTTTTTTAATTTTTGTTTCACTTAAACTAATAGTTCGGTATACGGTTGGAATATCGAGAAGCGACTTTTTTACGTATCACACACACACACACACACACACACACACACACACACACACACAAAGATTCTGTTAAACCTAGGCGAGTTTACAGGTGTTTCCACCGTGCCAGTGACTCGTTTCAGAAAACTTG
This sequence comes from Magicicada septendecula, assembly GCA_034769895.1. Classification (NCBI taxonomy): domain Eukaryota; kingdom Metazoa; phylum Arthropoda; class Insecta; order Hemiptera; family Cicadidae; genus Magicicada; species Magicicada septendecula. Next base: position 228,423,254 of record CM068368.1, on the reverse strand, counting down.
ACTACGTTTTTGAGTATCTCTACCGCGACAGTGACGTACTCGGTCACAATCAATCATCTCTCTCTCTCTCTCTCTCTCTCTCTCTCTCTCTCTCTCTCTCACTCTCTCTCTCTCTCTCTCTCTCCCTCTCTCTCTCCCTCATAACGTGAACAAACTCAGACAACGCACTTCGATATCCTGTATGATACACAAACGGATATACTTAACTACTATACACATACTTATAATAGGCAACATTGCATTGTGTAGTGTAAAGTCACATACAAACACACATTAAAATATATTGTTATACATAACTTTCGTGCACAGAGTACACCGTAAAGCACGTTGTTTTCTCGCGTTTACCATCCGCTGTCGTCGTCCCGATGTTGCACGATAGGGCACTGTAACGAGCTCTTTAACCGGTCGCTCGCCGTCGGCGCGTTCATTTCGTTGAGGTCGATAACGTTGCGGTGGTACGCGCGTAGAAAAGCGCCTTTCTCCAACCCTTTAGTGTAGATCACGGGTGAAATTCAAACAGATTTGTGCGATCGTACGCAACACGTCCGTGTACGGAATATAACTGACGTCCCATCTCAACCGGTGATAACGCCGTTCCAACCATTCGTTGATTCTTATCGTCTTCTCGGTGAGACGCGATAGTTCGTAAGCAGGCGCGAAAAACGCCACCGTAAAGCATCGTGTAGACAGGTCTACCGCGGTGAACTCCTTGACAACGTACTCGTGCTGCACACCGCGGAACGCTTGAAACTCGACGACAGCGGTTCGAGCGTCCTCCTCTTCTCCTCGTGGCGACATGATGAGAAGTGTTACTACGTTAACGCGTACGAGATGATTTATATTCACTGCGCTATTTTTGTTTATTTTCCTTCAACATTCTTCATCCTTTTCAAGGTTTCGCATCAGCTCGGCTATGGCATTATATGGTATCACCGGTTCCGCTTTCCCGTACATAATGAGTTCGTCGTACAAACGGCCGTACATCACGATATCGCAAAACACGTTCGGCGGGCACACGTATCGTCCTCCCCCATTCGACACTACGCGATCGGTGTACAGTTTAATATTCTCTTGTTCGTAAAACAAAAGAGCTACGTACCTTTTAACTATCGGTATTAACCGAACAAAACACGACCACTCGCTGCGGCTGTTACGTATCGTCTGTGCGAAAACGGGTACGTCAGACCTAAATACACGTCGCGGTGTATCGGTTACGATTGCTGCTGCTGCTGGTCGAATTCAACGATTGCCAAAGCCATGTTGTTAGGTAATAATAATAAAACACAGTCACAACGTTCACAGTAACAACGTTCCCAGTCAACTGCAGTCTCCCAACTGATGGATGATGATGCAACACTCGGTAATATGTTTATAAATATCGACTTCCGTTAGTAAACCACAATTTCCTGTTGGTGGGGGGAGGCAGCAACTACCCCTGAGGTAGTGGGGGAGGGAATCAAGTGCGTCTGCGTACAGTGTTGGACAACGGAATGTATACGTTGAGCGAATCGTGAAGTATCGTGCAGAAGGCCGTGGTTTCTGCAGGGAAATTTTCGGAGGACTCGAATTCTAATCGAACGTCGACCGGTGAAGACTTGAGCAACTCGTTCTGTCTGCTACAATCAAAGACGAATAGCGGTGCTTTATCTCTGAACTCGTCCGGTGATAGAAGTACGTTGGATTGAGTCCTATGGTAGTACGATTTTGAAAACGATAATACATGTCGTACAGCAGTGCGTAGCGTCCGTTAGCGATATCCAAGTTCAGGTTATCGTACGGGTAGTACTTGTCGTTCAGAAAGAGTCTCGCTTTGGTCACCTTGCAGTGATCGAATTCGTCAGCGTGTTTTTTTAGATCGTTCTTTCTTCCGGTCTGGAAGGTCAGTATCACGAAACGCGGCTTCTCCAGCTGCGACGACGTATTGATCGTCCACGTCTGCCTGCTGGTAGTCGGTAAGGCCGCGTATTCGTGGAGTTCCCAACTGCGAAACGGTATGGACAGCGGTGGGTCCTTCCTCATGAGGTCTAACAGCTCCAACCGCGTATCGTTGTTCACGTGCATGTTATAACATTGCCAAACCCTGATCACATTTGATATAAATAAGTATGTAAAAAATGCCAAGAAACAATATATTTTGATAGATAAATGATAACGAGAATGAAAATAGTAAATATAATCAATAGTGAAGGAAGAAGAATACAACCAAAGGTGGTTACAAAACAAGAAAATACGAACTAGACTGACAGACAACTGACATTGACCCAACCCCAGAGATTGGCCAGATATTAACCAAAGTAAAGCGAGACAAGAAGACAGTGAAGAAAAAAGAAAAAAAAATTTACATGGCCATAACAATTAACTCATAAGATTGTTTTAAAAGAGCATAATTTTTTATTATTATTAATAATTTATGTTTAAATTTTTATTAGTGGTAACTTGTAAATGACAGTATCTCAGCAATTGTTATACATAAAAAACCAAGTGTAGATATGATTGTATGTATATCCTTATCTATAGGTGATGTGTCAGCTGTTATGTTTAAAATTACACTCATACAGACAGGGAATAGAAATGTGTGCGTGATTCAATCAGAGAACAAATTGTATAGCCTACTATATACTTTGGAACTTTTACTAGGATTATTTCAGGCGTATGTATGTTATTTCAGCATTATGTGTTTGAAAGTATAAGGTTTTGGAGAGTTTATTTATTCGCTAATATTATTGCTGTTGCTACAGATGTAGTATGTTTCAATTAACACAATATATTTTAACATTATTAAATTGTTGTTATTATTATTAATTATGACATTTCAGACCAATTTTTATCACTTTAATGACAATGTATACAAAGTTATGTTTTATTTGAAAGATGTATTTACAATACCATGTTGTTTGAATATTATAAAATGATATGTGACAGTCTGAAGTTAACAAAAGAGACATGAACTCATTAGATACAAAAACTTTGTAATAATAGTGAGATCGTGAGAAATATAAGGGTAATTAGAGATAGGTAGGGAGTGACAAAGATGAACAGTGAAGTGATAAGTGTAATAAAATAAACAGCATATAATCTTAAGAAAAAAGAGTTAAACAAGTGTGACAAACCCAAAACATAAGCACATGTTAAATGAGCAATTAAGTTAAGTATATTAGACTGAAAGACACAGAATAATTGTGAATGTAAAAAACAGAAAAAATATTATCTCAGTATAAAAATCACCAGGGTGATTACTGTTATAAAAGAGATGGTGTAGGTATAACACTCACCAAATTTGTTCATTTGTTAATTTAAAGAAAGAAGTTATTGGCTTAATGTTTAAGGCAATAAATACCAGAAGAAATAGTTTTACAGTAATATGTTAGTATGTTTTAAGTAAGTAAGAAATTTATAAAGAAAATAATAGCAATACCTGTATAAGAAATAATAGGCAAAATATAATAAGTATGTGTAACGAAAGGGAACATGGCAGAATTATATTAAAACTTAGAAATAAGTAAATTATGTATTAACATAGTATTATCAATTTTGGACCAAAACATTAATACATGGCTTAGACCAATCTTGTAAGATATCAAACTAATCTTTGAAAGAAAATAGGAACATCTATGTAAAGATTACAACCATTGAAATTATCCCCAAGTAAATATAGCCATTATAAAATATTTATTCAAATTAAACAAAAAATTCAAAGTTTGATAACAATGTGTTTATTTTGAGATCGACCAGGGAGAATAATTACGCTACCATGGAAACTGTGGAGTAACAAGAAAAAATACCGTTAGATTTTTTTACTGAATGCATGACGCTTTAATGGTATAGACGCTAATTTTCGAGTGACCAAAATTGTCAATTAAAACATAGAAAATATCAGAAGTTACTACTAAGTGTATGTATACCAAGACGTAAGACAATAAGACTGGAACCATATTATTGAAGTTGAGGCCAAATTAACGAAAAAAGAAAATAAATTACTACCAATTAAACTGGAAAAGATGCCTGATGTCCTGAACCAAGCAAATTAAAGAAGATTGTAGTATAACCCATGAATAACAGATCGTATGAGTTCGCCATAACTACGGAAGTGATAAGTACCTATTAAATTACCCAAAATATATAAATAAACTCACGTTAATTATTTCTCACTAAAGGTCGAAATCTCACTGAACTGAAATTAATTACTTTCAAAGATTAAAAAGAATACTAAGTCACTGACAATTTATAAACTAACCAATATAAACTGTTGTTAATGATCCATAACTTGTAAACACTTTTACTACACTGCGCTAAACAAATTATACCTACACAATATGTTAGTTAAGTTTACTTGATGTAAGGGTGTGTATTTTTATTGTTTTAAACATTTGTAATCCTTTTAACGTAACCTCAAGAACCTGTGACAAACAAACATTAATAACTGATGTACTATTTACAACAGACGCCATTATTAAACGTCTGGTTATCAATTCAAATATCGATTTGTCAAACCCTGTAATTGTCTCATATAAACAACCGGAGCATTTGTATTAGAATAATTTGTATTAAATGAATAACAATCACTAATAAAAAATGTGTAAGTATTGAGTGTAACCACGGTGTTATAATTTCATTAGGAGGTGCACAATATTTTATGTACGTTTTAGCAGACGAATAACGATTTACACAGCCCACGCATCGAACTGCTGTGCGTTCCAGTGGGCCTAGCTGGCGGAAATATTCGAATTATTCAAACCGCCTGAGCTGCGCTGGTCATACACCTTTGAACTTTATTTTAATTGTTTTAAGAAAACAATTTGGCGCCACCGGGATTTTCATACCCCTAGTGAACATCAGGTAAGAACATCAAGACCTGGTTATTCGTACGTTCGCAACGGACGAAATCTGCGGAAGTTGCACGCATTTGAACTACGGATAGAGAAGACACGTTACACCCATCACACACAAATTGTACATTATTCACATTTTGCAGAGTAAAACGGTAGCCGTACACACGTCTACATTACAAATTGACGACCAACCGCTGGAGCTAGAAGAGAGAGAAATACGAACTTCTAACGGCGAGAAAAAAGGTCGACTAATAAGTATAAAACGGTTCGCTACACACTATTCAATAATAATTAACAGGAAAGGTAAACCGTTATTATACAAAGTGGCTTCCATCGCGGGGCTTAAACGAGGCGGACGTCTCGTTATTATACAAAGTGGCGCGCCAACTAGTAGGGCTAGAATAATAAAGAAATTATACAATTAAACCCTATAAATTCTAGCGGCGATTACGAAAGGTTACAATATGCACACCAGAGGATTGTCGAAAAAATTGGCAAAGGAGAAGGAGATGGAAGAAAACAGAGGGGAAGAAGAGGAAGGAACACCGATTGAAGAAGTGGAGACAGTAATAACCACAACAGAACCAAGCCAAGACGAAGAAATGGAAACACAGGCTGGAGATAGGGAGGAAGCCAGAGGAGGAATGGATTTACAAAAATTATGGGAGTTGATTAACGGAAAATTAGACAAGAATGAGGAGAGTTTGAAGGAGATGAACAATAAATTCGACAAGAATGAGGAGAGTTTGAAGGAGATGAACAATAAATTCGACAAGAATGAGGAGAGTTTGAAGGAGATGAACAATAAATTCGACGGCATGAAGAAAGAAACCAGTGACAATTTGAAACAGATCAATGAAAAAATAGTGAGTACTAAGGAAGAATTGAGGAAAACAGTCAACCAAAATAATGAAACACTACAACAACGATTACTGGAGGAAATTCAGCAAAGAAATGAAGATTTGAAGGAAGAATTGAAGGAACAGCTGAAGGAGGACCACGAGAAAAATAAAGAAGAAATGAAGCTACAGATGGCACACCAATTAATGGAGTACCGAGAAGAAGCAAAACAGCAGGTTACGGAAATCAATGACAAATTAGAGGAAACGTTGGAGAAGCTAGAGAAGACCAACGAAAATGTTTCTGGAGTCCGCAAGGAAGTACTCGATAAAATGAACCGTCTCGAAGGAGAAAATAAGAGAAGAATTGAGGAAGGTCATGAAGAAACAGTCAGAAGATGTACCCAGATAGACCAGGACATACACCAAGTCCGGGAAGAAAACCAGAAAGAGGTAGCAGCTGTACGAACAGACTTGGGAGAACGAATGGAAGGAGTTTACAGTAACTTAAATAAAGTAGATAGCAAAGTAGACAAAAACCAACAGAGGATTGACGAAATGCGCAGAATAGAAGAGTCATTACGGGAAGAAGTGGATGCCTGGCGTGACCGACCATGTAATAATAATCATGTCATGAACACAGACAACAGAGATACTATTAATTTCCGTAATTATAAAAGAAACCCTATTGAATTCTTGAAGAGGGTAGAAGAGTTAATCATCAAGAATCGAGAGACTCGATGGACTACAATAAGAGGGATGTTGGACGAAATGTTCAAGGAGACATACGACAACTGGTGGACTGCCACTCGACCAGACATCCAAAACCTTCAAGACTTTAAGACTCAGTTCAAGGCTAAATACTGGTCTGAATCAACTCAGAATATGGTCCGCAATAACCTGAGCAATGGAAGGTATGAAAACCAGAATGGACAATCCCTTACCTCCTACTTCTTGGGAAAAATCTGCATGGCCAGGAATTTGGAGCCACGTATACCTGAAGAGTGTCTGGTAATACAGTTATCTTACCACTACGACGACGCCATCCAAAAGGCACGGATGTACAGCCAGGTAAAGACCATCCAAGATATGGCTAGCTTACTGGAAAGCCATGAACATGAGTGGCAGTACAGGAAAAATAGAGGGTACAGTTTCAGAAATAATAGAACCAATGAGGGACAATTGTCACAGAATCAACAGGGAGATAATAAGCCACCGGTAAGTAACCCTAACAATTACCAAGGGAACACACGGGGCAATAACGCGCCCAGAAATTTTAACAGAAGTGGAAACCATAATAATAACAACTCCAGGAACAACCACAGGGGTAATTTCCCATCGAATGGTTACAACAACAATTATCGCCCTGGAAACAACAGTAATCAGAACAATAATCCAGGATACCGGCCACAGGTAAATTACATAAGGGGGCAAAGACAAAGGAGCCCAAGAAGAAACTATCCCTCATCTAACTATCGGCGAACGTACTATAACCAGGTACCCGATACGAGAAGTCACCCATTCGAAGAAGATCACAGGCACAGCGTGGATAACCGGAATAATCAACAGGAGCCGAACGCTAACCAACCATCAAATACTACTGATGTTGGGGGCAATGAGGTAAACCCTCATTTAAACGATTAAGGCCAGTGAAAACTGTGAACAGCCCATCACTGGACCAATCTCTTGGGGAATATAAGACAACACATGACAAGAAGATCACCATAATATGTACTAACTATTTGAAAAATATAAGGGACGATTTGATCGAAGAAAATGATAACATGATGCCCATTAGAAACAATGAAATAGTGTATGTGAGTGCCCAAATAAATGGAATTCTATCAACCATAATGATCGATACAGGGTCTAATGTCTCTCTGATCGACCAAATAGAATTAAATAGACTACAGCAGGGAAGTAGTGTACCCATATCAACCCTGCCCATAAACAATATAACTATCATTGGTGCTACCGGCCGACAAAACAAAACCGTCCGGAAACAAGTGTCTTTGGAACTTAATAGCAAAGGCATAATAGTAACTATGCCATTTCTTGTTGCCAGCGGCCTACCTTTCTCATTACTTGTTGGGTGTGATGTACTCAGACAACACTCTGCCATAATTAACCTGCGGCAGGGAGAAGTATCACTAACCACAGAACAAGGGATATGGTCAGCCGATCTAGTGAATGGTGGCAACTTACCATTGATAACAAACCACTATAACATGATCCAAAACAATTATTGCAAACAATCACCCGAAAGAATATTGACAGATTGGAAGGATGAAGAATTATGGTCAAGCAAGCTGGATGAGATCAGAAACTTCCAACGAGAAGAACAAGATCCACAGATTAGTGTGCAACAGTCAGAGGAACTTATAAGTATATACAACAGATATAAACACATTTTTTCTGACGCTCCAGGCAAAGTAAAGAATTATCAATGCCGAATACGATTTAAAGAACCCGTTGACTTCAAGAAAAAATCTTACCCCATTGCTTACTCACAAAGAAATGCAGTGAGGGCAGAAATCAATCAAATGATGGAAGACGATATCATTGAATTAAGTCAATCACCGTATACAAGTCCAATAGTGGCGATACCGAAAAAGGACGGAAAGGTGAGAATCTGCCTCGACGCCAGAGAAATTAATAAAATGATAGTGAACGATAGAACATCACCGGGTGAAATAGAAGAAATCCTTAAGAAGTTCCACGGTATAAAATACATTAGCTCTTGGGACACGGTATGTGGCTACTGGCAGGTGGAGCTACATCCGAACAGTAGACAATACTTAGCATTCCTGTTCGATGGGAGGAACTATCAGTTCAAAAGACTGCCATTTGGACTGATAAATTCGGTCGCAGTATTTGTTAAATGTATGGACCAAATACTGGGACAAGATGTACTGAATTTTACCACCGTGTACGTAGATGATCTGTTAATAACATCATCAAATTGGCAAGAGCACTGTGCCAGAGTGGAAACCGTACTAAAAAGGTTATCAGATAATCACGTAACCCTTAAGCTGGACAAGTCAAAGTTTATAGCCCGAAAAATACAATTTCTAGGATTCAATCTAGCAGAGGAAGGCATATCTCCTTCGTCAGAAAAAGTTGAGGCGATACAACGATTCCCCACACCAAAAAACAAAAAACAACTTCAATCCTTCCTGGGAATCTGCAACTATTACCGTAAATTTCAAGATAATTATTCCAAACTAACAGCAAAATTCAAAAAACAATTATCAGTTAAGGACAAGTGGACTTGGGGGTCCGAACAAGATGAAGTATTTAACCAAATAAAAGAAAAGTTCTTGAACACCGTGATCTTACATCATCCAGACTTCAAAAAGCCATTCTTCATGAACTGTGATGCGAGTGATGTCAGTGTAGGTGCGGTATTATACCAAGAAGATGAGAAGGGACAGCATATGGTTATTAGTTTTGCAAGCAGAATTTTAAATGGATGCGAACGAAATTATCACGTCACGGAGAAAGAACTACTTAGTGTCGTGTTCGCCTGCAACAAATTTAGGACTTACATTCTGGGATACGAAATAACAGTGAGAAGTGACCATAGATCCATTTCATTCCTTAAGCAGTGTAACCTCAGCCACGGAAGATTAACTCGATGGATATTGTTGCTACAGGAATATCACATAAACTGGGAGTACATCCCAGGGAAGAAAAACATAGCTGCGGACATCTTATCCCGTATAAACGTACAGCAACAAACTTTCGAGGGTGAAAAAGAACAATTAGTTAAGGTGTATAACATTATCAAAAACAGAGTAGATCTAGAAAAAATAACCCAAGAAATAAGAAGATGTCAAACTGTGGATCCAAAAATAATGAGTATCCGGGAGAGAATGTTAAAAGATGAAGAAACCGTTCTACAATATTATAAAATACATGACAACTTGCTATTTATTAAAAACAATCCTGCAATCGGAGAATGGAAACTTGTAATACCATCTATAGTGGAGGAACAATTGATACTAGACTACCACATTAGATACGGCCATATGGGAGCTGTAAAGGTGATAAAAGCTTTACAGGAACAAGTTTACATCAAAAATATTTATCGAAAAGTAAACAAAATCATTCAAAAATGTGATATTTGCCAAAAGGTAAAATGCAATAATTCAAAAAAGGAAGGTATGATGATACCTATCACATCAAGTCAGAAATTAGAAAGGGTATTCCTTGATATATGTGGTCCGTTTCCTATCAGTGGAGGAAGACACAGATATAAATTTATAATCATTATGTTTGACCACTTCACCAAATACACAAAGTTGTACTCCATTAACCGTGCAACAACAAAGAAAATAATTGAGATTATCTTAACCAAGTTTATACCAGAAGTGGGAAAACCGACGGCCGTTATAACAGATCATGGAACCCAATTTAAGGGAAATCTCTGGAAAAATAAGCTCTGTGAACATAATATTAAAACTTACAAAACATCCGTTTATCACCCAAGCAGCAACCCAGCTGAAAGGGTACTCAGAGAAGTGGGTCGTATACTGAGAACCTACTGCCACGATAAACAAAGAGAATGGCACAATTACGTGAAATCTACTGAAGAATTTATAAACTTAGCTTACCACGACTTTACGGAAGCTACCCCATACACAATGATGTTTGAGCGGCCACCGCCTAGAGAGATAACTGATATGATCCAATTCCCCACCAACACCGAATATCAATTCGAGAAAAAAAGATTCTACAACAGAATAGCCGAAAAGGTAGAGCAACAAAAGAATAAGTACGCTAAGAACCAGAAAAAGACTATTAAGTACGATGTAGGAAAAAGGGTACTTTTAAAAAACAGAGAATTACCCAGTTCCATAGAAGGCATCACTAGAAAGTTACTATTATTATACGTGGGACCATACACTATAACAAAAGACAAGGGCAATAACACTTACGAGATCACTCACCCTGTCACCAAGAAAATAAAGGGGGTATACAATCAAGCCTCAATTAAGAAATATTATGACAATCAACAATAACTGTAAAAAACAATTTAAAGTAAAAAACCAACAAAAATACTTTAAATAAATAAAAAAATAAAATAAAGTGACAAACAAACAAGTCTGCCAATGTCATAAAGAAAAGATCTCTAAAGAATGTCAACATTCCAAAACATTCGTAAGTACAGCTTACACTAAGCATTAGAGAAACCATTATGATGAATAAAAAATTGTAAAAAATCAAAAAAGATATGTAAGAAAAGCTTACCAAAATATCTCGATAATAATTTAGAACAAGTAAAAATGGAGAGATAAAAGTCACAAGGCATTCATATAAAGTAAGAGCAACCAACTTACTACAATATTTAAATAAAAATTAACAATAGAGGAGTGTAGTTACAAAACATTCCTACAAAATAAGGTTAAATTACCATAATATTTAGCCAAAAAATGAGGCATGAAAAGCATGACATACTATAAAGGAATAAGCTACAAAAAATTCCTAACTAGTAAGAAGCAATAACTTACTATGATATCTAAAAAATTATGAAAAAAAATATCAATCAAAATGATCAGCTTCCACAACTATTTAGAAAGAGGGGAAGTAAAATTACCCAAACCAATGATCACAAAACGATATAAATAAAATAAACGTTCTAAGAGTTATAATGTGAGAGGAGATGAAACAAAGAGGAATTAAAAAAGAATAAAAATGTGAATTGTATCAATAAAAAACAATGCTTCAAATAGTATCTATAAAGAAAGATGAAACAATATATGACTCGAACTGAGCAACAATGAAGTATAAAAGTAAAAGATTCCCAACAAATATTATGATTATGATTATTATTATTATTATTTTGAGTCACGAGTTGACTATATTTAAGAATTATTAATTGAGATTGTCTGTTGAATGAACCAGCAATCATTTTACTGAGCAGGGATGATGTTCCCCTGATATCAGTATAAGAGTAGTTTTGATGAAAAATAAGATTTATAGGGAATAAGTTATAATAAAAAATCAATAAGCCAGTTCGCAATGTGAGAAAATAATGAAGAAAAGACTAAGAAGAATGGAAATAAAAGATACCGAATTAATTATAAAAAATGAATGAGAAGCAGGAGAATTTGAAAAAAAAAATTGATACGATACAATTGATAATTTCATCAAACTTAAATTCACGTTTTATAAAATGATCAATTTTGGTGGAAGGGCATTATATAACATTGCCAAACCCTGATCACATTTGATATAAATAAGTATGTAAAAAATGCCAAGAAACAATATATTTTGATAGATAAATGATAACGAGAATGAAAGTAGTAAATATAATCAATAGTGAAGGAAGAAGAATACAACCAAAGGTGGTTACAAAACAAGAAAATACGAACTAGACTGACAGACAACTGACATTGACCCAACCCCAGAGATTGGCCAGATATTAACCAAAGTAAAGCGAGACAAGAAGACAGTGAAGAAAAAAGGAAAAAAAAATTTACATGGCCATAACAATTAATTCATAAGATTGTTTTAAAAGAGCATAATTTTTTATTATTATTAATAATTTATGTTTAAATTTTTATTAGTGGTAACTTGTAAATGACAGTATCTCAGCAATTGTTATACATAAAAAACCAAGTGTAGATATGATTGTATGTATATCCTTATCTATAGGTGATGTGTCAGCTGTTATGTTTAAAATTACACTCATACAGACAGGGAATAGAAATGTGTGCGTGATTCAATCAGAGAACAAATTGTATAGCCTACTATATACTTTGGAACTTTTACTAGGATTATTTCAGGCGTATGTATGTTATTTCAGCATTATGTGTTTGAAAGTATAAGGTTTTGGAGAGTTTATTTATTCGCTAATATTATTGCTGTTGCTACAGATGTAGTATGTTTCAATTAACACAATATATTTTAACATTATTAAATTGTTGTTATTATTATTAATTATGACATTTCAGACCAATTTTTATCACTTTAATGACAATGTATACAAAGTTATGTTTTATTTGAAAGATGTATTTACAATACCATGTTGTTTGAATATTATAAAATGATATGTGACAGTCTGAAGTTAACAAAAGAGACATGAACTCATTAGATACAAAAACTTTGTAATAATAGTGAGATCGTGAGAAATATAAGGGTAATTAGAGATAGGTAGGGAGTGACAAAGATGAACAGTGAAGTGATAAGTGTAATAAAATAAACAGCATATAATCTTAAGAAAAAAGAGTTAAACAAGTGTGACAAACCCAAAACATAAGCACATGTTAAATGAGCAATTAAGTTAAGTATATTAGACTGAAAAACACAGAATAATTGTGAATGTAAAAAACAGAAAAAATATTATCTCAGTATAAAAATCACCAGGGTGATTACTGTTATAAAAGAGATGGTGTAGGTATAACACTCACCAAATTTGTTCATTTGTTAATTTAAAGAAAGAAGTTATTGGCTTAATGTTTAAGGCAATAAATACCAGAAGAAATAGTTTTACAGTAATATGTTAGTATGTTTTAAGTAAGTAAGAAATTTATAAAGAAAATAATAGAAATACCTCTATAAGAAATAATAGGCAAAATATAATAAGTATGTGTAACGAAAGGGAACATGGCAGAATTATATTAAAACTTAGAAATAAGTAAATTATGTATTAACATAGTATTATCAATTTTGGACCAAAACATTAATACATGGCTTAGACCAATCTTGTAAGATATCAAACTAATCTTTGAAAGAAAATAGGAACATCTATGTAAAGATTACAACCATTGAAATTATCCCCAAGTAAATATAGCCATTATAAAATATTTATTCAAATTAAACAAAAAATTCAAAGTTTGATAACAATGTGTTTATTTTGAGATCGACCAGGGAGAATAATTACGTTACCATGGAAACTGTGGAGTAACAAGAAAAAATACCGTTAGATTTTTTTACTGAATGCATGACGCTTTAATGGTATAGACGCTAATTTTCGAGTGACCAAAATTGTCAATTAAAACATAGAAAATATCAGAAGTTACTACTAAGTGTATACCAAGACGTAAGACAATAAGACTGGAACCATATTATTGAAGTTGAGGCCAAATTAACGAAAAAAGAAAATAAATTACTACCAATTAAACTGGAAAAGATGCCTGATGTCCTGAACCAAGCAAATTAAAGAAGATTGTAGTATAACCCATGAATAACAGATCGTATGAGTTCGCCATAACTACGGAAGTGATAAGTACCTATTAAATTACCCAAAATATATAAATAAACTCACGTTAATTATTTCTCACTAAAGGTCGAAATTTCACTGAACTGAAATTAATTACTTTCAAAGATTAAAAAGAATACTAAGTCACTGACAATTTATAAACTAACCAATATAAACTGTTGTTAATGATCCATAACTTGTAAACACTTTTACTACACTGCGCTAAACAAATTATACCTACACAATATGTTAGTTAAGTTTACTTGATGTAAGGGTGTGTATTTTTATTGTTTTAAACATTTGTAATCCTTTTAACGTAACCTCAAGAACCTGTGACAAACAAACATTAATAACTGATGTACTATTTACAACAGACGCCATTATTAAACGTCTGGTTATCAATTCAAATATCGATTTGTCAAACCCTGTAATTGTCTCATATAAACAACCGGAGCATTTGTATTAGAATAATTTGTATTAAATGAATAACAATCACTAATAAAAAATGTGTAAGTATTGAGTGTTACCACGGTGTTATAATTTCATTAGGAGGTGCACAATATTTTATGTACGTTTTAGCAGACGAATAACGATTTACACAGCCCACGCATCGAACTGCTGTGCGTTCCAGTGGGCCTAGCTGGCGGAAATATTCGAATTATTCAAACCGCCTGAGCTGCGCTGGTCATACACCTTTGAACTTTATTTTAATTGTTTTAAGAAAACAATTTGGCGCCACCGGGATTTTCATACCCCTAGTGAACATCAGGTAAGAACATCAAGACCTGGTTATTCGTACGTTCGCAACGGACGAAATCTGCGGAAGTTGCACGCATTTGAACTACGGATAGAGAAGACACGTTACACCCATCACACACAAATTGTACATTATTCACATTTTGCAGAGTAAAACGGTAGCCGTACACACGTCTACATTACAAATTGACGACCAACCGCTGGAGCTAGAAGAGAGAGAAATACGAACTTCTAACGGCGAGAAAAAAGGTCGACTAATAAGTATAAAACGGTTCGCTACACACTATTCAATAATAATTAACAGGAAAGGTAAACCGTTATTATACAAAGTGGCTTCCATCGCGGGGCTTAAACGAGGCGGACGTCTCGTTATTATACAAAGTGGCGCGCCAACTAGTAGGGCTAGAATAATAAAGAAATTATACAATTAAACCCTATAAATTCTAGCGGCGATTACGAAAGGTTACAATATGCACACCAGAGGATTGTCGAAAAAATTGGCAAAGGAGAAGGAGATGGAAGAAAACAGAGGGGAAGAAGAGGAAGGAACACCGATTGAAGAAGTGGAGACAGTAATAACCACAACAGAACCAAGCCAAGACGAAGAAATGGAAACACAGGCTGGAGATAGGGAGGAAGCCAGAGGAGGAATGGATTTACAAAAATTATGGGAGTTGATTAACGGAAAATTAGACAAGAATGAGGAGAGTTTGAAGGAGATGAACAATAAATTCGACAAGAATGAGGAGAGTTTGAAGGAGATGAACAATAAATTCGACAAGAATGAGGAGAGTTTGAAGGAGATGAACAATAAATTCGACGGCATGAAGAAAGAAACCAGTGACAATTTGAAACAGATCAATGAAAAAATAGTGAGTACTAAAGAAGAATTGAGGAAAACAGTCAACCAAAATAATGAAACACTACAACAACGATTACTGGAGGAAATTCAGCAAAGAAATGAAGATTTGAAGGAAGAATTGAAGGAACAGCTGAAGGAGGACCACGAGAAAAATAAAGAAGAAATGAAGCTACAGATGGCACACCAATTAATGGAGTACCGAGAAGAAGCAAAACAGCAGGTTACGGAAATCAATGACAAATTAGAGGAAACGTTGGAGAAGCTAGAGAAGACCAACGAAAATGTTTCTGGAGTCCGCAAGGAAGTACTCGATAAAATGAACCGTCTCGAAGGAGAAAATAAGAGAAGAATTGAGGAAGGTCATGAAGAAACAGTCAGAAGATGTACCCAGATAGACCAGGACATACACCAAGTCCGGGAAGAAAACCAGAAAGAGGTAGCAGCTGTACGAACAGACTTGGGAGAACGAATGGAAGGAGTTTACAGTAACTTAAATAAAGTAGATAGCAAAGTAGACAAAAACCAACAGAGGATTGACGAAATGCGCAGAATAGAAGAGTCATTACGGGAAGAAGTGGATGCCTGGCGTGACCGACCATGTAATAATAATCATGTCATGAACACAGACAACAGAGATACTATTAATTTCCGTAATTATAAAAGAAACCCTATTGAATTCTTGAAGAGGGTAGAAGAGTTAATCATCAAGAATCGAGAGACTCGATGGACTACAATAAGAGGGATGTTGGACGAAATGTTCAAGGAGACATACGACAACTGGTGGACTGCCACTCGACCAGACATCCAAAACCTTCAAGACTTTAAGACTCAGTTCAAGGCTAAATACTGGTCTGAATCAACTCAGAATATGGTCCGCAATAACCTGAGCAATGGAAGGTATGAAAACCAGAATGGACAATCCCTTACCTCCTACTTCTTGGGAAAAATCTGCATGGCCAGGAATTTGGAGCCACGTATACCTGAAGAGTGTCTGGTAATACAGTTATCTTACCACTACGACGACGCCATCCAAAAGGCACGGATGTACAGCCAGGTAAAGACCATCCAAGATATGGCTAGCTTACTGGAAAGCCATGAACATGAGTGGCAGTACAGGAAAAATAGAGGGTACAGTTTCAGAAATAATAGAACCAATGAGGGACAATTGTCACAGAATCAACAGGGAGATAATAAGCCACCGGTAAGTAACCCTAACAATTACCAAGGGAACACACGGGGCAATAACGCGCCCAGAAATTTTAACAGAAGTGGAAACCATAATAATAACAACTCCAGGAACAACCACAGGGGTAATTTCCCATCGAATAGTTACAACAACAATTATCGCCCTGGAAACAACAGTAATCAGAACAATAATCCAGGATACCGGCCACAGGTAAATTACATAAGGGGGCAAAGACAAAGGAGCCCAAGAAGAAACTATCCCTCATCTAACTATCGGCGAACGTACTATAACCAGGTACCCGATACGAGAAGTCACCCATTCGAAGAAGATCACAGGCACAGCGTGGATAACCGGAATAATCAACAGGAGCCGAACGCTAACCAACCATCAAATACTACTGATGTTGGGGGCAATGAGGTAAACCCTCATTTAAACGATTAAGGCCAGTGAAAACTGTGAACAGCCCATCACTGGACCAATCTCTTGGGGAATATAAGACAACACATGACAAGAAGATCACCATAATATGTACTAACTATTTGAAAAATATAAGGGACGATTTGATCGAAGAAAATGATAACATGATGCCCATTAGAAACAATGAAATAGTGTATGTGAGTGCCCAAATAAATGGAATTCTATCAACCATAATGATCGATACAGGGTCTAATGTCTCTCTGATCGACCAAATAGAATTAAATAGACTACAGCAGGGAAGTAGTGTACCCATATCAACCCTGCCCATAAACAATATAACTATCATTGGTGCTACCGGCCGACAAAACAAAACCGTCCGGAAACAAGTGTCTTTGGAACTTAATAGCAAAGGCATAATAGTAACTATGCCATTTCTTGTTGCCAGCGGCCTACCTTTCTCATTACTTGTTGGGTGTGATGTACTCAGACAACACTCTGCCATAATTAACCTGCGGCAGGGAGAAGTATCACTAACCACAGAACAAGGGATATGGTCAGCCGATCTAGTGAATGGTGGCAACTTACCATTGATAACAAACCACTATAACATGATCCAAAACAATTATTGCAAACAATCACCCGAAAGAATATTGACAGATTGGAAGGATGAAGAATTATGGTCAAGCAAGCTGGATGAGATCAGAAACTTCCAACGAGAAGAACAAGATCCACAGATTAGTGTGCAACAGTCAGAGGAACTTATAAGTATATACAACAGATATAAACACATTTTTTCTGACGCTCCAGGCAAAGTAAAGAATTATCAATGCCGAATACGATTTAAAGAACCCGTTGACTTCAAGAAAAAATCTTACCCCATTGCTTACTCACAAAGAAATGCAGTGAGGGCAGAAATCAATCAAATGATGGAAGACGATATCATTGAATTAAGTCAATCACCGTATACAAGTCCAATAGTGGCGATACCGAAAAAGGACGGAAAGGTGAGAATCTGCCTCGACGCCAGAGAAATTAATAAAATGATAGTGAACGATAGAACATCACCGGGTGAAATAGAAGAAATCCTTAAGAAGTTCCACGGTATAAAATACATTAGCTCTTGGGACACGGTATGTGGCTACTGGCAGGTGGAGCTACATCCGAACAGTAGACAATACTTAGCATTCCTGTTCGATGGGAGGAACTATCAGTTCAAAAGACTGCCATTTGGACTGATAAATTCGGTCGCAGTATTTGTTAAATGTATGGACCAAATACTGGGACAAGATGTACTGAATTTTACCACCGTGTACGTAGATGATCTGTTAATAACATCATCAAATTGGCAAGAGCACTGTGCCAGAGTGGAAACCGTACTAAAAAGGTTATCAGATAATCACGTAACCCTTAAGCTGGACAAGTCAAAGTTTATAGCCCGAAAAATACAATTTCTAGGATTCAATCTAGCAGAGGAAGGCATATCTCCTTCGTCAGAAAAAGTTGAGGCGATACAACGATTCCCCACACCAAAAAACAAAAAACAACTTCAATCCTTCCTGGGAATCTGCAACTATTACCGTAAATTTCAAGATAATTATTCCAAACTAACAGCAAAATTCAAAAAACAATTATCAGTTAAGGACAAGTGGACTTGGGGGTCCGAACAAGATGAAGTATTTAACCAAATAAAAGAAAAGTTCTTGAACACCGTGATCTTACATCATCCAGACTTCAAAAAGCCATTCTTCATGAACTGTGATGCGAGTGATGTCAGTGTAGGTGCGGTATTATACCAAGAAGATGAGAAGGGACAGCATATGGTTATTAGTTTTGCAAGCAGAATTTTAAATGGATGCGAACGAAATTATCACGTCACGGAGAAAGAACTACTTAGTGTCGTGTTCGCCTGCAACAAATTTAGGACTTACATTCTGGGATACGAAATAACAGTGAGAAGTGACCATAGATCCATTTCATTCCTTAAGCAGTGTAACCTCAGCCACGGAAGATTAACTCGATGGATATTGTTGCTACAGGAATATCACATAAACTGGGAGTACATCCCAGGGAAGAAAAACATAGCTGCGGACATCTTATCCCGTATAAACGTACAGCAACAAACTTTCGAGGGTGAAAAAGAACAATTAGTTAAGGTGTATAACATTATCAAAAACAGAGTAGATCTAGAAAAAATAACCCAAGAAATAAGAAGATGTCAAACTGTGGATCCAAAAATAATGAGTATCCGGGAGAGAATGTTAAAAGATGAAGAAACCGTTCTACAATATTATAAAATACATGACAACTTGCTATTTATTAAAAACAATCCTGCAATCGGAGAATGGAAACTTGTAATACCATCTATAGTGGAGGAACAATTGATACTAGACTACCACATTAGATACGGCCATATGGGAGCTGTAAAGGTGATAAAAGCTTTACAGGAACAAGTTTACATCAAAAATATTTATCGAAAAGTAAACAAAATCATTCAAAAATGTGATATTTGCCAAAAGGTAAAATGCAATAATTCAAAAAAGGAAGGTATGATGATACCTATCACATCAAGTCAGAAATTAGAAAGGGTATTCCTTGATATATGTGGTCCGTTTCCTATCAGTGGAGGAAGACACAGATATAAATTTATAATCATTATGTTTGACCACTTCACCAAATACACAAAGTTGTACTCCATTAACCGTGCAACAACAAAGAAAATAATTGAGATTATCTTAACCAAGTTTATACCAGAAGTGGGAAAACCGACGGCCGTTATAACAGATCATGGAACCCAATTTAAGGGAAATCTCTGGAAAAATAAGCTCTGTGAACATAATATTAAAACTTACAAAACATCCGTTTATCACCCAAGCAGCAACCCAGCTGAAAGGGTACTCAGAGAAGTGGGTCGTATACTGAGAACCTACTGCCACGATAAACAAAGAGAATGGCACAATTACGTGAAATCTACTGAAGAATTTATAAACTTAGCTTACCACGACTTTACGGAAG
Organism: Magicicada septendecula; assembly: GCA_034769895.1. Lineage (NCBI taxonomy): Eukaryota > Metazoa > Arthropoda > Insecta > Hemiptera > Cicadidae > Magicicada > Magicicada septendecula. Next base: position 228,403,147 of record CM068368.1, on the reverse strand, counting down.
CTACCCCATACACAATGATGTTTGAGCGGCCACCGCCTAGAGAGATAACTGATATGATCCAATTCCCCACCAACACCGAATATCAATTCGAGAAAAAAAGATTCTACAACAGAATAGCCGAAAAGGTAGAGCAACAAAAGAATAAGTACGCTAAGAACCAGAAAAAGACTATTAAGTACGATGTAGGAAAAAGGGTACTTTTAAAAAACAGAGAATTACCCAGTTCCATAGAAGGCATCACTAGAAAGTTACTATTATTATACGTGGGACCATACACTATAACAAAAGACAAGGGCAATAACACTTACGAGATCACTCACCCTGTCACCAAGAAAATAAAGGGGGTATACAATCAAGCCTCAATTAAGAAATATTATGACAATCAACAATAACTGTAAAAAACAATTTAAAGTAAAAAACCAACAAAAATACTTTAAATAAATAAAAAAATAAAATAAAGTGACAAACAAACAAGTCTGCCAATGTCATAAAGAAAAGATCTCTAAAGAATGTCAACATTCCAAAACATTCGTAAGTACAGCTTACACTAAGCATTAGAGAAACCATTATGATGAATAAAAAATTGTAAAAAATCAAAAAAGATATGTAAGAAAAGCTTACCAAAATATCTCGATAATAATTTAGAACAAGTAAAAATGGAGAGATAAAAGTCACAAGGCATTCATATAAAGTAAGAGCAACCAACTTACTACAATATTTAAATAAAAATTAACAATAGAGGAGTGTAGTTACAAAACATTCCTACAAAATAAGGTTAAATTACCATAATATTTAGCCAAAAAATGAGGCATGAAAAGCATGACATACTATAAAGGAATAAGCTACAAAAAATTCCTAACTAGTAAGAAGCAATAACTTACTATGATATCTAAAAAATTATGAAAAAAATATCAATCAAAATGATCAGCTTCCACAACTATTTAGAAAGAGGGGAAGTAAAATTACCCAAACCAATGATCACAAAACGATATAAATAAAATAAACGTTCTAAGAGTTATAATGTGAGAGGAGATGAAACAAAGAGGAATTAAAAAAGAATAAAAATGTGAATTGTATCAATAAAAAACAATGCTTCAAATAGTATCTATAAAGAAAGATGAAACAATATATGACTCGAACTGAGCAACAATGAAGTATAAAAGTAAAAGATTCCCAACAAATATTATGATTATGATTATTATTATTATTATTTTGAGTCACGAGTTGACTATATTTAAGAATTATTAATTGAGATTGTCTGTTGAATGAACCAGCAATCATTTTACTGAGCAGGGATGATGTTCCCCTGATATCAGTATAAGAGTAGTTTTGATGAAAAATAAGATTTATAGGGAATAAGTTATAATAAAAAATCAATAAGCCAGTTCGCAATGTGAGAAAATAATGAAGAAAAGACTAAGAAGAATGGAAATAAAAGATACCGAATTAATTATAAAAAATGAATGAGAAGCAGGAGAATTTGAAAAAAAAAATTGATACGATACAATTGATAATTTCATCAAACTTAAATTCACGTTTTATAAAATGATCAATTTTGGTGGAAGGGCATTATATAACATTGCCAAACCCTGATCACATTTGATATAAATAAGTATGTAAAAAATGCCAAGAAACAGTATATTTTGATAGATAAATGATAACGAGAATGAAAATAGTAAATATAATCAATAGTGAAGGAAGAAGAATACAACCAAAGGTGGTTACAAAACAAGAAAATACGAACTAGACTGACAGACAACTGACATTGACCCAACCCCAGAGATTGGCCAGATATTAACCAAAGTAAAGCGAGACAAGAAGACAGTGAAGAAAAAAGAAAAAAAAAATTTACATGGCCATAACAATTAACTCATAAGATTGTTTTAAAAGAGCATAATTTTTTATTATTATTAATAATTTATGTTTAAATTTTTATTAGTGGTAACTTGTAAATGACAGTATCTCAGCAATTGTTATACATAAAAAACCAAGTGTAGATATGATTGTATGTATATCCTTATCTATAGGTGATGTGTCAGCTGTTATGTTTAAAATTACACTCATACAGACAGGGAATAGAAATGTGTGCGTGATTCAATCAGAGAACAAATTGTATAGCCTACTATATACTTTGGAACTTTTACTAGGATTATTTCAGGCGTATGTATGTTATTTCAGCATTATGTGTTTGAAAGTATAAGGTTTTGGAGAGTTTATTTATTCGCTAATATTATTGCTGTTGCTACAGATGTAGTATGTTTCAATTAACACAATATATTTTAACATTATTAAATTGTTGTTATTATTATTAATTATGACATTTCAGACCAATTTTTATCACTTTAATGACAATGTATACAAAGTTATGTTTTATTTGAAAGATGTATTTACAATACCATGTTGTTTGAATATTATAAAATGATATGTGACAGTCTGAAGTTAACAAAAGAGACATGAACTCATTAGATACAAAAACTTTGTAATAATAGTGAGATCGTGAGAAATATAAGGGTAATTAGAGATAGGTAGGGAGTGACAAAGATGAACAGTGAAGTGATAAGTGTAATAAAATAAACAGCATATAATCTTAAGAAAAAAGAGTTAAACAAGTGTGACAAACCCAAAACATAAGCACATGTTAAATGAGCAATTAAGTTAAGTATATTAGACTGAAAGACACAGAATAATTGTGAATGTAAAAAACAGAAAAAATATTATCTCAGTATAAAAATCACCAGGGTGATTACTGTTATAAAAGAGATGGTGTAGGTACAACACTCACCAAATTTGTTCATTTGTTAATTTAAAGAAAGAAGTTATTGGCTTAATGTTTAAGGCAATAAATACCAGAAGAAATAGTTTTACAGTAATATGTTAGTATGTTTTAAGTAAGTAAGAAATTTATAAAGAAAATAATAGCAATACCTGTATAAGAAATAATAGGCAAAATATAATAAGTATGTGTAACGAAAGGGAACATGGCAGAATTATATTAAAACTTAGAAATAAGTAAATTATGTATTAACATAGTATTATCAATTTTGGACCAAAACATTAATACATGGCTTAGACCAATCTTGTAAGATATCAAACTAATCTTTGAAAGAAAATAGGAACATCTATGTAAAGATTACAACCATTGAAATTATCCCCAAGTAAATATAGCCATTATAAAATATTTATTCAAATTAAACAAAAAATTCAAAGTTTGATAACAATGTGTTTATTTTGAGATCGACCAGGGAGAATAATTACGCTACCATGGAAACTGTGGAGTAACAAGAAAAAATACCGTTAGATTTTTTTACTGAATGCATGACGCTTTAATGGTATAGACGCTAATTTTCGAGTGACCAAAATTGTCAATTAAAACATAGAAAATATCAGAAGTTACTACTAAGTGTATACCAAGACGTAAGACAATAAGACTGGAACCATATTATTGAAGTTGAGGCCAAATTAACGAAAAAAGAAAATAAATTACTACCAATTAAACTGGAAAAGATGCCTGATGTCCTGAACCAAGCAAATTAAAGAAGATTGTAGTATAACCCATGAATAACAGATCGTATGAGTTCGCCATAACTACGGAAGTGATAAGTACCTATTAAATTACCCAAAATATATAAATAAACTCACGTTAATTATTTCTCACTAAAGGTCGAAATCTCACTGAACTGAAATTAATTACTTTCAAAGATTAAAAAGAATACTAAGTCACTGACAATTTATAAACTAACCAATATAAACTGTTGTTAATGATCCATAACTTGTAAACACTTTTACTACACTGCGCTAAACAAATTATACCTACACAATATGTTAGTTAAGTTTACTTGATGTAAGGGTGTGTATTTTTATTGTTTTAAACATTTGTAATCCTTTTAACGTAACCTCAAGAACCTGTGACAAACAAACATTAATAACTGATGTACTATTTACAACAGACGCCATTATTAAACGTCTGGTTATCAATTCAAATATCGATTTGTCAAACCCTGTAATTGTCTCATATAAACAACCGGAGCATTTGTATTAGAATAATTTGTATTAAATGAATAACAATCACTAATAAAAAATGTGTAAGTATTGGGTGTAACCACGGTGTTATAATTTCATTAGGAGGTGCACAATATTTTATGTACGTTTTAGCAGACGAATAACGATTTACACAGCCCACGCATCGAACTGCTGTGCGCTCCAGTGGGCCTAGCTGGCGGAAATATTCGAATTATTCAAACCGCCTGAGCTGCGCTGGTCATACACCTTTGAACTTTATTTTAATTGTTTTAAGAAAACAATTTGGCGCCACCGGGATTTTCATACCCCTAGTGAACATCAGGTAAGAACATCAAGACCTGGTTATTCGTACGTTCGCAACGGACGAAATCTGCGGAAGTTGCACGCATTTGAACTACGGATAGAGAAGACACGTTACACCCATCACACACAAATTGTACATTATTCACATTTTGCAGAGTAAAACGGTAGCCGTACACACGTCTACATTACAAATTGACGACCAACCGCTGGAGCTAGAAGAGAGAGAAATACGAACTTCTAACGGCGAGAAAAAAGGTCGACTAATAAGTATAAAACGGTTCGCTACACACTATTCAATAATAATTAACAGGAAAGGTAAACCGTTATTATATAAAGTGGCTTCCATCGCGGGGCTTAAACGAGGCGCGGACGTCTCGTTATTATACAATGTACGGAACCATCCACGAGATTTTAGTCAGTTCGAGATCGGCGTTATCGTCTATAGCCGTAGTCGCGCTCGTTACCATAGCGTTTAAATCGGTGGACGTGCGTAACAGTATCAGTTCTTGTTTCATGTTTAAAATTATCCGCGTAAAGACTCGGCGAATCCCATCAGTATCCTCAGCGGTACGCAACAAATAAAAATGAAGAAATTCCGCTACAACTTCTCAACGAAATCTATAAACTCAAATTACAAACATTGTTTCTTGAACTGTGTGTTGCTCTCAGAATTTTTATCAACCTTCCAGTGACTGCTGCTTCTCGTGAGAGAGAATTTAGTAAATTACCACTGATGAAGAACAATCTAAAGTCATTTTTGGACCAAGAGAAGCTTACCTATGATATAAACAGACCATGAACTTGCATCTAAAATGTGTTCTGTCGAGGTGATTGACAACTTTATCAGCAGTAAATACAGAAAATACGGTGTTCCATCTGATATTCTTTGAAACGTTCTTTAGAGGACCAATATCAAAATTAGAGTAAATTATACAATTTTTCGGGCTGTTAGGCCGTGGTCTATATTGTCTATGGTTACCTACAGACGTTTCGCCCTTATCGTTGACGGACATCTTCAGTGTCGCTGGGACACAGATTACAACACCCGCGAAGGGATACAAACATTGGCGGCGCGGGAACACAGATTACAAACACTCCCAAACGAATACAAATAAACATTGAGAGCGATGTAATTTGACAAAGATGAGCAACTATCACATCAAAAAAAGGGTACAAATATACCCTTCCCAACAGGACAGAACAGTCGGCGACCTTGACATCATCTTCGATCCCCATCTTAGGGTAATCTTGGCCAGCGACCTGAGTTGCAAACATCGTATTTGGAATAGTCGATTGACTACTCCGAACGGGAAGCCCTTGTTCAGGTATGTTGAATCCCTCCGGGCAACTATGGTCGGTGCAGCGCAACCCATGTTCTTTCCTTCTAGGCCTGACGCGACTCCCAACGCTCTGGATAGCGGTTACCCAGGGTATTGCCTGCCGGTCGAGGTGTTCTCGCTTACGGAGCTGACATCCGACCACAACCCCAACTTGGTCCACGTCGCAACCCAGCACGCCACCGCACAGGACAAGAGAAAGATCGTCGATTGGGCACACTACGGCCTGGGGCTTTGCCGTTGATTGCCGCCAGTTGGCCCATTCGAAACCGTTCGCCAAGTCGACGAAGCTGTTGCTCGATTCGACGAGCCGATCATCAGCGGTGGACTTGTCTTCACGCATCAGAGCCGGTTTCATGCCCGATTACCAACGTATCCCTGAGGACGTATCTGTTCTCGCTTGCGAGAGGAATTACTTCCGGAAACGCTGGCAGAGGACTCGTGATCTGGCCGACAACGCAGCTTACAAACGGCTAACTGGACGGCTGCGTGGCAGTCTGAAGGTACACCCATGGACTGGAACTTCCGCGAACAAGTCGAGATGGGAGTGGAAGACTTTCCGTCTCTTCCGATCACTACAGACCCCGAACCCATCTCTTTGGAAGAAGTCATAGATATAGGCTCGCTGAACTTCAGCCAAGAAAAGCTCCACGCCCGGACAGCGTTTCGAACACCGCTCTTCGTCTTCTTCCGGAGCCTGAAATCCAGTTCTTGGTTGATTTGTTCAACGCGTGTCTAAAATTGGCCTAATTTCTCCAATTTGACAGCAAAAGGCAACCGTCATAGTGACCCCGACGCAGGGAAAGGAAGCTTCCCTGCCGACAACCTCCGGCCCTTCAGTCTTCTATCCGCTACGTTAAAGATGCTCGAGCGGTTCGTACAGCGTAGTGTACCAGATCATTTAAGAAACTTTGACATTCTGGTCCCTGAACAGTTCGGCTTCCATGTGGGGCATTCCGCCACTCATTAGCTGATGAGACTGCTAGAATATATCACGGACGCTGGGTGTTGGATAAATAAGACCGTAGGCTGTTTCTTAGATGTAGAGAAAGCCTTTGACAGTGTATGGCAAGATGGGCTTTTATAGAAACTTCGGGAAGTTCAGCTCACTGACTGCTACCTTAATCTGATTGCTAGCTTTCTGACAGAGAGGACCTTCTGCGTGAGAGTACATGATTCTGTCTCTTCCAAGAGACGAATCCCTGCCACGTCCCTCAAGGAAGTTTTCTCGCCCCCTCCTGTTCTCAGTCTAAGTTAACGACACACCGAGATGCCTGGAGTACAGATAACCCCATTTGCTGATGACATGGCTGTATTTACCGCCGATCGTCACGCAAAAGGCGCCGTCCTACGATTACAGCGCCAGCTCGATTCGCTCGGGGACAGGGCTGATAGCTAGAAGACGCGACCAAGAGTGTAGCCGTCCTATTCTCTAAGCGCCGAAAAGATCCGCCGAAGCAACTTCGCATCCGCAGAACTTACTTGCGCTGGTCTAAAGAAGTGAAGTACCTCGGTGTCTCGGTGTACGCCTAGATCATCGGTCACCTGGCGTACCCACGCTCAGACCGTTCACAAACGAGATTCCGTTCGTTTGAGCCTACTGTTTCCACTCCTGGTCAGCCCGGCTAGTCAAGTGAAGGGTTGCCAATATATGTGTCGCATTTATGTTTAGTTGTTAATTACGGTGTTACGTGTTATCACAGTCTAGTTTTGACGTAGAATACGTCTTAACTTTTAGGCCAGCAATAGGCACCCCCAACCAGAAAATCGAGCGTTACGTTTTCACGTCACGTTAAAATTGAAATATTATCTAAACGACAAAAGATTCACACTTATATGAGGTACCATTCGACAGATAAAGGAACAAAGATAATAAATAGCACAATATAAGCGGGCTATTGCATCATCCAGCGCGGGGCGAGCGGGGAGAGAAATAGAAATGTTTTTCGCCGCTCGGCGCGCACTAAAATCAGTATTTAAAAGATAAGTGGTTGTTAAAGTGATGCCGTTGCAACACCATGTAGACCAGAATTAATTAACATAGTAACAAGTAAATAAACAAATGATATTTAGCGGCATCGGAACTATACCTTTATCCGTTCCCGCAGTTTTTATTCATAACACATTAGCAACCCAAAAGCACACAGACGTATTCTACGCTCTGAAGATTTGCGGCCGTGGCTCCGACACAGCCCCCGCCGACTTTTTTCTATTATTGTTACTTCCATTTATTATTAATTATATCGTTATTTTACAATATTAAGGTATACTAAGTGCCATAATAAAATTAACTGAATTAGAATTCAGTTTTTGTTTTTATTCATCAAGACTATTAATGTTAGGTTTTCTACATTCTTCACCACGTATCTGAATTTTTAATAACGTCCTGCGGTAGCTGTACTGATAAGAGTATTATTAAACACATTAGTTATAACTAAATGTAAAAAAAACCTGTGCAAAGTTAGTGGTAGAATAGTACGAGAGTTCTAGTTTGATAGCGCGCACGTGGAAAAATACAATTATGTAGAATGTTGCCATGGAAAGTTAGTCAGAATATTAAATATCGCAAATTATAACTTCAACGTTTTCACTTTAGATACAATGAAATTATGTTTTATGGAAAAAATAGTTTATTTTCCCTAGGATTAAAAGCTTTGCGCGAATAAGCTAATACAATCCACCCATTCCAAACAGTGATTTCGTTCATGTTATGATAAACGTCTCCAGGAGCAGAATTCTACGCGTTCCATTGCGATGATTAGAGCTAGCAGTATGAAGGCTGTGGTTTTGAGGTCTCAACAGCAGACTGTAGAAAAAAACTGAAAAACCGTTATGTTAGAAAACATTCTGATACGTAAAAGCAACTAATTCGGACACATTTTTATGTTTTAAATTATTTATTGATTTATTTACACCACTCCAGTTTAAAATATATATATATATATATATATATATATATATAAACAAATCAAATAAATGTACTCCTTATATTTATTTAGTTACTTTGTATAACAGTTGCTTCAAGTTGTATGTTTATTATAATATATCTTATTTTCTTAGATGGTTACTCTGTCAGAGGAAAATACTGTGTATATATTTATAAATAAAATTTGACACCACGCTTACATACAATATCTTTTGTGCTATGATTTGAATACTTATTTTAATTTTATAAATAATTATTTATTACGACTGAAGAGAGAGAGAGAGAAATTCACATTCGTTATGTACAAAACTTTTGGCGTTCTCGTTACAAAATTTATCCTATGCCAGTGGTCCGTATACAGCTCGTTTCATAACATATCCTATATTCGAAACACTATGTGCCCTATATTATTCGGAATGTGTATGCAGTGGCGTAGCTAGGTTTCTTGGCGCCCGGGGCAAGGAGATAGTCGGGCGCCTCGCCTTTACAATTAAAAGGGACAAAAGAGAAAAAATGAAGCCCCACCCAGCGAACAAACTATTTAATAAATGCAAATGTGTAGATCTGTGTATGAAAGCACGTCCAGCAAACGTCTTAAGAATATTTATGTTAAGTCAAAATTAAGAAATTACATATTATAATATTACCAGTATTTAGTTTGAATATGTTTATTATATATGTATAATGTAGACTATGAATAATATAATTATAAATATTATAACAAATGTAGACTATAAAAAGTGTAGTAAAATTTAAAAAAATGTTAACATAAAAATGTTCTACAGTAATAAACGAATACACGACAGAACGTACCAGTGACAAAACGTACCGTCTAACCGGCCGGCTACCTGCGACGGGTCTGCTAATTACATCAGAATATTTTGGATGCGACAAAACGTACTCCGTAACTTGTTTCGTTCACTTATAGTGTATCTAATAGTCAGTTAAGTGCTGTTAGTCAGTAACAAGTGTAAACAATTTATTTATATAAAAATGATATAAATGTAAACTTCGAGTCCCCCACGTAGCGGGGGGGGCTTCGCCCCCCCCCTGCGTATTATTATTTCTAATCTAACCTACCTACAGTACTTGTTTGTGTCAAACTCTTTTCTTTTTACAATTCGAATAAATAAATATAAACAACTGTTAACAACTGATTTACATAAAAATGATATAAATGTAAACTTCGAGTCCCTCACGGTTCTGATTCCCATCACACTTTATCCAGGCTTTGGACTGGCAAAATCATTTTGGCGTGTTTAAAATCAGCTGTGGTTAAGCTCTCGTCATTTTTGGATTTTTTAATTTATATTTTTTTTATTTTTTTTTTGTTTTTATGGTTTTTTGTATTTTTAAGTTTCATTCCAAGTTCTGCGAATATGAAAGAGCTCTCAAGCAGGATCTTAGGTTCCATTTGCTTCATACCGCTTCATTATTCTTTCAAGTCGTCCGTCATACTTGATGTACTTTTTCCTTCTTTCTGAATCTTCAATGTTCAGTTCGTACTTCACAAAAGCGCAGATGGTATTCTCTCCTTCTCCTTTCAAACACATCACCACGTCTTTTATTCTAGGGTTTGGCCTTTCTAAGAGCGTGTTCAAACGGTTGTTCCACCCTTCGACAGAATTTGTTGTCCGATGACGCCTTTGGTAACAGCTCCACAATTTTATTGGAAACTCCGGGTTCTCCAACCAACTTTCAACAAAGTAATCAAAAAACAGACTTAGCTTGGGAGACTCTGGGGCTTGGGAGTGAATCTCGATTCAGCCGTCCTGCACTTCCTCTGGTTTTAAGAAAGCCAGTGCTGCGGATATGAAGTCGGATATCCTCGCTTTCACGGTACTCAGTTGAGAGTCCTAGTTCTTGTACTTTGCGCCAAAGGCATTTTTTCATATGAAAAAAGCACCCTCTTATATGTGCTGAAGGCAGTACTTCTCGAATAGCAGACACAGCCGCCATTTCGAAATCCACGTTCACTGTTTCTGGATTCCACTCTGGAACAGCTTTACGGATCAATTGAAACAATCGAATGTAGGTTTTCTTCTTCTTGTTGGGCAATAGGGCAAAAACAATAGGATTTACGTTAGTTTCTTCATCCGTGCTTTCAAAATCTGCATGAATACTGTATATCTGTGTAAACTGTTTACTAGAGCACTTAAATGTACCATCCAAGAAAAAGTTTTTGAAGCATTTTAAACTGTCTTTGCCTTTTTCACCGCTAAAAACTATAATTCTTTCTTCTTCGCCATCATCGGCCAGCAGAAAAGAAGTTCCGTCGAACATTTTCAGTGCTCGTCTCTTGGGTGTTGCCTTGCGCCTTACATCTTTGCCGCTGTAAGGTTCTTCTGATAGACTGTTCACGCGGCATTTCAGCAACAAAGTTATACCCTGTAAAAAAATAGAATTAGAATACCCCTTATAAATAGAATACCCCTTTAGAAATAGAAAGTTATACCCCTTAGAATTAGAATAGAAACAATAAATTATCAATTTGTAAACTTTAATAACACTTACCTCTATCGTGGAGATTGCCCAAAGTGTTTGTGTGAATTTTAGTTAGTGGTGATTCTTCTTCCTGAGTCCTCTTCTTGGCGCTTTGCGTGCGTTTAATAACTTCTAACTGAGCATCGTTCGGAGGTCCACACACATGATTGGCTAAAGGCCCACTGACAACTTCACCTCCTCATGATTTCATAATTACACAACACTTTAAACTTTGTTGCCTTTGACCCATGCCAAACTTGACAAACACAGGTCAACGCTTCGAGGGGTATTTAACAGTTACGCGAAAGCCGTTTGAATTTGACAAACACTGGTAACAGGCACGTTTTGTCGCGGTGTAAATTATTTAGGGATTACAAGGAAACACTTCGCAGATAGATATCGACCTAAGTGGTATGTTATGTCGCGAAAAGTCAAGTGGTACGTTTTTTCGCTGGTACGTTCTGTCGGGACACCGTAATAAACATGCAAATTCCTTGTAGGACTAAAGCGCATCGTCAAAACAATATCCTAAAGCAACATCAAGTTAAACAAAAAAACTACATTAAAAAAAAATAAATTTAATAACTTACCATTACAGGTTAATGGTTTTGTCTTCTATTAATAAACATTTAATATTTATTTTTAATATTTAAAGCGAGACATTTTAAAATGTAACTTTCTTGGTTTTAATTGCTGCAAAGTCGGTTATTAACTCTCTCTCTACTTGTAATAGCTTCTGTGATCCCCTCCGCTGTCTTCAATTCTAAAGGAATAATATCTATAAAGGCTTCCTTGATATCAACAGAATTGCGTTTAATTTTAACAAATCTTATACTCTGAGACATTTGTTCTACATGTGCAGCATCTGGTGTTGTATCAAATATAATACTAAAGTACTTCGCCTTCTTACATACAGTAATAATATATTTGCGCACTCTTTCTCCTAACAAGCTTATTATTTTATTTTGAATGGTTGGCGAAAGATACGGTATACACCTAGATTTACGAAAGACTGAATCCAAATGAGATATCTTGACAGGGTCAAATTTAGCCAAGTATTTTAGCAAAGCCAGAAAGTTTCCGGGATTTGGATCGTTTGTAATTGACTCTCGATGTCCTCTCAGTATCAAATTTTGTTATGCAAGAGTTTGTACTGTATCAGTGACCCGTTCAAGGATTTCTTTCCATGACTTAGCTGCTTTACTCATTTGTTCCTAAAGTAGATCATCAATAAGTTTCCCTTTGTTTAACGAACGTTCCAATTCCTTCCATTCCAAAAACGGAGAGCGATAAGCAGGACTATTTTCATAATCCTGAATACGGGGATTAAAACTTTCGCCGCGACGATAACCCATTTTTACTATTGAAATTGCTTCTATCATAGTTTTATTTTTGTGGAAATAAAGTGTAACAAAATCAAAATAGAGATTTTTTAGTTGGAGAGAAACACATCCAAGCCGATTTACCTTATCATAATGAACCGTAATTATGATGCTTGAGTATAAATAGACTAATACTGTTTATCACGCGAGGTTTATGACAACGGACAAGCTGGCTGGTTATGCTTCTTTTATGAAAGGAATAGTCATATTAAAGAAAAAAGTTATCTGTAGTGCAATAAACTGAAAACAATTTTTTCAAGTCTACGGTCACTTTGCCGCCCTCCTGGCTATGCCGCCCGAGGCGGCTGCCCCCTTGCCCCCCCGGCAAGCAACGCCTCTGTGTGTATGTAACATGCCCTATGTCTTTGCTGAACACTCAGTTACAAATTATACAGTAAATTAAACTGAAACTCCTTTAATCTTTCTAACATGGTGTAAAATGTACATGCTCAACATTTCTTATATAGTCAGATGTGAGAACAAAAATATTGGCAAGAATTTATCATACAGTTTGGAATTTTTCCTAATAGGTTATAAAGATATTATGTGAAACCATATTAAACTAATATCTAAACTGCTGATTGGCGCTCGCGTTAACTAACAAATGCTTATTATTAAACGTCCTTACAAGATCTAAATAGTTATACTGTACTATACGCATTTAACTGAGTAAACATTAAACATAATGCCACGTCACAAAATGCTTGTTGCCTATGGATCTTCGAGTGTTAATAAGAAAGAACAGAACAGACTTCAAGTAGGCATATCGCTAGCATCTCAAAGTTATGTCTGATAAAAAACTTTATCGTGAAGCTTGCCACTCACTGTAGTACTATATAGTGTGTGAGGTATCTGACATCACAGCTGGGCGTAACAGCACTCGGGCTTCTTATCTGCAACAAAATTTTGATCGTTTTAAGACGTAAAATAACGTTTATTATTTTTTAGATATGGCATAATTTTATTTTTAATGTTACTATTTAAAATGCGTAGAAGTCAGCTGATTAAATCGCAATCCTAATTTATAGCTTCATTAGTTATTATCAACTTACATCACTTTTATAGTCTACAAACCCAGCGGTAACATTAAGAAGACGCTGTATACCCTGTAACCTACTTACATTGTTATGCCCGCTAAATTCACGTTTATTCTCAGAAACTTTTTGATTAAATTATCTGAAATTTTCAGTTGTCCTATTTGGGTTTCACCCGAACAGGAGGCTACTCTGAAAATCGTGTTACGGCACAGAGGCAGGGACTAGGTATGTATTTATTTAATACCACATAATATTTTTAAAATAGTAGTGCGAGGGGCTAAGGTTAATAGTAATGGACACAGATCTTCGATGATGTTGTAAGTTGACGTTTGGGTAAATATTCGTGTTTTTAAATTACTATATTACATTGAACTATACTCACTATGTTATGCAGTAGTAAATTCAATTAATTTGTCTACATAAATCTAAGTCTTTTTAAAACAAACAGCCACGCTTATGCCATCAGAATTAAGGATTTGGCGCTACTCAATTGGGGCACACCGAATTGGCACTTCCCCCATGGCAGCCACCTGACCCTTAAGCCGCCCTGATTACAACACCTTTTCAAACTAAAATTCAAGTATTTACTACGAAATAGCTTCAATTCAGTTATTTTGTGTTTTGCTGTGGTTTATTCACAAAGCTCACTGCATTTTCGTACAAATCGTTCACGGAAGAAAACGTAGTCTAGATCGAGGATGCTCCGAGTCCCAATAAATCTTGATTGTTGGAAGTTACCTGTAGCTCAGTATACGTGACTTCATCTGAGGAATCATCAGAGTTGACTCCGTTCCCATCTAACCACGATGAGCTGGTTGTCGAGAACGTTGGAGAGGATGGTGGTGGATTTCGAGAATCAACTTCTCCCAGTTTAGCCCGTCCAAACAACTGGGGCAACTCCATTTTTAGGATAGCCTGCGTTCTGGCTCAAATGTCTTGAATGTGTGGGCATAGCTCAAGAAGAGGTGGGCTACGTGGTCAAGATTACGTTTGTCTCTATTCTTGTTTGTAGGTAGTTCAGTACCGCAGCCAAGTATCAGTTTACGTTTTTTCGCCGGTGGTGACAATAGGGAAGCGGCTGATGCGCTAGCACCTTCCTCATTATCCCCGTCGTCATAAAGTGTTTCGCTGGTCTGTGTGGCATTCGAAGACCTCGACCGAGATGATACTGTATCTTGAAGGAAGTCCAAGTGACCAGCCCAAGGCCAATTATGGTACTTTTTAGCAGATCCAGTAGCTCCCTTTAGCTACTTGAGGTACTTCATGTAGGAATCTCTCAAGTTCTTCAATTTCTGCTTTTTAGCTTCGCCTAACAATCAGAACAAAACGGAAATGTGAGATCAACTACATCAGCGTGGGTATATCTCTGCCATAGTGAAAGAAGTGTGTGAAGAGCTGTGGAATGTTTTACAACGCTGTATTTGCCCGTGCCAACAGCGGAGATATGTAAAAAGTATGAGATGGAGGTCAGAGAACGTTGGAACATTCCTAACTGCATAAGAAGCATACATGGAAAACATGTAAAAATAAAATGCCCTAACATAAGTGGTTCAAATTATTTGTTACAATTTTTTCAATAGTTCTTCTTGGCGTAGTTGATCCCCAGTAAAAATTTATTGTTATCGATATTGGTAGTTACGGTCGACACAGCGATAGTGGTATCAGTAGTGTGTAGGAGACAATGCTGATCCAGGAAGTGACGACACGATCAGCTGACCGGAAGTGGTGACGTCACGATCAGCAGTTTGTGACGTCACAGGTATGTGACGTCATCAGCTGACGTCATGAACAGCTGAGCAGCTGATCGTGAGGTCGTTGACCTCAGTTGATCGAGACGTATCTTCGTGTTTCAGGATTCTCTCTGTGTTGTGCGGGGGGGCCTGTTGGCGTGTATGTGTATGCTGGTGGTCAGTCGGTGCTGGCTCGGGCTCGGGGCGAAGCGTTGCTTGCGATTGTTGACACAAGACTGAAGGGTATAGCTAACGAGCCCCGTTTATATAGGCGGACAATCCCCTGTTCTACTATTGCGTGTAACTACACAACATCCTGTCAACACGAATTGCACCATAATGTTTCACGGTGATATGATGCAACAGTTCTAACAAGAATTTACTGTAGCCGGTCGAGTATTGTGAAATACACTGACATAAATTATTGTATTGAATTTTATAACTAGATGCAAACATATCGTTGTGACAATTACGTATAATTAAAACAACGTTATGTCGTCTCGTCCCTTCCAAGCGACCCAGGAGGTGAGACGAGATACGCTTCGTTTTTTTACGTGGTTTCCCCGTTTCACGATCAAATGAAACAGGCCTACTCCAGCGTTACCTAACACTTAACACGCTAAGAACTCAGAACTGTTAACGTGTACAGTGTTAGGCAAAAAATCAAACGTACACTACACAACATCGACTAAAGCTATTTTTTATTATAATTTTTATTTTTTTAAATTTTTGTTTGAACTAATAGTTCGATATACGGTTGGAATATCGAGAAGCGACTTTTTTACGTATCACACACACACACACACACACAAATATTCTGTTAAACCTAGGCGAGTTTACAGGTGTTTCCACCGTGCCAGTGACTCGTTTCAGATAACTTGACTACGTTTATGAGTATTTCTACCGCGACAGTGACGTACTCGGTCACAAGCAATCATCTCTCTCTCTCTCTCTCTCTCTCTCTCTCTCTCTCTCTCTCTCTCTCTCTCCTCTCTCTCTCTCCCTCATAACGTGAACAAACTCAGACAACGCACTTCGATATCCTGTATGATACACAAACGGATATACTTAACTACTATACACATACTTATAATAGGCAACATTGCATTGTGTAGTGTAAAGTCACACACAAACACACGTTAAAATATATTGTTATACATAACTTTCGTGCACAGAGTACACCGTAAAGCACGTTGTTTTCTCGCGTTTACCATCCGCTGTCGTCGTCCCGATGTTGCACGATAGGGCACTGTAACGAGCTCTTTAACCGGTCGCTCGCCGTCGGCGCGTTCATTTCGTTGAAGTCGATAACGTTGCGGTGGTACGCGCGTAGAAAAGCGCCTTTCTCCAACCCTTCAGTGTAGATCGCGGATGAAATTCAAACAGATTTGTGCGATCGTACGCAACACGTCCGTGTACGGAATATAACTGTCGTCCCATCTCAACCGGTGATAACGCCGTTCCAACCATTCGTTGATTCTTATCGTCTTCTCGGTGAGACGCGATAGTTCGTAAGCAGGCGCGAAAAACGCCACCGTAAAGCATCGTGTAGACAGGTCTACCGCGGTGAACTCCTTGACAACGTACTCGTGCTGCACACCGCGGAACGCTTGGAACTCGACGACAGCGGTTCGAGCGTCCTCCTCTTCTCCTCGTGGCGACATGACGAGAAGTGTTACTACGTTAACGCGTACGAGATGATTTATATTCACTGCGCTATTTTTGTTTATTTTCCTTCAACATTCTTCATCCTTTTCAAGGTTTCGCATCAGCTCGGCTATGGCATTATATGGTATCACCGGTTCCGCTTTCCCGTACATAATGAGTTCGTCGTACAAACGGCCGTACATCACGATATCGCAAAACACGTTCGGCGGGCACACGTATTGTCCTCCCGCACTCGATACTACGCGATCGGTGTACAGTTTAATATGCTCTTGTTCGTAAAACAAAAGAGCTACGTACCTTTTAACTATCGGTATTAACCGAACAAAACACGACCATTCACTTTCATTCATTACGATCGAACTTTTCTTTTTGTTTTTCAAATGTACACATCCGCGTTTCACGTAAACACTTTTAATTCTGTTGTCTTCGTCTCCTTTGTCCTTGTCCTGAAACAAAACTGTCTTAACGTCGGACGAACGGTATCGAAGACCGTCGGTAATTCGTTTCCTGAAGAAATTCAACAACTTCCAATCGGTGAAATTGAATAGCACGCGTTGCGGACGAGAGCACCGTTCGTAAACGAAACGCACACATCGTGTTCGCGTTCTTCGAATACACCGGCTGCGGCTGTTACGTATCGTCTGTGCGAAAACGGGTACGTTAGACCTAAGTACACGTCGCGGTGTATCGGTTGCGATTGCTGCTGCTGCTGGTCGAATTCAACGATTGCCAAAGCCATGTTGTTAGGTAATAATAATAAAACACAGTCACAACGTTCACAGTAACAACGTTCCCAGTCAACTGCAGTCCCCCAACTGATGGATGATGATGCAACACTCGGTAATATGTTTATAAATATCGACTTCCGTTAGTAAACCACAATTTCCTGTTGGTGGGGGAGGAAGCAACTACCCCTGAGGTAGTGGGGGGAGGGAATCAAGTGCGTCTGCGTACAGTGTTGGACAACGGAATGTATACGTTGAGCGAATCGTGAAGTATCGTGCAGAAGGCCGTGGTTTCTGCAGGGAAATTTTCGGAGGACTCGAATTCTAATCGAACGTCGACCGGTGAAGACTTGAGCAACTCGTTCTGTCTGCTACAATCAAAGACGAATAGCGGTGCTTTATCTCTGAACTCGTCCGGTGATAGAAGTACGTTGGATTGAGTCCTATGGTAGTACGATTTTGAAAACGATAATACATGTCGTACAGCAGTGCGTAGCGTCCGTTAGCGATATCCAAGTTCAGGTTATCGTACGGGTAGTACTTGTCGTTCAGAAAGAGTCTCGCTTTGGTCACCTTGCAGTGATCGAATTCGTCAGCGTGTTTTTTTAGATCGTTCTTTCTTCCGGTCTGGAAGGTCAGTATCACGAAACGCGGCTTCTCCAGCTGCGACGACGTATTGATCGTCCACGTCTGTCTGCTGGTAGTCGGTAAGGCCGCGTATTCGTGGAGTTCCCAACTGCGAAACGGTATGGACAGCGGTGGGTCCTTCCTCATGAGGTCTAACAGCTCCAACCGCGTATCGTTGTTCACGTGCATGTACGGAACCATCAACGAGATTTTAGTCAGTTCGAGATCGGCGTTAGCGTCTGTAGCCATAGTCGCGCTCGTCACCATAGCGTTTAAATCGGTGGACGTGCGTAACAGTATCAGTTCTTGTTTCATGTTTAAAATTATCCGCGTAAAGACTTCGGCGAATCCCATCAGTATCCTCAGCGGTACGCAAAAGTTGAATTCACCGTTGCTCCCCTTCGGTGTTATCTCGTTAGTCGTCGGTGCCACCCATCCGGCGATTTTCATCGCATCAACGTTCGGTTTGCCTATAGACAGCATGGTTTTAAGCGTGGACGTGATGCCGACGTTCTTGGACCGATTGACTTCCTCGCCGGCCAATTCGTAACGGATTTCTTCGAGGAGAAACGCGATCGCGTTGTTCACCAGTTTCACGTTCACTTCGTCAGTATCACTCACTCCGGTCTTCTTCTTGCTCAACTTGCCTTCGACTACAGGAAGCTTTTTACCGGCAGAGTGAAGACGTCCTGCTGCAGCATGGGTATGCGTATTTCATCGTTGTTACCGTATCACGACGACGCGTACGGCGCGTGACTGTGATACTCGTAATGCGTGATGGTGTCGTCGAAGAGCGGACCTCGATCGACCGCTAAGATACCGCTAACCGCCATGTTACTTGTTTTTCTTGACTTTGAAGCCCAGTGAATGAAATCAGATAGCGTCGGTTCGCCGGTGTTAACAGCTTCAACGTCGAACGTCTACTGACGGGTTTCCCGAACGTACGTTCTTCTTTTATTTCCGCAGGTCTTGCGTGCGATGATGACGACGGTGCCGAAGAAACAGTATCCTCGAAGTAAAACCCATCATTACATTCGTTTTAGGTGACTTCGTGCGGTGATAACTTCCTCAAAAATTCACGATACCACCGTCTTGATCGTGTGCGGATACGGTAATGTTACGTAAGCTTTGTACGTTCACCGAAAGTATATGACGTTGCCGGGCGTTACGATTATCTTGAATCCCGGTTCGACTGTCGGGTAGAATGAATGGAAAATGTGCTCGTTTCGTCCCGCCTTGTACGAACCTTGCACGACGTTACACCTTATCTCCAAAACGTTCACTTTGTTAATGTTTACGGGCGCGTCCGACGTGTGTAATTTATATGCTTCTAACTTGGTTTTCTTGGTAAAACCCAGCATAGCAGTGAGCCCGTGTTGTGTACTACTGAAATCTATCTCGTAAGAACAATAAAGTTCACATTTTAACGTTTTATTATTAGGTCGCAGAACGAATCTTCTGTTGTCTAACGCTTTCCTCAAGAACGTTTCGATATCGCTGATTTCGTACGCGCCGGTCGGTAATTCGATGAGTTATAACGTTTTACGCGAACCCTTCAGTACGGGAAAGACGTTGTTTCTGCCGCTTTCTACGTTCGCTATAGAGTTGTACGTGGTGAAATCCAACAGTCCCGCGTACCATTCGCCCTCCGTCAGTTCGAGAGGCGGAAAAAAGTCACAAACGAGAGCGCTCGAACGGTGACTGTAAGCGAAGACATCTTGTCGTTTACTGATCGTTCGACGACAAAAACTCTAAACATAAATGTCCGCACACGACAGTGTCCGGCGGTTGTTTACGCGCGTAATTGTAACGCACGTCGGTTACTCTCGATCCAAAATACCGTATCAGCTCGACCGGCGGACGTAAATTGCCGACACCGTCGAAGTACAGGACCCTGACGCCTCGATTTCTTGTAGCATACCCAGTGCGTACCCGGTCCGGCGGTATCGTCGATATTCACGACGGCGCTCTCGTTCTCCCAAGGCGGCGAGCGAGGTAAAGCGTCGCGCATGTACACGCCTCTGAAATAAGGTGTACTCAATTTTTTCGGGTACGCGTACAGATCACGGTCGGACAACGGGCGCATGGGTACTTATACTAGTTTTTTCGGTACGGTCGCAGGTACAGTCCCGAAGCCGTTTAGCGGTTACATCCTCCTCCGTTCTGTCGCCGTCGACGTCCAATTCTCTATCCAGTCGTCGTCGTCGTTCTCCTCCTCCTCCTCCTGTTCGTACATGCTGTCTTTTTCCGCTTGACGACCGCTCCGCTGCGGCGACGACGTTTACGTCCGCAGCACAGTCCGCCGCCTAACGCCGATTTCACTTTCATCGCTGCAGCTACCGCGGCCGCGTACGCTCTTTCGCTGATACCCGAGTTCAAAGCCTTCACTCGTTCCCACGCCTTACCGGCTAGCACGCGATTAGCTACGCGTTTGTGCTCGTTGTCCTTGTATTTGGCGTACGCGATGTCGTGTTCATGACAGGCTTCGGCCAACTCGTTGATTCTGCGTTCGCCGCGTGCCAATCTCTCCTCCAGTTTAGTTCCCGGTCCGCAGAACCTGTATCCGGGCAGATGCAGTTCCACCGGTAACACGTCCATCGCTCGATTGTTCAGAGTAGGTACTGACTGTGTGACAAAAGGTATCGCGCTTTTAACTACTTTTCCGATAAGCCCACGCCCCTTTTTTCATTTTTAACACTATGACTACGTAATTCGTATATAACTACTATTAACTGGATTCATAAACGGATCTCCAATCTTTTTTCTCCTTTACAGTCGTATCCAAGTCTTATATTAATTCCCTTGTCTCCGCCTGGTTAGCGAGTAGCAACTCTGCCTCTTCGGCGCCGAGTGAACTACGCGCTGTTTGCATGTGCAATTTATAGATGTACGATACTACTTTCTTCCATCGTCTTTGGAACACTTTTGCAAGTTTGTTTATTTCGCTCTTCGCGTACTGCTTCACGTCCTCCAATTGACGTAAGTTTACGGCATCCATGACCCGAGCGTCATCGGCGACGTTTAAAATAGTCTTTCTATGCGCGTTGAAAAAGGTTCCATTTAACTTAGCGATTTTGTGCTCGTTCAAAAATTCCAAGTTCATCGCGGCCTTGTTGTTCATGGGTGGCGCTAACTGCGTTATCCGAACGTTCCCCACTGACAGGTTAGATTGTGCGTCCCGCGGTATAACCTTCGCGTCTACATATCCTTTGGTCGCAGCGTCTCTCGCACGAATCGGTTCCCTGAGAGATTGTATGCCATGGTCCCGCGCGTCGACGATGGCCCCGTTCTTCTTATTCGGTGCCACCGTTGTGAAACGCAAGCACGTGCAGTCTACGTACTGCTTGTTGACGGCGTCCTTGAGATCGGCTGGAGCTCCGACGTTGGCGAGCTTACGACTGTTGACGTCTATTCTTGCGATGACGCCGCCGCCGCTGGAATCTTGCGTCGGATCGTCGACTAACAGACAGTGGTCTTGCACGAACTGCAGTGGAACGGCATCGTTACCGTCGAGCGGCTAGCCCAAGTTGCGTATTTTTTCCCCGCTACGTCGAAGTGTCCGTCCTCCGTCAAACCGATACCGATGTCCTCCCGCAGACTACGTTGCGTCTCCCTTTGCACTTTGTCAGTGCTCTGGTGTCTGCCGAATTTGTCAACGCTCATCGTTCCGAGATACGAATGAAATGTGTCAACTCTGTACAAGTGTTTATATACATACATGTCCATTATACATACTGGTATATCGGACTTATTTATACAACGATGTCGGCTTCACAGAGTTCTTCCACAATTGAGACGATTTCGTTCGTGTGACCGATGTTTCCGGCGCGTTCGGATTCAATCAACAATCGCAGTCTGTCCACCAGCTCGTTCGGGTCGTCCCAGTGCACGTAATCGATTTTATCATTTCTTCTCCTTACTTCCATGTATATATCGTTTCCGTTTTGGTTGGTGTTCATGTGTCCGCGTCCCGTACGTTTTGTTCGAAACAACGGACCTATTATCTTCGTATATTTTGGTCCTCTGTTCGTGTTTCTTTGCGTTGTCGGTAAATAAATAATGTTGTTTGTGTGCGTTAGTCGCTTCCAGTATACTCTTGTAAGTCGCAAGATCGTCCTTGTTGTAAAAACCGTTATCTGGACGTTTCATGAACAACAGTTCGAAAATTCCCGGCGTGCCTTTGTATTGTACACCATTGATAATAATATTATCGTTACCATCGATTTCTACCAGTGAATCGCCTATCATCCATTTACCGCCTTCATGTCTTACGCTGTACGTATAATCCATCTTTTGACTACGATCAGCCGATACGATCATACTCATGTATTTGTACGCTAGTGAATTAGGTTCGTATTGAGTCTGAAAATATTTACGTGCTTCACGCCTTCCTTCGGGTGTGTTCAACAGTCTTTCGACTGTTAAACTAGGGTCGTCGTCATCGTCATCAACGTCCGTCGTCTCGGCAACTATGGATGTGTCTAGGAAACGCGGTAAACCGTCATGCATAAAGTCTACTAGCTGTTTATCGATCTCTTTCTCCTCCTCCTCCTCTTGTTTCTTCTTCATCTTACTATCCGTTAACATCGCCATCGGCTTTTTAGTCGTTTTACGTTTTGCAACCAACGCTTGCGAAATGGTTTTCAGTGGTTCTAATATCGGTTTATAACTTTTCGTTAGCTTTTCTTCCTTTTCTTGGATCCCGTATTTTAACGCACGGTATGTCTTCCGTTTGTTATTGCTGATAGTTTCGATATCGCGAATGACTTGATTCTCCTTTTCGTTCATCTACACGTACGGAAGTAGATCAACTGACGAATTGACTTCGGAACACGTGTATTTACAACAATGTTAGTCGTATATATAAAACCGTTTACGAAAACGGTCAACACCCGTTTACACAAACAGCCTACATGTGTTTGTTTATTCGTTCGGTACTACTCCTATGAAACGATCGAAACCAATTCTGTACCGACCGTTATCGATGGGCGGATCTTTGTTCACGACGAGAAAACCGTGGCGGTCTTTCCACGCTTCAGCGCACAAGTTCTTAAAAATTTCGTACATCATGTCCGTGTTGACGTGATCGTTGTACGCATGTTTCAAGTTGAGATCGTCCTGTCTGAATAAGACTATGAATTTAGCATTGTCGCGAATCAGCTGCTTGGGTATTTGACTGTACGTCTGACACAAGTAGAAAGTGTCTACAACGCTGTGTCGTCCCATAGCGAAGTACTTGCGTATGTTGTGTTGTTGTTCGCGAGACACGTCGTCGAACACCATAACGGAAGCGGTGTCAACCTCGTCAGGAGGCGGTACCTCTTCGTTTTCACTGTACGCGTGATAACCCAGTTCGTCGTCGTCGTCGGAAAGCTGCGTCATCAGAGTTTTTAGCATCCGGTATTTGGGTTGAAAGAGTGATTTTGAAAACAGTACAGGTTTGCGAAACGTAACCCGTTCACGTCGAACAACAGGTTAAACATCACGTTCGTCTTCCCACACGCGGACGGTCCACAGATGATAGAACGTATAGAATCGGGCAGAAGATATCCGTGCCTACTCCTCGCTCCTTCGCCCCCACCACCAATCGTAAAACCTTCCGAAAAGTCCATATTTTTTTATTTTCAATTTTTGGGCTTGTTGTACTATCTTTATTTTTTTCTTCTTCTTCTTCTCCTTGTTCCAACCACAGTCTGCTGAGCAGTTGTATTGTGTCGTAACACTCATCGGACACGGCACTGCGCACGCAAGTGTCCAGTCGCACCTGACAATCGGGATCCGACCACGCGCACTTTTGTAGTTATCTAACCCGCCGTTTGTGCTACTCGGTACTCTTACACTGAGTTCGGAACTTGTCACACGCTTCGTAACCCGTCGCTAATGTTCGTGTAGAGCAGTGGCGATTCCTGGCCTGATGGGTAGGGCAAGCATTGACTCTAAGCACAACATTGGCACACATCCATAAAATTCCAGTGCTAGAAAAGCATTACAAAATATTCATGTACACACTTGTTTGTATCGTTGTGAGAAAAATATTCATCAAGTATAATTAGTATGAGGATTATAAAAGTGGCATTTAGCAAGCTACCTAGTTTTACAAAAATTATGATTTCAGCAGCCAGTACCCAGGACACACCGCGGGGAGGTATGCCACATGTGTCCTAACGATTTTCGAACTGCATCCTAACCTTTCTACAACTTCAATGACGTGCTCTGAAAGTGCCCTAGCAGAACGGTCGGAACTGACATCAGAAAAACCTAGAAATCTTTCCTACACTGTACCGCTCTTATCTATGTACCTAAATATCGTGGTTAACTGAGACTTTTTTGAACAGTCAGACGTTTCATCTATCATTACTGCAATGAAATCAGTTGCATTTATTTCATTTTTTATTTTATTAAATACCACATCTTTCACAGCGTCAATTAAGTCGTTTTGTATTGAACATGAAAGACCAGTGAAAACGGTAGCCTCATCCAAGTGCTGAGCTAATAATGGGTCGTATGTCGAAAGCAAAGAAGCAAGTTCTCTGTAGTTGCCTTGATTGGTAGATGATTCTGATTCGTCATGACCCCGAAAACTTAATTCCTGTTTGGCCAAAAAACAGGTAATATCAATGAAACGTCTAAGGATGAGTCGGTTCTTTGTCACTTTTTCGTTATGCCTAGTAATTTCAATTTTACGTTGAATATCAAGCTGGGTGTCTACTCGAGTTTTACCGAATTCTTTAAACGTCAAAAAAGCTCTGACATGACCTTCTGATTTTTGATGACGGTTGCTAGCATTAATTAAATTGTTGAGGTCAGTACAACCTTTGTTGAACCAAACATTATTAATATCATTTGGATTAGCAAAACAAATACAAGGCCAGCAAAATAAAGAAGAACTAGATGCACACCCACATAGCCAAGAATATTTCTTGTAGTAAGAGGTATTGAAATGTCTTGTTACCTGCGTTTTGTTCAATTTTTTGGTTAAGATAGTTAATTCAGACTGTGGTCGTGGACACGCTGCTATTTCTTTTTTCTCTTCATAGGAACGCATTCTAAAAGGTTTCTGTATAAGGGAGTGAATAACACAGCTGCACTGCGACGTCGAAGCTGCTGAACTTGTATCACACATAATTCACACAGATTCACAGGACGGATACAAACAGACGCACACCGGCACTTTACTTTACTTGTAACTTCCAATACAAAAGCTAACCTCAAACAGGTTAGTGCACCGAAGCAGTTTTTAAAGTGCTTGCCTTGGGAGCGAAGCGCTCGGTCAGCTATTACAACAGGAAGTGAAGTGATACTGATATTAATGACTTTGATCAAATCAAGTCATCAGTAGCATTTTGACAGTAAGATAGGTGATGAATTCGCCGCCGGTTTTCAAAAGATGAGAGATAAGAAGGCATGTGAAACAGTTTTTGATGACAACATTAATGTTCGATATGTAACCATTTACTTTTCCCTGATTTTCTTTGGGCAAGCACTGCTTGCCTTGCTTGCTCTGAGGAATCGCTACTGGTGTAGAGAGACGATTTTACGCATGCGTTCGACGTCTTTGTTCGTCGTATTCAAGATGTACTTCTTGTACGCCGGATGTGAGACGACGTCTTTCATAGTGTACGCCGGCATGACGATGTTGTCATCATAACGTACTGTCGCGTAATGGTGCCACGCTACGCGTTGATTCCGTGTTTATATCAGATCTTTCTTTTCTATCCACGAATCGTGTTTACCGTCGAATCCGAGCCAACGCACGCGCACCCTGTCGCCTTTGCGCTGCAACACTTTCACCACCAAGTAAACGTCGCCGACTCTCGACTTGCTGATTTCGTGCTCGTAAAAGCCTCCTTTCACCACTTCGCCAGTGTGATCCTTGAGATGGTAAGTGACGGGAACGGTGGATTTCACCGTGTGCACGGTGAAAATTTCGTTGGTTCAGTTGAGTAGTATATGTCTGTATGTGGTGGGACACCCTTTCCCGGAAGTATGCGCCGGGACAATCGTGTCCTAGGACATATGAAGTATGTTCTGGGACAATCGTGTCCCAGGTATATGCACATATGTCCTGGGACAGGACAAGGTCAGAGTTTGTGATAACGTTGTAAACATGACCTCCTGACCTAGTAAAAATCTAAATATAAACAGACGGCGTTTGTTGACACGGACACGCGTAAACGTTGATGTAAACATAAACATTCCGAGTTCCTTGACGTGTAAACTGTTTTTTTCCTTTTTACAGTGTAGATAGCGTCGTCTTTATCTAATATATTACATTTTATATGTAACGATTGTCATGGTATACAGATAAGATATGAATTAGCTTAGTCGGTAACGTGAGGTAAGGTAAGTATCAATTGTTCAATCCCTAGTTAATTCATACTTTTTTTATTTTTTAAATAAATAATTACATTTATTTATTCATTATTTATACTGTTTTATTTTCACGTTTTAACATGAATTTGTTTTTAGATATGTTAGCCGATAATAACGTTTATATAATACACGTTAGCAGTTGGTTTATTAGTGTTCCAACGTGAATTCTGAAAGTAACATCCTAGTTAATAACATGTCGGTAGTTAAAAATTTACTATATATAGTAATTGTTCAAATATTACTAATAAATTCTTTAGCCGATAATACAACACAGATTGAAGTTGATAAAGTTAAGCAATATTTATATGAATATGGTTATCTTCAAACAGATGATGAATCTTCGTTGCCAGCGGTAAATGAATCAGATATTACTAATGCGTTACTTATATTTCAAGAATACTATAAATTACCTACTGATGGTAAATTAAATAATGAAACTATAAATTTAATGTTAAACCCTAAATGCGGTAATAGTGATATTATTTTTGATTATCGAGTATCCAGTTTTAAATGGAACAAGTCTGAAGTAACATGGCATTATTATTTAGCGAATCAAGAGGTGTTAGAATTGACTAAACAAGCTTTTGCAGTATGGGAGGAAAAGTCTGGTACACGTTTTAAATTTTAAACATGATAGAGTAAATACAGATAATTTAATTTCTAATAAACGATTGAAACATATGATGCAAAAAGAATTGTGGCAATGTACGAGAACGTTTGACGGTAAAGGTGGAACATTAGCACATGCATATTTTCCTGATTATAATAATTCAAGGCGAGAAATTCATATTGATGAAGATGAAAAGTGGTCATATTCGACTGATAACGTTGTTCCTCTTAGCCACACAAGTTTGTATGCAACGTTAATACATGAAATCGGTCATGTTATAGGTTTATCACATTCAGATGTATCAGATTCTATAATGTATGCTTATTACAACGGTAAAATAGAGTTAGGTGATGATGATGTTTTAGCCATTAAAAATTTATATGGTAAGGCAGATAACACTTCTATAATATCTTTCATACCGGAGTCGCCATCTTCTTCGGTACCAAAGATACAAAACGAGCATCCTATAGATACAAATAAAATCGATCTTTGTAATTTTAAAAATATTAATTTATTTTTTAATTGCTGATAAACGATTATATATATTATATAAAAAATGGTTGTGGATATTAAATCCGGCAGAAATGATATATACCAAACCGCTCATAATAGAACATTGGTTAACGTTTCTTCCAAAAAACTTCACAAAAATTTTAGCTGTATATCAACGACCATCTAGTGAGATAGTTATGTTTATAGGTTCTTTGGTATTCATGTTCGATTTAATGAGTCTTAAATTAAGTCATGGTTATCCGAAGCATATCCAATCTTTATTTAACATACAACCGGATAATTTACATGCGGTATTCAACAGTTATACAGGTAAAACTTATATATTTCATGATGATAATTATTATAGAGAAGTCAATGAGTGTACGTTCACTACTAAATCATGGGTTTATATATCTGAAACATTTCCTGGAATACCGCCTAAAATCGATTCATCATTTAGATTTTCTGATGGTAATTTATACTTTTTTAAGAACAATACTGTGTATGTCTTTAATGAATTTACGGGTGAGTTAGAACAGAAAAAAATAATATATCGATATTCGGATTGAAATTTGTAAATGATGATGTACTATACAAATTAAAAGAATTAATATTACAATTGATAATTCAAAAGAAAGACCAATCGATATCAAATAATAACCGATAGTAATGTTGATGAAGAAGAATAAAAGTTCAGTTTCCAAGAGCATAATGATTTGAACGTATAGTTGTGAAGAATACGTGAAGCTGTTAACATGGAGAAAGGAAATATTCATGCTTTCAATTAGTGTATATATTGCATAGAATCTGCTGATTCAACGTTTAATGAAATATGTTATTTTGTAAATAATGAATTTTCTGAAGCAAATGTTACTATAATTGAAAATGAACAAATTATCAAGATACAATCCCCAACGATTTGCTTGTATGACGATATATTACAAAGGTTAGAAAAATATCGAAACCAATTAATAATCGATATTGATTTTGAAGAAGAATACAAAACTCTCCGTTGGAAGTAGTTAGTTAGTAGAGGCTCAACAAGTTGGACGCAATGTCAAAAATGGCGAAGTTGTGCGAAAAATTGAACCCCTGTAAGTTATTGCAAGATTTTTTTGAAGAAGCAGGATTTATTTTTAATGGTGATTTAGACAGTATTGTGTGTCGTGAGTGTGGATTTAAAACAAGAGGATCTTTATCTATTTTGCATATTTAATTTATGCACAAACTTTTTAATTCAGAATGTAAAATTGTATGTTATATATATGAAAAATATAATAATTATGCACTATACAGTATATTATTACATATTGATGATATAATGAATGCGAAAAAATGTATATCAGAAACTGAAGAAATCATGAAGTTAACATTTTGCTGTTGGCCTAAACGTTTACCACGAGTTGATAATTTAGTATCGGCAGGTTGGCAAGATACAAGATACAAGATACACACAGACGATCCATGGTTTGAACACGCTAAGGCATCTCCAAATTGTTTACTTGTTAAATTACACGGAGTCATAAAAGATGGTTTCATTAAGTGACAAAAGTGGAAAATGTATTGAAGACTTTTTTAAAAATCAAAGCTTTGTTGATGATTCGGATAATATTGTTTGTTCTAAATGTGGTTTTAAAACTACATGTTTTAATACTATTACGCATATTCAATTTATGCACAAACTTTTGTATCCGACATGTAAAACTGTGCGTTATATATCTTATAAATATGAAGACTATATCAGATCAAAAAAGTGTGTTGCTAATTTTGTTAATATATTAAAGTGAAAATAAAATTTATAAAAAACAGAGTTGATGTGTTTTTGTTAGATATTTGTTTAACCTTAGGATAACTTTTTAGTTGTTGTACTTTGATACAAAGTAATCTCTAATAACTAAGGTCATAGATGTAAACAGTTTTTAATTAGTTGTACTTTGAATAATGAGCATCAGACAGGCGATAAGTAGTGAATTGCATAAACAAGCGAGAAGGAATTTCCTACACGCAATGTCGAACTGAAAGGTATTCACGATTTGTATCAAGCTGACCTTGTAGAAATGATTTCTTTTTCAAAGTTGAATAAAGGTTATAAATACTAACAGTGATAAATTGTTTTAGTAAATTTGCATTTGCAGTTCTGTTAAAATCAAAAACCTCACACGAAATTGTAAAAGCTCTAAGACCTATATTACATGTAAACAAAATGAAACATTTGCAAACTGATAAAGGAAAAGAATTTTACAATTTACCGATTCAGCAATTATTTAATCATTATAATATAAATCATTATTCGACTTATTCAGATAAAAAAGCCTCTATTATTGCCGTTTTAATCGTACTTTATAAAACCATATGTGGAAGTGGTTTACTACCAGTGGAAAGTATACATGGATCGAAGTACTTCCTCAGTTATTGAAAAAATATAATAATACTGTACATAAAACTATAAGTATGAAACCTAAAGATGTTAATATAAATAATGAGAAAAGGGTATTAACACAAATAAATAAAAAAACCTGTTAATAAGAAACCTGCAAAATATAAAGTTGGGGATAGAGTGAGAATTAGTAAATACAAACAAATTTTTACCAAAGGTTATTTACCAAATTGGACAAATGAAATATTTACAATTCACAATATTAAACAAACAGTACCTAGAACATATATTTTAAAAGATGATACAGGAACCGTATTAGATGGCGGATTTTACGAACAAGAAATTAGTAAAACAAAATATGACAATATATTTTTAATTGAAAATATATTAAAACGTAAAGGTAATAAACTACTTGTTCAGTGGTTAGGATACGATAAGTCGCATAACAGTTGGGTTGATAAAAACCAAATCATTTGAATTATTTTTTTCAATCATGAAAATAGTACAGCAAACAAAATAAAAATACGTATTTGTAATTTTGATAAATCTATGGAGAAAAAAGAAAGAGTCCATAGCGAGTTTTTACCAAATAATGTCAGGTCTCTTATCATTGGACCGAGTAATACTGGAAAACAAACATAATGCTTAATCTTTTGTTCAGTCCTAATGGTTTATGTTTTGAGAACGTTTATGTTTTTTGAAAATCGTTGTATCAGTCAAAGTACAAATTTTTAGAAACAGTTTTATCAGGTACACCAACAATAAAATACTATAAATTTTCAGAAAATGATCAAGTCATTCGTCCTGATGATACTGAACAAAATTCAGTTATTATATTTGATGATGTAGCATGTGAACAACAAGATAATATAAGAAATCATTTTACAATATGTAGACATAAAAATAATAATGTTAGTTATAAATGTCAAACGTATGTTCGAATTCCGAAACACTTGATTCGTGATAACGCGAATTTAATAATTATTTTTCAACAAGACGAACTAAATTTAAAACATATATACAGAGATCATGTTAATACTGATATGACATTTGAAATGTTTAAAGAACTTTGTTCTAAAGCATGAACAAGACGCAAAAAGGGTTTTTTGTTATAGATAAAGAAAGTGATATGAATTGTGGCGGTCGTTATCGTTTTGATTTTGATATCTATATTACTAATTTGTAATCGAAATTTTTTTTATTACTTATCAATATGTCATCGAAGAAGTCACGTTCCCTTGACAAGCAAGAGAAGCTCGTCAATGAAATTAAAAAAATAAGAAAATATATTCGAAAGAAACATCAGACTCTAACACAAAATGTTATTGATGAAGAACAGTTTGCAGAAAAATCGTTGAAACCTATTATCACTCCGTTACAAAAGTTAGTACAAGAGAAAACAAATTCGTCATTGATTAAAAAAGAAGAACAACAAATAGATGTTGAAATGGACGATATTCAGTCGCGTTTACAAAACAAAAGGTTTTCAGAAGAGGCCGAAAACATCCCGATATCGAACAAACGAACAGTAGAAACGCCGTTACCATTACTGCGTGAAGAAGAAATAACGTATGAAACCTTACCCACGGTTGATGAATTGATGTCAACACCATAAGGACGACAATCAATTGAACCTTTTATCGATATATGGTTTAAAGGTCCGTTAATAAAATACTATATGCGTAAATTTTTTGATGACAGTAATCATGATATTGATCACGTTTTTGGTCCATATTTTGGAGATAATAATATTTTAATGTTAGGTAAATACCCTTTAAAGACTGATGAAAGTGATATTATTACAATTAATAATGTTATGTACAAAGGTACACCTGGTTTGTACGATCTTATTTTTATGAAAAACCCCAGCACATATGTATATTCACAAGAAGATTTAGACGAATATTCGCGTATAATAAGTGAAACCGCGGCATATTTAAGTTTAAAAACAAACAGAGTTAAAAGCAGTACTAGTTACAAATATACAAATATAATTAAGCCTATTATTAATAAGCTTTTACAATCATCCACATCAGAAGTTAGAAGTAGCCGATTGCATAGTGATACAGAAGGTCGCGGTTTGTTAAATTTCAGTAACAATAAACCAGTTTTTGTGTACTGGAATAATGTAAATGAATTATGCGATAGATTAAAATTATTGATTGCTTCACAAAGTGCAGGTCATTCGGGTCATGAAAATGAAATATTATCAATTATTGAAGAGCTACAGGAGCCCGGTATAATAAAAGAAGATGCAGCAACGTTTGAAGCGATATTTTCAAAATGAGTACTGTATCGATAAACTCGGACACTATAGTGGTGACTTAGTGGCTAGTTCCAACGTTCAGCGTGGACCGCCTGGAGAAGGATTTAAATTAACTGACGACGGAAATTTTAATATAAGTAATAAATGATTATGTAATGTGGGCGATCCTGAATTGGATGATGATGCCGTAAATGTAAAATATATGAGAACAAATTCGATTACTTTAACAAATACAGACGATTGTTACGATGTTAAAATGAAAAAAGTTATTAATTTAGCCGATCCTGACGAACCTTGTGATGCTGTAAATAAAAATTATTTAGAAAATGTTACTAAATCATATTTAGCTGATAGAATACCTATTAAGCTGAACAATAATCCAGTGTATTCATTCAAGAATAATCGTATGGCCCAAATCGCATCACCTGTTTATAAATTTGATGCTGTTAATAAACTTTATGTTGATAATAAATTACCTGATGAAAATACACAAACTAATTGTTGTGATTTCAAGCAAAAAAGGTTAATTAATATAGCAGATCCTATTAATTTGCTTGATGCTATAAATA
Organism: Magicicada septendecula; assembly: GCA_034769895.1. Classification (NCBI taxonomy): domain Eukaryota; kingdom Metazoa; phylum Arthropoda; class Insecta; order Hemiptera; family Cicadidae; genus Magicicada; species Magicicada septendecula. Next base: position 228,370,221 of record CM068368.1, on the reverse strand, counting down.
AACAGACTTTATTAACAAACATAAATAATACAAAAGATGAATGTAAACAATATATAGATGATAAAATATATTATTCACGAAGTGAAGAGGAAAATAGTATAGATTTTAATGAAAGCAGATTGACTAATGTTGCTGATCCTAAAGATGATACAGACGTTATAAACCAAAAGACTTTAACAAGAGTTATGAATGCATTTAAATTAGATCTAGAAGACTATAAAGTTGACAGTAACTTAGAATATTATACAAATTGTATAAGGAGTGCACTAAAGACAATCCTATTAAAACTATAAACGAATTTCGCATTGTATATATAATACAAAGTTTATATGAAGCTTCATAAATGCATCTGTATCCAAACAAGATAGAGGGTGGTGGTCTGGTGAGTAATATTCTTGGAAATGTTATAAACAAATCAATTGATTTATTACCTGTCGAACTTCATTCACCCGGTTATCAGTATTGTAGACCCGGTACAAATTTAGCGAAACGATTACAAAGAGGTGATCCAGGAATTAATAAGCTTGACGCTGCTTGTAAACAACAGATATTCCATATTCAAAGTATTCAGATTCTATAAATCGCGCTAAGGCTGATAAGGAATTAGCTGAAAGAGCTTGGGAACGTGTTAAATCAAGTGACGCATCGTTCGGGGAGAAAGCTGCAGCGTGGTCAGTAACTAACATAATAAAAGCTAAAAGTAAATTTGGTGGGGGAATAAAAAAGAAAAAAAAGTATGTCCAACACAGTTTATAATTATTTGAAACGTTTTGCTGGTAAAAGTGGAAAAGGTTTATATTTGAGACCGTATAAAAAAAACAGGTCTAAAAAAAAAACGACGGCGAAAATAATAAAGAGTATTCCTATACGTCCGCTTTCAATTCAAGATTTGCTACTGTATGTTAAACAATTAAAGATTCCTAATTTCAGAGGAGTGTTTATGCGTGACACATTACCATTACACACTGGAATTTGGCAAAATGAAACCGGAATAGTTAATTTAGATAATAGTTATGTTCATGGTACTCACTGGGTATGTTATTTTAAACGTAAAAATAAAGTTAATTATTTTGATAGTTTTGGTAATTTAAGACCGCCTATCGAACTAATTAATTACTTTTATTCATCAAGTCAACGATCTATTGAAATCGTTTATAATTATACACGAAGACAAAATATGGATGCAGTCAACTGCGGTCATTTGTGTTTACAGTTTCTCAGTAATAATGTTCTGTCTAAGCGGTAAAAGATCCGTATTAACATGTGATATTTTTCCACCAATCGAGTTAAGTGATGAAAAATGGGAACTAGGATTAATTGACTTTATGACATATCATTCAATACCTAATATAGAGGAAGGAATTAACAATGTATTATATTATGGTATTGATCAGAAAATAGTATTGCCTATTGGTTCTTATGAAATTTCAGATATCGCAACGTTTATTAACGATTACTTATTTCAACATGATGAAAATGTAAAAATAATTATAAAAGCGAATAATAATACATTAAAAAATGAAATTTGTTCTAACGTTCAAATTGATTTTAGTAAACCCGATTCGTTGGCAATCATATTAGGATTTGAAACATGCATAATAAATCCAAATAAATGGTACAGTTCAACCTTACCGATAAGTATTGTTCGAGTAGAGAGCATCCGATTGATTTGTAATTTAATTAGTGGTTCGTTTAATAACGGAATTCCAGATCACATAATACACGAATTCTATCCTAGTGTTCCGCCAGGTTTTAAAGTTGTTGAAAAACCGACCAACGTGATATATTTACCAGTAAACACATCTAGGATACATAATATTGTAGTAAGACTAGAAGATCAACAAGGAAGATTGATTAATTTTCGAAACGAAATAATAACGTTACGTTTGTATTTGAGAAAACAATAATTATGGGTCTTATTTTTTATTACGGAATCAATAAAACAACTGCAAATAAGCCAATTATAAGTAGTAAAGATATGAATATCGACCGGTTAACACCTCAAAACCTGAAATTTCTACAGTCATTGGGATTAACAGTAATAAAGGATTATTTAAACAAAAAATGAATCTTAATATTCAAAACGTAAACGCTAGCATTCTAAACATTAAACATTATAGAGGATGTTGTGTATGAAGATGACTCGATAGTAGGATTAGCTTATCACACTCATCTACCGTACACCTCTACTACATTCAATAATAATGACGAAATTAGAATTCCAATTAATCAACAAGATGTGTACACATTACCGTGTGAAAGTTACCTTCATATAAAAATAGAATACACTAATAATAACGGTATACATGATCAAACTTTAAAATTATGTTCAAATGCTTTACCATTTTTGTTTGATGAAATTAGATACGAAATAAGTGGATCAGAAATTAATAGAGTTAAAAATGTTGGAATAACATCAACAATTAAGAATATGTTAACGATTAAACCACATGAAATTAACACTTTAGAAAATAGTGGATGGGCTTCAGATTTAATAAGTCATATGGCACCATCATCGAAAGATATTAGCTTCTGTATCCCATTAAAAAGGTTGTTCGGATTTGCTGAAGATTTTAAAAAGATTTTGTTAAATATAAAGCAAGAATTAGTTTTAATTAGAGCGTCCACTGATAATAATGCAGTAATTTTACCTGAATCAGTAAACACATACAAATTAAAAATAAAATATATATCATGGAGAATTCCGTATGTTTATGTTAATGACGTAGTAAAGGTAGATTTACTGAAGATAATACAAATTGATAGACCTTTATTAATGTCGTTTCGAAAATGGGAACTTTACGAGTCTGTGCCAAAAGCAAACAAACTTACTTGGACTGTTAAAACGTCATCACAATCAGATAAACCTCGTTACGTTATTGTAGGTTTTCAGACTGACAGAAAAAATAATAGACATAAAAACCCAGCACATTTTGATGTTGCTTCGTTCTATAATGTAAAGTTATATTTAAATTCAGAATACTATCCGTATGATAATTTTAATGGTGAAACTCGATTCTACATGAGTATTATTCAATATTTCAGTCCTCGTATTATTACAAATGTGAAAATGCACCAATGATAAATCGTTCAAACTTTCTAACGTATACACCTTTTTGTGTAATTGATTGTTCAAAACAAAATGAATCATTAAAAACTGGTTCAATAGACATCCGTCTGGATATTGAGACGTCAACAGACATACCGGAAAAAACTACTATCTACTGTCTCATTTTTTACGATACAATTATGCAATATACGCCTTTATCTGGTACTGTAAGAAAAGTATTTAAAATATAATTACGTAGATAAAAAGTGTATCAGTTCTGCTGTTGCACGCAGTGGAATACGTTATCGATTTTCAAGGTTTTCGCGATGATGGAAACAATTTCATTTGTAAAGAACTTTGTATTCAGTGTATACAAGATAACAAATTTTCTGGTGCTAGTGATCAGTATTTGTTTTTACCACCATTTAGTTACAAACATTTGTCAGAGAAAAAAAAAAGTTAATAAATGGATTGAAACCAAGTGTCTTGGACTTAGCTGCAAGTGCGGTCTTCAAGATTATAACGATCTACAGTTTATATTAAATAAATATATGAACGGTAAATGTATTTATGTTAAAGGATCAGAAAAAAAAGTAGCATTAGAAAAAGAATTGAATTGTTATATGAAAATAGTAGATATGGAAACGCTCGATTGTCCATCCTTAAAAGTGTTAAAACAGCAGCAGTCTTCATATTCTATTCACTGTCCTTTCAAACATAATTCGTATTATTGTGCTTTAAATAATGTACATTATTTAAATAAGTGGATTATCGAATACTGGAACAAGAAATTGAAAGACAAAAATGCTGACACTGTATGATTGCTTAACTGTGTAATTCGTATTTACGTAGTTGATCTTTTGATCTCCTACTTACGCGTGCGTACTGAGAACGTGACATTACTACGCTGATAAAACTGATATCAGTTCTGCTGTTGCACGCAATGGAATATGTTATCGACTTTCAAAGTTTTCGCGATGATGGAAATAATTATATTATTAAAGAACTGTGCGTGCAACCTATAGTAAACACTAAATTCGCTGGTGTTTGTAATCAATACTTATTCTTACCTCCATTCGATTACAGGCATCTATCAGAAAAGAAAAAAAAAGTTAATGACTGGATTAACAATAATTATCTTGGACTTAGTTGGAATTGTGGATTAACAGAATATAGTGAACTTCCAGTAATATTAAATTCATATATATATGGAAAGTGTATTTATATAAAAGGACGTGAAAAAAAATAGCTTTACAAAAAGAATTGAACTGTCATGTAAAAATAGTGGATATTGAATCACTCAAGTGTCCGTCTCTAAGCGTTTTGAAGAAGCAGTCTTTAAATAGCATACGTTGTCCATATGATCACTCTTCAACAAACTGTGCATTAAGTAACGTGTTTTATATTACTAAATGGATAATTCAATATTGGAACTCTTTGTGTGATGAACATGATGAAGAAACTAAAAGAATAAATTGTTGGGACTGTATGATTGCTTAACTTTTTATTGTAATTATATGTAAATTAAGACATGTAAAATAAAGGTTTTTTTAAAAAAAATAAAAATTTAAAACATTTTCATTTTTTGATTTATTAATACTAAAAACATATATTCAAAACATTATGAGTTTTTCTATATAGTCTATATTACATATTACAAAAATTATAATTTTTACAGTCTACCATTCTATACAACATACATACATACATACATACAAAGTGATTTTTTATTTATTTACATACAAAATATTATGAAAGAAGAACTTGAAAATTTCTTTCTATGATTTTTCCATACCATTCATAAATAATACATTTAGTTACATACTAAAAAACATACACACTTTTTTATACCAGCATTTTTTTATTAATTTACATACAAAACATTGTTGTAATTGTGTATAGGTTACATACTACAACAAATACAAAGTGAATACCAACATATTTTACATACAAAAAAAATTTGAAAAATTCTTTTTTTTATAGGAAACTTTTTTTGATTTCTTTATTAATTTAATACAAAACATTGTTGTAATTGTGTATAGGTTACATACTACAACATATATAAGATACCAACATTTTACATACAAAAAAATTTGAAAATTTCTTTTTTTATAGGAAACATTTTTTTATCTTAACCAAAACATTAAGATCAGTTTTTATAAGTTTGTTTTTTAATATTTTTTATCTTAGCCAATTCGCGTGATTTTAATAATACAATTTTATGCAATTGCATATAAGTGGAATCTTTACTTTGCAATAAAAATTGACTTCTATAGGCAGCTTTAGTCCATCTGTCTTTTTTACTTATTCCTTTTAAATCGTTAGTATCAGTTATATCAATTTTTATTAAGTATACACCCTTTTCTCCGGGTGTTGTTAAAGTTTTAGTTGAATCATCTTTTTCAAAAGAAATATACTGATCATACAATTCATCAGTTTTTTCGTTTTTAGTTGTATAACGTTTAACTGATTTAAATAATCTTTTAAATTCAACATCGTCATCGTCATCGTCATCGTCATTAACAATGTCAATGTTCATCGGATCTTCTTCTTCTTCATCTTCAAACCTATACATCATTTTGTTTTTTATTATAGAATTGATAATAGAAAACGTTGTTCTTAATATACTTTTTTCTTTAAAATGAACAATATTTGTATTCAAATAGTTATATATTTCATCAATATCGAATAAATAATTATTTAAAAGCATCAAGTCTTTTTGTGAATTAACAATTGTAGTTTCGAGAGCAAATTTTATTTTTTTGGTTATATCTCGTAATTGAATATATAGAGAAAAAACATTAACATTATCTATTGAGATAATGCCTGGTTGAATTTTTTTCATCATATCTACCCACTGACCGTAGGAAGATAGACCCAGATAATAAATTAATTTTAAAATGTCCTCTAACGACAAACATTCTTCATGACGAAGACCTCCTTCATGCTGAGTATCCATTACAATGATAAGATTTAAGTTGTCAAAATCTATAACATACAAAAATAATTTTTCGTTACATTACTAATTTATGACTGGTAACTAAGAATTGTTATACATATTATTTATATATGTTTAACTAAACAAAGACAAATTAAATAAAAGACCTCCTTTATGCTGAGCATCCATTACAATGATAAGATTTTAAATTGTCAAAATCTATAACATACAAAAATAAATTTTCGTTACATTACTAATTTGTGACTGGTAACCTAAGAATTATTATACAAAACTAAACAAAGATAAATTAAATAAAACAGAAAAATAGAAATTAAATTTTAAATACTAAAATTGAACCTTTAATAACTAAGATAAAAAAATTAAAGTAATAGAGAAACGTATAGAACACATTATATATTTAAAATGATATAGGAAAGACTTATAACAAAGACAAATTAATTTTTTGAATAGAGAAATGTAAAACAGATTATATCTTATAATAATACATATATTAAAAATAACATAGGAAGAACAACTTATTTTACAGGTAACCAAGAATTACTGTACATGTTCTTGTGTAGAACATATTATACGTTTTAATAATTTATTTTACAAGTAACCAAAAAATAATTACCTATATTAAGAATGATATAGGAGAGACTTATAAATTTGTATACTGAGTAAGGAAACATATTTTTTAATCAGTAAAATTAACAAAAAATAAAAATAATAATGTTACCTTAATGACGATCGCAGATTGTAATAGCTGGTATGTTTCTGGATGCTGAACCACAATTTTCAATCGGTTTATATACACAGAAAATGCATTATCAGTTTCACACGTTCTCAATACGCGTAAGTAGGAGATTAAAAGATCAAGTAAATAACTTGTTTAGCGACAAAAACTGTATTCGGTGTTTGTTAGCAGCAGTTCAAAAAGTTGTTTTCGCATTTTATTGACAACAGTTTAAAAAAATTAATATGTAAAAATTCGAGATCAAGAGGTCAAGTAATTACCGATTATTCATTATCAGTTACGTCGCATTTTATTGACAACAGTTTACAAAAATTAATACGTAAAAATACGAGATCAAGAGGTCAAGTAATTACCGATTATTCATTATCAGTCACATTGCAATAACGTTGCACTTTTAAAATTTATTTTTAAACAACAGCACGGTATTGGTTCAAAATACATTGTTTACTGTTTTCCTGTTATCGGTCGGTTGACAGTATAAATAGTCATACAATAAAAAAGCAATTTATAGCAATAGATTGGTTTTTAACCAGCATAGGTCTCAATACATCGGATCTTTACAAAATTGTAAGTATAATCATAGATAACCTCTCTTTCTATTGTAATTTACATCAGTAAAATAACTAAGAATATTGTTCGTTTATAACAAATACATATTCCACACAAGAAGAACACGCCAACAAAAAAATATATGAACAATTATTTTTTATAAATATGGAACTGATATGAATATTTTTGTTTTAAATATATTCCTACAGATTATGGATAAAAATCTACCGTTTAAAAAACGAGAAATTGTAAGAAATGCTGTCGAACAAGAACACATGATTGATAATTCATCATCACAACCTGGCTCATCATACGAACGAACACCTTCAACACAACCCGGTCCATCGCGTGTACCAGATTTGGGTCAGTTACCCTGGTCCATCGCACAGCAGACATCAAGATTTTAATAACGAAAACGATCCACAACCTGGTCCATCACATGTTCCAGATTTGGGTGGATTACACAGACAAACATGGTCAACACCACTATCATCTCCAGCATCATCATCATCATCATCTTCATCATCAATACCAAATTTTAGATTAAAATCAAAGATATTGCGGAAAGTATTCGCCCGTAAACACAGACAAACACGGTCAACACCACTATCATCTCCAGCATCATCATCATCTTCATCATCAATACCAAATTTTAGATTAAAATCTATTAGATTCAACAAATTGTAGAATCCAATAGCTTCATTGAGATAGAGAATGCCTTTAAAGGTAATTTAAAAACATATTTTTACAAAAACACAAGTAATAATTATAAATATATTTGCTTGCTGTTAGTTTATATTAAATTAAATATAGTTACAATTTTAAGTAATATTATTTCAATGTTTGGTCCGGTAAAATTTAACATTATAGTTGAATGTACATATATAAAACCCGTTATTAATGAACCACAAGACAGAGCCTTTAAAACAAAAAATATTCCGATTATAGAAAACGATAATTTTAACATAATAGTTAACAATGCGATTAAAGAAATTTGTTATGATGAAGACGTATATATGGGTAAAGGTTCCGGATGGAGTCTTCACCGTATAGACGGGATTTTATTACGTATAAATCGATTTAAACCATTAAGAGGAGCTTCATATATTGAACTTCAAAATTTTTACAAAATAAAAAATGTATAATAAATCCTAAAAATAAAGATAATTATTGTTTTAAATGGGCAATCCTCTCTCGTTAAGAGACCTCACATTGAACGTGTTAATTTTCGTTATTTTGTTTTAGAAAATAAGTTTGATTTTAAACATATAGACTTTCCTACACCTTTAAACCAAATTTCTCGTTTTGAAAAAAATAATAACGTTTCTATTAACATTTATTCTATTGATGAAAAGAAATCAATTTTTCCTCTTAAAGTGTGTAAGGAAGAAAAGAATAATCATTTTGACCTTTTAGTATTAAATATGCCGAATAATGCTAATTATCATTATTGTTATATAAAGAATTTTTCCAAGTTAATAAGATCACAGTTAACAAAACATACAGAAAAAATTGAAATATGTAAACGTTGTTTTTCGTTTTTTACTAAAAAGTCAAAACAATTGAAAATTCATAATAGATATTGCGCAAAGTATTCGCCCGTAAAAATAGTATTACCAACTACTGATAACAACATATTACAATTTAATAAATTTCATTATCAATATAGAGTTCCTATTGTAGTATATGCAGATTTCGAATGTATTTTGAAACCTGTTAGTACTTGTTTGCCCAACCCCGAAAACAAATTTACTGCAATTAATGAATTTCATATTCCGATGAGTTTTTGCGTATATTTTGTTATAGATAGCAATATCCCTGAAAGTATTAGAAACCAATTGCCTTCGGAACCGTACTTATATCGTGGTACAAATACCGCGGAAAAATTTATTATATTTTTAGTTGAAAAAATTAATTTAATCGGTTCACTTATTAAACAAAATATTCCGTTACATATGACTCGAGATGATAAAATGAAATTTAAATCGGTCACACATTGCGAGATGTGTAACAAGGAATTACATTATTATATCCTAAAGTTCGAGATCATTGTCATTTAACTGGTCAATTTCGTGCAACATTATGTAATACTGTGCCGCCCCTTGGCAAGACAACACAAAAATCGGGAACTAGTTTAATTCTTTACCAGTAAACTAAACCAGCTGCCGTTGTTAGTAAAACGCTTACTAACAAATTACAAAACAAGTATGATATAGGAAACTGACAAGGTATGCATAAACTTATTCACTCACTAGGTATTAGCTAAAACATCTCTTTATTGCTATTGAAATATTAATCAAACATTATTACTGATTTTAAAGAAAGTTATTTTTGTAAATAGCGCTTTTACTGCTTCAAAGATCTTAATTATATTATTCTTGTTATATCAAAATTTATTCATATAACTGTTGCTTTTAATACCACGGATCCGGGTCTCAATTTTCTCAAAATTATTAATTTATCAATATATACATTACGGTTACTATTACTTCTTACAAAATTACAAAATATACAAATCTGATAATTCGTTCATTACATTGCGAAAGTTCTTTAAAGTTCTTTGTTACTTCTTATTAAGGGGAAATTTACAAAAGTGGTGGTTTGATATCACCTGAGGTTGTTGTTGTATTCTTGGGACATCTCCAGTTGTCTTCTACGGGTTGAGTACGTTGTTCTTGGTGCATCTACATCGGGTTGATTTTTAGTTTACTTGAAGCTCTCGAAGATAGGTTGTTTACTTGAAGTTCCATATGTTGTAATTTCACTTTTCTTAGTGCAGATTCTTGTAGTTCACATTTTCTTTATTTTAATTACAGTTATAGTTCTCACTTTGCAGTACTACAGTCTAGTAGTTAACTATGTTACACTTACATTTGATTTTGTTTTTAAGAGATGTGTTGGCTACCTTTTTCTATTTTATTTATATATTTTCTCACAAACTCTAGACACTACATTATTCACAATAACAAGATTTCACGCTGGATATGCTTCTAGAGAACATACACATACGTATATGTGTACAACACCAAAACTCACGTCTACTCATTGCGACGTTCTACGGCTGAATGCGCGTACGGTTTAGGGGAGAGGGCTCAGTCAGCTAGGGCGTATTTACGCACTAAGAAAATAGTTCGTACTTTTCCTATTATTATTTATTCATTAATTAGAAGATAAATACTTTATGTTTATTTTATTATGACTTAGGGATTTCTTTATTTCTCTAGTCGCATTTTTAATTATTTAAGTAATTATTATTATTATTTACTACTTAATACTTTTCTTGGCGTGTTGGTACTGGAAAGTTTCAAGTTGATTCAGGAATCTGGGTATAGGTAAGGGTGTATGATACTCTTACTTATTAAAATTAAAAAATTTTAATCTGTGCGATTTTCGATATATTTAAAATCGTCACATCCTCCTGCACTTAACTATGAAAAACGGGGGGGTGGAATAACAGAAAATCTAATAAACACAATTATATTTTTTTTCTTTCGTGAAATTCCCTTTCTCTCGTTTCTTAACATTTACCTTAATATTATTTACATATAAATAGATATTACTTATCTATTAATCTATTTGTTACTCTTGTTTCCCGTAACTTCACAATATAGTGGCCCGACTGATTACCTTGCATACTCTAACTATATTGGTTAGCTTTCTGCACTTTCTTTATCCCTTGTAAAGAATTATTCAGTGCGGCGCCATTGTGACTGTGTTACGTATTTATCCCTATATCTCTTAATACTACCAAGGTAATCTAAAGCCAATCCCATACTTGACCTTAGATCCTATCTTAACACTAATTTCTTATTCTACTGAGATACGCGGAATTTCATAAAGCGGGAATCTTTATTTACATTTAAACAATGAGCAGTTACAATCTAAGAGGGGTCAAACACTGGACGCATTGTATCATACACTAGGGTGATTTACCATTGTTTACTTCGGTATCAATTCAAGACAATTGGGGTGGGTTACTACAATATTTCCTGCACGAACAAGTTTGTCTCTATTACTGTCAAGCTGGGGGAATTATTTTGAAGCAGACCACGACAGGGCGCTTACATGACTCAAATATACTTTTATTATTATTTTCTCTTTACTCATTTTACTTCTACACTTTACACTTTTATTACACGTTATTTTTATTCAAGCTATTATTAAACTTTTTATTTAAAGTACTTATTATTTATTTTATTTCAAACATTTATAAACTTGAATTTATTTAATCACATACACATATCTATATCTTATTTCTTATTAAGATTCCATATACAATCTTATCTTAATTAATCAACATAACATATCTCACAACAATTAACTTCTCAGTATTGACATATATAATTAATCAAAACAAAACGATAATACTATTTTAGTAGAGAGAAATTTCATATACGGAAAGTTCATTGATTTAAGAAACAGCACAAAGAATCAGCTGTTTTGGGGTGTCGTCTAGTTGCATAGGGTGGTAATTCAGAACAATACAAAAACAGGAAAGAGCTTGTCTAACGTGGCTTTGTTTGCTTTAGGGAGGAGGGGTTATGAATGAGATGGGTTCTTACAAAGGGGAGAGTTTACATTCCTCAACACATATTTAACATGAACCAACTGGCTTGGAATTGACTTGTTTGGAATGGATTCCCTACCAGCTATTACTTGCTTAACACGGCAAACTCGCGATACTAATATTATTATTATATAATTAAAATTTTACTCATTTATTTTTTTTTATTTCTGAGTGAATAAATTTATGTTTGTCCTTTTTATCGTTAACGACTTATAAACTTACACAACAACAATTACATAATTATGTTGCAATTTTCTGTACGTGACACTCTGTAAACAATATTTTTTTTTCCCAAGTAAATTACACAATTTTAAATTCAGCAGAGTGGCGCAATTTTGTTACTGTAAAAGCTTGGTACGACATCACAAACTGTCGGGTACTAGTTTAATTCTTTACCAGTAAACTAAACCAGCTGCCGTTGTTAGTAAAACGCTTACTAACAAATTACAAAACAAGTATGATATAGGAAACTGACAAGGTATGCATAAACTTATTCACTCACTAGGTATTAGCTAAAACATCTCTTTATTGCTATTGAAATATTAATCAAACATTATTACTGATTTTAAAGAAAGTTATTTTTGTAAATAGCGCTTTTACTGCTTCAAAGATCTTAATTATATTATTCTTGTTATATCAAAATTTATTCATATAACTGTTGCTTTTAATACCACGGATCCGGGTCTCAATTTTCTCAAAATTATTAATTTATCAATATATACATTACGGTTACTATTACTTCTTACAAAATTACAAAATATACAAATCTGATAATTTGTTCATTACATTGCGAAAGTTCTTTAAAGTTCTTTGTTACTTCTTATTAAGAGGAAATTTACAAAAGTGGTGGTTTGATATCACCTGAGGTTGTTGTTGTATTCTTGGGACATCTCCAGTTGTCTTCTACGGGTTGAGTACGTTGTTCTTGGTGCATCTACATCGGGTTGATTTTTAGTTTACTTGAAGCTCTCGAAGATAGGTTGTTTACTTGAAGTTCCACATGTTGTAATTTCACTTTTCTTAGTGCAGATTCTTGTAGTTCACATTTTCTTTATTTTAATTACAGTTATAGTTCTCACTTTGCAGTACTACAGTCTAGTAGTTAACTATGTTACACTTACATTTGATTTTGTTTTTAAGAGATGTGTTGGCTACCTTTTTCTATTTTATTTATATATTTTCTCACAAACTCTAGACACTACATTATTCACAATAACAAGATTTCACGCTGGATATGCTTCTAGAGAACATACACTTACGTATATGTGTACAACACCAAAACTCACGTCTACTCATTGCGACGTTCTACGGCTGAATGCGCGTACGGTTTAGGGGAGAGGGCTCAGTCAGCTAGGGCGTATTTACGCACTAAGAAAATAGTTCGTACTTTTCCTATTATTATTTATTCATTAATTAGAAGATAAATACTTTATGTTTATTTTATCATGACTTAGGGATTTCTTTATTTCTCTAGTCGCATTTTTAATTATTTAAGTAATTATTATTATTATTTACTACTTAATACTTTTCTTGGCGTGTTGGTACTGGAAAGTTTCAAGTTGATTCAGGAATCTGGGTATAGGTAAGGGTGTATGATACTCTTACTTATTAAAATTAAAAAATTTTAATCTGTGCGATTTTCGATATATTTAAAATCGTCACAATACGTGTAACTTGAAACGACAACAACAGCAATTTGTACCTGTTTTCATACATGGTAGTTCTAATTATGATTCGCATTTTATAGTGCGTCAATTGGGTTATGATATAAAAAATATTCATGTAATTCCTAATACTAGAGAAAAGTATATTTCTTTTGCGAAAAAAACACGTTCGGGTTTAAATATTAGATTTTTTGACACTTATCGTTTTATGAATTATCCGTTGGCTGAGCTCAGTAATAATCTGCCTAAGGAAACATTTTTTTATACTGGAAAATTTTTTTCTGCAAACAGTATGCCACTAGTTACCAGGAAAGGTGTGTACCATATGAATATACGAATTCATGGAAAAAATTGGAAGAACGTAGATTACCACCAAAAGAATGTTTTTATAGTTCACTAAATGATTCAGAAATTGGAAATGCTGATTATGAACATGCTTGTAAAGTTTGGAATCATTTTAATATACAAACACTTGGAGAGTATAGCGATCTATATTTAAAAATTGATGTTTTAATATTATGTGATATTTTTGAAAATTTTAGATCTCTTTGTATGCAATCTTATAAACTGGACTGTGCACACTACTTTACAGTACCAGGTTTTGCTTTTGATGCGATGTTAAGTTATACAAAAATTAAACTAGAATTATTAACTGATTATGAAATGTACCTCCTATGTGAAAATGGGGTGAGGGGGGGATTAAGTTTTTCCATAAAAAAATAATCTGTTGCTAATAATAAATATATTCCAGAAACGTTTGATGTAACTAAACCAATTAAATATTTAACTTATTTAGACGCGATTAATCTGTACGGTTGGGCAATGAATAAATGTATGCCATATGCTGGTTTTACTTGGAAGGATCCTAACGATAATTTTAATATACTAGATATTGCAGACGATTCTCCTGTTGGTTATATTTTAGAAGTAGACGTCGAGTATCCTCATCACTGATATAATCATCATAGCGACTTACCGTTTTTACCAGTTAATGAATGCGTTAAAGGAACAAAACAACAAAAATTGTTAACAACATTAGAAAATAAAGAAAAGTATATATGTCATTACATTAATTTAAAACAAGCTGTTACACACGGTATAAAAGTTATAAAAATTCATCGTATTTTAGAATTTTTGCAGAGCCCTTGGTTAAAAACGTACATTGACTTAAATATAGAAAAACGAAAACAAGCTAAAAATGATTTTGAAAAAGATTTTTTTAATTATTAAACAACTCAGTGTTCGGTAAATGTATGGAGAACGTTAAGAAAAGAATTAACCTTAAACTTGTAAGTGGTGAGAAAAAATTATTAAATTTAATTACACAACCGGTATTTAAAGACAGAATAATTTATAATAAATCGTTATGTGCGGTATTATCGGATAAAAAACATTTATTTTTAGATAAACCAATATATATCGGATTAAGCGTATTAGAAATAAGTAAAACGTTAATGTATGATTTTCATTATGATATAATGAAGAAAAAATACGGTGAAAAAATTTTGCTCTTGTATACAGATACAGATAGCTTTTTACGAAATTCATACAGAAGATTTTTATAAAGATATATTAGAACCGGATTTAGTTACACACTTTGACACGTCAGATTATTCACCCAATCATCCGTGCTATTCAATTGAAAATAAAAAAATTATCGGTAAATTTAAAGATGTTCGGGTGTACCAATTAAAGAATTTATCGGCTTACGCTCTAAATTATATACATTTAAAACGGTAGATAACAAAGTTAAAAAAAGAGGAAAAGGAATTTAAAAAAAAGTTATTAACAAACATATAAGCTTTGAAGATTTCAAAAAGTGCGTCTATTCTAAAACTATAAATAACTATAGAATGATGAAATTATTCCGATCAAAAAAACATTTAGTTGCAACAATTACGTGTAACAAATTAGCTTTAAGTAATTTAGGCAATAAAAGAATCCTTTGTGATAATAAAATAGATACACTACCGTACGGTCATTATTCATTAGCGTAATGATAAAACAAGTTTTTAAAACACAATAACATTTTATTTTGTAAATAAAAGTGAGTTTACCTATCTGGTAAAAATCAATATTTTGCTATCACATGTTAATTAATATGTAACATATTTTTTTTAGAATCTTTTTATGTACATGTTTTTTTAATACCTGAATTAACGGGTATTATATTGTAAACTGTTTGTTAAGTATCCGAATAATAAAATATTCATTAGCGTAATGATAAAACAAGTTTTTAAAACACAGTAACATTTTATTTTGTAAAATAAAGTGAGTTTACCTATCTGGTAAAAATCAATCTCTTGCTATCACATGTTAATTGATATGTAACATATTTTTTTTAGAATCTTTTTATGTACATGTATTATATTGTAAACTGTTTTGTTAAGTATCCGAATAATAAAAATGATCTATAGCATAATTTTATGTATGTGTATGTTTTTAATATCTGAACAAAAAAAATGATTTATTGTCATTTTAAAGATCTGTAACATTCTCATTTTATTTTTTTATACATTCTATATATTTAATTACACAAAAATTCTAATATACAATAGTGTCTTGAAGTACTTACCGTTATATAAAAGTCACTTGAATCGTTCATCGAGAAACTTGATGATATCACCACAATGTGTAGACACGTAACAACAAACACATGTATCCGGTCCATCCACAGTAGATTCATGTGCCCATAGACATTCAAGAAAATGTATAAACGCCTCACCGCTTTGTCCTCTACGTTCCGGTGTAATCTCTTTCAGTCCGTCTGAATTATAAAATTCCAACACTTTACGACACTTTAGAAGTACCAACCATGTATCTCGCTTAAATTCAATCTCTACTTTTGTTTTATTCATGATGAATCTTTCAAACATAGGATGAGATAAGACATCTTGCAGTGTTAAATTCTTCATTTTGACTGAACTATCAAAGTTAAAGTATTTTTAAAGACGACGCTATAGGTCAGTGTATTTCGACGGTCATGTTCACGTTGATTACAACGTTATCACAAGAACGTGTACGTGTCAACAAAAAAACGCCGTCTGTTTATGTTTACATGTTTTTAATAGGTCAGTGTTAATCTTGAGGTCATGTTTACATTGATTACAAAAGGTTCAATGAAGTTATCTGCTGTACTCTTCATCAATTACGGTTTCGTTATATTACATTTCTTTTTATACGTTACACAAAACCTATCCTAAAATATTTTTACCATATACCATCCTTTTCTTTAGAATGTTTTCAAATACTTCATCACATTTCGGCGACCACTTTTCATGTTCATCGAACGGATCATCACCAACTTCCCAAAGACCTAATTCGAGCCCGCAGGAATAACAGCATACTCTGTCATCCGGTCGTGGATAATAATAAAACCCTGCGACGGCTAAAGCAAATGAAGAAATATATGATAAAGGCCAATTCCTAAACGATAACCTCCTCTCGTATAACTCAGTATATGATTTATCAGAAGAGGCTATAGAATCGGCGTTGAAGTTCACTCTTTTACGGGTACGGGTAGATGTAGAATTCTTAACATGAAATTTCACACTATCTTGTTTAAACGAACCGTTCTCCTTATTATCACCGATTGGTCTCTTCTTTTCCTCCATTATATAAAGCAAAAATAAACGTAACTTTTAGTATCACGTTTTACTATAGAATGACAATCGTTACATATAAAATGTAATATATTTAGGTAAAGACGACGCTATCTACACTGTAAAAAGGGAAAAAAACAGTTTACACGTCAAGGAACTCGGAATGTTTATGTTTCCATCAACGTTTACGCGTGTCCGTGTCAACAAACGCCGTCTGTTTATATTTACATTTTTACTAGGTCAGGAGGTCATGTTTACAACGTTATCACAACCTCTGACCTTGTCCTGTCCCAGGACATATGTGCATATACCTGGGACACGATTGTCCCGGCGCATACTTCCGGGGGTGTCCCACCACATACAGACATATACTACTCATTTGGGCGTTACTCTTTCGCAAACATCATTTTGTATTTACTCAAACGAACACGGTCGCCCACTTTGAACTTCGGTTTCTTTTCGCGTGTAACGCGTGACTGTGTGCTCTTCTTCTTTACACGTTCCAACACTACCCGCTCGTTCCTTTCGTTCACCCGGTTGTGTTTCATACCGATCGTTCTGTGCACACTGTCGTTGTACGCTTTCACCAGTCCGGGCAACATGTCCAACCAACGGTAATATCCTTGTTCGCTGAAAGAGCGATACATGCGCGTCTTCAACGTTCTGTTGAAACGTTCTACTATCGACGCGTTTTTCTCACTGTACGTTAAGTAATGCTTTACCTTGTACTCTTCCATCAAAGACTCTACAGCGCTGTTGTAGTATTCTTTGCCGTTGTCTGTTTGCAGATATTTAATTTTTTTGGCTTTGAGTATCGGTTCGAGTGCCCGCGTCACTTCCGCTTCCGTCTTAGTTTTCAACGGAACGGAGTACGCGAACTTGCTGAACGCGTTTATAATAGTCATAAGATACTTGTAGCCTTTGTTCAGCTTAGCGTGCGGTATCATCTCCACCAAATCGGCTTGATAGAGGTCGTACAGTCCCTTCAGCTCCACCGCACGTCTCGCGAAATTCCTTCTCACCAGTCTGTGCAGCTCCGTCGCAATCGTCTTGCGAACCGTATCCACATTTTTGTTGTTGTTGTTGTTGTTGTTTTTCTTCTTCTTCTTCATCGTTCGTTGCAAACTTGAGTCTTCTTACGAGTTCGCCGAAACGTGATTCACAGTAGTACGGTACAGGATAGAACGTCAGGTTATCGCTAAACTTTACTCTCGTCTTGCGTCGAGGTGTGTTACCTTCGCCTTCCATCGTGTCACTGTCTTGAATCTTCCCGTGTCTCGGACAGTTATAACATCTCGACAGAACAAATAAGAGTAACACGATTTTCTTGCGCATGGGCAGGAACGTCGATACATGCGCTAAAGTGACTTTCTTTCGCCCCATCGCGCACAACACCTAATCGGTTGTAATACCGTATTAGCGTGTGTTGTGCTTTGTCCAATGTCGCTACGCTCTCGGTCGAGTTCTTCTTGTCTTTGAAGATAGGGCTACGTATAACTCCGTCACGGTACTCATGTGTTTCCACACCGACCACGTTATCGTTTTCGGGTAATTCATGGTTCGGATGCTGCAATTTGAGTTCCGTTAGAGGACACCGGTCGCGAGATTCAGAGTGTGAGTGTAACAAGTACGAGTTTAATAGCCGATCGCATCCGAACACGTTCGAATACTGAATCGCGCGCGAGCGTTAATCCCTTCCTATCTATATATATCCTCTTCTTCCTCCTCCTCCTTTAACGCTCTACAGGCGTAACAAATCACGCTTTCACGGTTTGCGGTCATACGATGTAAATTTTTTTGTCCTTAAGGCTGGTGATCAGTTTTTCAACAGCGCCGGTGGCGGACAAATGGAAGTTCTTCAAATAATTGAATCGTTTGCTGTACAACGACAACTCGTGTTCGCCGACTTTTCTGCGCTCCGGCGCCAGCGGGTAGTCCGAATGTAAGTCTTGTAAACGAGGGGTATAACCTAGATCGACGTCGAGAATGTATCCGATTTCGTCTTCCGCGCCTACCGTACTCAAATCTAACGCGTCGATTTCTTCGCGTACTAACCAACGGAATCCGGAGTGAGGCAACGGCTGTCTCATCGCGGTGCCGTACAGGTTTGTACAGTCCAGGTAGAGGAGGTAATTGTTTTCCCGTTCGCGATTGTAGTCCGGTACGGAAGGGTTGTTGGCCTTGGCGTATCTGTTGGGTACCATCGCTGTACCCCCTCTTACCCCACTCTCTGCGAACAGGTACATGTCTATGTCCTGAAGGATTTCGAGTCGAATTCCCGTCATCTTCATCATCGCGTTCTAAGCGAGTCCCGTCGCGGAATAAACGTTACAGGGATCAATCTCGTAATACTGCAGGCTCGTCTCGCGAAAGTTTTCGAACACGTCGGCCAACAGCAACACGTCGGTTTTCAAATAGAGGTGGTGGTAGTCGCCCAACGTTTGCATCCCGAAAGCCGTCCAAACGTTTTGGGCGTAATCTTCGTCCGACACGGGCGTCTCGGCTAGGCGATTGTAAAAGTGTTCCGGCGCGGGCAGAGAAGCGTCCTCGAACTTACTTTTGTCCGTAACGTACTCGTACGGGTAGACCCCCTTCCTGACCAGCATTTCTACGCGTTCTTCTTCGTAGTCTTCTTCGTCGTTTCCGTCCGCTCGCATGGACTGTCGTAATATTTTAAATTTGTCTTTTCCCATGTTCTTCACCTGTCTCTCCAACGACGTGTTCAAAAACTGCGCGGCATCGAGAAACCGGAGAGGACCGAGGGACACGCACACGTACCGCTCGCTGGTCGTGGCTATACACTTGATTTCTTCGTGTTTGAATTTCCCGAACGCTTGGACGAGATGGTGGCAATCGTAACCGCGCAGGTTGTGAAAGAACACGGGAACGTGCTGCGGCACGTTGTAGTTTAAATTACACGCGTTGTGCGCGCCTTTAGGTAGTCGTAACACAAAAATAAGAATACATAAGACACTTATCAGGCCGGTTGTTACTTATAGAGGCGAGACATGGACATTGAAAAAAAGGAACAAGAACCCTACTCCCCCGTCACGTGATCGTGGTTTCGCACTTTGTCCCCGTCGCGCTCGATATTCTTCTTGCACAGATGACAAGCGGTAGCGTTCTGAAACTCGCGTTTGTTGTCGTCTGTCATGCGGAGGGGTCTGTTGAAGTCGCGTTCGAGTCGACTCACGTCTTCACGAAGAGTTCGGAGAAACGTCTCCACTACGTCTTTACCGCGGTACAAGACAGGTTCTTTCACGGCTTTTCCGGTCCAATCGACGATCACGTAACAGAAACTGCACGGTACGTGATGCGCGATGTCGTGCGAGTGCGATCCATCCTCTTCGCGTGTACAACCGGACACGGGGAGGATAAAAGTTTCAAAGTCCGCATACACCGTGTACGGTACTCTGTGACATTTCGTGTAATCTTTAAAATACATATGACTGTATTTTCCGGTCGGCAGTTCGACTTTTTGCGCTCCGTGCGGTGTACAGAGTATCTCCTGCTCTTTCAACTGTTTCCGCGCTTCCTCCGGATCCGTTTTATCGCGAAATCGTTGCAAACAGTAATTACAGAAGAAAACCGGATTGTTAGCACTCGATGTGGTGTGCAGCAGTAGACGTGATATGTTTCTAATAAGACAATAATGTTTTACCCCTTCGTCGTTGACTAGTAATAGAAGATTCACATGCGTCCTACCTTTGTGTTCGGTTATCCGCATAGGGTACACTTCGTCTTTTCTGTATCCGGACTCGTTCATTTCGCTTTCGTAACCGAACACGTTCACCGAAATATTTACGTTTTGTTTTTCGAATTTTTTAATTTGATTCACCGGCACCGGATATTCGATCCCCTCTTTATTCAGCTCGTTTTCCTACTGTCTGTAGTGAGACACGCGGTACGGGTGAGAAGCGAAGGGATATAACCCGGCTAGAACGGACCAGAGGAAGCATTTATCGTCGTATAGATTCTGCACGTTTACTAAAGCTTTCTTACTTGATAATTTTGTCGGAGTGGGGATGTTGCTGAATCCGGCCAGAGGACGATATTTTATCATTTACTTCAACGGCCACGATCCCGTTCTCGACCCATCCGCTACCTTCGCGAGTAAACTTCGATACCGATTCCAACACTTTTTCAACGCACTCCCTGTACTGTTCGTTCACGTCTTCAGCGTCCGCCGCGGGTAAAACAAGTTGTGTACGCGAACGAAACACTCCCGTCTGCTCCAGTTCGTGATCGGTTACTACTTTTTTGAACAAGACGCGTACGGCCAAGTACCACTTGTAACTTACCCCCATATCGCGTGATTGCGCGCGAACGTCTTCCGGAATAACGTCCGCCATTGTCTCCAACAACACTGATACGTGTCCAATCCGTCTTCAAATCCATTATATTTTATTGTTTCACTTAACTAAAAATGAACTTTTTTCATGTGAAAAACTTACTATTTTATCGGACGCGTTTCGGCTTAGTATCCGCCTTCTTCAGCTTTGGTAACAGACTGCCAGCATTTTGTAACGGTTGCCTGGAAGGTGAAGTGGGGGTGGTGTGTGGCGGAAGGGGATTGGCGCGGGGATTCAATTTACTGTTTGTTTTCTGTATAATTGTGTCAAAAAGTGTATGTGATTTATATTGTAATTGATCGTTGAGTATGTTGTTTGGTTGTGTTGTGTGGTGTTTATATATTTCAGACTTTATAGTTCAGACTCAACACAACTGAACAATACGAAATATATAAACACCACACAACACAACCAAACAACATACTCAACGATCAATTACAATATAAATCACATACACTTTTTGACACAATTATACAGAAAACAAACAGTAAATTGAATCCCCGCGCCAATCCCCTTCCGCCACACACCACCCCCACTTCACCTTCCAGGCAACCGTTACAAAATGCTGGCAGTCTGTTACCAAAGCTGAAGAAGGCGGATACTAAGCCGAAACGCGTCCGATAAAATAGTAAGTTTTTCACATGAAAAAAGTTCATTTTTAGTTAAGTGTTAGTGCTGTGAAAGAAGAGATGAATAATCAAGACAACTATTTTATTGTCTTTACACTACCGCTAAGAGCGACTGTACGTGTTGTATATACTGACATGATTCTATACTATGACTTATACAAACTTAATTAGAATAAAGCAGGCTTTTTTAGATTAAATAAACACCAGTTTTCATCAACGTCTACAAACACTTTCTAAAAAAAAACACAGTTAACAAAAAATAACGTACCTCTGTTCAGCAGTGTACACCATGTAACTGAAGTGTTGCCGACAACTCTACGCAGTATATAGCGAAAGCGTCTGTTACTGTGTCACCGTTGTATATATTTACATTTCACAACATTAGCATAACGTGTTTCACCACATGTACAAACATTACAACGTTGGTGGTGTGTTTATGAATGTGTCTTGTAAAACTTGACATTCATTATATTATTATTGTCTTTAGACTACCGTTAAGTGCAGCGGAACGATTAATTATTCTATAAACATTTTCTAACACATAAGAATTTTATATTCTATACACATGCGCGCTCAGCAGGAGTCGCTTGCATCATACTGGTTTACAGAGTTAGATTATTCCGCCTTGTTCCCACGTTGTGATAGCCATTTGGTTCTCGGACCTCAACAAGTGTCTGAAGGTTTTAAATGATTTTGGTATGTTAGTGATAAAACTGAGGTTATAAAGCACAGCCCTGTTTGCTTTCAGAACGTTTGATTCCTTCAGAGAGTACGAACGTGCTTGCAGTGTGTATTTTTATATATTGTTTTTTATTACATTTTATTACACAATGCTTTACTTTCTTACTTCACTTATTAGCGCTTGTGTCGTTACCATACATTCTCGGCTTCTGGGCTTTCAATTATTGTTTTTCTTCTTATCACTTCTACGGGAGATTCAGGAACAACAGCCAGATTCGGTAAGTATTACTTAACGTATGTATAGCTATTCTACAACACATACAATTCGCTGTCGTTACTTTTATTTTATTTGAGATAATTTTATATTTCTTTCTTACAAAAGATTTAAAGTAAGACAGACAATTTTATATTAATTTTTTATGTATGATTTAAAGTAAGACACAAATTAAAGATTACGTTTATTGTGCAACCGCATATACTCAACGCAACGAGCACAAAAATCCTACGACCTGCCCGGTGTTTAACCTGTTATTCCAGTATCGTATGTGAGAATGTTTCTGGATACATATACTTCACCTCTCTACAATACTGTTACAGATTTCGCCGCGGACGCTTTTCATAGTATAGTCGGTAATAGCAACACTTTTCGAAGTTACACGTGGCGTGATAACGAAGAAGGTGAAACATTAATTAACACTGCAGGAGTTAATTTTTCAGCAGGTAATGGCAACGTTGCTCCGCGGGCTAGGAACGATTCGGTGGGGGATGATTTGTACGCTAGAGTTATCAAGGCGCGGTGAGAGCCAAACGGATAAGACGTGCCTTTTGCCGCCGGGCCGTATAGTGGTACTTTTCGTCGTAGAAATCATCATCAGAGCTCTATTGTGAAAAGTGTTAGTGTCCAGTGATTGTGTGTTTTGATCTGAATGGCAATACTCATTTCATAACAGCCCGCGTGTGTTCGGTGTAAGGTGACGACTGCCAGGTATTAATATTATCTCATAAAATACGTTTTCCAAGAACGAAGTGAAAGGGAGTCGTCCATCTCTCGTTTGCCGGACTGAGTAGCCCTTGGTCCTGCGAGCAGAGCTCTGCCGGCCTGCGTGCTAGTGTGTGTGACTGTGGTCTCTTCTAACGGATCAAATTTGCGCTTTCCACCGCCTGTCATTGAAACTACATTAATTACGTTCCTTTACACACTCTCCCTACAGCTTTCGTTGTCTCTGCTTGGACTTCCGTTACCTGTGGTACCTACACACAAATTAAATACACTTACAGCACTACACGATTCATTTAATAGTAGCCAAAACATTCAACTAAATAATATATCTCTTGCACCCGCAATCTCCCCTTAATAACTATTACCCGCCACTGCGGTATCTAAACTACACAACACAACTCGATTACGCTACTTACGAACCTCGTTATTAGTAAAGTAAACTCCCCCTTTATACAGCAAAAATTACATATACACCACATACCGCCAAGACTCGCAGTGTAACGCAGGCAGTAAGATAATCTATAGTATTTATTAATTATTAATTAAAATATTCAGCCGTTATACTACATAGTCAATACAACATATACAGAAGACATAAAACAAAAACAATAACATACAACCGGTACATTGTAACGTTATAAACGCGCTCCCTTTCATTCAGTCTATTTGGCTTACCCCGCGTACCGGACCCTCCCCATCACCCGACAGCTCCGGAATTTTAATTGCCTGGCTCCCTCACGCCGCTTCCTCCGCACCGTGTCCTCTTAAGTCTTACTTAACGTATGTATAGCTATTCTAAAACACATACAACTCGCTGTTGTTACTTTTATTTTATTTGAGACACTTTTATATTTCTTTTTTATAAATGATTTAAAGTAAGACAGACAATTTTATATTTATTTTTTATATATGATTTAAAGTAAAACACAAATTAAAGATTACGTTTATTGTGCAACCGCATGTACTCAACGCAACGAGCATAAATTTGTATACCCATGCGGCCATTTAGTTTGTTCAGAATGCGTCCAAAGACTTGTAAGGTGCCCTTTTTGTAGACGTAGAATTAAAAATTCCTTTAACTGTTTTCCATAGACATACAAAATTTAAGTTGTTTCGCTTCTAAACATGTGTGTGTGTGTGTGTGTGTGTGTGTGTGTGTGTGTGTGTGTGTGTGTGTGTGTGTGTGTGTGTGTGTGTGTGTGTGTGTGTGTGTGTGTGTGTGTGTGTGTGTGTGTGTGTGTGTGTGTGTGTGTGTGTGTGTGTGTGTGTGTGTGTGTGTGTGTGTGTGTGTGTGTGTGTGTGTGTGTGTGTGTGTGTGTGTGTGTGTGTGTGTGTGTGTGTGTGTGTGTGTGTGTGTGTGTGTGTGTGATCATGTCGCCTGTAGAAATCGATTAAATCACGTCACGTGTACCTTCGAAGAGTTTTTTTGTGGTTTCTGCTTATTACATTCTTTGGTAGGAAAATGTTTATTCAAATCAATTTTACTTAAATAATTACGTACCATTATTATTTTTTACATTTTGTAGTATGTAGTATATAGTAGTAGTATGTAAGTAGTATGTAGTGTGTATGTAGTAATAATAAATATACTGAATTTAGGCTAATAATAGTAACAATTGTTTCGTGATTGGTATTGTATATACCGTAAGCGGAGGTGACATTGTGACAGGTTTTGAGGTTTTTTCGCTGCAAGCCGGACAATAATGAGTGAATACCAGAGAAAAGTACTGTTACTTGTAGCTACACTCTTTGGCTATGTACCAACGTGTAGTAAAAAAAAAAAAAAGTCTAACATGTGTATATTTAAATTAACAATTGTCACAAACTCACCCCACGACGAGGGGTGACTTTGTGACAAGCCTATTTCTCCATTAAAAGGCATTGGTAATAAATGCTGACACAAAGTAACCCCACAAAATCTTTATTTAAACAATAGATTCATATAATGAAAAATATATTTTAACAGTTAACATAGTATGGTCTTAGCATTTTTGTCCAAAATATCTTCACTGACATCAGTCCATCTGCTCGGCACACAATTTTAGTCTACGCCTAACACCTGAAAAAAACCACGGCTATTGATTTGTTTTGGTGGTTGTATAGTATACAGCACTTCATCTTTCTCGTAAAAAATTGCATCGGGTTTGGTAGGCCATTTCCAACTCTTTTTGGATCTCTCCATAACAGAGACAATGTACCCATCTGATTTTGCTTCCATGACCTCCCCGGGGAAAAGATTTCCCTCATAATTAACTACAACATACTCTCCAACTGCGAAGTTTTTTTCATTGCACCGCCCATTTGAACTGCTCGTTCCTGGAAGAGGTATCAGGGGACTCTTCGATTCATCGGACATCTCCTCATATAAAGTCACACTTTGATCCGAATCTTGTAAAGAAAACGCCTCACTGACATCACTCTCTTCTTCTGACTCATCCTGTTTTCTTTTCTTCTGCTTACAGGACTTCTGCCTCTCTTTTCCCTTGGATGTAGTATTTTCTGTAGACATGGTTGCCTCTTTAGCTGTCCCTTCGTTTGTCCCATTATGAACGTCTGATGTTCCAATACTCTTTCCTGCTGGTACATCCACCTTTTTGCGCCTTTTCTTTTCTTTTCTTTGGGCTTAGTTTCTTCTTGTCTTCTTTTTTTGAGCTCTTGAAGAACTGTGTCACCAATGCAAGTGGTCAAATCAGCCAAACTTTTATCAAGTGTTGCATTAGGGAGTCTGGAAATAACTTCTTGCTTATTAAGTGGTACTATGCCCGTCTTACGGAAACCGGATCTCAAATTTTGTTTAGCACCAGGTTCCACGGCAATCATAAGTTGCTTGAGGAGGCCAGGGAATTCATCTTTAGGAATTGTGGAGCACCTGCTTCCAGAGGGTGTCTTCTTCCAGGAAGTAAGTATCTCTCTCCAGTGGCTTTTTAAGGGACGAAAGAACGCCACATCAAGTGGTTGGAGCAGATGCGTTGCGTTTGGTGGTAGGGCTATGAACTTGATATTATTTTCCTTGCAAATGCGCAACACCTCCAAATTGATGTGCGAAGACAAATTGTCTCCTATTATCACCTTTACACCCTCTTGCTTTTTTAAGGCTGGCAACATTAGGGAAACAAACCAATCTTCAAAAACCTGATGGTCAAACCAGCCCGATTTAGTTCGATTGTATCTCGCCCTCTCTGGCCCATTCTCCGTCCAAGTTGACCACATTTTTTCTGCTTTATAGTTTACATAAAGGGGGGCTAGGTCTCCCACAGCATTGCCACAGACCATTATAGATGTGCAAGCCTTTGAGGCGTTACTTACTTGTTCCGGGTACTTAGCCCCTCCCCGTGTTATGACTTTTTGTTGCCATGGTCATCAACCAAATTGGTTTCATCATAGTTCCAAATATTATTGGGGGGACACCCGCAATCTCCAACTCCTGATTGGAAAAAA
Source organism: Magicicada septendecula (assembly GCA_034769895.1). Taxonomy (NCBI): domain Eukaryota; kingdom Metazoa; phylum Arthropoda; class Insecta; order Hemiptera; family Cicadidae; genus Magicicada; species Magicicada septendecula. The sequence continues at coordinate 228,342,995 of CM068368.1, read as the reverse complement.
AATTGTCAATCACTACTTCATCAGTTGCAGCCCTTGAATACGTAATATTTTTGGCTGTGCATTGAGAAATTACATCCCTGTAATGACGGATGAATGACTCAGCCCAATCCCTGCCAGGAAAATTATTCTTGAAGGTAGTAACATTTCGCCCGCTTCTATCAAGATATGCTTTAACAACACATCGCATATCAAATGTAGTGATCGGGAAACCATAAGTTGACATTGCAATGGCATGAACTGCAAATCTATTCTCTTCATCTACCGAAAAAACAGGCTGCCCACCCGGTGCTTTCGCTGGTTTTTCAGTTGTTCCTCGAGTCTCCTTAGTTTTCAACTATAGGGTGTTTCTGTGGATGTTGTATCTGAAAAAATATACTTAAATTAATATTACGAATTGTGCTGAATATTGTATTTAAGTAATAAAAAATTATGACCACAAAATACAATGAAGGGTAAGGAAGGGAGCACCAAAATGGCCGAATCTGGCTTCACCTCCCACGGGTCAAAATAAGGCTAGAGTTCCCTCCACTACCTTCCCACCTCCATGGTTATACATTTAATAATTTAAAATTACAATATCCAAAACACACTTATGAAATAGGAGTGATTCAAACACACACACACATACATTCTCAAATATACTGACCTGTCGGATGCTTTCCTCAAAGATAATTGCTTATCTAACACCATTTTAACAGCTTCTGCAAGATGTTCATCAGTGTAATTCCGGTAGGCACGAGCCCCAAGCTTCCTAGTGTACCTTCTTGGCATAGTTGGCAATCTGTATCGTAAACTGAAAAAAAAAATAATAATAAATAGGGGAAAAAGCTATGAGGGGTGACTTTGTGACACTTTTATGCTGTCACAAAGTCGCCCCGCGAAATTTAGATTTTTAGGTTATCTACTTACATCATAGAAAGCAAAGCATCAATTTAAGTTTTAATTACATTAAATAGTACCAAACAAATAAGTTTCAAAGAATAATTACCTGCTAAAGTCTTCTTTTAACAGTGGAAATTCGTATAACACAAAGTTCACAGAACTTACACGAACTGTGGAAAAAGTGCTCTTAATTTGAGGTGTCTGGCTACCATAAGAAGATCACTAGAGGCTCAAGTGATGAGTGTTAGATGGCAGCACATATTGAGGGCGCCTAATGCAACAACCTTTTGCCCTGTTACACTCTCAGCAATGGCGAGAAATTCAATATATGAAAAATAGAGCATGTGTCACAATATCACCCCTTTAGTCACAAAGTCACCCCCGCTTACGGTATTTAAAATTGTATGTTTTAAAAGAATACAAAAAACCTTTTACTTTTATATTAATTCAAAATAATAAATATACTGGATTTAGACAAATAATAATAACAGTTGTTTAATTATTTGTATTTTATATATTACCCTTCACTTTATACCCCACGGATTTCAGTATGGCGTCATTTTACCGTGGGACCAGAAATCAGGGAGAACTGGTTCGTGAGCCGTAACTCGCTAACGAACCGTTTTCGGACCTATGTTTTTTCTTATTTTTACATGTAGAATGAGCTCCTAAAGTTTATGCATATCTTCGTGAATCACCCTGTACATGTATATATTTCTATACTCGTTAGTTTTAATATTTTGTATTAATTATTACATGATAGTATCAGTGTTATTTAATTTGTGTGTGTGTGTGTGTGTGTGCGCGCGCGGATAAAATATTTTGTTTTGTCTTTTGGAATACATATATCGGAAAAAACGATATATATGCATGTTATTTTCCCCCTCCTCGTTCCTTTCCCCTTCCACCACTACCACCGTTTATACCAGTGACACAGCGTTGACAGGAGTCAGTGTTTCGTTCACCGTTTCCGGTACAACATCTCTCGATGACTTTCGTGGACTGGTTTAATTTTTTTCTTGGAACCGTTGCGTCGTATCACCGTGAAGCGTTGTGGTGCAATCCACTTGTTAGAACTGTTGCATCGTATCACCGTAAAGCGTTATGGCGCAATTCGTGTTGACAGGATGTTGTGTAGTTACACGCAATAGTAGAACAGGGGATTGTCCGCCTATATAAACGGGGCTCGTTAGCTATACCCTTCAGTCTTGTGTCAACAGTCGCAAGCAACGCTTCGCTCCGATCTCGAACCCCGCACGAGCCCGAGCCCAGCACCGTCCGACCACCAGCATACACATACATGCCAACAACCCCGCCCCCCCCCCCAGCACAACACTGAGAGAATCCTGAAACACGAAGACACGTCTCGATCAACTGACCAGATCAACGACCTCACGATCAGCTGCTCATGACGTCATCAACAGCTGATCAGTTGTTCATGACGTCAGTTGATGACGTCACAAATAGCTGATCGTGACGTCACCCCTTCCGGTCAGCTGATCGTGACGTCACTTCCTGGCTCAGGATTCTCTCCTACACACTACTGGTATCTTTGAGAATTTCTCCTTCTATCGCGATTTTATAGAAGGCAAAGCTATTCTTACTTCCAAAAACAATTACCTGGAACAGACACTCCCGTACCTCACGTATTTGTAGGTGACGAAGGTTTTAAATTACAGACTTATTTAATGCATTCTTTCCCGAAAGCTGAACTCGTAGAAGATGATGCGAAAAAACTTTCAAAAACGACAATAAACGCTCGTCATGTTGTCGAAAATGCCTTTGGCATTTTAGCTCAGAAATGGCGAGTGTTTTTAGGCCTACAGAATTGGACGTTGCTACTGCAGTACATGTCTCAAAGCTGCTTGTTGTTTACACAATTTTATTCGAAGTATAACTGTATAACTGAACTGGAAGAGACCATAAATAAACCAGTCCGTGCGTTCTCAAACACACGACGACTGAAGCAAAGATCAATTGATGCTGTCTATGCTGTGCGAGACTACTTCGTTACTTATTTTAATTATTTAAATAACAGTAATTAAATAGCCTACCATCTCATTATAAATATCTACTTTGATGACTTCTTTTGGAAAACTGTGTTTATAACATGTATGTTAAGGTATCTGATGTAACATTTAAAAATACAATAAACAGATAATAAACTTACTGGTTTGATTGAGGGTTCCTGCAATTTTCTTCCAGGATTCCGCCTTCTTCACAACGTTTTTGTATTCAGTATCCCGAGGACCATACAAATGCACATGACCACGCACAATCTCAATCAACCTTTTTTTGTCTCCTCAGCCATTTTTACCACCTACCTGCCGCGAACCCTGTAACAAACTACAACCGGATGGTTACCCGCCGCGTTCGCTCGCCTTCTGTTTGACTGAGTTGATGCAATTCTATGCAATACAGCGCCCGCCGCGGGCAGCTCGCTTCCTGTTTGACCAAGCCTTTTACGCAGAATTTACATTCTCGTGCTCCTTGCGCGTGTGTATTATTTTTATTATTTATTTCTTATTGACGTGTGTTTGTGATCTCTACCACGAGGATACAATGGATTATCAGAATACCTGAGAAAACAGTGTCCCATAGTCATAAGATTATTAGAGTCTAACAGCGAAATTCAAGAGTACCCGTTAACTGTGATGTTAACGAAGACAAAACAGCTGATGGCTTATGTAGTGTTTAGTTTAAGTCTCTTGAAAAATTTAACATACAAAATAAATTAATTGCTCAGAGTTACGATGGCGCTAGTGTCATTTCAGGGGAACTGAATGGCTTATAAGCACAAATTCGTGAACTTGCACCGCAAGCTGTGTTTGCTCATTGTTATGCACACCGCTTAAATTTAGTTTTGCAAGAGAATTGTTCTAAAATAAAATATATACAGATCTCTTTCTTTACTCTTCAAGGCATACCTGCTTTTTTCTACCTATCTTCGAAACGTACTGCTATTGCTGATAAACTCGTGGGTAGTAAACATAATCCTACAAGCAGTGAAGTTCGCTGTGATTCTATTTCTAAAACCCTCAGTGCATCCACACAAACACTAAAATTAATTGAGGTTTTCAAAGAATTATGGAATCGCAAGACTCTGTGACTGTAAGAGAGGAACAAGGATATTTAAATAATTTGAAAGGTGTGTATATTATAAAAAGCAGATCACTCTTCTAAATTTTATAGTGAAATAGTGATTATTTCGAAGCGGGGGGAGGGGTTCTATAACTGAGCGCGGCTAAAATGACTGTCTCGCACGCAGCCTCCCTTTCATCAGGACTCACCGGCCGCCACTACCTACAGTCTATGAGAAATCAAAGCAAGCAAAGTGTTCAGCCCGGGACTCCCAATGCCTAATTTGTCCTGAACACCTTCGTCGAAATTGAACGCCATTTTGCTTGTATCATTTTATTTTCTCGCTAAATGTGTTTGTAGGTTAGTCCAGCAGACTGGAACAGATGACACAGCGTAATTCAATTTTTAAAAATTTACGTGGAGTACAACGGCTTACGTATGTTGACAATGAACCTTTACTTTAAAACTGTTTATTTCAAGGATACTCTGATTTTACGTCCACATGACTCAATTCTGATGTGAAAGTACCACTATAAGGAAATTACAGTTACGAGGCGTGATATAAGTGGGTACTCTCAGGGTTTAAACTCTTTATTTTTCTACTCAGGTCACGAGTTTTGTTTTCCGAAAGAAGATTCGACTCGCTCCAAAGTAAATATACAGATACAGATTGCCTATTAAAGCAGAAAGAAAACATTAACAATCTAATAACATGCATGTGCCTTGCACATTATATTAAACAACACTGTATGTTTGATTAATAACACTAAATAAACGTGTGACATAATAGAAGTAGGAGTAAAATAATTTGATTTCACTTTTAAAAAGAAATTTTACACATGTGACATGATATATATTTTTAACACAACGAATATGTCACATTTGCTTAGTTGCTATTTGCGCAATGTCTCTTTTGGGCTACTAAGATTGCTACATTTCTTTAAACACGCCAATTTTCAACACTCGTTACCTCTCAAACTCTTTCTTACAGTCTTGGTGTACAGCGTTCTACTTCCATTCATAGGTTAAACAGCTTACTACACTGTAACTGGTAATGCCAACAATATTATAGTTTTTAGTAATAGGAAAAGTTTATCTCTGTAGTGGCCTGTAGTGCGGAGAAGGGAATACTGGCCTTCAGTGTACGTGCGCGTGAGTTCGCGACATACGGATGTACAATGTACGTACATGTACGAATCTCCATATATACAGTAAATATAGATAACGTTGTGTAATAATAAGTTGGTACTAGAGAATTAGCTTCTGTCTTAAATATTTATGCAGACAGTAATTAGTTATGTAAGGATTGTCATATAGGCTGTATTTAAAATTATTTCTCAGTAAATGAACGTAAACAACTTGAAATGAGATACAGTAATTTTACATAACAATGGGGCTTTATTAAAATGTTAAATTGATAAAACATATATTTTTTCGATACAGCTGGCTTTATCAGCGTGATTATATTATTCTTCCCCATTCCTTTCTTTACGTATCAACCTCTGTTCTGATAAGTTCCTCTGGAGTATGTCCGTTTACTATATTAGTCCAGGCAATAAAGGCTAAAAAACACTGATTAGGAAAAAAATCGTGTAGTTTTGAAATTTGGCAGAGTTGTGGGGGGGATTGTCCTGAACAACATACTATAAGTCCCCGTGGATAGCGGATGCGCGGGGGTGGGGGAGCGTTGAAATGTTTTCCTCAGTTTTCCCTAAATATCTCAAAAACTATGGGTTCTAGAAAAAAACACTTTATGTACAAAATTAAACTACATAAAATTTCCTACAAAAAAGATCTGTGCCATTTTTCTGTAGAATTAATAGTTTAGGCAATACAGGGGAATGAAAAATGACATAGTTTTAAAAATTCTTATTATATTACTTTTATTTAAAACAAAACAAAAGGAAGGTGTTTATTAAAATGGTATGATGCCAACCAAACAAGTTCTCAGAAAAATCTAGGTAGTAAAGGTAAATAATACACATAAAACTTATTATTGTAGAACATAGAGAACTATAGGAAACTAGTAAGTGAACTAATAAGTACAGGTAAAATACTTCATGCCCATACCCCATACAACACTGCAATATGAGGGCAATAGGGTAGGTAAGTAGTGAAATTCGTTGCGAGGGCAATTATTGTGAAAGACGCCCACAGCGGAAGGAGAGAAACTGGTTTGGAACTCTCCCCTTCATAAGCACAGCTCGTCTGCGAGATATGAGAACACTTGTTTCCCCCACTCACTGCTATTCACACCGCCTTCTCCTCGTCATTCTCCCCCTCGACTTAAGGTTTATGAGTGGTTCAGCAACCATCCCCCTTTTCCCAAATCGGCTTCGCTAATGTCACTGTCGACAGGTATCATTGGAAACTCCAAAATAAATTGTTACCAAGCTCTACAAGTTGGAACCCAAACAATGAAAAGTACAGTTGGAAATAATTTTGCTGACATCAAACAATCAAAAAAGAATGTAGTGTTGTCATTGGCCTGTATGACCTGTGCTATCAAAGTGAACAATGAATCAGTGGTTGTTGATCCTCTAATGATCTTCCAAAGAACCACTATTGCAAAAAAGAGTGATGAGGATGTTGCTGATCTTTTATGTTATGAATTATCCCCATTCCCATTGGCTCTCTTCAATGAAGGAGGAATGAGGAAGTCAAAGAAGTCAGCTATCTATGATGCACTTCCTGTAGTAAGTAATACGACAACAATAAACCTCAAAATGAGTACTAATGTTGTAGATGGTGGCTTTCTCCTACACCGAGTAAAATGGAATGTTGGGAGCAAGTTTTATTCAATTTGTGATCAGTATGTAACCTATATTATCAAGCATTATGGTGAAAACTGCACTGTCATTTTTGATTGGTATGGTGATGTCAACAGTACAAAGCGAGCAGAACAGAGGCGAAGAGGCACCAAAAAAACTTCTGTTGATATTAATTTTGATGAGAACATGAATATCACCGTTCAACAGGAAAATTTTCTGGCAAATAAAAAGAATAAAACCAGGCTTATTCACTTCCTCACACAGAAAATGGCTGCAAGAGGAATTGAAACTAAGGTCGCTACAGGTGATGCTGATACTACCATCGTGAGATGTGGGATAGAGAAAGCAACTACTAATCCTACTGTTGCTGTAATAGGGGAAGATGTGGACTTGGTCGTGCTACTGATTGCTTTGGCACCACCAGATAGTAACATTTATTTCTTGAAGCCTCAGGGGAAAAGTAGAAGCTAAATTATTTTCAACGAAACAACTCCAAGAACTTCCTTTTTCTCAATCCATCCTCCTTCTTCATGCCTTCAGCGGATGCGACACCACTTCAGCCATTTATAAAAAAAGTAAAGCAACAATGGTCACACTGTTCGAAAAACAACCAAGCCAGATGAGAGACATTGCTGAAATATTTTATAACCCCTCATCGACACCTGATGCTGTGTCACAAGCTGGTGAGAAGATGTTCCTTGCTATATATACAGCCAATGCTAATCAACATGATTTGAATAACCACCGGTATTCATCATTCCTCAAATCATCAACCAAGGTCAAAGCTGATCTCTCTCACTTCCTCCAACCAGAGGCTCAGCGGAGCAACTCTCGTTGAGAGTGTACTTACAAGTTCAACAGTGGGTCGATAACAACTTATCTCCTGACCAGTAGGGATGGGCCCTAGGAGAGGATGAATCCCTATTCCCAGTAAAAACAAAGGACCCGGTGGCTCCTGACACAATTCTGAACACCATATTTTGCCGCTGTACAACTGGGTGTGGTGGAAGATGTGGATGCCGAAAAGCAGGTATTAAATGCTCATCCGTGTGTGGAGCCTGCCATGGTACATGCACCAACAGTACACCATTAGAAGAAGAGGAGTTTCAAATTGATGACGCCGACGCAGAAGTTCTCGTTTAAGTATTCTTTAATACATATATTGTAACGCAACAGAAATGCGAGCATTCAAGTTACATAAAAACAAAGTTCACAGAATAATAAACAAGTCAATATATAACCCCATAATAAAACAAAGATCCAATAATTACAATTATAATCATAGATAAAAGTAAATAAGGATGCAAGGTAGTGTTAACAAGAATAAACGAACCTGTAAGTTAGATAATAGTTGATGATATATGTTTAGTGAAAAGCAAACAAAAAAATGAAACAATGATTTACTTTATAGTAATAACAAATAAGAATTTTGAGTTAAGAGGTATTATTTTATGACAACAAATGTTATGATAAAGTTTATGTTATGTTATACCAAATATGTGTTGAGTTAATGAAAGATAATGAAACAAGTTGTATTATTCAATGACTGTTGTAGAATGAAGTGTGAAGCAGCTAATTAATGTTAATAGATTTGAATTTTCTTATATGTGATCCATAGGTCAACATAAAATTGTTATTAGATATGGAAAAAATAATTGTTTATGTAAATGTTAATAGTTAAGATTTGATTATATGTATGAATTTATGTAAAAGGGGCTATAGATGTGTACCAGTTATAAACACAGGTAGATCCGTTTACAATAAAAGGCATAACAGCCAAAACTACTATATAAACACTCATAACATAAAGGTTAGGTACATCAATTAATAATAATTAATAAATACGATTTGAAGAGCTAGAAAAAACATTAAATTAATAATAATATAGAATAAAATTTATACAAATTATGATAATACCATAATGCCATGATATCGATTAATAACATTTAATATCGAAAGTGTATTAAATATAAAAAAGGAAAAAAAAACCGGCTTATATCAAAAAACCAGCAGAATAGGTGTAGAAAATAATAAACCAACTATCGGTAAAGTTACATTCCGATAGGATAGCAAATTGATAAGAAAGAGACAAAAAATATATGAAATAAATACTATATTCAAGATATGCGGAAGGAAGAAGTCATGTGTTGCTAGGGACGACAGAAGAAGAGGAAGTTGTTGACTTAACAATAATTGCCTTGATGATCTGAATGTGATGAGATTAAAAAACCCAAAAATAATCTATTTAATCATAATATTATAAACTATCAGACACGATTATAAAATACAAAATTCTAATGACAATATTTACGTCTATCACCAGTACAGTTTAACCAAATAACACTACAATATGGAATCACAATAGAGAATAAATAACTGGATTCTACAAGAAAGAACTTGAACTGTCCCATATCCGAAGGGAACTGATGAGATATTAAACCAAATAGAAAGAATTAACAGTATCACAATTAATAATATTCACTACACCAGAAATTATAACCTTTCAAATACACGGAACAACACTAATTGCTTCAACCGAAAGAAGAACTTATTTGGATCCTGGCGTTGCAGAAGAAACATCAATCGGGCTGTAAATCAATCCAGAGAGCTGTATTTCCGAAGTGAACAGGACAAGAATTCCTTTTTATTAAACCGAAGAAGGAAAATCGTACGGCATAATCATCCAGAACAGTAAATTTAGCGATCAACCGCCTACACGATTTGCTTCGTTCTAGTCTGGTAAATTATTATTATATTAATCATACTAACTACACAACACTTCAAATTTGTAAATCTTGCATTCTTATCTATGTATTTTTAATCTTCCCCACAGTTACAAGAACCTTCACACCCTGAATTAAATTAATTACAAATTAAAACATACTATATAACTAAATTTAAATAAGGTATCAGAATAAACAACAACCGATTCATACAATCTATAGCCCAAGCATATGTTAATTAGAACATATATTATTCAATGTTAAGGAAGTAAACAAATAAAGAACCTTTATATATTGGCAAAATCTTGTTATTTGGAGTATGGTTTAATGAGCTAGGAATAAAAAAGTAACTGAATAAGCATAGAATAATTGGTTAACATAAACATTGAAATAACCTATAAGTTCCGTTGAGCCGATACTACAGCGCTTATAGCGGAATTATCTGACACCAAAGAGAGAGCGTAAAAATACAAAATTAGACAGAATTCTCTTCAAGGTATAATAGGGTTGGACGGAATTGTAAAATAACTCATTAATTATTTAAGTTGCAGGTACACAAACACTGATAGTTTTTAGAAAGCTAAGTTAATAATTAATTACTTACATCAATACATCCCACAACTCCAAATATCTCCGAGATTTACATAATTAAAATAATTCAAAACACATTGGCATAGGTGTATGTACAAATCGACAAAACCAACAGTGGGGTTTTAAGGAGAGGAAACCCATTGCGGTACAAATTGGCACTCAACTAGTGTAGGGCTTAGGTTAAGTAAAACCATAAATATATTAACATTACTTAACCAGAGCAGGCAACTGTGGGAGACTAGAAATGCAATAGAGAAAGAGGATACAAAAGGAAACGAAAATGCAAGGACAAGAGAGACGATTAAGTTACGCGGAATGGACAACAGTACTATTTAAGAAATTCAGCAAAGAGATGGGATACATAGAAAAGAATACCAATGATCACGAAAGAGCGCAAATGAGTCGCGCGAATGCATTGGGAACACCAGACGACAAAATGACATTGAGAGAGATTTATGATGAAATGTGGGAGTTAGATGCCAGGTGTAATAAAGGAAAGACTATTGGGACGACTAACGAAGAAGACGATAACAAGGTGGAAAGGATGACTGAAAAAGATTGGGAAAGATGGGACGATAATGAAGAACAAATGAAAACCGAAAGAATAGGAGTATACGCCCAGGTGACAGAACAATATACTCAGGAAGATTATGAACAATGGAAACGAGAAATAAGACCACCTGAAAAACCAATACAAACAGAAAACAAAGAATTAAGGGAATGGATAAGGGTGATGTTTGAACTATCCCGAGAAGATATGTGTAACTGGAGGAAAAAACATAATCAAAAATATGAACTTATAGGAATGACAAATAATAAAAAGATAGAACAATCCAGTATACAAAAAGAAGTAAAAATAGTCAAAGTGAAGCAACAGAAGAAAATGTCAGAACAACCAAAGAAAGTGACCTATCAGGACGTAATGGACTTTCTGAGTAAACAGTTCAGAGAACTAAGGGAAAGCAATAAACAAACAATGGACAGTGGTTTCAAAGAAATGAATGAAAATTTTAGAAAACAGAATGAAAACTCAAAGAGACTGGAGGAAAAATTCAATAAAATGAATGAGGAAATTAAAGAAACCTCAAAACAAATTAACGAAAGGTTCGATAGAAATGATGAGAGTTTAAGACAAATGAAGGCAGAAATCATACAAAGAAACGAAGAAAATTTAAGTCGAATGGATGAAAGAATTGAAAAAATGAACGAAGCAGGTTTAAAGCAGTTTGAGGACAAGAAGGAGCAGTTCAATAATGAGATAATAGAAACTTTCGAAGGGAAGTTTGAAAACGATAACACGCTTAGCCCAGAAGTGGATAAATACGAGGGGGAGACAAATAAAGAAATGGAGCTGTGTTTAAGGAATATGTCTAAAACACTAGACAGCACTTCCGAAGGTATTATAATAAATCTGACCATAGAAGAGAATATCCAGAAGATAAGAAAATATGGAGAAAGAAAATAGTCAATACCAAAGAAGAAATGGAGATGAGGAAAGGTGGATTAATTAGTGCGTTTAACATCCCAATTAATGAGCGAAGGGAGTTATGTAAAGGCATGAATTATAGAAGAAACGTTATGAAAATAACCAAAATAACCCACCATAGAACAATCACAAAAACTTTAAATAAATTTAAATATTATTTGAAAATATCAACGGTTAGAGAATATTTGACCAAGTCAATTATATCGTTAATACGGAAAATACCCGTAAAACATTTGGTAAATAGTACCGATATCCAAGGGAATGGAAAGATAGGATATACAAGTAATTATATTAGAATAGAGGAGATACGATACCTGATAATTCAAAGGGAGCTAAATATAACTGAATACCCTGAATTAAATGAAGACTTTGCAACAGCCGAGTTACAGTACTGGCTTTGTATCATGCACAAGAGATACGTAAAAAGTGTAGAAATTGGTATGAATACTGCAGTCATCCGGACAACGGGTGCAGTTGAATTAATGGACCATGGTTAGAAAAGAAGCAGTCAACCAGAAAAATGGGACTGATTTGATGAAAACTGACCAGGCAACCAATTGAAAGGAATAAAGAAATATAATGAATAAATTCTAAAAATAATAAGAACAACTTATTACCAGTCTTGAAGAAAAAATACTTGGAATTTAAAAAGAATTTGAATTTGAATTTGAATAATATGAATAAATTCTAAAAATAATAAGAACAACTTATTACCAGTCTTGAAGAAAAAATACTTGGAATTTAAAAAGAATTTGAGTTGAATACTACCACTAAATTCTAAAATACAATAAGAACAATTTATTATCGATTACAGAAGAAAGCGATAATTATTATTAAATGTTTATAAAGAAATAGTGTGAATAATAAAAAATGAAACCCCAAGATTACAGAAGAAAGCGATAATTATTATTAAATGTTTATAAAGAAATAGTGTGAATAATGAATAATGAAACCCCAAGATTACAGAAGAAGGCGAGAATTATTATTAAATGTTTATAAAGAAATAGTGTGAATAATGAATAATGAAACCCCAAGATTACAGAAGGAAGCGATAATTATTATTAAATGTTTATAAAGAAATAGTGTGAATAATAAATAATGAAACCCCAAGATAAAAGTTTTTACCTCAAATCTACCTATGCAAAATAAAGAAAGAAAAAAATCATATGACCTAAAATACATACTACATTGCCAAATGATGGAACAATTTCAGTAAACGATTGAATGTAACCAATATAATGTTAAAGAAGACAAGAAAGAAAGAGTATTTATGAACATAATTCATTGAAAAATAAACAGCCAAAATAATGAAATACGATAAGAAGAATAGTTGGGCTAAGGAATGTATTTAGTTTGAAATACAGTTATAATGATCATCACACAACACCTATTTAGAAAATATTGTGATCAGAGAAAAAAAAAACAAATGAGGAAGATACTTAGCATTACATTCTCAACAAAAATGAAAACAAAAATGATTACAAATGATAACTGTCAAAGTCAATATCAACGAATGTTTAAGGAATTAAAATGGAATTACGAAATATGAAGAATAGTAATGAAGAAATATAAAGGCAACAAAGGAAAAAATCTTTTCCCAAATATTTATTATTAAATAATTAAAGAGATTATTAGGAGATTATTATTATATTTTATAGCTGACTGTAGACGAATTCCAGCAGTACTATATTAAAATGTGGTGTGGGCAGCAGGGTATGAAGCCAAACAGTGCCTCTCTGAACTGTACCAACGCATGTGTTAGGGATTGTTAGGGAAATTAAATATTTAAGGAATATTAGAATAGTTGCAAGAATAACTTCAGTTTCCAAAAGAGTAGGACGAAGAAAACAGAAAGAAATGAGTTGACAGAAGAATAATTGAGAAATACAGTGATTATAGTAATTATAAGTAGAAGAGATGTGAAACTAATGCATCATTGAATATTGTAGCCAATTATCAACAAATAATGTTTACAGACATTAAAAAAGATCAAGAATGTTAATAAAAATGATGAAATGTTATTAAATAAAAAAAAGTATTAATACTAGTCTAATGAAGTTACATTGAAAATCCCATCGTCAACCATTAACAATGAAATGAAGAAAAGGCATGTGGAAAAGACAAGTTTATTTGACCTAAACTTCATTCAGGTAAACTAAACATTTTTAGGAGGGGGAGCATATGTAACGCAACAGAAATGCGAGCATTCAAGTTACATAAAAACAAAGTTCACAGAATAATAAACAAGTCAATATATAACCCCATAATAAAACAAAGATCCAATAATTACAATTATAATCATAGATAAAAGTAAATAAGGATGCAAGGTAGTGTTAACAAGAATAAACGAACCTGTAAGTTAGATAATAGTTGATGATATATGTTTAGTGAAAAGCAAACAAAAAAATGAAACAATGATTTACTTTATAGTAATAACAAATAAGAATTTTGAGTTAAGAGGTATTATTTTATGACAACAAATGTTATGATAAAGTTTATGTTATGTTATACCAAATATGTGTTGAGTTAATGAAAGATAATGAAACAAGTTGTATTATTCAATGACTGTTGTAGAATGAAGTGTGAAGCAGCTAATTAATGTTAATAGATTTGAATTTTCTTATATGTGATCCATAGGTCAACATAAAATTGTTATTAGATATGGAAAAAATAATTGTTTATGTAAATGTTAATAGTTAAGATTTGATTATATGTATGAATTTATGTAAAAGGGGCTATAGATGTGTACCAGTTATAAACACAGGTAGATCCGTTTACAATAAAAGGCATAACAGCCAAAACTACTATATAAACACTCATAACATAAAGGTTAGGTACATCAATTAATAATAATTAATAAATACGATTTGAAGAGCTAGAAAAAACATTAAATTAATAATAATATAGAATAAAATTTATACAAATTATGATAATACCATAATGCCATGATATCGATTAATAACATTTAATATCGAAAGTGTATTAAATATAAAAAAGGAAAAAAAAACCGGCTTATATCAAAAAACCAGCAGAATAGGTGTAGAAAATAATAAACCAACTATCGGTAAAGTTACATTCCGATAGGATAGCAAATTGATAAGAAAGAGACAAAAAATATATGAAATAAATACTATATTCAAGATATGCGGAAGGAAGAAGTCATGTGTTGCTAGGGACGACAGAAGAAGAGGAAGTTGTTGACTTAACAATAATTGCCTTGATGATCTGAATGTGATGAGATTAAAAAACCCAAAAATAATCTATTTAATCATAATATTATAAACTATCAGACACGATTATAAAATACAAAATTCTAATGACAATATTTACGTCTATCACCAGTACAGTTTAACCAAATAACACTACAATATGGAATCACAATAGAGAATAAATAACTGGATTCTACAAGAAAGAACTTGAACTGTCCCATATCCGAAGGGAACTGATGAGATATTAAACCAAATAGAAAGAATTAACAGTATCACAATTAATAATATTCACTACACCAGAAATTATAACCTTTCAAATACACGGAACAACACTAATTGCTTCAACCGAAAGAAGAACTTATTTGGATCCTGGCGTTGCAGAAGAAACATCAATCGGGCTGTAAATCAATCCAGAGAGCTGTATTTCCGAAGTGAACAGGACAAGAATTCCTTTTTATTAAACCGAAGAAGGAAAATCGTACGGCATAATCATCCAGAACAGTAAATTTAGCGATCAACCGCCTACACGATTTGCTTCGTTCTAGTCTGGTAAATTATTATTATATTAATCATACTAACTACACAACACTTCAAATTTGTAAATCTTGCATTCTTATCTATGTATTTTTAATCTTCCCCACAGTTACAAGAACCTTCACACCCTGAATTAAATTAATTACAAATTAAAACATACTATATAACTAAATTTAAATAAGGTATCAGAATAAACAACAACCGATTCATACAATCTATAGCCCAAGCATATGTTAATTAGAACATATATTATTCAATGTTAAGGAAGTAAACAAATAAAGAACCTTTATATATTGGCAAAATCTTGTTATTTGGAGTATGGTTTAATGAGCTAGGAATAAAAAAGTAACTGAATAAGCATAGAATAATTGGTTAACATAAACATTGAAATAACCTATAAGTTCCGTTGAGCCGATACTACAGCGCTTATAGCGGAATTATCTGACACCAAAGAGAGAGCGTAAAAATACAAAATTAGACAGAATTCTCTTCAAGGTATAATAGGGTTGGACGGAATTGTAAAATAACTCATTAATTATTTAAGTTGCAGGTACACAAACACTGATAGTTTTTAGAAAGCTAAGTTAATAATTAATTACTTACATCAATACATCCCACAACTCCAAATATCTCCGAGATTTACATAATTAAAATAATTCAAAACACATTGGCATAGGTGTATGTACAAATCGACAAAACCAACAGTGGGGTTTTAAGGAGAGGAAACCCAACATGTACAATATGTGTGTATAAAATCTACATTGGCTAACGATAACAGAACATTAAAAATATGTTGAAATAATAACATATTGTTTTTATTGTGACAGTTTGTTGTATAATTATGTTGCATTGTATTTGAGATGTTTTTTTAAGTAGGCCTAATAGGTACTATGTCTTTGAATTTCTAAATATATCTAACTCTTTACAATTTTTTTCAAATAAATATATATTATTTTTTACGAATAATTAAACGGCTAATAGTTCGTGTTTCTTGTAACGCGCGCTCATACCATGTCAATTTTCTAAGTTCTACAATAATAATAATAATGAGTTTTATGTGTAATGTTTACCGTTAGTACTTATATTTTTCTAAGAACTTGTTTGCTTGGCATCGTACCATTTTAATTACCATCTGCTTTCTTTTTTGTTCCAAGTAAACCCAATATAACAAGAATTTTCAGAACTATGTAATTTTTCACCCCCCTTTATTTCCTAAACTATTAATCCTACAGAAAAATGGCTCAGATCGTTTTTGTAGGAAATTTTATGTAGTTTAATTTTGTAAATAAAGTATTTTTTTCTAGACCCATAATTATTTAGATATTTAGGGAAAACTGAGAAAAACCCCACCCCCGCGGACTTTTAGTATGTTGTTAAGGACACTCCCTCCCCCCACAACTCTGCCAAATTTCAAAACTACACGATTTTTTTTCATATTTTTTGTTGTTGCCTGGACTATATGACAGTCGAGTGTTGTGTGATGGCTCGTGAATTGATAACCGTCAAGCAACGTTGGTGTTACAAACTTTGTCAATTTCATAATTATTTGCTTTTATTATTACTATTATTATTATTATTATTATTATTATTATTATTATTATTATTATTATTATTATTATAAATTATAATTAAATTGCTTTACCCAAAGCATGTAAGATGCAAGTTGCAATCAATAAATTTGCAGTATATACGCACGCATACGTGTGTGATTGTTAATTGATAGGTTCTGCGAACATCAAACGATTTGATGCAAACAGTAATGGCTTCTGGCTTTGTGCGTTAGTCTACTAATTCAGTTATAAACAGTATGTACAAGGTTAAAATGGGGGTTACACATAACTTCCCTTCGAATTAATTATATGTAACTTTTAGTCGACTTACAAAATAATTTTTTGATTCGATTTTCAGGTCTTGGCTGTCACTGCAATATAAAGCTTTAAAGGACCGTAGAATGAGACTCGTAACACTTACAAAATATTGCAATAGTTTTTAAAACGTTGGTAAAATGAAACTGTAAATTTTCATTTAAACAATTTTATGACTCCAAAATTCGTAGAGAGTAATATACTATGTTATTATATTGCAAAGCATGAAACAAAAAGTAGCAAGTTAAACAGTTTAAAGAAGAATTGGTGTGTTTAAAAATAAACTTAAACTTAAACTTAAATACAATAAATTCCACGTCTCCTATTTTGAGGTAATGCAGTTCGGAAACAAATATGTTACAGTAGACGAAATGTCACATCTCTGTTGTACTTCCTCCTTGTAATAAAATATGTCAATCGCTATTTCATCAAAATCTTCAAAATACGTGACAGCGTCTTTCTCAAGTGACAAATTTCAATGTACAAGTGACAAATTGAACAATTGCCTTTCGTCTTGCACCATATTTCTTAAAAAAGTATTTTTCTGGTTTTAAAAGCCAAGATTTTTCTGCTTTCTTTTCGTTAGACCTGTTAATATTATTTTAAGAATTTAAATGTCAACGTAAAAATGCTCAGAGTTAAATTAAACAAAGTTAAATTATAATCAGTGTAAAAACGACGTTAGTCGGTGATTTTCTTCAAATTCATAAAATAATCACTACCATATATATTTTGAAATTCACATCCTAATTTATTCCTATCGATAAGTGGATACGACATTCATAAGCTTGGTAAGACATTTGTACTTATTAAAACATTCGAAATCAAATTACTTGGCTGCTGTCAAATGACCTGAGGTTAAAACGTTTTTCTCTACTTGCAGGCAGTCTTTATTATTCTGACTTTATCATAGATTTTGTCGAACCACTCTATGTTTTACACTGGACGCAGTGTTTCTGACTTAAAAGAAATAATACTATAGTTGAAAGTTATTGAGCTGTTAGACCGTGGTCTGAGGTCTCTTTGTGGAATACCACACGTTTTACTGTACCCGTGACAACCATCATCAGTGGTGCGGAATCGAGCTCTCATTGCCCGCATAGAACTCAACGTGGAATTTCCCGCAGTTCTACCTTCAGAGAGACTTCTAATTATAAGCGTTCAATTAGTGCTTGCTGCTGATTGGTTGATATTCTGAACAATCGTTTCGCTATCTCTTCTGATAGGACACCTTCCTATCTTAACATTTCTTAAAGCTGGGAGCCAGTATTTATTCCCCCTCATGCTGATGATCGGAGTTGCGCATTGTTTCCGCGTATGCGGTCTACGGCCAGTCCCCCCCCCCCCCAGAAGTGGGATGCCCTCCTCGACCACCCAATCTTAACCATTGCAGTCGGCGACTTTAACGCCTACGGCAACTCTTTCCGCCGGTTCGTCGTAGACGATCCGGATACGCATGTCATCGGCCCGGAAGATCCAACCCACTTCCCCTACTCCGGTCGGCGACCGGACGTTCTTGACGTTGTTGTAACCAGGAACGTGGTCCATCACATTCAGGTCTCGTCTGTGACAGACCTCTCGTATGATCACAGTCCCCTTCTAGTAACTGTTCGAGAACTGTCGGCTTCACTCCGACCTCCCGCTCCTATTCATCCCGACCTAGGAGGGTCAATTGGCGCTCCAATCACGACGAGCTATCTCGAAGGTTATCATCAGTCCCAGCAGATCCGATCGCCACTCGTGACAATTTGGATCTCCGTGCAACACATCTTCAGGAGTTGGTCCAAGGTGTCATGGATCGACACACATACAACGTCGAGGTAAATCATCGTAAATCGGCCCTACCTCCGGAAACTCTCCATGCATGTTCATGGAGACCCAATTTTTGGAGATGGTTAAGATGTAGGCCTACTAATAGTTCTGAGGTAGGGGAAGGAAGAGGTCGCTGCAGAAGCAAAGAGAGTTTCGGCGAACGACCAGGCAAATGCGGTAAGAGAAGGACCTCTAAGGCCTCCACAAATGACATCATTCCTTACAAACCAAGGAAACGCCGACAAGGAACGGAGTGTTCTGGACTCGAATTGTTTCAGCTTACACTTGTTTGTGGTCAACAAAAGCGACCACCAGGCGGGAGCAGCATAAGTTCACACTGACCGGAGAAACAAGAGAGAGATGGTTACTTTAGTGCGCAAAGCCAGCCGGTTGCGACACGAGAGCATGGGAGATAGTTTAGCTCGGACGCCGCGAGCGTATTGAGGGTGTCAGTCACGTGGGTGTTGAAGCTAAGACGCCGGTCAAGCCAGACGCCAAAATACTTCACAGACTCTTTCCAGGCGATAGGCCTTCATTCTGGGGAGAGGGCTTGGCATGGGAAAGTGGACTTACGAGTGAAGCAGATCGCCTCAGATTTCTCCGTGTTGATCGCCACCCGCCACTTCCGTAGCCAGTCCAGAAGCAGATTCAACTGACGCTGCAGCTGACAATAGCTACAAACAAAAACGTATAGGAGACCCTCTCTGATACATTTACTTTAGGGTAAATTAACATGTTAGGAAATAAGAAGAAATCTAGATGGGAGAATAAAAATATGTGTTCACTGTCTCACAAAACTTACAACTATCCAAGTAGAAAAATTAAACTCCCTCTTCTAGGAGTTTCGACACTTTTTATGTGGTCTATTAATTTTGACTGCTCGCCTGGTTTTCAAGAAAATGTAATTTCAGTGATGAGTGCCCGAGGAGGAAGAATGATGGTTTGAAGAAAACTAACTGTACTTTCTTTGTATGAGATGAATCTACACAGTAGACTATCTTATGATCGAAGAGATGACAAAGTATACGGACCGCACTCATATTATTTATTATATTATTAAATCTTTGCTTAGTAAACAAAAAGAATCCATGTAATCCTCCACTGTAATTATAATGTGTGTAAACTTAATAAAATCGTATAGGTATTTATATACTGGGTACGCAGATATTTTTCACATAGTAATTTACATAAGGAGGTTCTCGGATTATGTTAAGGGGACTTACATAGGCCCCTAACACCCTACTATAAAATCAGTCCCTCTTTTGTTTGAAGTGTTCAGTTCCTTGTTTAATAAATCAGAAATCGTGTTGTAGAGTGTGCTCAAAGTTAGTTAAAGAAGTGATGAGTTTATCTTCCCTGTTTACATGTAGATCTTGTAGATTATTATTTATAACAAAATTAATTTTTACTTGTTTAACCTAATATTTTAATACTGTAAGAAATATAAATATATTTTTATGACTTTGGTTATCAGATACCGCTGCATACCTTTCAGTAAACTTGCTTTATTTTTGTTTACAGTGTTAGTTTCAAAAGCGTTAGTTTCTTATGCTACTATAAGAATACTAGGAGTTATCAAAGTAAGTTAATTATCAAAATTATAAGTTATTCAATACATTTACTAACTAACAATTGTGACTTATAAGTTAACACTGCTTATTACTAACATGTGAGGGAAATGGAGGGAATTTTATGCTTGGTCTGAGGTCCAAGTTGAATATTTCAAGTCTGTGGTCCGACAACGTTGGGAGAGGCTGGAAGAAAGGAGATCGGAGAATAACGCATCATTTTCTAGCTTGTATAGACGAATTATTTATACTGTTTATACGTCATATTATAAATTTTAAAGCATGCAACTCTGAGGTACACACGCTACGCTTGGTTTGTACGGTATTTGTCAAAATGGCATAAAAACTACAAAAACTATAGTCGTAAACTACTGAAAAATTCTCAGTTGTCAAAACTGTAAACCTCATTTAATCTTTTGCTAAAACCTTCTTCACAAAACCTGTTATGCAGGATGTTTCATATATATTTGGATCAGTGGAAAATACACAAGTTCATCTCACCTAACTTAAACAGTTGTGTCATTCTACTAATCTCTATTCTACTGAATTTATATTTCACTCGTGAAAATATTTTAAATAATACTTCTCCGTAAAAGGAAACAGGCCTACTGAACCACATTAACAGAAAGCATTTTTTTTTTTTAAATCTCTTATACGATTGTGATTTTGTAGAAATGATTTGTGAATGGCTTTGTCTTGAGTGTTGTAACTTATGACTCAGTGAGATAAAAGTTCTGAAAATTTTTTAAATGTGGTTGTAGAGGAAAATGGAAACGTCTAAGTAGGTAGTTAAGTGACAAATAAGGAAAAGGATAACAAAGCTTAGACAAAATAAAATTGCATGCCAGTTATGGGGAAGAAAACTAATTCAAATGGTAAAATTTCGGTGAGAAACTGTGTAAAGAAATTAAGTAAATATTTTTGAATAGACAGTGGAAAGAAAATGTGATACAAAGGGAAAATAAAGTATTGAATTCTGACGGAGATCAAGGAAGGAAAGTGCTGAGGGGAACTGATAACAAGGTTTTAAATGTTGAGCAACATTTTATGTTTTAACAACGTAATTTTTTCTATTACGAACGATAACTGCCGCACATTCAAACAGAATCAAATATTTTTTTGCATACGTTTCAACATGATGCCACTGTTTGTTGGAACCTGGAACATGTCGTTACTCACATTTATATTTTGTGCAGATCATGAAAGTAAATGGTGTAATAAATTCTGCTCAGTATTAAAATTCAGAGCGTCATTGACGAAAGGCGAGTCTCAGTTTGTTTGGTTCCGTTAATACACAAGAACCTGTTTGCATCATTTCGCTCTTATTTCTTTAGGTAAGAATAAAAAAAGGAATCAATATTTTGTTAAAAGTAAGTCTACAACCCAACAGTAAGAGAAAATAAAACCTAAATTCAAAGACATCTAAAAAACTATAAGTTGTGCACGTAAATGTGTGTATGTACGTGTTGCTGGGTTTAATGAAAACTATAAGAATATATTAAGAAATAAAATCAACAATGTATTAATGAAATCGACCAACTGATAACATTCTTTTCTTAATAATATTTTAAGAGATATCGTTAGCTTCATGTTACAATTTTTTCAAAACAAGTTTTTGATTTACATGAAAAAATTCTGTAAATTGTTGAATTTTAGACATTTCAGTTCTGTGTAGTACGCAAGTGTTGGCATAACCTAAAGTAAACTCAAGATCCTAAGTATCCTAAGTTCCTAACTGCCAAAGTTGTATTCTAAGTTCAATTTAACTGCCAAATACAACATTTTATTCTTACATACAGTTAATACGAGAACGCGACTTTCTACATTAATTATAATTTTGTGATAACTGTAAGATTTACACAGTACAGAATCCCTAACGAAACTTGTTTGTTGGAATATTAGAGTTGTAGCCTATTATCAGGACATTTTGTTATCAAACGCACTAAAAATAATCTATCTTTCTTTCATAAAATACAAAACACTGTATGTTTTCACTAAATCAGATTACCAGATTGTTCTACTTATAATTATCGGGAACGCACAACTTGTTCCTAGTGACGTCTTAGCTTACTCGTTGTCATAGCAACAAAAGTGTTTGTCTTGTATTCCTCAGGGTGTTGCGAACTTAATTAAATTGACAAAATACTAAACTAGGATTACAGTTTTATAATCGATTTTAGACTATTTATTTGAGATTGTTTACAATAAATGCGAATAACAAGGGGGTTTTTAATACCCCTAAAAATGAGTTTTTAAGGGGTATAATCTCGATTACCGGTAAAAGAGAGTAAAGACATGTTTACAATTATTTTTGGTTGATGAATCTCATTATGTCAGCCCACAGTGAATCGAACCGTATAACAACGGGGATTTAATTAGCTCAACTAAATTAAACAAGGTGGGTCTAGTTTGAAAGAAAGTGAAACTGTATACACTAGCATAAGCAAAACTTTGCTTCCTGGGATGAATTACAGTGTAGTTTATTTGAAATATCTGATATAGTAATATAAAACATTAATTTTGTCGAAACGTTAGCGTTAGTGTTACCTGATTCAAGTGAAACAGATTGAATTTAGTCTAATTTTCAAGGAGATTTTTCAACCAAATCGAACCGTTTAAGTAGGGTAAGTTATGAGCGTATATGTATCACATCAAATTTTAATACGCATCTTATTCAATGTTCGTTTTAAGATTTTTCTACCAAATTAACGTTATTTTCAGGACAATTTTTTAATAGAAAAGGTGTGCAAGGAAGCACAGATGACAATTTTAAAGAAACATGAAGTTTATCTTAGAAAGTGAACTCTGTTGTTTTGGTGCAAACAGCGAAATTGCCAACACGTGTAATTACTGTACGTGTTGAATAAATAAATAAGTGTTCAGTAAGGCTTCGTTATCTGGACTAATTGATGTTGGACCCTGTCCGGATTTACAGTTTCTCCGGAATTCGATTATATACAAAACACAATTGGCCTGCTTTAGCAAAATGAATGTAAAGGTGTACTCAGGTATCTATACAAAATCAGCGTTAGACTGTAAGTGTACTGTAGGACTTGCACAACTTGCTTCTTACACAAAACTAAAGAAATTAATCACATACTTTCAACAATAAACTATACAAATCGTTGAGCATCTTGAAATAAAAATGTATGTATAACTGATTATAGTTTTCTTAACATGTAATTTTACATTTAAAAGAAGGCTCTTTTTTCTTTTTTTTTCGTATCGGCCATCTAAGAACCACATGCCAATTTCAATTCTTTACTCTTTGTTCTTTTCTTTTTTCCAATATTCTTTCATCTTCTCACTGTGTCTCTTCTTCCTGTCTTCAGTCCACTTTGAACCTACGTTTTTATCTCTCCTACCCTGGACTCCTTCTATTTTCAACACTTTTGCCCGAAAAACTTCTCTGTCAATTGCTTCTTCTGCGTGTATACGTATTATTTTTTTCTAAATCCTTTTGGACTTCTTTAATCCAACTTGATGTTGACTTCTTCCCCCACAGATATCTGAAGATTTGCTTTGTCAACCTATTGTCGTTCATTCTATATAAATGTCCAAAAAAATAATAGTCTTCTTTTTCTCACTATTTCTGTTATATTTTCTATACTTTGATATATTTCATCATTACTTCTTAACTTCCAACCTTCTGAGGTTTTTCGTGGGCCTAATATTTTCCTAATAATTCGTCTTTCCAATATTTCTAGTTTGTCTAAATTATAATTCAATGCTAGACATTCACTTGCATATAGGCATTCTGGCTTAACTACTGTACTGTAATGCCTTATTTTCGCATTTTTAGATATGCACTTTTTATTGTAAATATCTTTAGTTATACCATATGCCCTTTCCATCTTATGAATCCTTTCTTCTATAGCAGATTTTTCCAAGCCATTCTCTTGAATTATCTCTCCTAGATACATAAATTTTCGAACCCTCTCTATTCGACCAATATCTGTTACCAGGAATTTTGGCGCGTTTTTAATGTTTGTGAGAAATTTGTTTTTTTCTGCAGAAATTCTTAAGCCTGTTCTACTGGTTATGTCCTCTAAAAAATTAACTTGTGTTACTGCAGATGTAAGATGTTCAGAAAGTATAGCAAAGTCATCTGCGAATGCCATCTGAGAAGGCTCTTCTATTTTTAAGACTTTTTAAGAATTGCAGGTTCGCTTTCTAGTGGCCAAGTGTTGTATTTTATTAAGAACTAGGTGTGCAATCAGACTTTTTTTTAACTAGGCCATACAGTGTCAGCGTATGAACATCCAAGCACCACCTTCACTCTCGTTGTCGTCAAGGTCAACTATTGGCTCGGCATCTCACGCTTAAAAGTTCTTCATTTTCATTTTAATTTGATATTTAAAGTCATTTTACTTCCATGTTCCATAAGGAAATGGAAGTATGTTGATGGCAAAAAAAATCGTGTTCGAGATAATTGCAGATTCTGATTGTACTACCCTCAAAACATGAAAAAAAATCATTTTTCCAAAAGTATCTGTGTGTGTGTCTGTGTGTCTATCTGTGTGTCTGTCTGTGTGTCTATCTGTGTTTAGATTTTTTTTCTATGGCAAACGATAAGAGCCGCAAATTCAAACAGAATCAAACAATGTTTTGCATACAGTCCTGAATTGTAGAGTACTCAAGACTTATTGTTTTTGGTGAAGATCGGTTAAGGGAAAGGGGTAGTTTACCTGCAACGTTTTAACAAGGGTAATTTTTTCTATGACGAACGATAACTGCCGTACATTCAAACAGAATCACATACTGTTTTGCATAACTTCGTGAATTATAGATAATTCAAGGTCTTTTGATTTTGGTGAAGATCAGTTAAGAGTAAAGGGTAGTTTACCTGCAACGTTTTATGTTTAAAAGGGTAATTTTTTTATGACGAATGATAACTGGTGCATATTAAAAGAGAATCAGATAATGTTTTGCATACGTTCCTGAATTGTAAAGGATTCAAGGCTCGTTGATTTTGGTGAAGATCGGTTAAGGGAAAGGGGTAGTTTACCTGCAACATTTTATGTTTTGACAACGGTAATTTTTTCTATGACGAACGATAGCTGCCGCACATTCAAACAGAATCAAATATTTTTTGCATACGTTTCTAAATTATAAAGTACTGAAGGCCTGTTGATTTTGGTGAAGATCGGTTAAGGGAAAGGGGTAGTTTACCTGCCACGTTTTCTGTTTTAACAAGAGTAATTGTTTCTATGACGAACGATAACTGCCGCACATTCAAACAGAATCAAATAATGTTTTGCATGCATCCCTGAATTGTAGAGGACTCAAGATCTATTGATTTTAGTAAAGATCAGTTAAGAGAAAGGTGTAGTTTACCTGCAACGTTTTATGTGATAACAAGGGTAATTTTTTCTATGACGAACGATAACTGCCGTAAATTCAAACATAATCAAATAATTTTTTGTATGCTTCCCTAAATTATAGAGAGCTCAAGGCCTGTTGATTTTGGTGAAGATCGATTAAGGGAAAGGGGTAGTTTACCTGCAACATTTTATGTTGTAACAAGAGAAATTGTTTCATGACGAACGATAACTGCCGTAAATTCAAACATAATCAAATAATTTTTGTATGCATCCCACATTCAAACAGAATCAAATAATGTTTTGCATGCATCCCTGAATTGTAGAGGACTCAAGATCTATTGATTTTAGTAAAGATCAGTTAAGAGAAAGGTGTAGTTTACCTGCAACGTTTTATGTGATAACAAGGGTAATTTTTTCTATGACGAACGATAACTGCCGTAAATTCAAACATAATCAAATAATTTTTTGTATGCTTCCCTAAATTATAGAGAGCTCAAGGCCTATTGATTTTGGTGAAGCTCGGTTACGGGGAAAGGGTAGTTTACCTGTAACATTTTTTGTTGTAACAAGAGTAAAGTACTTAATTTTGATAAATAAAGTATCCTGATAAGAAGATCTTAATAATCCACTGTAGAAACGTAGATGAAATATCTATAAATGAAGAGGCTAGTTGAACGGGCTGGGGGTAATTTTCTATAAATGAAAATTATAGTTGAAGGGGGAGGGGATAATTTTTTATATAAGTTATGTACTACGTTATCGGCAACAAAGAAGTAGTTTGTTGTTAAAATTCCTTCCCGGACTGTTTGGCCGTAGACCAATGTTTTCTGCAAAACCAGACGTTTCGTCAGTGCCATCGACTTCCATCATCAGTGAAAATCGAGTGCGATAACGTGAGGTGGTTAGTGACGACAGTACTGTGGTTGGCTGAAGCCGTAGTAGAAAGAAGTAGTTTCTATGGAAATATTTCATTTCTAAAATGATTTTAAATATAAATCTTAGAACATGGAAGTCATGTATGGTTCTCCATACCGATATTTTATTACTCCTTAGCCACTAATTTGCACGGTTATTTTCTGAATCTTCGCAACAGTGAATTGTCTGTAATACTGTGGTTATTTCTGTAAAATATTTTTTAATGTATTTTCGTTCCTGCGAGTAAATGCTCAACCCATTCTTCTGTAATTGTCCTACTCATTTTGTAAATTGTCTTCCGAAGCACAAACTAATATGCATACGCAGTTCTTCAAATGCATGTTATTTTTTAAAGTCATGACATTCTTCACCCCACCCCATTCAGCCAATAAAGACAATGCAAAACTCATTTGTTGAACAGGATAAAATTTGTTCAGCCAAGTTATAAAAATGTTTATATTTCTTATAAGGTTTTATAACGTATATTTGAAACACAAAGTTTATTTCTGCAGAAACAAATACACTGTCGCGTCGACAAACTGTGCGTCCGGATTTCAGACGACGAAGACTCTACGGAATTTTTATTCCCCAGTAACATTCCTTCCGAAGAGCATAGACTTCTCTGGTTTTCTAAAATTACAATATGTTTTGCGTATAATATTCCTTCTTTATACCCGCTAGGAAGAAAAATAGCTTCGATTTTTAACACAATTAATTCATTTTATATAATTAATCAATTAAAACATTTTTTTTAGCAGTTTTCCTTTATCTTGTGTGTGTGTGTGTGTGTGTGTGTGTGTGTGTGTGTGTGTGTGTGTGTGTGCGTGCGTGCGTGTGTGCGTGCGTGTGTGCGTGCGTGCGTGCGTGCGTGCGTGCGTGCGTGCGTGTGTGTGTGTGTGTGTGTGTGTGTGTGTGTGTGTGTGTGTGTGTGTGTGTGTGTGTGTGTGTGTGTGTGTGTGTGTGTGTGTGTGTGTGTGTGTGTGTGTGTGTGTGTGTGTGTGTGTGTGTGTGTGTGTGTGTGTGTGTGTGTGTGTGTGTGTGTGTGTGTGTGTGTGTGTGTGTGTGTGTGTGTGTGTGTGTGTGTGTGTGTGTGTGTGTGTGTGTGTGTGTGTGTGTGTGTGTGTGTGTGTGTGTGTGTGTGTGTGTGTGTGTGTGTGTGTGTGTGTGGTCATATTAACCGACATATTCGTTTACTTTATTTAATTCGTTAATTCGATAAATTATGTTTAGTTTGTTCTTCCAATCCGAAAAACAAAATGTGTTACTACACTTTAAATTACCCGTCTTTTCTTATAGTAACAACGTAGGCCTATAGGAATTTTGCTAGTTTAAATTGCCAAAAAAATTTATATAATCTACATATTAGACGTTGCCGTTAAAGCTTTATATTCTCAGCCAAAGAGACATGTTGTTTTAGGTCACAGTACTTCAAATAATAAAGCGTCTCTTTATTACCTCTCTAATACGGCATTCTTCGTCTAACGCGACCGTGAGCTTATCAGCTTACTATATAGCCTGAAGTATGTGTCGTGAGACAGAAATACATAACGTAATAATTGCCCAGCAGAAAACACTTCGAGAATTGTAGGAAGATAGCAGACTTTCGCCGCGACAGAAGGCAACCATTAACCACTATCTATTGCTACTCTACGATTTCTGCTTGATTGTAGTCTTATATACCGACACATTGGCGAATCCATTTATATTTATTCTGGTGTCACCATATTGTATTAAGCTTGCATGAAATTCATCTCCGTGTGTCCAAGAATTTAACTAGGACATTCGGTGTTACATGGAAACCAAATTGATAGAATACGAATACAACACATTCAAGAAGGAAAAAAGTGAAGAAACAAAATTTGATCGAAAGAAAATTAAAATTAAATTAAGCTAAACTAAATTAAAATTAATATGTACGTGCGTGTCTGTTTTTGATATTCAAATTCGGAAAAGTTGCAGTCCAAATCATAAGAACGAAGGACCTCAAAATTCAACATACTGTTTGAAAATTATTTTATTTCAATTTAGTTGTACGCCGTTAAGTTTTATAGCCTAATTGTTACCAACATTTGCATTTTTGTGTTAGCGGTGAAAGTTTGCTTATTTGAACATATATAAAATAACGACAGTTTTAAATGTAAAGTGCCAAAAAGTTTGAGAACTGGAAAATTGCGTGAAGGATTGTAAAAACTGGTACCCAGTTGTTACTGGATTTTATGTCTGTGTTGACTTATCAACGGATAAATCCCTTCGAAATTACAGTATATCATTTCTGAAAACAATTATTCATTACACTTTGCTATAGGCTACTTTTTGCACTCACAAATATTTATTATCTTAAGCAGTTAAAATTACAACATTATTTTTTATTTCATTAGAGTCTCCATTAAAGTAGAATATAGTATATACTAAATGTAACCCATAACATCAAATTTTAATTCAGAATCCAAGATTAATATGTATTGTTACTTTTTACCTGAAATAACCCGCTTCTGAAACATTTAAGAAATAGTAAAAAGTAAAAATTAATATGTTGCAGTGGTGTTTTGGAATTAGAAAGAGGTTGCCGTGTCTTAATTAAGTAAAAATACAAAATTCTCCAAGAGAATAAAATAGCTACCGTTAAAAAAAAATTTTGTAGTATATTAGTTGACGTTTTTTGATAATACTTTATGAACATTACCACTAACAGATGTCAGATATTCGAAATTCTTACTTGTGATGACATTGTAACATTGTAACGTTAAAACCACACTGAGAGTGATTAAAATAAAATTGGTGTAAGGTTGTCCACACAAAACAAGAATGTCTGTATTCAGTATAGGCCTACAAGGATTTCACCTGACATTATAAATTTCTGATCTGATGATGAGCTGTGAAGCTTGAAAGCGCTAATCGGTTTAATTTTTCTATAGTTGTGTGCAACAGTGTTAATTCTGTTTGTGATTATAACCACTAACACACCTTTCTTAATTAAATTCCTGACATTATCATTCATCAGTTGTTTGATGAATCTTCTCATTCATCGTGTTAGCAAACACTATATTTTATCTTCTGTTAAAATTGTAATTCAAAATTTCATTCTCTAAACTCTTTTTACGACCTATAACATAATTTACTTGGTCAAAAAATCCATCTATTGAACTTCCTTTATGAATCACTGCCCAAACAAAATTACTAAAACGAACATGATTTTTACTGAGTTCAGATCTGTAATATATATTATAATATAAGGATAGTATAGGCCTATGAATAATATTAATGAATGTAATGTTACGTGGGTCGTCCGAGGATGAGATGGTTGCCGAAGAAGAAGACGAAGAAGAAGAAGAATGTAATGTCTTCACAAATAATTAAATTGTCTTTAAAGTGGTAATCCATTTAACATTAATGAAAATAATTAATTTTTCACACCCCTGGTGTCGGCAGTCAACATGGTGCCGCAGTTAGTCTCTTGGAGATCTCAAGTCGCGTCTCCCGTTCTCCTGTTCCTCACTCTTCCCACTTTCTCGCAGTGTTATAGGGATGTCACACGTCAGTCTCATCTATGCAGCAACAAACGCAGAAAATCTCTGACGATTGTGCCGGCAGTACGAGTTTTATAAATTTGACGATTCCTACGTACAGTCTTGTTCAAAGCCGGAATAGGAGACTCTTCTTACAGAAACTACATAGGTTACTATTGCATACAACTAGTATAGCGACTTATACTGCATTACAGAATGTCCCATTCTCGAATATGACTGCCTCAGGTTTAATCTCGAACCCTGATTTTCGCAACCATCTTGTATTATACAGTTTCTTACTCGTACTGGAAATGTTCGACTTCCGTTTTCGAGTACATTCGAAACCGCGTGGCTTTAATAATGCTTTCAGACATCCTGTAACTAATATAACTAAACAGTGTGTCCATGTACTGACGTGATATCATTATATACTGTTTATAACGATACGCGTACACACTACGTTTTTACACTTTTTTATGACGTTTCACGATTCAATTCACTTTTGTTAATCTACGTAGGCTACATTAAATCTAAGTGCTTTAATCTAATTACAATACATTCTTATGACATTCGCATCCTTGAGCTGTGTAATTTTATTTAGACCCATAATAGATGAGGTCTCATTCCATGGCCTCAAGAATGTACCATTTCTTGACAGTTGCTGCACATGTTTAACTGGCAAGTCTTCAAAAGGTCTTCACAATTTAGCTACCTCTGTTCGTATCTTTGTTTTTTGAACATTCATACATGAATCGTGTTTGTTTTCGTCATATATTTTACGTTCATAATCACATATAACTAGGTCTCCCACGTTCTACTTAACGTGCATTCAGCCTGAAGCACACGCACATATTCAAGATACGTAAAACACAATTTTAAAAAGTCAACAATAAATATGTTGCAAATTCACAGTTCTGTCATTTTTGAGAAATGGTTACGTAAACTTACTAACCTGTGTTGTTTACCATTAAATCCGTCTTTATATAAGAATTCTTCTACCAGTATTGCCATTTCTACGTAAACTTAGAAACATATTTCGTAGTATAATAGTTTAAAAATGCACAGTTCTTCTATTATTAAGACGTTTCTGTTCTAATACGACATACTGCTGAGGGAAACATGAGTATATCCTTAAAAGGGTATTAACACGAGCAACTGTTATGTATCCGTATGTTGCAAGTAATGACGCAAAATAATCTAATTTACGTAACTGAAGATACTTTATATGTAAAATGAAATGGATTAATTGTACCGAAATAATATTTCTTCCTGTATTAGTGATCAGAAATTTTAATCCTTGAAAGGCATTTTCCTTTCGTCCTCGACTCTATATGCACTTGACTCTTGGATACTTGCGGCCAAAGAGAAATCCAGTTCAGTGTCGCACTTCTCTCAGACAACAGAGGTTCGTGCAGACTCTCTGCCACAACATACTTCATCTAACGCCTGTTACTAACATGACACTTTGAACCTTTGAGTTTAATAGATGAAATGAAGTACGTTTCGTTAGACAGAAAGGTATGTCCGACGGAATTTGCTTTTCTTTCCACACCTCATCCCTCAGACATATTGAGTTTATGAGAGTGAAATTTCAGACGATTAGGACATCTGTCGGTTGCTGCATCGTGCTCTTGCTCCGTGTCTATCTTCAGCCTCTTAAACAAGTCGACCTCAGTCCTGAAGGTCATTTGCCACTTCCACAGGCGTAAACTACTTTCAACATGTGTGACTTGCAATGTGTTGTTTGTGAAGTAGCCATTTATGTTCCTATGCAGTGCTTGGGAGGACAATACTGTAGGTAAAAGGGAAAAGCTAGATATTTCTGGCTCCACTTATAATTCTAACCAGACATATAATACATACAATATTAACCACACTGGATTAAGAGACTGATTCTCCATAGCCCACCACAAGTATACAGGTAGCCCGTGCTTTCAGAGACCAACGTTTGCTTCCTTTCCCAGTGACTTTGTATTGTAACCTTGAGCTTAGTAACGTAAGATATATATTTTTTAAGTTAGCGTTTTCGTGTGAGGATTTACAT
Source organism: Magicicada septendecula (assembly GCA_034769895.1). Taxonomy (NCBI): domain Eukaryota; kingdom Metazoa; phylum Arthropoda; class Insecta; order Hemiptera; family Cicadidae; genus Magicicada; species Magicicada septendecula. The sequence continues at coordinate 228,310,684 of CM068368.1, read as the reverse complement.
TGTGGTTTTATGCGAGGATGAGGACATAGGTAGGATTCCAGGGACTAGCTCTTTCAGGTAATATCTTAAACGATTCTAAATTTCTGACCTTCAGAATAACAAAGTCTCCCCGGGAAGTCTCCCATAACTACGGTAAGCATGGTTACATTACGCTCATTTTCCTGTACACGAAGCTTTCAGAAATAGTGTAAATTTTAAATTTGCCCTAGAAAGGTTAAAATTTATTCCGTTTCAGTGCAATGATCCCAGTGAAATTCTCGTTATCAGAGCCTATAGGCCTACATTAGCTGAATTCAAGACAGTGGCTTAGATGTACTAGCACAGACATTTTATTCTTCATCATTATATATTATGGTACTTTTTTGTAAGTATAGAAATCAAAAATAAAATCACTGTAAAATTTCAGATGTCAGTTGCAGTTAATGGTTATTTCTCCCCTCTGCAACCACTTCAGGTTTTGTAATAGTACATCGATACCTTCATTCTAATACCATGTATGAGTATTTTTAGGGAATTTCAGGTTATGAATGATTTGACATTCTATCCAGTGATTCTAATACTCTGTATCATAAAAAATGCATTGTATGTGATGCACAGTTAATTGAAAACACGTATCGGAATCAGATTTTACCTTAACTGAGTTCTTATATTCTAATACCATGTACGTGATTAAAAAATATAGCTAAATTATTTTTGAGGATTATTTTATTTTAATTGTCATCAGTAATACCTTACTGAGAAAAATTCAGGATGATTAAATAAAATATGTAGCAAAGTTGAAAACATTTGTTTTTCCTTTCCCCTGTAAAATGTCGATTTTTTCTCATACGTGGTATTAGAATCAAGGTATCGATATATTTTGTTTTATACGTAATTGGTTAAAACGTTAGCGCATTAATACGAGGGTCGTTCGGAAAATAACGTCCGATTGTGCATAATTTCTGCGCAGTTGACATGATCGAGTTCGACCATGCGCAGTACTGTATGTTAGTTTAGTTTATGCCGAGTCCAGCAAACACAGTATTTCATTGTTGCTTCGTGTACACAGACGGTACGTTTATTAAAAGCGAGTAATCTCATTGAGAATACAGCGAAGTGTGAAGTCCGTGCTGTTATACGATTTCTGTCACGCGAAAAAATTAAGTGCTGCAGAAATGCATCGCCAGATTACTGAGGTGTATGGCGAAAATGTGACGAGTGACAGTAAAGTGCAGAAATTGTGTCGGAAGCTCTCTGTCGGTAGTACAAACATTGATGACTAAGACTGTGGTGCTCGACCATCACTTGGCACTGACGAGCTCGTGCAACGTGTCGGTGACAAAATTCGTATAAACGGACGTTTCACAATAAGCGATTTAAGTGATAATTTTCCTTAAATATCACGAACTGTTCTGTACAAAATAGTCACAGAAAACTTCATTACCACAAAATATGTGCCAGGTGGGTGCCAAAAATGCTCACCAAGTCCCATAAAAATCGGAGAATAGCAGCTGCTAGGATGTTTTTGGACTATATCGTCCTGAAGGAAACGAATGTCTCAGAACGTATTGTCGATTGAGATGAGACTTGGGTCTCGTACGTAAACACAGAAACCAGACAACAATCGATGCAGTGAAAGCATAGCTCATCACCTAAACCAAAAGAATTCAAACATTTATTGGCACGATGATTATGGCTACAGTTTTCTGGGAACACCGAGGTGTCTCACTTGTGGAATTCCTGCAACGTCATACGACAATAAATTCTACAGTTATTGTCAAGCGCTAGAAAACCTGGGAAGAGCGATACAAAACGCCGGCGCGGCCTTGTATTCAGGCGTCGGCGTCGTCCTGATTAACGACCACATAGCGCCGCGGCTACACACGTTTAACATTTCAGAAATTCATCACCAGCATCATCATCTCCAAGGATGATTTCTTCCGGTCTCAAACAGGCAAACTCTAGACCTGGTCACTCCGGCGCTTCCTCCTCTCCTTGTCATTGATCTGCTCTACTTGTCATTGTCAAGTATAAGTTGGGGTACCCCCATGCCCTTGGGGTGAAAAGTTGCCCCTAAAGACGGATTACCTTCCAATTGGTCAACAACGTAGGATGTGAGAGGCAAGGAGAAACCACCATATTAAAGATCCTTATGGATATCTCAACAGGGAAAACCGGTCTCTTCAGTTTGGTAAGACAGCCAGTTTATGGGAGAACACCCAGACAGAAAGTCGGGCTGGACGTTAAGCCTGAAGGCGGAAGCCCCACCATACGTCTTACCCTGCGATATGCTAGTAACATATCCAGGGGACATGGCCATTACTGAATTATCTCAAATAAGGACTACCCGGACGGATTTCAGAAATTCAAATAGAATATTTTGGATCATCCCTCCTCCTTATAGTCGAGACTTGGCACCAAGTGACTTTCATCTTTTTATGCACTTGAAAAGTTATTGGCTTCTCAGAAATTCATAAACGATGACGAACTCAAAAGCGCTGTGTAGAGGAATTGTTAAAAACAGGCGGCAAACTTCTTTGATGAGGATATAAAAAAGTTTGTCCTTCCTTATAACAAGTGCTTATATAATGGTGGCAACAACGGAGAAAATTAATTAGGGTTAAGTGTAATACACGGTAGCAATAAAATATTTGTTTAGTTAAAAGATTATATTTAGTAGTCTGCCGGACCTTATTTTCCGCATGACCCTCGTACACGAATTACGACAAAACTAATCCACGACAAAAATAACGTGTAATCGAATTTACAGAAAATAGTGTAAAATGCAACGTTACTCTCGTCGAAGTTATTACCGTTCGCAATCAGTAAATTCATCATGCCACTCAGAACACGTCGTTGCATTTTATACCGACATTTACAGGTACCTAAGCTATTTGAAGTCATTACAGTTGAAAAATATTGGAATGTGTAAAGAAAACATTGGCTTTCACTCGTATGTTGGTTTATTTAAATATTTCATTGGTTTATGAAAAACGTATTTCACTTACGTTGATTCATGTCCGTATAAGTACCACAGAGCCACGCGCGCGCGCACACACACACACACACACACACACACACACATGCACAGACTCCCTTATTATACTCCCTTAGTTTGAACTTACATTACGTTTATGCAGATTAGAGATTACTCTTATTAAATTTATAATTTCGAATCCAAAGTGGGAACAGTTTTCAACAAAATGTAGTCTACTTTAAATAAAAGTATGTAATCTACATGTATTGTGGAAAATAAACAATGCTGTGCTGTGAATGCCCTTTTTCGTTTCTGTATTTATCGCACACGCACGCGTCTGCGGCACGAATATTAGCATCAATTAAGTTACATTAATTTTCGGTGAAATGTTATGACCAATTTAAACGTGTAAAAAACTCGTCAAGCAAACTACCATGTCCTACTTTCCATGAAAGTATATAGCTTCAATTTCTCAAAGCTCTTGATCTTGTTGAAACCATTGTACCAGTGGTTGCCATGGTTACAAGCAGGGTCCACCTCCCTGTTCTCTTCACCCAGATGAGAGTATTTTTCATCCCGTCTTCGCGTCCCGTACGCTGTGAATGTGTGTGAGTGAGCCAGGGAGAGTACCCTACGAGAGAAATATCCCCGCGCTCTCCCCACTCTAGCCCCGACAGCGATTCCGTTCCTGCATTGTCAACTAATAAGTTGTACACATATACAAGTGAAACGTCTGTGGATTACCGTCAGCCAACGAATCACGTGGATGTGGCAAACTTGTATCAATTTTGACTGCACAAGCTACAAAGGGAAATACAAAATAAATAAAACCCAAAGAGTGAGAGGGGTGTGGCCTGAGCGCGCAACAGGCCGCAATTGATTTACTGGGGGTAAGTTTTCAATTGTATTATTGTATTCCAAGTTCCATATTCTGTGTGTAGTGTTTGAAACGCCTCCCCAGTTAGTACTCCACACAGCTCACGGGGTACACCTCTAGTAAGTAACTAACCATTCACTGATCATTCTTTAACTTGAAAGAATTAATGTTTTTCCCCAGCTTTAAATATTTATAAAATAATTGTAGCCGATTTCTTATTTTTTAAATTCTGTATAAAACATTTTAATTACTTCCTTTCGAGTTTCAGTAATTACTTTTTTTTTCAGTAAATAAGAAAATAAACCGATAATATTCTCGATATTAATTGATGACTTGTTGGGCACTTGGTGAAAAATATTAATACAAAGGTTTTGTAAAATATATAAAAACCTTTTATATATTTTTTATATTAGGTTTTTTATATATTTTACAAAACCTTTGCGATAATATTCTACAAATTATTAAAACAAAATTAATTTTAAAAAGCTAAAATAAAGGTTATTTGCTTCTGTAAACCAACATCAAATTTTTAAAATGGTGTGCTATAATAATTATACTTAATTAATGTTAAAATAATTTAATTTAATTATTATGTCAACGTATTCAATGTATGTATACTTAACATACTGTGATAAACATGACTGTGATTATTTTCTGCACAACCAATAAGTCACTAGTGGTTACACAGTGTATTTGTACACAGAAATTTGCACAGAGTAGGGCTTGTCGTTTTTTTCTTCTAATTAAATGTGTTTAAGGTCAAAGTAAATTGACTATAAGACAAATTGTTATGAACTCATAAACACATAAACATTATGCTTCCTCCTGATAAATGCCTAATGACTAATTTGTAATGTCTAAACAAAAACATAATATGCATAAACAAAACTACATAAAAATTCTCTCTCTCTCTCTCTCTCTCTCATACACACACACACACACACACACAATTACTACTACTACTACTATTATTACAGACATGAATACTGTTATTTTTCGAGAATTAAAATAAAAGTAATTTTTATACTAATAAGGACAATGAAAATACCTGTAAATCACAAACGCTCCTAAGAAAATTTACTTCAAATAAATCCTTCTAACAAATCCTTTTACTGCACAAACATCATTTGTGAAGTATTTGACATTTAAATAGTGAATGTGTTTTACTGTCATATAGCAGTCTTTTGATTTAACATTTCATTATTAGTTTTTTCATTTAGAGAACACATTCTGTTACTTATGGAAATGTAAATAATGAGACATATCAGTATTAACTTGAGGAATACATGTATGTAAACAGTTTATTGCTGTATTGTTCACAGAGAAGAGTAATCTCTCCCCTTATTTTCTGTCTGTTCACTATTGTTATTATCTTAATGGCTTTTCTACCCTTCCAAGTGTAGAAAATTGTTATTGCACCTATTCTTGTATTCCCTTTCAGAATCTTTTCCATCACCCTCTGTAATAGCTCTCACATGATGAATATTCATGTGCTGAAACTAGTTTCAGTGTCTAAGTCTAGTTTGCTCTATGTATATTCTGAAACCATCACTGCCTTTAAGAAATATGAGGAGCTCAGTGTGAACACCATCCAGGTTTAATAACCTGTCCTCATTTGAGAGACATGCACATTTCTAAAATTTTTCTAAATTTTTAATTTTTAAAACAATTAGAAATATGCTGATTCTTTAAATTATTTTTACTTAAAATCCAAGTTTTTACTTTGCATATTCTTACTTTGTTTTTTACAGTTTTATTCTACTAATTATATAAATTAAAATTTTTATATTCAAATTAGTACTTAAAAGTATAGGCTCATCATAGTTTTACCAATAAAATGAATAATCTCAGATGATTAGTACAAATCATACAATTTTCAGCTGATAGGTAAAAGTAACTCTCACTTAGGCTAGTGGTATTTTCAAAGCATGACACTGTCAATTTGAATAAGCCCCAGTCCTTTGTATGTGTTCTGCCCATACCGTACTTTGTATGTGTCAGTATTCCATTAATTTTTACAGTTCAGTAATTTTTAATTTGTATATTCTCATACCATCTTGTATTAAAACCACCTCTGTACATACACACACTTCTAATTCTTTCTCCCCCCCCCCCTTATATCTGACTCATTCTCATCTCCTGCATGTATATTGTATTATTTGTATTTAGTTTTAATACTAATCAGTCAAAAATATGAGTAATAATATTAACATTTAATTTAATTTCCATAGATAAAAAATACTATAAAATAGTTAGTTAATAAATATTGTGATTTTAAATTCTTCTAAATACAGTATATATTTTTCAGACCATAGAAAATGGACTGCATAAAGTTTGTGACTCCAATACCACCAGAGCTTTATGATAGGGTAATTGTACACTTAAGAAATAACTTCTTTGCTGATGAACCTTTGAACAAATCAGTGGGTCTATGCAAACCAGGAGAACCACATACAGAACTTGAGGAACATAGTCTGAGCACTTTACAAGATGAACTTTCTATTGCTGCAATAGACAAAGTCACTGATGAGGTAAAATATAATTTTTCCCTTGAAACAAACACTATCTAAAAATAATAAAAATGTATATATCACACAATAATTTTTAAAAATACATACTAATTTTAAAACATGCTTTAAAATTATCATCTGTGTAATGTTTCATACAAAAAATGATTTTGATCCTTTAATCTTTTTCCTACATTATTTTCTGTATGCTGTTGCTTAATTACTTGAGTTTTTCGTATGAGTTTTTATCTTAATGTACTGAAAAATAATTATTATTATGTGATCTTTATAATCTGTTTTGTTACAATTTACATTTCCGGTCAATCAAATATATTGATACCACAAACACTTTTAACCTCACAATATTTTGATTTGAGTATTATGTTTAATTGTCTTTAACAGACTCAAGCCATTGTTAGCATTTTATTTACTTGTGTTTGGTACTACATTCAAGTAGCAGTTGCGTTTAGCATTAAATTTCATCTATTCACTACATGAAAGCATAACATCTAAAATTATAACCATATGAACAAATTTACAGGTTCAGTATTTCCAAACATAAAGAGCATAACATTCTCAGTAATAAATGTATAGTTTAATTGTAAAAATAATAAAAAATATGCCATTTAAAGCAGAAAACTGGTAAGCAAGCACTACTAAAATCAACAGAAATTCTTCTGTGAAAAGTGTTTAATTTCAGTGTCATTACAAGGATAATGTGTTCAAATTACCATATAGAGTCTGATCCCTGTTTTCAAATTCCACTAATCCAAAACACACACATTAAAGAAACTACAGTATTTAGTTATTCTATCGTAAAAGGTAAAATTCCCATGTCTATTAAAAAAAAAGTAACCATTACCGTTTTAGATTCAGTTTACACTATACTATGTTCATTATGTTAAACAATGTATTATTCATCATGGTTGACAGGTGACATAAGATGTATTCCATTGCTAAGTTCAGACAGTGAGCTTCACAAATAATACATGTATGTCACCTGAACCTGTTACTAATATCTGTGGTACCCTGAATTTTCCGCACATGTTCAATGTGCCATTAAAGCACTGTCCCCATTGAAAACCAAGTTAAAACATAAAAACATACAAGGATGTCCTTCAGTAGGCACATCAACGAGATTGCTTTGATGCTGCCAATTTCATATATTTCAAATATTGGATGAAAAACGTTCTTTGTTTGGTAAGAAGCTAAATAAAGAATGCAAGTATTTTTTCTTCATGGCTGAGAAGGTGTGCAACATGAGGAAGTTACCTTTTCCATATAAACTGTTACAAAAACTTTTATACATATAAAGATTTTATTGGACTGTATGAAATTGACACCGTTTTTCTTCCAATATTTGAAATATAATTTTGGACGCATAGGAGAGTCACTTGTAGCTTGAACACCAATTGTTGAAGGCTTAAGAACATCTCCTTTTCTCAGTTCCAGCAACTGCTAAAATTTGAGCTTATTCATCATACCTTTGTATCAGTAATCTCAAAGTAGTAAAGATAGCCATAATGACCGAGCCCACTCCCTTCATCTCATGGTTAATTTGATCACTTAACTGAACAGCTATGTATGGTTTGGAAAGAGGCACCAGCTTCATTACACTTTATTGTTGGGTTTGGATATTGTCATGTGGGTTCTTCCGGCAAAAGTGTTCTCTTTGTTTTTGCTTTTGAATCTCTGCTTCCTCACAGGTTTTGCAAAATATCTTGTCAACAGTGGTGTTTCATTCTGGCAGCTGCTAATGTCATCTATGATTTCTGAAAGGTTTTACCCTTCACATTATTCTCCTTACTGAAAAGCTGGATTGTAGGACTAGAGGATAGATTGGATGGATTGGTGTATTAGAGGCTGAGGTACTCAGGATTGGGTTAGGTGAAAAGATATGTTGGATTTAATTTTTTTGGCATGGTTTGTAATATTCTGAATATGTTCATAAATTGTTGTTAATAATAGCAGTGTTTTTGTTAATAAATTACAAACAGAATTTTGTTTATAAATAACAGTCACACACCATGCTACCCAACAGTACAATGCAATGTTATTGCAATATGGTTTTAAAATTGTATAAATAAAGCATCAATCACAGTGTCAGAGGAAGAGTGAGTTACTAGAGATGTATATTCACAATTGGGGGAATCAGTTTGATTGAATTAGTTAAGGCGATTGACTGATCAAATGTTTATTTTAAAGGTCAGTAACATCACTGGTAAGTGAACTGAGGTAGTTTACACAATTTCTAGTGACAGAGTTGGAGGTGATAGCAGGGCAGGTATTATTTTCTGTGGACTTTAGATGAGTAAGATGAAGTTGGTTAGCATAATAGTGGTGGGAGGGATGTTGGTTGACATTGATAACTTTTATTTCATTACACAGGGACAAAACATAAAATTATAGGGAGGCTTGCCCCCTGATATGATAACATTGGGGAGGGGGAGGTCTGGGTGCCCTCAAGCACTATGGAGTCAGGGGATGTGTGTGTGTGTGTGTGTGTGTGTGTGTGCGTGTGCGTGCGTGCGTGTGTGTGTGTGTGTGTGTGTGTGTGTGTGTGTGTGTGTGTGTGTGTGTGTGTGTGTGTGTGTGTGTGTGTGTGTGTGTGTGTGTGTGTGTGTGTGTGTGTGTGTGTGTGTGTGTGTGTGTGTGTGTGTGATACTTTTTAATTTTATAAAGAAATATCTTAAATAAATCTCAGATTTTTTTTGTATACTATGGACACATTAATGAGCAATATTTTATAACAACTAATTAAATTTTACTTGATACATGGGTATACCGTATATCCAATGTATGCCTCATTGAGTGAATAGTACAATTCCTTGTTTTTTTTTTGTTTTTTTTTTATGAAACAAATGTGAAATGAGTTTAAAAAGTCTAAACTTTGCAAATTAGTTATACAGTGGAACTTGGTTATTACGGCCTCGGCTGTTACGTCAACTCGGGTGTAGCGTTATTTTGTCATAAGTCCGGTCAAACTGATATCTTTAACATTATAAAAATTCCCGGTTTTAACGTCACTAAATATTGTACTACTCTGTTATAGCGTCAAAAATTTCTCAGATATTTTACTCTAAATTTCATATAAACGTATATATGTGCGCGCGCGTACTTCTAGTTGACACTGTGCAGCCCATCCAAAGTTAAATTTGACAAACATTAATCTGGTCTTCTTACTGGCCAACTGTACGAGTGTCCTGCAACCTATGGACCAAGGCGTCATTAGAAGCCTAAAGTGGCACTACCGCAAGCAACTTTAAAAAAAAATTATTTTCTGTATGGACATGGCGCAACCTGCCACAATTTCACTCTTAGATGCAATACAATTCCTAGATGACTCTTGGAAGAGTGTAACACAGAAGACGATAGCGAAATGCTTTAGTAAAGCACAACTCGTACATGAAAATTTACCCGATGATGATGAAGACGACGACTTGCTGCTCTCGGAGTGGATTAAGAAATTCGACGTAAATGAATTTGGAAATGAACTTGATTCCTATGCATCAGTGGATGACCAAGTAGAAACATTCCAAGTGTTGAGTGACGCAGAAATTATCGCGGAAGTAAAAAACAGAAGCAGAAGATAGTGTTGAAGAAGATGCTGAGCAAGAGGAGGATGCCGACATCATTTGTCCGACAGTACAGGAAGCAATGAGAATCGCCGAAACTCTTTCACGATTTTACTGCTTTAGAGAGACGTCTGACACGTTCAATGCAGCGCAGCATCTCCACAGCACAACAGAAAGAATTTATTTTTCAGAAAGGAGCGTTCAAAAGAAAATAACGGATTACTTTCGACAGTAAGCCTAAATGTAAGTTACATGTACTTTCTTTTTGATCTTTTAAAGTATTCTTCATGCTGTTTGTATAAATGAAATGCAGTTTGTAAACTTTAGAATAAATATCACGAATAATGTTAATAATGCAAAGATCATTTTTTGTATTTCTCCTTCCTTACTAGTGATTAAAAAGGGTCTTTTATAACGACTCTTTTATAACATCACTCGGACATAACGTTATTATTTTTTTGGTCCCTTCAATGACGTTATAACCAAGTTCCACTGTACATAAATTGGTATTCAAATTTCACATTAATTTGTAAGACATTTTTTAATGTTACAAATTTGGATTTACTAGGTATAGGAAAACCGAATGCTTGTTATAGAAGAATGTTCAGGAAATAAATCACAGATTGTTGTAACACTATAATTTGTTTATTTCAGCAGCACTCACCACCACCATATTGGCACATTTGATGGTGGTGAGCACCCCAAAAAACGATTATTTTTTACTATCCAATACACTCTTTTCCCTTTCGATACAGTTAATCAGTTCTCAAAGAAATTATACAACTCTGTGTAACCAAAAAATATACCATACGATATAAATATCATATATATATTACGACACAAATTGCAAATATAATTGTATTTGTGTTTGAGGAGCCCCACATTCTTTGGGATGCCAAGGTTATGCAACTTTACAGATGACTGTTTAAGATACTGTAATTTATGGAGGTTGTATAACGATATCAGGTGTAATTATAATAAGAGTATTAGATTTATGAGTATTTAAAAATTCATATTTATTGTTTACTCAATCTTATAAATAATAAACATCGTTAATAATCTTCGGTCACGATATCACTAATTATTAAATGTTTATCTCTTATACTATACGGTGTTACACACATTTAAAACCCTCTTACATCTAGACATGTTAATAATCTTAATCTAGACATGTTAATAATCTTAATCTAGATATTTATTCCATTTGATTTACTAAAACAAATAAAATTAAAATGTAATTTGAATTGAATTCTTTTAATTCAGATCTGACCTCAACTCGCTCAAACTATACCAATGTTTAAAAATTAAATTTAAATTTATATTAATTACTTTTAGACTGGCATTTGTTTTATATTCAAAATTTAAATTATTCTTTTCTACAATGCAAATATCAAATCAATTTAACTATTTACTTTGATAAACAAAATCTACTCTCTCAACTTTAAATTCTTTTTTTTTTTATTTCTTTATATATGCGATCGCTCATTCTTACGACTAAACATTTATCTACATTTATAAAATATTATTTCTAATTATAACTTTTTTCTTTATTTTAATTTATTGTCTTTTGATATAGTCTTTGTGAGCGCTTTTAAAAAAATCATTTATAAATGCATTATGCATGTCACCTCGAGTTTTGATGATCTTACGACTTATTGACGGGGTCCAGCGTTGTCCAGAGTTGGTTTTCCATTCCTCCTGGCTTGGCGTGGTCCTGGATATGTCCAGAGTCCAGCGTCGTTCTCCAGCAGTGTGTGGTCCGTCTCAAAGAATTGCTATCTGCTGCAAGGTGGATCTTAAACGTCGGTTAAGCGACAAAAAACATCTTCTAACATCCAGCATCCCTCGTCGCTCCGGTAGCTTCTCCGTAGATACTCTTTGTAGACTTAAATGGTCCCGGTACTTTACGCTTTCCGAAATATTGTCAACCTAATTGTTGAACGTCTTATTAGTTCATTAATGAGACTTGTAAAAAAAAATAAAACTGCTCTGCCGACGGACAGCATCTCCGACTGCAACTGTGTCTTGAAATGAAGAGAAGGGTTTTCAGTCGAACCCTTAATTTATACCCTCTCGAGATTCCGCACCAGCTGGCTCCGAAATTGTCCTGTCGGGACCTGCAGATTGCATGATAGCCCCCACTCCCGAACCTTTTCATATATTTGCAATTATTAGCAAATAGCAACGTTTTGCACGGAATCGAGATAGCACAAATCATAGCTAATTTGATTAAGCACTCACTATATTAATTTGAGCGTCTTCTGGTAATTTGCGTATTTTTTGGCACGTTTATTTTACACTGACTTCGCGTAGCGTGTCCTATTAACGTTATTTTCTCACTGGGGATAACTATAAAATTTACACACACTTTGGTGTCTTTTGTTTGTTTATAGACTAATTAGTTTTCACACAGTGAAATTAAATAATTATTTTATTAATTACTTGGGGCGGGTAGCTGAGATTCCTGTCTGTACATGCATCACTAACACACACAAGATACACGCATAACACACATACAATCGAGCAGGTGTTCCTTGCCTGTCGGAATAGGTTAATTTCTCCCCTAATCTAACAATGAAATATTTTTACAATCTCAGACCTGTCCATTAACCCTTAACTTATAATAATTCTACAAATTTTATATTTATTCAAATCAATGCCTAATACAGCATATGGCTGTATCGTTACATTATTCCTCTGCTTGAAAAAAAATTTAATAAATATTTATTTATTAAATTTTTGTCTATTTGTTCTAGACAAATACAATCATATTATATTCGCTTACTTTAGTTTACATCAGTTAAACAACACATAATAATGAGTACCTCAGTCTAATGCTCGTCGTGGTGGACTGCACTATTTTTCACCCCCCATCATACAGCTGATCAGTGCGTTGACCTTGGACGGCTCAGTGTCATTGTCCCACTCTCACTTCCTCTTCTCATTATTCATACAGCGTAGCTAAATTTTTTTTTCATCGTTCTCCTTTAATCTGGTCTCCTCGACCTATTTATTTTTTACGTGTAGCACTTTCTACACGAGTTTGCATTTTTGCACTGGTAAACATTTTGCATCTTAACGTATTATGCCATTCTTCAATCTGTACTTTTACATTATCTTAATCATACATTCTTACCATTCTTTACTCTTTTCTTAGCCTACTATTCCAATCTTCATTCTTACATTTCCTTACTATTCCTTATATTACTTATACAATACATTAACTTTCATTACCTATTATTACATTTCTTTACTATTACCTTTCTGATCGCTAATAATTTTCTTCATCCTTACCATTATTTTCTGAAATACACCTTTTTTGTAGCTTCGTAGTGAGTCATTATTATCGGCTACAGATGACTACCTTAGAAACACCTCTATATCCAGACTTTTATGAGCTTAACTCTACTTGATGTTTTAATCATAGTATTTGAGCTCTAAATAATCTCTGCCCTTGACTTTCACTATCGCTTTCTTCTGTGTCCTTGCATTTCCACTAAGGTATAAAGATTTCGGTTGATCACCCATTCTGACAATTATAACATTTATTTCTCATCTCAATCCTTTCTTCATATTAATAACAACATCGATAATAACATTCCTTTACAATCATTTCTTAAATATTTCTTTACACTAACATTCCTTACCATTAATAATACATTTCTTACCTTTCTTTTAAAATAATATTCCTTTTATTTAGCATAACACTCCTTTTTAATTAATTCTTTATTTCTTATATTTCTTTCACATTTCTTTTTATTTACAATCATAACCTTAACAATAACATTTCTTAATTAACCTTTTACCTTATTAATAATTAACCGTAATATTTTTTGTTTAAATAATTGTTTATTCACATTCAACAGAGCATTGAGTTCGGTGTGTCTTTTGATTTTACCCCCTCATTAGTTTCGAATTGTTCGTCACGCACAGGTAATGCATTGTTCCTTTGATGTGTACTCACCGCCATGTGACCTACCTGTCTATAGGGCAAGAATTTTTCTCTTTTTGACAGCCACAAATAAGCTCTCTCTCTCTCTCTTTCTACTGCTGTGCCCCTCTTGTCGAACGCATTCTTTAGTCGTTTGTATGCGGCCTATATAAACAGTTGAACGTATTTTTGTTCGTCCCTTATGATAATCTTTGTAGTTTTTATAATTATTGTGATTATCATTATGATTATCGTTCAATCGATAATTGCTGTGCGTACCCTTGTCGCATGTGATTTGTTCCAATCATGTTACCTTTTTTAATTGTTTTACTAGTGTGTGTGTATGTGTGTGTAACCACTACTTTGGATATTTTCACCAACACGGTACGAGTGTTTACTTTCTATTTTACATTCTTCCCTAGTGTTAATTATTGTATTTGACTTATGAACGTTCAAGTCAGTAATTATGAACGTTTGTTCTTTCATATTTTCAATTATTATTGTTTGTTCATATACCATCATTTCACATATTTGTTCCGTTTGTTTAACAATTATTTCACATACATTTTCTGTGATAGTGTCAATACGTAAGTTGGTATCAACAATTTTTTCTGTTAACTTTTCTAAGCTTTGCGTAATTTTTATAGTGTCCTGTTTAAAATTTTCGGACTGTTGTTCTAATCTATTATTTATTTCGTCCTATATTATTTCTAATTATAACTTTTTTCTTTGTTTTAATTTATTGTCTTTTGATATAGTCTTTATGAGATCTTTTAAAAAAATCATTTATAAACGCATTATGCAAATCACCTCGAGTTTTGATACTCGAATTCGGTTTGATAATTTCTAAAAAAAAATATCCTCCACCCGCAGACTATTTTCACTATTTATAGATATTTTTGTTATTATGGAGTAGTCATTTAATATAATGTTATTTCTGAGTCATTATATCTATAAAAATTAGGTACTTTATTCTTATAAAGAAACTGAACTACACAGATAATCATTCCTCCTCCTCAACCAATCGCCATCATTTATGATATTTACACTTTCATAGAGTAATAGTTTTATCATATGTAATTGCTAAGCTATCTTATCCTTCAAAATTAAATACTCGTACTTAACTTGATATCAGCAAACTAATTTTCAAAAAATCACTCCCTCCCCCTTCTGTTATCAAAATTAAGTACTTTACTCTTGTTAAAACACAAAACAATGCAGGTAAACTGCCCTCCCCCTTAACCAAACAACCCCATTTTTGATATTTACACTTTTATTGAATAATAGTTTCATTATATGTAATTATTAAAGTATCTTATCCTTCAAAATGAAGTACTTTATTTGACATCAAAAAGGTAATTTTCAAAAAATTACCCCCTCCCCCTTTAACTACTCTTTTCATTTACATATATTTCATCTGACGTTCTACAGTGAGACGTAGGTGTAGTACAGTAACAAACATTGTTGGGAGGAACAGAAGTATAGTGAACATGAATGAAACAGATAGACGCTTTAAAAAATTGGTATGGAAAACCATACATGATTTCCATGTTCTAAGATTTATATTATTTAAAATCATTTAAGTATAAATTGAAAAATCTGAGAAGTTTGACAAACTGAAATGAAATATTTCTAACTATAATTAATTCACTACCGACTCAGAACACAAAGTTTTTTATGGGTAAAAACGTAAAAGTTTTACCTCATAGCCTGAACAGGTTTTTGTTTTTAAAAAGCTTCTTCAGAGGCTCATGTTCTTCTATAGAAATATTTCTATAGAAACTACTTCTTTGTTGCAGATAACATAGTATAGTCTATATATAAAAAAATACCCTCTCTCCCTTCAACTATCATTTTCATTTATAGAAAATTACCTTTTCCCCTTCAACTACCCTTTTCATTTATAGATTTTTCATCTACCTTTCTACAGTGGATTATTATGACCTTCTTTTCAGGATACTTTATTTATCAAAATTAAGTACTTTACTCTTGCTTAAACGTAAAATGTTGCAGGTAAACTACCCTCCCCCATAACCGATCTTCACCAAAATCAATAGGCCTTGAGTCCTCTACAACTTAGGCATATATGCAAAAAATTATTTGATTCTGTTTGAATGTGCGGCAGTTATCATTTGACATAGACAGATTCTACATACAGACACACACACGCACACACACACACACACACACTTTTTGGAAAATGACTTTTCTTCATGTTTTGAGGGTAGTACAATCAGAATCAGCCCTTATCTCAAACAAAATTTTTTCATGATCACCATACTCCATTTCCTTACAAAACATGGAAGTAAAATGACTCTAAACACTATAATGCATCAAAATCATTTACCCTGTTTGAAAGTTTTTAATATGTATAAAATTATTTACTGTAATGATTATGATTAACTACGATAAACACAATAATAAATAGCATATTAAAGTCATTTGGATTAAAGTGTTCAAAATCAGTTTTTTGCTGTTCAAATGTTTATTAAAATGTATTTGATACTACCAGAACAGTAAGGAACGTGTAATAATAGGTAGGGAACTATATAATTGGTGAGTATGTGATTATTTTGGTTTAAAACAATATGAAACCCTATTTATCAATGTAGACATCAACAGATAAAATGTATGTACTGACTGGGGTAATGAAGATACCAACTAAAATTCTTATAATGTTTGGTAGACACTAAAGGCATGATTATGATTGTCTAGCTTGTGCCATTTTATTATATTCACTTCTAATTTAACCTAATTTTAAACTAAAATGTTGAAGGAATTAATATATATTTTATAATTATTTATCTGTTATAGTCTATATTTAGTTTTGTGTTACGTAATATAAACAACATTAAACTTTATTATATTTTACATTGAATTTTTAAAATAATGATAAAAATCTTGGTAATGAAGTATCATGATTTGCATTGTTAATTACAACACTTTTTGTCAGTTGAACATATATTGTTTTGTTTTCCTTTGTTTCAGAGTACTCCTGTAGAAAATTGTCTTTCACAGTTTTCTATAAAAACAAATTAAGAAA
This sequence comes from Magicicada septendecula, assembly GCA_034769895.1. Classification (NCBI taxonomy): domain Eukaryota; kingdom Metazoa; phylum Arthropoda; class Insecta; order Hemiptera; family Cicadidae; genus Magicicada; species Magicicada septendecula. The sequence continues at coordinate 228,293,795 of CM068368.1, read as the reverse complement.
CTTTTTAAAAGTAATTTTTAATCAAAGTTATCTGGTTCCAAAGGTGATACAAGAAAATCGATATACTTACATACCGGTAACTAAAATTGTTGCCTAATTATAGACTTAACCTAGACATATTATGTAAATTGCATAAACAAAGATCATTTGTTTATAAACTTAAGAAAACATATCTTTTCCATAATCAAATTTTTTCTTGTATTTTCAGGTAGCTGGAGTTGCTTTGTGCGGTGTCTTAAGGCCAGGAGATTTAGAAAAAGGTCAAGAAAAATTAGCCTGCTCAGATGATGAAGGTTTCAAACAAATATTTAACATGTTGTACAATGTTAGCAAGTCTTTAGATTTATTTACAGTATACGAAACCGATAAAATATTTGAAACTCGCATTCTGTCAGTTGATTCACGGTATCGTGGAATTGGACTTGGAAATGAATTTATTAGGAGGATAGATGATATTGCACGGGAAAATGGTTTTCAGGTGATCTTTTAATTTCTCTACTTTTTATGCTTAAATCCAATGCTTGAAGTATATAAAGATATAAATTAATGTAAATGACAACTGCCATCACTATTTATTTATAATTCATCCTATAAAGTAGTCAATTATATAATTTTCATAAAGTTAAGAATGACTGTGAATGTAAAGAAATATCTAATATACATTTGAAATACATTGTGGTAATAAATACAACTGCATTTATAAGTAAACAACTAGTATTCAGAAAACATTAAACAATTTAAGACAAAAATGTATTTTATTTATAATATTATACACATTTCAGTAGTTTTAACTACCATAAGCAATTCAGCGAAAATAAATTTATAAATTGAATTATTTACAAACTGAATTGTTATAAAAACATCTGATCTACTAAAAAGGAGAAATAATATTGTTACGAGAAACCTACCGAACAACCCAGAACATTCTCCACTCCCCCCGTCCAGTGTGGCAGCTGTTACGTCATTCAAGTAGGTGATTCTAGTGAGTTCGAGGAACACTTGAGATACACATTAAGCCGCCGGTGTGCAGTTAAGGAGGGAAAGGTGTACTGAATCTCAGCGCGGCGTATATAAAGCCATAGCAGCCGGGTTGTCAGTTCAATTACGTGAGCAATTTTCGCTAATGCGGATTGAGTGTTAGTCAAAGTGAAGTAGTATTGTGTTAATAATTGTGTGAAACTCTATTAATAGACATTGTTATTGCGTGTGGACAAATCTAACTGGAAATATTGCATGAGTTAATTATAAACTGTTTAATTGTGATAATTAAAACTGGTGATTAGTGACATAACTGGTGTCTTGTATTTCGTTTTCCACTGTACCATACGACGGCCAAGTAGAACGACGTAACAATGGTGTCAGAACTGAGATAGAATGGTTAACAGTGGAAACAGAGGACACTTCGTACAAGAGTGGTGTTAGTGGTAGTTGATAAAAATAAAATGGATACTAGTCAGATGATAGAAGCATTCCGAGCAACAGAAAGAGGAACGACAAGATGAGAAAGCAGAAGCGAGACAGAAAACCCTCCTGCTGGAAGCAGAAAAACAACAAGACGAAAAACATAAGCACGAAAATGAAACACCAGAGGGACGAAAAAAGAAGAATTTAGTCATCAAGCAGATGTTAAGACGTTTGTACAAGAGGATACCACTGCAAAATTCGTTCTGTTACGAGGTGAGTTGAACAAACAGTTGACAGAATATCTGAAATAGAAAAATCTGTGAAAACAAATATTTCAAATTTAGAAGTTTCTATTACAAATTCAATAAAACAAATTAAAAAGGAAGTCGAACATTTAGTGAAAGAAATAGTTGATAATGAAGACCATTATCTTTTAATGCTGAAGAAGATTCAAAATATCAGAGAAATCAAACTGTAGTAGAGCCAGTTTACACAAAGGCCCCAATGTTTGATGGAAGCATTCACTGGGCAACTTATATTCGCCAATTTGAAGCTGCCGCTTGCTTAAATAAATGGACAGAAGAAGAGAAATTACTTTCATTAATTCTTGCTTTAAAAGGACCTGCCGCAGAGCTAATAAAGAAAGTGCCATCTGACAGCCAGAACATCTATGCCAAATTAACAAAAGCTCTGGAATTACATTACATTGACCAGCATTTATGCGAAGTGTACCGTGTTCAACTTAAAGTGAGGCGGCAGCATTCAGGGGAGAGCCTTCAAGAGTTTAAAGCGAATGTTGACCGACTGACGAGATTGGCTTATCCTGAAGAATCGGAGGACGTCCGGAAGTGGATTTCTCTCATTATGTTTATTGATGGTATCAGAGATAGTAAATTATAACAAGTGTTAAGAATGGCACAGCATCAAAATAGCTCAGACACTCTTGTTCATGCTCTCCGTTTTGAAGTTGCCAAGTCGGCGACCTACATTAATCAAAGCATGTCATCACGTTGTAGTCAAATGGATCCAGTATCACAGTATCATCATAACGGACGGAATAAACAAACGATTCAAGAACAACAGTTTAAGAAGTCGGTAGCACCACAATGATCTTTTGAATAAAAGGATAAAGACAAAAAAGACCTATGTTATAACTGTGGGAAAAGTAGCCATCTACAAGCAGATTGTTGGCAGATGAAAAATCGGAGAGAAGAGCGTGAATGCACAAATTGGAGATGTAAAGATACGGAACTGCACACAGTCTCCACGCTTCATAAAACCACGGGTAACCTGATTGTCAAAGGATTCATTAAAGACAAAACTGTAGCATTTACAGTTGACACGGGTGCCACACTGTCCATCGTGCGCCCTGACTTAGTCAGCAACCACCAGCCTCAATTTAGCTCTTGTACAATACAAACTGTGACTGGAAGCCTCATCAAAGTATTAGGTCAAGTAGACGTATGTGTACGCCTGGGTCTCCTTGAGTTTAGTCACCAAATGCTCGTTGCAGACATTGTCGATGAAGTGATTCTTGGCATGGACATTATGAATGCCTACAGACTCATTGTGGACTTAAGAGAGAATGTCCTGAAGGTTGGCCAAGAGAAGATAAAGCTTTGCATGGCTAAAATGTCAGGGTCTGTCAACCATTCAATCAAGCAAGTGGCATTGGCCGAAAAAGAAGTCAACAGGTCTGGTCAAGAGGAACCTTTCCTATTCCAGGCGGAAATGGAAGAAGAACTAGCAGAGGAAGTACAAATACATGAAACAACAAAAGAAGTGACTGGAAAGCCAAATATGGGTGTCAAGGAAACCCCATTGGTTGTTCGTAAGTTAATAGAAGCGCCCAGGGGAAAAGTTGCTGAAGATGAAGTTATGCGAGAGGTTGTTGACAAGAACCAAACAGACTTGGATCAGCCAGTGGTGTATAGGTCATCAGAACATGAGGCAACGGGAGTGATTCCAGCAAAACTAGCGGTTGAGCGGAAGACTCATATTCCTAGGAACTTGATTTCAGATCACACGAGACTGAATTCGAAGAACCGGAGAACAAGCAAGGACGTCTACCTAGATCACCTGGCCAAGTATTACTTCAGAGATGGTATGCCAGTTCGGGATGAACAGGCTTAAGGAGGGGGCAGTGTTATGAGAAGCCTACCGAACAACCCAGAACATTCTCCACTCCCCCCTGTCCAGTGTGGCAGCTGTTGTGTGATTCAAGTAGGTGATTCTAGTGAGTTCCAGGAACATTTGAGATACACATTAAGCCGCCGGCATGCAGTTAAGGAGGGAAAGGTGTACTGGACCTCAGCATGGCATATATAAAGCCATAGCAGACAGGTTCTCAGTTCAGTTACGTGAGCTTTTTTCGCTAGTGCGGATTGAGTGTTTGTCGAAGTGAAGTAGTATTGTGTTAATAATTGTGTGAAACTCTATTAATGGACATTGTTATTGCGTGTGGACAAATCTAACTGGAAATATTGTATGAGTTAATTATAAACTGTTTAATTGTGATAATTAAAACTGGTGATTAGTGACATAACTGGTGTCTTGTATTTCGTTTTCCACTGTACCATACGACGGCCAAGTAGAACGACGTAACAATGGTGTCAGAACTGGGATAGAATGGTTAACAGTGGAAACAGAGGACACTTCATACAAGAGTGGTGTTAGTGGTAGTTGATAAAAATAAAATGGATACTAGTCAGATGATAGAAGCATTCCGAGCAACAGAAAGACGAACCACAAGATGAGTAAGCAGAAGCGAGACAGAAAACCCTCCTGCTGGAAGCAGAAAAACAACAAGACGAAAAACATAAGCACGAAAATGAAACACCAGAGGGACGAAAAAAGAAGAATTTAGTCATCAAGCAGATGTTAAGACGTTTGTACAAGAGGATACCACTGCAAAATTCGTTCTGTTACGAGGTGAGTTGAACAAACAGTTGTCAGAATATCTGAAATAGAAAAATCTGTGAAAACAAATATTCCAAATTTAGAAGTTTCTATTACAAATTCAATAAAACAAATTAAAAAGGAAGTCGAACATTTAGTGAAAGAAATAGTTGATAATGAAGACCATTATCATTGTTATTGCGTGTGGACTAATCTAACTGGAAATATTGTACGAGTTAATTATAAACTGTTTAATTGTGATAATTAAAGCTGGTGATTAGTGACGTAACTGGTGTCTTGTATTTTGTTTTCCACTATACCATACAACGATACAGGTCTTAGCAATATTTATATGTAAAATTTATCTAGTAGTATTTATTAATTGTCATAATCGTATTTAGAATTTTGAAAAGTTATCATTTTTTATTATTAATCTGATACATTTTTTAACTAACATATTATTGATTTATTTTGTGTTTACATCAGTTGAGCTGCTCATTAGAATCACCCTTGCATGTCACTGTTTTTGATTCAGTAATATTGCTTATAACCCACAGTTGTAATAATAACCTGAATTCAATAAAAAAATATATCTATTTCCAAACTTTTCCAAAGATTTCTTTTTGGGCTTTTGAAGTTGTTTTTAATAACAGTATAGGCCTAGTTTATAAGTCTAGGAATAAATATTTTCAAACAAATGGATAGCTAGATTAGACTTATAGATGTTTACAGATTGTGATTTATCGCTTAAGTTTAGTCCAGTGCAGATAGGCTTACACTTCTGAATCAAAGCAATCTCACTGCAACTATTAAAAAAAGGTCTTTCCAGTGACAAAAATGAGATATCAAAAATCTATAACAAAAAAAGGTGTGCTTCCTTTTTAAGGGTGAAGAAAAACCAGATGAAAATCAAGATTTGATAAATAGAAAAACAATTTTTATTAAAAAAATAATTTTATTAAAAAAATACTACAAATAAAAGTTGTTACATTTAAAGTTTCCTTTAGTCTGGTAATCTTGTGGACACTGCATAATAAAGATCAAACAATCAATGTTTTTATAATTTTATAGGAATTTTTTGCTTTTGAGAAATTAAAAATGACATAATTTTTTCTTAAAAACAAGGGTTTTTGTATCCCAATTAGACAAGAATTAAAAAAGTTGTTTAGGAAATTAAATGAAAAGTCCAGTATTTAGTTTTTTTTTAAATAAAAGCATTATGATGCTTGTTATGGAAAAAATTAAAATAACTTTTTTTGTACCTTACAGTAGGAATTTTAAGCAGAATAAACAATTTTTCCAAAACAATTTACTTTATTAAAAAACTAAAAAAATTGTAAAAATTGTTTTCCAGTGAATTTTGTTATGAAATTGTATTTAAAAATACAGTGTCTAGGCTTTGAATGTAGTAGAGTAAACCAGCTGTTCAAGAGCCAAGACCTGTCATGTCACATGTTTTGGTCGATCAGACGAGGTGGGGGCATTTATGAAGACCTTAATTTAGTATTACAGTACAACCTGTCACATCCGGACCTGTGATATCCGGATCCTCCCATATCCGGACGTATCTCCAAACTAATTTTTCAATTTTGGTTAGCGAAATGGTTAGGAATGGAAAAGTGAAAGTTGCAGCTGAAATGTTGTTTGCACGCCTAGTCTATTCTGAGCGGGGCTGTGGCCTTGACTCGGTCAATGGCTCTTTCCCAGAAACCCATTCCTTTATTCTCAACCTCGGCTGCCGTCTGCCTGCCACTTGCTACCCGCAGTCTGCGTTTGCGTTTTAAAGTCTCAGTTTGTTTTGCAAGTGAGTTTCTAAACTGTATGTCAGAAGTGATTGCCGTTGTTATCGTTATTGTTAACCGTTGTTACTGTATTTTATCGTTGTTATTTTTTATTGTTGTTATTCTTTATCGTTGTTTTTTGCTAAAATGGCGGAGAAAACTGTTGTGACAGTGGATGAAAAGTTTCGTGCTCTGAAGAGGTTGGATGCTGGTGAAACAGCTAAGAAGATTGCTGCTGACATGGGAGTAGGAACGAACACTGTGAGTGACTGGAAAAAAACGAGGAGTGAGATTGAGAAGTGGTGCTCATCGCAAACTTCAACAAGTGGGGTAAAAAAACTGAAAATGATGAAGAAAGCCACTAACAACCAAGTTAATGAGGCTTTATATATTTGGTTTACCCAAAGAAGAGAGCAAGGATTGCCTATCTCAGGTCCTTTGCTAAAAGAAAAAGCTTTGCACTTCAATAAAGAAATCGGAGCCTGTTGTGACAATGGGTGAAAAGTTTCGTGCTCTGAAGAGATTGGATGCTGGTGAAACAGCTAAGAAGATTGCTGCTGACATGGGAGTAGGAACGAACACTGTGAGTGACTGGAAAAAAACGAGGAGTAAGATTGAGAAGTGGTGCTCATCGCAAGCTTCAACAAGTGGGGTAAAAAAACTGAAAATGATGAAGAAAGCCACTAACAACCAAGTTAATGAGGCTTTATATATTTGGTTTACCCAAAGAAGAGAGCAAGGATTGCCTATCTCAGGTCCTTTGCTAAAAGAAAAAGCTTTGCACTTCAATAAAGAAATCGGAGCCGATTGACAGTTTAAAGCAAGTGAGGGATGGTTAGATAGTTGGAAAAATCGTTATGGTGTGCAGAAACTGCAGATCAGCGGTGAAAAACTTTCTGCTAACCAAGATGATGTTGACAATTTCAAAACGTTTTTACACAGCTTTGTAGACGAACATGGGATTTCAGGAGAACAGCTCTACAATTGTGACGAGACTGGGCTCAACTATAAAATGCTCTCGACCTACACTTTGGCTTCAAAACAAGAAGATAGTGCACCAGGGTATAAAAAGAAAAAGGAGAGAGTGACCATTTTAGCTTGTAGCAATGCTACAGGAGTTCACAAACTTCCACTGGGATTTATTGGAACATCCAAAAAGCCGAGGGCTTTCAAGAACTTTAAAGATTTGTCTTCCCTGCCAGTTTGCTACAGAAACCAACGCAGCGCATGGATGAACTGTGAAATATTTAGTGGTTGGTTTCACAAGCAGTTTGTGCCACAAGTTGAAAAACATTTAGCGAAAAATAATTTGCCAAGAAAAGCAGTGCTCCTACTAGACAATGCACCCTCACACCCAAGTGAAGATGAACTGAAAAATGGTGACATAAAATGTGTGTTTTTACCCCCAAATGTGACATCCCTTTGTCAACCTATGGACCAAGGTGTGCTTGAATCACTGAAACGTAGCTATCGCCGTAAGTTACTGACTGTGTTGTTGTGTTGTAATGGACGAGAGTGAAAGTGTTACGGAATCCTTAAAAAAGGTGGACATGTTAGATGTGGTGATGTGGGTATCCCAAGCATGGGATGAAATAAAACCGTTTACACTGGTTAGGTCATGGAGGAAGCTGTTAGATCACGAAGCAACTGAAAACTGAACTGGGGAGAAACCAGAAGAAATCAATGAAACTGTTTGCAATGAAGAAGAGAGTCAGATTGCAGAGCTTGTAAAAAACCTGCCTGGATGTTGTAACGTCACAGAACGTTCCATAAAGGAAATCATTTACATAGCAATTTATCATAAGAGGAAAGTGAGGTGAACAGTATCGAACCCAAGTAGTCCTAAAAAATTGTGTAATATTGTCTAATAATTATTACTACTGACATGAAAAACGACCAGACTGTGACTAAGACACAAACCCCATATATATTATTAAAGTGAATAACAGTGAAAAAACCATAAGATACTATGAGAGAGACAAATAATATCAGGATCAACCAAAATGAAGTCATTAATTATTGAGTTTAGTAACTTTGAATAGAGTATAAAGAACTATTTATTGTGAATGAATGGACATGATCCATTATTATATTATGTAATGTAAATAAAATAAATGTATTAAATGACTTAAATACATTATTAGAAAGAATCTAAGTTAAAATAAAAATTATATAATTGTTATGAAAAAAAATATTAATGTGTTGGATTTGAGACCAAACACTCAGATTTCATGTAAAAATTAATTATTATCAAATTGAAATAAAAACTATATGTAATTGTCGAGCAGACAAAAAGGAACAATTTATCTTAGATAAAGAAAGCTGTCAAATGAATAAAAGTCAGTCAAAATAGCCAAAAACAGTATTAACTAAAAACATGTGGTAGGCATATAATATTGTATGATTTATGGATTTAATGTTGCCAAAATGCAACCAAATTGCATTAGAAAGTTGAAATATAATATAAAGCGACTATACTAATATATTTGACTAACTTTAACATTGTAATAGTCAAGTTAGCAAAATATTTACCTATACCATGTATGGCTGGAGCCAATCAACCAGTACAAAAAATAGTCATATCTGGCTAAATATTTACAAAATGTTGGCAAAAATAAAAGAGAATGGTACAATACTTCAGTATACCTTAAAAACGAACAAACTCAGTTGAAAATAAGATCAATTATAAAAGAATTTAACTTATAAGAGTGAGATTTGTCACACTATGAAAAAGGACATCTCAAGACCAACCAATATGATGCTATGTTATCCTGTAATAAAGATAATATGTGTAAAGAGTAACCAGGTATCACAAAAGACAGACAATATAATAAACTCTGAGTGTACACTAGTGAAATACTACATATGTTAAAGAAAGAGACTAATTATTGTGTTATAACATTGACAACAACCTAGGCCATGGGCATGAGCCAGGTAAAATTGAAATTATCTGTGTATTATATATGTTAAAATTTGTTTGTTTTGTTATAGGAAGATAGTAATATTATGTATTCATGTTATGGAAGAAACATAATAGTTTCACAACAATTTTTTGTTATAAAAAATTGAATTTCAATGACAACAACCCAAGGTGAGAGTTGTATATTGTGTTACTTATTAGAGTTAATTTATTTAAAAACCAATCATAATTAGTATCACTAGATTCAGTTGAAAACAGAGAATCTAAATGTAATAATGGCATGCAAATTGTGAGTACTAATGTAAAACTGTTTGATAAATGCCAGAGTAATTTTTGAAATATCCTTAGTATGAAGAATAAGAAATTTGTTCTAAAAGCTTCGACGGAAGTTAAATTTGTTCCATGATGTTCCATTTCGTTTATTCTCGAACAATCTAGAAGGAATTTTTACACAAATATACCGGAAGTTCATGATCTCAATCAGCCTGACTTAGTATAAAAGAGAGACCAATTTCGACCCGAAAACACTTGAAGCTTGAACTCCAGAACAGATGCATCACCCACGACACTGATCAACGCAGCTAAGGCGAAACCAAGAGGCGAGAAATCGACACAAGACCCGAAGAAAGGCTTTTCCCGTACATTGACAAACAGACTGACTTAACCTCTACAAGAATCTATGCCAATGTGTTCTGAAATAGAGCAGCAACACGGCAAATTTTAATAGAAATCACGCAGCCAGAACGTCAACGGCCCAGGAGGGACCAAAACTTTAAATAGAGAACCAATTCTGCTGTGTTCGCATAGACAAACTAACTTGACAATAGCCCCTTAACGTAAACAAACAAACACAAAGCCTTTCTCGATACTGCAAGGGTATCAGCGCTGTGACGGCCAATTTAGTAACCAACGCGGAGCAGCTGATTCGTAACGGCGGGGTTTGAACGAAAATCTACTGCCAAACTGTTTCACAAAAACTGCGGAAATTGTAAATGATCGCAATTTTGACTTAAAATAAATTCAGTGCACACATGAAGAGGCGAGATTGAAAAACTACCCGAGAGGAGTGTCCAGTGCGAGATTAATTAACCATTGGAACGTGAGTTATCAAAATTAAAGTAATTTTTTACCTGGTTACATTTTGTCACACAGTTATACTACACATGCCACACACACCTTCAAATCACTTAATTTTTCTTGTAAGGCATCTTATTGATATGTCTTGGTAGTTCAAAGGAGTCACGTCCTGAGAGTAAAGATTTTTTCACGTATTAAACTCATGCTTTTCAACTGAGTAAAAAAATTGAAAATACTAGCCGATACTTGATTGGATAAATAAAATTGTCAATAATAATAATAATAACTTATGAATTTTTTCTTTTGTAACTCTGCAATTTTATAATTTTTTTTATGAATGTTAGTCCTTCAGACGATTTGTTTGTTTTTGAAGAATCATTAAACTTACCTTATTTTTTCAAGCTAAACTGACTTGTTTATATTTTTTCATAGAAGTAAGATTTAAAAATTTTAATTTCTTTAATAATCACATTTCTTTCTTGGAACAAACGATTCCAAGTGGCGCCCACAAAAAACATAGTATTAAGTTGTGTTACAGGACTACATCACCGCAGAGGATCCAGTCAACAGTAAGTAACAAAAAGTGCGTGGAGGTAACGCCCGACATCATACAACACGAACAACACTTTTACACTATTTTTTTCTTTTGTTATAAATTGACGACTCCGACATGAGGCGGTTGAAGAAGGTACACCTTTTTTAATTTGTTATAAATTGGCAGCCCAACTAGTGAGGCTTGAAAAAACGGAACAAGCCCGGCAACTACCAACAGATCAAAATGCCACAACCAAAGGGAAAAAAGGTGAAGAAGAATGTGGAACCCGAGTTAAGTGTGGAAGACGGAGAGACAGTACAGGTCGAGGAAACGGAATTAGAACCGCCCACACTAGAAATGGAGAGACCGGTACAAACGGCAGAGGAAATAGAGGAACAAACGGGAGAAGAACCCATACAAATGGTAGAACAAACAGAGAAACCCGAACCAGAAAAAATAACAGCAAGCGTTGACGCTAATGTAATAATGATGATGGCGATGCTCCAAAGAATGGAGGAAAATATAAACGAAAATATGAATAAAAACAGGCGGGAAGATAAGGAAGAGAATAATAAAAATAGACGGGAAGATAAGGAGGAAATAATAAAATCCCTGAAGGAGGATAATAACAAAAACATAGAATCTTTAAGGGAGAATATAACCGAGAAAATAAATGACAATGGGAAAAAACTGGAGATATTTCAGGAGGAGAATAAAAAATGTATAGAGTCCCTGAAAAAAGAAATTAGCATAAAGTACGAAACAGTAAACAAAAAGATCGACGATAATAAAATCGATAGTGACAGGAAGGTCGAAAACATGGAGAAACAGTTGGAAAGATTACAGGAGGGAAATAATACCTGTTTCGAAAATATAGAGGAACAAATAGTAGAGACCAAACAAGATGTTAGAAATCTCGAAAACAAAGTAAGGCAGAACCAAGACGCCATTATGCAGGAAGTGGGAGAAGTCCAGAAAGACGTTAGCGAGAGGATGCAGAGAACATATGACATCGCTAACAGGCTGGACGAACAAATAAAAACTAACAAAAATAGCATACTGGAAATAGACCAGAGAGAGGAAAACCTGCAGGAAAGATTAGAGGTGCTGAGAGACACACCCATACTAAATGCTCATACGTGTCATGGTGAAAACAGGGAAGTAATCAACTTCCAAAACTATCGACGAAACCCAATGGAATTTTTAGAAAGAATGGAAGAGTTTATTGGGAGAAATAGAGAAACAAGGTGGGACAGGATAAGGGAGATGCTAGACGAGACGTTTAAAAACACTAGGGATAACTGGTGGATAGCGGTACGACCCGAAATCACGAATTTAGCCGAGTTTAAACGCCAGTTCAAGGAGAAGTATTGGTCGGAGACTGCACAAAACAGGGTAAGGATGGACATATTCTATGGCAAATACGACACGTCCAATGGACAGTCCCCGACGTCTTATTTCCTAGGAAAGGTATGTTTGGCCCGAAAGTTGATACCGCCAATCCCGGAGGAATGTTTGGTAAGGCAATTAGCTGGACATTACAGTTATGGTATCAAAGATGCCCAATTATACCAACAGCTCAGTAAAATAGCCGATCTAGCCAAATTACTAGAAAATTGTGAATTCACTGGAAGGTTCCAGGATTACCAACCCCCCAATCGTAAGGTAGAATACAATAACAACAATAACGGACCAAACCGGAATGGAGGTGGAAACGGTAACAACCTGAACACAAATAGTCAGAATAATAATACCCCACCAAATGGCCGAACTAATAACACTCAGGGTCCAAATAACCGCAACTATACGGGACCAAACAGAGGTAATTACCCCGAGAATAATTACGGTAGGAACTACCACCAGGGAAACAGTTACCGCGGGAATAACTATAGGGGAAATAATTACGGTCAACGTAATAATTATCGTAACGGGGGCGACCAAGGAGGAGGCGATAGGAGAAACCAAAATGAATATAGGCCCCAGGTAAACTATACAATGGCCAATAACCGACGACCATATCCACCCAATGTACCCACTTACATGTTTTACCCACAACAGGCGCCAGGTAGCCAGGGTAACACGACGAATAGCCAACCTATTAATGGTAATCCCGAGGTCAGGCAGGAAACACAGACGGGTCAGCAACCCAATGTTCCGGGAGACCGGGCCAATGAGACCGTGGCTCATTTAAACTAAACGCGGCAGTGGAAAAGGAAAACCGCCCTTCACTGAACCAATATTATGGGGTGACAAGTTACAAACATAGACAGGACAAAGACGGGACTATGACATTAAGAATAAATAATTATCTTAAGGATATTAGAGAGGAGTTATTAGAAGAGGGTGATAATATCGTTAAAAATAGTAACCAAGGGAATAATAGTATCGTGCAGATCAAAGCAAATATCAATGGCATAGAAGCAATATTACTCATTGACACGGGGTCAAATGTATCACTTATCGATAGTGTTGAGTTAGAGAGGATCAAACAAAATAGTAATTTACCAATACCCACTCTGCCTATAAATAACATCATTCTAGTCGGAGCAACGGGGAGGCAAAATAAATCGATAAAGAAACAGGTGTCATTAGAGATGACTAGTAATGAGGTAACGATACCAATAGGGTTATTAGTGGTGAATAATTTACCCATGAGTATCCTAATAGGCTGCGATATACTTAGGCCATACAATGCAGTAATAGATTTGGAAGGTAAGGTGATAACTTTAAAAACTAACAAGGGAATTTGGACCAATAATTTAATCGATGTCCAAGGAAATGGTACAGACAACACACCTTATCAAGCGATAGTGAACCATTATTATTGTGCCGATCGTCCAATAAACATGCCTTTATATCAGGAGGAAAACCCAGAGTTGTGGTTAGAAAAATTAGAAGAAATACGGGATTTCCAAAGGACGAACGCAAGGGGCCTGATCAGCGAAACACAGGCGGAACAATTAATCAAGGTATACAACAAATATAAACACATATTCTCAAACGCTCCAGGTAAAGCCAGAGATTATCAATGCACCATAAAATTCAAAACTCCGGTGGAATTTAACAGGAAATCGTACCCGATCGCCTACTCGCTAAAGAACGAAGTCAGGGAAGAATTAAACAGGATGATAGAGGACGACATAATCGAGTATAGTCATTTGCCCTTTACCAGCCCAATCATAGCTGTGCCAAAAAAGAACGGAAAGGTACGTATATGTCTCGATGCTAGGGAGATTAACAAAATGATTGTTAACGACCGCACATCACCTGGGGAGATAGAGGAGATATTGAAAAAGTTTCACGGAACAAAGTATATAAGCTCATGGGATACCGTATGCGGTTACTGGCAGGTAGAACTCCACCCTGATAGTAGGAAATATATGGCGTTCATATTTGAGGGCAGAAACTATCAGTTTAAGCGGTTACCCTTTGGCTTAATAAATTCTGTGGCGGTGTTTGTAAAGATAATGGACAGAATATTGGGGCAGGAAGTACTGAAGTTTACGACAGTATACGTCGACGACCTACTGGTGACTTCAGCGAATTGGGACGACCATTGTAATAGGGTTGAACAGGTGTTAGAGAAACTATCAGAGAATAATATCACCCTCAAATTAGACAAGTCCCAATTCATTGCGAATGAGGTGAAATTTTTAGGCTTTAATTTAACAGAACAAGGGATTACTCCATCCAAAGAGAAGGTAGAGGCCATACAGAAGTTCCCCACCCCAAAAAACAAGAAACAGCTGCAGTCATTTTTAGGAATCTGTAACTATTACAGAAAGTTTCGGTCCAATTATTCAGAACTAACTGCCAGGTTCCAAAAGCAGTTATCAGCTAAAGACAAATGGACTTGGGGACCAGAGCAAGATGGAGTGCTCAATCTCATAAAGGAAAAGTTTTTAGAAGCAGTAATGTTGCATCATCCCGACTTTACAAAACCATTTTTTCTAAACTGCGATGCCAGTAACGTGAGTTTAGGTGCAGCCCTATATCAGGAAGATCAGGATGGTAACCATTTAGTAATTAGCTTTGCTAGCCGCGTGCTGAACAATTGCGAACGAAACTACAATACTACTGAAAAAGAATTGTTGAGTGTAGTTTTCGCATGCGGTAAATTTAGGACATATATATTAGGGTATCCCATAACAGTTAGAAGCGACCACAAATCTATATCATTTTTAAAGCATTGTAAGCTGAACCACGGAAGGCTGACGAGATGGGTTTTGGCCTTGCAAGAATATAATATCACATGGGAATATTACCCGGCAAACAGAACGTAGCAGCCGACGTCCTATCTCGCGTCAATATACCAGACCAAACCTTTGACGGCGAAAAGGAACAATTAGCAAAAGTATACCATATTATTAAGAGCAGGGAAGATTTAAAAAATATTTTAAACGATATAAAGTCACAACAAGAGGCCGATCCAAAATTAGGAGATATTGGAAAAAGGGTACAGGAAGGCGATGAGGTCATAAATAGATATTACTGTATACACAACGACACTTTGTTTATAAGGAATACCCCGCACCAAGAGAATTGGAAATTAGTAATTCCACCAGCAATAGAGAGATCGCTAATAATCGACTATCACGATAGGTACGGACATATGGGTGCCCTCAAAGTAAGGAAGGCATTGGAAGAGCAAACATACATCAAAGGGATGAATAAGAAGGTGCAACTGGCGATACGGTCGTGCGATATCTGTCAAAAAGTAAAGTGTGATAACGAGAGAAAAGAAGGGGTCATGATACCCATATCATCCACCGAAAAATTGGAAAAGGTATTTCTCGATATCTGTGGACCATTTCCACGCAGCGCTGGGAGACACCGATATAAATTTATCGTAATCATCTTCGACCACTTTAGCAAATATACCAAGCTATACCCAATAACTAGGGCAACTACCAGGAAGATAACAGACATCATAATAGAGCGATATATAATGGAGGTAGGCCGACCGTATTCTATAATTACGGACCACGGTACCCAGTTTAGGGGAAAACTTTGGAAGGAAAACCTGGGAGAACACGGAATAAAAACGTACAAGACGTCCGTATATCACCCGAATAGTAACCCAGCCGAGAGAGTGTTAAGGGAAGTAGGACGGTTACTGAGAACATACTGCCAT
Organism: Magicicada septendecula; assembly: GCA_034769895.1. Classification (NCBI taxonomy): domain Eukaryota; kingdom Metazoa; phylum Arthropoda; class Insecta; order Hemiptera; family Cicadidae; genus Magicicada; species Magicicada septendecula. Next base: position 228,278,046 of record CM068368.1, on the reverse strand, counting down.
AACGAGCAGAAAAGATGGCATGAATACGTAGCATCAACCGAGGATTTTCACAATTTCTCACATCACAATACCATCAAGGTGTCGCCATACACAGTTATGTTCGAAAGACCCCCACCACGAGAGATAAAAGAGATTATTAATTTTCCTGACGAACCCGCATACCAATTTGAAAGGGCCAAATTTTATAACAAGGTGTTAGAAAAAACGGAACAGCAGCGGAAAAAATATGTCAAATCACAGCCCAAGCCAATTAAATATGAGGTAGGAGAAAAGGTGTTAGTTAAAAATAGAGAATTGCCCAGTGCTATACAAGGCATAATGAGGAAATTGCTACTCTTATATACAGGACCTTTCACAATCACCAGAGACAATAAAAACAATACCTACGAGGTAACTGACACGGTTAGTAACAAAGTAAAAGGTCAACCAAACATCATTGAAGAAGTACCATGATTAAAAATCACAAGTCAAATACTCAATCAGTGAGCAAGTACCATGACCAAAAACCCAAGTCAAATACAGCATCATTGAGAAGGTACCTTGACTAAACATGTTAATGTGAATTTTTCAACTTACCCATAATTAGAAAGGAGGTAGAGATTATTAAATAAATATAAATATTATTATATGATTATTATTAATAAATATTACGAGATGGACACATTCCACCATAGGCAAGATTTATTTCCAATAGCCATGTCAACGTATATTTACCAACTTACCCGTACTTATAGAAGGAGAGAGATTATTATTAATAAATATTATGAGATGGACACATTCCACCATAGGCAAGATTTATTTCCAATAGCCATGTCAACGTATATTTACCAGCTTACCCGTACTTAGAGAAGGAGAGAGATTATTATTAATAAATATTACGAGATGGACTTAGTAAAGGAGAAAATGAGGAGAAATACTGCCATATATTTGATACTAAATGGAAATGATAAATGAAAAAAAAAAAGGAAAACAGTGTGTTACATAAGGAGGTAATGATGAATATGAATATAGCTATTAACATTGAATGATTTTAAACGATAATTTTACCTGCGGAGAACGATATATTAATATAATTGCGAATTAATCAGAAGAGTTTAAGAAAGGGAATTTATGTGTAGGAGCCTATGATCTTTGAATATTGTATTTTTTTTTATTATTATTATTATTTGTTGCGAAGGTGCAATTATTATTTTCTGGACAGGGATGTGTTGCCTCTGATTTCAGTAGTTATAGATAGGGAAGGGCAGAGAATGTATGCCATAGCGAGCCACTCTGACTCCCAACCCTCTATGAAAGTTAGGGAATTGATAGGGAATTATATCAAAGATTAATTAATTAACATCAAGGTAAAAAGGAAAGGAGTAGGTGATACGACAAAGAACGAAATAGGAATATTGAGTTGGATTAATATATTAAAGGAGTAGTACAGGAATTTAATTATAAGATAAAAGAATGAAATAAAGAAGCTAATAAAGGGTTAATATAGAGATGATAATTTCATCAAAACCAAAGATATGTTTTTCAAAAATTATCAATTTTAACGGAGAGGCATATGTAATGTCACAGAACGTTCCATAAAGGAAATCATTTACATAGCAATTTATCATAAGAGGAAAGTGAGGTGAACAGTATCGAACCCAAGTAGTCCTAAAAAATTGTGTAATATTGTCTAATAATTATTACTACTGACATGAAAAACGGCCAGACTGTGACTAAGACACAAACCCCATGTATATTATTAAAGTGAATAACAGTGAAAAAAACATAAGATACTATGAGAGAGACAAATAATATCAGGATCAACCAAAATGAAGTCATTAATTATTGAGTTTAGTAACTTTGAATAGAGTATAAAGAACTATTTATTGTGAATGAATGGACATGATCCATTATTATATTATGTAATGTAAATAAAATAAATGTATTAAATGACTTAAATACATTATTAGAAAGAATCTAAGTTAAAATAAAAATTATATAATTGTTATGAAAAAAAATATTAATGTGTTGGATTTGAGACCAAACACTCAGATTTCATGTAAAAATTAATTATTATCAAATTGAAATAAAAACTATATGTAATTGTCGAGCAGACAAAAAGGAACAATTTATCTTAGATAAAGAAAGCTGTCAAATGAATAAAAGTCAGTCAAAATAGCCAAAAACAGTATTAACTAAAAACATGTGGTAGGCATATAATATTGTATGATTTATGGATTTAATGTTGCCAAAATGCAACCAAATTGCATTAGAAAGTTGAAATATAATATAAAGCGACTATACTAATATATTTGACTAACTTTAACATTGTAATAGTCAAGTTAGCAAAATATTTACCTATACCATGTATGGCTGGAGCCAATCAACCAGTACAAAAAATAGTCATATCTGGCTAAATATTTACAAAATGTTGGCAAAAATAAAAGAGAATGGTACAATACTTCAGTATACCTTAAAAACGAACAAACTCAGTTGAAAATAAGATCAATTATAAAAGAATTTAACTTATAAGAGTGAGATTTGTCACACTATGAAAAAGGACATCTCAAGACCAACCAATATGATGCTATGTTATCCTGTAATAAAGATAATATGTGTAAAGAGTAACCAGGTATCACAAAAGACAGACAATATAATAAACTCTGAGTGTACACTAGTGAAATACTACATATGTTAAAGAAAGAGACTAATTATTGTGTTATAACATTGACAACAACCTAGGCCATGGGCATGAGCCAGGTAAAATTGAAATTATCTGTGTATTATATATGTTAAAATTTGTTTGTTTTGTTATAGGAAGATAGTAATATTATGTATTCATGTTATGGAAGAAACATAATAGTTTCACAACAATTTTTTGTTATAAAAAATTGAATTTCAATGACAACAACCCAAGGTGAGAGTTGTATATTGTGTTACTTATTAGAGTTAATTTATTTAAAAACCAATCATAATTAGTATCACTAGATTCAGTTGAAAACAGAGAATCTAAATGTAATAATGGCATGCAAATTGTGAGTACTAATGTAAAACTGTTTGATAAATACCAGAGTAATTTTTGAAATATCCTTAGTATGAAGAATAAGAAATTTGTTCTAAAAGCTTCGACGGAAGTTAAATTTGTTCCATGATGTTCCATTTCGTTTATTCTCGAACAATCTAGAAGGAATTTTTACACAAATATACCGGAAGTTCATGATCTCAATCAGCCTGACTTAGTATAAAAGAGAGACCAATTTCGACCCGAAAACACTTGAAGCTTGAACTCCAGAACAGATGCATCACCCACGACACTGATCAACGCAGCTAAGGCGAAACCAAGAGGCGAGAAATCGACACAAGACCCGAAGAAAGGCTTTTCCCGTACATTGACAAACAGACTGACTTAACCTCTACAAGAATCTACGCCAATGTGTTGCTGAAATAGAGCAGCAACACGGCAAATTTTAATAGAAATTACGCAGCCAGAACGTCAACGGCCCAGGAGGGACCAAAACTTTAAATAGAGAACCAATTCTGCTGTGTTCGCATAGACAAACTAACTTGACAATAGCCCCCTTAACGTAAACAAACAAACACAAAGCCTTTCTCGATACTGCAAGGGTATCAGCGCTGTGACGGCCAATTTAGTAACCAACGCGGAGCAGCTGATTCGTAACGGCGGGGTTTGAACAAAAATCTACTGCCAAACTGTTTCACAAAAACTGCGGAAATTGTAAATGATCGCAATTTTGACTTAAAATAAATTCAGTGCACACATGAAGAGGCGAGATTGAAAAACTACCCGAGAGGAGTGTCCAGTGCGAGATTAATTAACCATTGGAACGTGAGTTATCAAAATTAAAGTAATTTTTTACCTGGTTACATTTTGTCACACAGTTGTACTACACATGCCACACACACCTTCAAATCACTTAATTTTTCTTGTAAGGCATCTTATTGATATGTCTTGGTAGTTCAAAGGAGTCACGTCCTGAGAGTAAAGATTTTTTCACGTATTAAACTCATGCTTTTCAACTGAGTAAAAAAATTGAAAATACTAGCCGATACTTGATTGGATAAATAAAATTGTCAATAATAATAATAATAACTTATGAATTTTTTCTTTTGTAACTCTGCAATTTTATAATTTTTTTATGAATGTTAGTCCTTCAGACGATTTGTTTGTTTTTGAAGAATCATTAAACTTACCTTATTTTTTCAAGCTAAACTGACTTGTTTATATTTTTTCATAGAAGTAAGATTTAAAAATTTTAATTTCTTTAATAATCACATTTCTTTCTTGGAACAAACGATTCCAAGTGGCGCCCACAAAAAACAGTATTAAGTTGTGTTACAGGACTACATCACCGCAGAGGATCCAGTCAACAGTAAGTAACAAAAAGTGCGTGGAGGTAACGCCCGACATCATACAACACGAACAACACTTTTACACTATTTTTTTTGTTTGTTATAAATTGACGACTCCGACATGAGGTGGTTGAAGAAGGTACACTCATTTTTCTATTTGTTATAATGTGAAGAAATCAATGACGATGAGATGAAGGCAAGAAGTGAAGATGAAGTCAACGAAATTACAGACAGTGACATTATAGAAATGGTGCGCAATAGCGATGAGAAAATCTCTGAGCCCGAAGAGGATGACAACAAGCCTATAATGAGTCACTCTGAGGCATTCAAGACCATCGAACCTCTGATCAGTTATGTTCAACATCAAGATGAAACAAGTGAAACTGAAGTGATGCTTTTAAGAAGGTTGAGAGACATGGCTTCCAAAAAATGTGTGCAGTGTGTGAAGCAGCCGAAAATCACAAACTTTTTCAAAAACTGACGTAGGTGTACTGTAAGTAAAACTTTTTAACCAATTTTACTTTTTGTATTTTAAAGAGTACAGTGTACAAATACAAATGCTAAACCAATAGAAACGTCTAAAAAAACATTCAACAACAAACGCGTTCATTATTTCTGGCCCTCTAGCTATTTATAAATGAACTTGTGATATCCGGATTTTTCCATATCCGGATCGGCCGGTCGCCATATTAGTCTGGATATGACAGGTTGTACTGTAATTTCAGGTTTTAATCCATCTGGTATTGAAATATATTTTTGAAGCTAGCAAGAGATAGCTGAAAGTAAAAGTTTAGGTGAAAATTTTGCAGTATGTAAATGCTCAAATATTTCTTTATTTGTATAATGATACAAATCAAGAAATACAATTTGTATAATATAACATCTGTTTTATAAGAAAAGTAAAATTAAATAAGTAAAATATTTGTGGAAAGCTTTGTATGAATCACACATGATTTAAAAGACAAACCTGCAGACTTTATTTAGTTTGTAAACGCTGGAATTTGATGCATATTGGCAATGTATGGTGCTTTTAAGTCTCAAATAGACCTAAACTTACATAAGATTATATTTTTATGAAAGCTCCGAGAGCTTAAAGAGCAATCAGGTTTCAGAAAGGTACGAAGCTTCATTGATAATATTTTCACTGTTAAGCAGATTATAGAGAAAAGGAAAGAACAAAATTTAGAGACGCATCTACTATTTGTAGATTATTGCAAAGCTTTTGACAAAGTATCAAGGTTGATACCAAGGTGGAAAGTTTTAGAAAATAGAGGCATTACATTACATTTAATACAAGTGATCAAGAGCATGTATCTTGGGACCAGGATACAAATAAAGCAACAGAACCCCATCAAAATAAATGGAGGCGTTAAACAAGGTTGCCCTTAATCAACCACTCTTTTTAACCTGTTTTTGAATGAAATTGTTAGGATTGGCTTAACAGTGTAAATGGAGGAATCAGAGTTGTGGGCAAAATGCTTAAAACTCTGATGTTTGCAGATGATCAGATTTTATTGGCCACAAATGGAGATGACTTGCAAAGGATGCTCCACTCCTTACATAACATTGCGAAAGAATTTAATATGGAAATATCTGACAAAAAACAAAATGTATTGCTTTTAAAGGACCTTGGTCAGTTAGATCTAAAATCGTTTTGAGTAGTAAAATTATTAGTCCAGTCGCCAGAGATTTTGACTTGATAAAAAATTGGGGCAAAGCAATATTTGGTGCACGTGTTAAATAAACGTTAATAATTAATATAAAAAAATCTTTGCATGTTTACCTTTCTAGGGTTTTCTGAAAATGGTCTGGAAAAATCGTAAAGACAGATTTTCTTAAAGCACTCCGTAAATATGTACAGTTGGAAGAAATAAAAAGGTGTATATTGAAGAGCAAACAATTTCCTTCAGAAAGTCTCCTTACATATTTTTACGTTAATGGAACTGTTTTCCTGAAAATTGGTAATGATGAGCGCTGCGTTTTAAAAAGAGCGTTTGCCCCCGATCTTGCGTAATTCTCTAAATTAGCCAGGCGCGTCTATTCAAAAATATCATAACTTTCTTTAATCTAAGCATAGCCAGTTAAATAAAGGCTAGTTTTGAAGGGGAACAGTATAGCTTTCAAAATTTGTTGATTTTTACATAAATATTTTATTTGAACATAAAGACTATAGTGTATAAATATTTACTGTAGATACAAAAAGAAGTGAAACTACAAAATTACAAGTACTATACAATAAAATTTTAAAAAATAGTAGTTCTTTACTAATTTACCTTTAAAAGAGATAAACTTTTTATTTTATAATAATGAAAAATACTTTTGAAGTTGTTATTTAAAAAAAAACACCTTTTCAAAAGTGAGTATTTCGACGTATTTTAAATTTACTCGAAAATTCAGAGTTTATCTGCCTTTATTAATCTTAAAAATAGAGATATCGAAATACAAAAAATTGTATTTGAAAGCTGCAAGTGTTCTGCATCAAAAACTATACTCATGAAAATTAAAATCATTTTCGAAATTAAAAAAAATAAATAAAAATTGTGTATACTAAAAAAAGGTGCCTCCTTTGCGTTACATACATGTATCTTTTAAGTGGGTTTATTTGAGTACTTGAAATTAACGTTACAGCTACTACAATACTAAATCTATCTATTCATGTTATTTCTCTTACCTGATTATACCTATACTCTAAAAACAAGACCCTAGAAAACAGGTAAAATTTTTAAACGGCGCGGCGTTCTATTCCCCTCGAGTGTGAACTGTAAATGTAGCTGCGCGCGCAACACCCATTGTTGTGGTGTGCCATACAAACATCTGCTATACAAGAACGGAGCAGTAACGCAGTTGATATTTCTTCAAAGGTTATAATCAAAACATTACAAATATTTTTGTTTTTATCATATAAAACAGGTAAAAAAATTGCAGTTTAAAGTTTTTATTTACACTTTTTATACATGCTAATATTTATTTATTTGTGAGCACGTGTAGTGGAGTCAAAATAAAAATCAAATGTGAATTGTTTTGGGAGTCGATTTTTTGTGTGCTAAATTGGTTAATGGGATCAAGTTGAGCTAATAGTTAAGTTTTGTGTAAAAACAACCCGTTTATTTTTTTTATTAACAATTTAAGTTGCAAAATAGCGTTTTTATAAATATCTTTGGACCTAACAAGCCGATTTTAATGTGATTTTTTTTCAGTATTCTATAATAAATTAAGAACATTTCTAGCCTTAATACGGAAGTCGATGTTATTATTATTGTTAATAAATAAATAAAGTGGCGATGGCGTTTATAAACAAATTGCTGTTGTTTTAACGCAAATTAATGAAAGTTGATAAAACTTGAGGGAAAGGTAACCTTTGTGGAGTACTATAAACCCCAAAAATTTCATATTGAAATGTCGAATATTACCTCAAAAAAATCGCAATTCACAAAAAAACTTTGAGTGTTCATAAAGTACGGCAAGATTGTGGCACAAAGGTGTACGACGGCTTAAATTAAAGCTTATTAAAAATACTTTCGGGTGGTTAATTAACAAAATTTTTTGGCCTTTCTGACACCATTTTTTGACCATTAAAAAAAATTAAACGTAGACATGGATAGCCTCAAAAAAAGGTGAAAATGAAGAAAAAAGAAAAATCTTAAAATCTGCAGCAGCAATTATTCGAAACGATGTTAATCTGAAGAAAAGTAATACAGAATTGTATCCTCCAAGTGATAATATATTCCAAAATATTAATGAGAATATCCCAGAATCCCTTCAGTTTCTGATAGAAGAAATAATTTTAAAAAATAAAAAAGGTGATATTAGTTCATATGAAACAAAATGCACAGCAATTACTCATTCAATTATGAGTTGCATAAGACCTAGAACCTTTCTATCACCATTGCAAGTTGGTCTGTCTGTAATGTTGCACAGGAAATTTGCTTCAAAACGAATTATAGATATATTGTCGCATCTGGGAGTGTGTTCATCATACACTTTATGAGGATAGTGTATTGCTTAGTCCACGTTCTCCATTTAGATCTGGTTGTTTTGCACAATTGGCATTTGACAATTCAGATATTAACATCAATACTATAGACGGGAAAAATACTTTTCATAGTATGGGAGGTATTATGATTGTAAGTCCCAGAGATTTTTATTATAACAAAGTTCCCTTAAAACGATTGACAGTTAAGCCTACTGCAAAAGAAATTAGCAAAATTGACAAAATACCATTCCAAATTTTTGAAAATATTAATACACATGCACTCCAAAACATTGTTTTTGAAAAAGTAGATAACCCGAGTTTTAATAATATAGATTTTTCTAATGCTGACTTGCTTTGGATTTATGGAGTGACCAAACCAGGCATTACTGGCTGGAATGCCTTTATGTCCAAGCTTTTGGAAAATATGACGTATACATTATCTAGAATTGTTTGCTTGCCTTTTGTACACTCTCCTCCAACTGACAAAAATACAATATACACCGTTTTAAAATACGCTGTAAAACTAGTGAAAACTTAAATCTATTTAATTGTTTTGTTACTTTCGATCAACCTTTGTATCAGAAAGCGTTTAAAATGGTCCAATCCTCACCTGATGATGATATACATAATGTAATTGTTCGACTTGGAGGATTTCATCTGCTTATGTCTTTTCTTGGTTCAATAGGTTATGTGATGGCAGGAAGCGGTTTAAAAGAAGCATTAAGCTGTTACTATGCGCCAGGAACTGTAGATCAGATGTTAGATGGCCATGCTTATGCTAGAGCAGTACGAGGCCACACATTAATTTGGATAGTTTTGTGTAAAAAGATTATTGAGGAAATGAATCTTTCAGAAGTTGAATATTCAAATATGAAATTTTTACTACAAGAATTTTTAGATGATAATCTTACTTACAAAGAAGTACAAGATCATAATTTTTTTAACATCTTAAATGGTAAATTTCTAGAAAAAATTATTGAAATTGAGGAATGCGGTAAAACTGCAAAATTATGGATACAATACATACGAATGATCTCTATTGCAAAAGCATTTGCGCGCTCTGAAAAAATGGGTAATATAAAAATTCAATTACAAGTTATTCAGCAAATGTTGCCATAGTTTTATGCGACTGGACATTTTAATTATACGAAATCAGCCTTATTATATGTACAATATATGAATCAATTTATAAAAGAATCTGAAAAACTTTTCACCTCAATGCAAAACCAAAATGTAATTCCAGAAACTACCGCTTTAAAAATTAAAGAACTTCAAAATTTTATAAATAACAGATTTTGTACTGTAAGACGAACTGAGAAATTCTGGTCAGGAACTCATACTGATATGACAATCGAACAGGACTTAATGAGAGTCATGAAAGTTGATGGTGGTATGATTGGACGGGGAGTAACTACCAGTACTGCAAATAAATGGATTTTAGCGATGCCATATACACATGATATCTGCGAAGAAGTAGAAAATTTTTGTGGTATACAATTTTCTACTTCCGATCAGCATGTAGATGCTAGAGATTCTCGAATAAAACGAGATACTGAAGATATTCTCAAAATAAAATCCTGGTTTGATTGTCACGAGACATTTCCTTATCAAGATTCAATAATGTCTGTATCTACTGGCGTTACTGGCGGTAATAATATTAACTGTCATAATGCTTTTGAGGTTGGAAAAGCAGGGTTAGAAGAAATTGCTGGTACAAACTTCCATAAAGTTTCGTTTAAACGAAAAAATAGAGTACTGTCATTAAAAAGTGTTAATAGTAGTCTGAAAATTCAAGAGGAAATTGTCCCTATAGATCCAATGCTTATATTTCAACGCATTTGTGTAGCAAGAAAAAGTGACGACGAATTAAAAGATTACATGCGTTATGAACTTGCACCGTACCCAACATCTATGTTTTACGAAGGTGTATTTCGGAAAACAGATAAGTCTAAACTATATGATATGTTTGAAGTGGACCGCACTGAGATTAACCTTGAAGATTGCATTTACGTCATTGATGGTGGTATGTTACTGCATAGAGTAGTATGGTCAAAAAATGACAAGTTCAAATGTATTTTTCAAAGATACGTAAATTATGTCAAGAGACACTTTGGATCAAAAGTTACTGTAGTTTTTGATGGCTATACAAACAATTCTAACAGCATCAAAGCTATGGAGCGTTATCGCCGTACCAATCAAAATTCCTCTTTAGATATTTTATTCTATGAAGATATGTGTGTCACAGTGACCCAAGAACAATTTCTTTCGAATAAAACTAATAAAACTCGATTTATTGAAATTCTAACGAGATATTTGGAAGAAGAAAGCTAACGTTAAACAAGCTGACGATGATGCAGACTTATTAATTGTGAAAACAGCCTTAGAATTATATGATAAATTATATGCACGTCAAATTGTTACTTACATTGAAATTCCCTTTAATTTGGTACCCCACGTGCGGTATTTTCATATTTTCCATTTTTGACATCACCCCTCCGCCAATTCCACTAATTTATTGAGCCCAAAATTTTTAAAAACCAAAATTTTTAATAGTGCGTATATGCATGTCACATATGATATTTCATATTTTCCATTTTTTACACCCCTCCATTACAACCCATTTATTGAGCCCCAGGGCCCAAATGTATTCAATAGTACGTATATGCATGTAAAATTGTTACTTGCATTGAAATTCCCTTTAATTTGATACCCCACAGTATTTTCATATTTCATATTTTTCATTTTTGACATCCCCCCGGGCCCAAAACACCTATCTTATGTTGGTTCTCCCATTGCGTAAAAAATTTGTGCCAAGTTTGGTGGAAATCAGTCCAGTTTCATATTTTCCATTTTTGACCTCCCCCAAAACCACCCATTTATTGAGCCCCAGGGCCCAAGAATTTTCAATAGTGCTTATATGCATGAAAAATTGTTACTTGCATTGAAATCCCCTTTAATTTGATACCCTACATGCGGTATTTTCATATTTTCCATTTTTGACATCCCCCAGGGCCCAAAACACCTATCTTATGTTGGTTCTCCCGTTGCATAAAATATTTGTGCTAAGTTTTGTTGAAATCGGTCCAGTGGTTTAGTAGGAGGTGTGAAATATAAATACACACAACGACTTTTATGTATATTAAGATACACATATTTAATAATATTATTCAACAGAGGAAGATTTGTTAAAATTGACCATTCCGTCTATCGATTTAATACTCCTAACGATGAAATAATAACAAAATCGTTATTTTGATTTTATTACTATTAATATTTGAACTATTTTAAACAAAAAGAATGAAGACTTTATCATGATCCAATGGTTTATTTAGTAGTAAGAAAAGAAATTCACGGAATGTAAACGTTTTTATCGATTTTACCGCGCGCTGCCCTTAAATAAGGTTTTTTTTTAAAGCCTGACCTTATAAACATGCAAAGATGATTTTAAACCGATATTTAGACCTTTTTCAATAACTATACCAAATATCACTTTGCCTCAATTTTTTACGAAATTTTACCATTATTTTTACTCTGGCGACTGGACTATATTGAGCAAGTCTCAGAGTTTAACTATTTAGGCTGCAAGCTCTCATATAAAAACGAAGAAGATATTAATGGGAAAATTAATAAATTTAACCAGGTAACAGGAACTTTCCAATGTGCTCTCAAACACAAGGCAAGGAAAGAGTCCATAATAAAATTATACAAATCCATGGCAGTTCTTATCCTTACTTATGACTTAGAAACATGGCCAATGCCTCCAATGCCTGCTAGACAAATATCAAGAATTCAGGTTACAGAAATGAAATTTTAGCATTCCATAGCTGGGTACACAAAATTAAATATGAAAATAAATAGTCAGATAAGAGAGAAACTGAAAGTTGAAGAAGTAAATGAAATCACCATTAAGTATAGAGAAAGCTGGAAACAACACATTAGCAGAATGGGCAATGACAGATTCCCAAAGGTAACCTTATTGTATCAGCCAATAGGGAAGAGAAGCCTGGGAAGACCCAAGAGGAGATGATCCGACTAGTTTGGTGCCAGAACGGACTAAACAGTCTAAGCCATGATGAAGAAGAAGAAGAAGATGATGATGATGAAAGATGTAGGTGGAATTAATGTCAATTTAGTGATATTACCACCTACAGTCAATGCAGCTACAGAACATATTACAAGAAGATTTACTTTCAAGTACAGCCATGGTTGAGAAGACCCATGTTCCAGAAAAATGTAATTGAAAAAATATACTGCATTTAACACTTGTTAGGATGAGTCAGCAATCAACTCCTGATAATTTGCTAGAGATGAGATTTTGCAGATGCAAAAAGGCTGTGGAGCTGCTAGTAATTGCCAAATGCTGGCTTATACTGCACTTAAGCTTGTAGCATATGTAGCATTTTAATGTGTTTAAATACATGTTATTTAATTCAAATTAATGGAGAATGTGCAGATGTACTTACTTCTTACTTTTTTCAAGTGTCTGGGACTAGATGACCCCATTGGCTTAATGTTCATTGTACATCTCAGGGCCATTCCGGTCATGCTCAGAGCTGGCCAATGGAGAAGATGTGATCTAAGGCTTCCTCTCCGATCTGCCACACTCCTTAGGTTAGATGTTGCCCAAAGCAAAGCAATGAAGGTATAGCTTGATGACAATGTGACCAATTCAAGAGCTGGCCATGAAGGTAGGCATCTTTGTAGGAACATTCCAATAGAAGAAGGGGTTTGTTGGTTCCTTTTAAAGAGCAAAAGATGTCTACCTGTTGTGTCCACTCTCCAGCAGTCTGTCAATTCCATTCTTATTACCACCTCAGCATCTTTCTTGCACTGGGGTCATGCATGGCCCTTGGGAATTCTGTCCATGACCTTATTATCCCTGACCCTTTGGAAGACTATATAAATATATGCAAATTATATCAATGTATTATATATTGATGAACTGTAGGTGTCATAATACTGTCCTCAATTCAGTGATGCAGAAATTATAAATACTTTGTTGCGAGGTTTTCAGTACCTCCAGAGCAGATTTTGAGTTGAAAAATATGCAAATTTCTCTTTCTCTCACCTTCAGGCAGCTCACCAGGGCTGTGTTGATGACAAGAAGTTCCACATCCATCAACTTGAGAATCCATTTGCTGAGGAATAAAATAGCTAACCTGAGCTTTGATTGATTGAAGAAACCAGCCCTAGATGACTTCCCCTTTTAATCCACTGAGCCATTCATGAATACCTTTGCATGACTGATGTACTACATACTTATCATTTGCACAGATTCTGCCCATAACCCTTCCAGTAAATCTTCTTTAAACTTCTTTGAAGGAAAGTAAAGGGTAATCTCAAAGTCAAAACTCTCTCATTGGGGTTTGTCAAAAAACAGGGATGGATTCCAGTACTCCAGTCAGCATAACATCAGAAAGCCTGGTCATCCTGAATCCAAAATACATCCATAGATGTGCAAGACAAAGTGAACATCTATATATTTACAGACATAGGTATAGATATAAAAAGTGATTAAAAAAAACACTGATTTTCTTAAAATTTTGCTCCAAAAAACTTTGAATGTAGAAGAAATGCAGGTATACAGCAGGAACTGAATATTATGAGTATCTTCTCCTTCTTCTTCTTCTTCTTCTTCTTCTTCTTCTTCTTCTTCTTCTTCTTCTTCTTCTTCTTCTTCTTCTTCAGTGGTGTGACAACCCATTACTGAGTTAAGGCCTCCTTTAACAGCCTCCACCAGTTGACCCGGTCAAGTGCAGCTGCTCTCCAGTTCCGGGTCCCAAGTATATGGCACGCATCATAATTCACACCATCTTCCCAACGTAGTTTGGGTCTACCAACTCTCCTGGTCCCATAGATCTGTCAAATATTATGAATATATTCAATGGAATTGTCCAAATTGGCTACAATGGTGGGGACATCTTAACCAAACACTGCTGCATCCCCAAACAACTATTGAATTATAAGCCAAAAAGACGGAGTGGTGTGGGATGTCCAAAGAAGTACTAGAGTGACCAACTCTAGTCTATCTACGTGAGACCAGAACACACCATTTTTAGTTTAATCCTTGTTGAAGATGATGTTGAAAAGTTAAAAAAAATTTTAATTTTTGTGAATTCTGAAAGCAAAACGTGAAAAATTTATAAAACCAAAAAAGTTTTTTTTTGAATGAACATAGTTTTTTATTTTACAGTAATTTATGTTATATTCACCTTTTTACTGTAAGTTATTACAGTAAAAACATACAGTGACAATCCAATTATCTGGGGTTACAGCAATATGAATGAGCTCTACAATAACTCCTTCAACAGTTAATCTGCAGACTGTTACATATTATATAAATCTATAAAAATAATATTATAATGTCTGAAAGAATTATAAAGTATGGTATCTATATTAATAATTGGGAACTATCCCAATATTGTACCCTCACTACATTTTCGACTTTTTGAATATATGCGATTGTATCGATATGAAGAAGAAGAAGTGTACTAATTGTAATTTGTTCTATTTCTTAATGTAAAGCAAAAATTTGTGTTGTTTTCCTTTGTGAGATTAGATATACTGTAATATTTTTGGTTTTTAGCTTACTGTTTAAAGAAGTAAAAGCCATGGTTAGGATATATGTTATGTTTAATGTGCCTATCCAATGCTTGAAAGAGAGAAACATTAAAAACAAAGAACATAACACATTTTTAACAAAACCAACAGAAAATGTAAAATGAAAAATACAATTACTGTATTTCTAAATAGTAAGACTAAAACAAAAAATAAACAATGTTTAACAAATGAAAACAAGATTTATTATTCATTAGGTGGTCAATATTCTTTTGTGTTATTCAATAAAATCTCAAAAACTTCACTGAAAGCAAATTTTATGTAAAACACACACAAAAAATGGAGACATGTATAACACCCCACCTTCCTTCAACTTTGTTGCTTTTCCAGTAATCTCCACAAAAGCAAGTATTAGTGAAAAAAAGAGTATTAGTGGAAAACGAGTTCTGACACAAAAAAGGAAACATGTATAGTATTAGGCAAGGGTTGACCCTTGGACCACTTGCCTTATTTCGAGTCGGTTGCTTTTTCTGTAATGTGCACAAAAAGCAAAAGTCAACTCCCGATTATCTGGGATAATCACCGGCAGGGTGATCATGGATAAGTCAAAATCCCAGTTAAAGCAAAAATTGTAACCTAGTGCTTAAATGAAGATCTTAGTTAAAAATAAAATATGTGCATACAATAAAGTAGTACATACCTTTTATTACACAATAAAAATTAGTCAAATCACGTTTTGCTCAATTAAAATAGTATATTTGCAAGCAGAACAATATGTACAGAGTCAGTGTTTATACACGCTGAAAATAATCTGGTAATAATTTTTGCTTCTTAGCACTTGCTGTTTTCTTTTAAATAGACGACCTTATTTTGTGTAAAACCAACTTGTCGCACAACAAAGTGTCTTCTTTTCCTTCTAAATAGTCAAGAAGCCCCTCCACTAATTGAGTGCTGTCCCATGTGTGACTTTGGGCTCGGAAACACATTCGTCACTCCCCTCCCCCTCGTCATCACTACCACTCTCACTTTCTGCTACGGCCTCCGCGCATCAATATTTCGTCGTCTGTCAAAACCTCAAACGCAGGCACGTTAGCGTAGACTTCAAACCACTTGTTTATGTTATCTTGGTCAACGTTTTCACCACCTGGAACAGTGTTTGCTAACTGGGCCAAGTCAGCTGAGGTTGCAACGTCATCCTCAAACCCAGCAAAACCCTTATCTTCCGATATGTCGGGAAATATTTTTTTCCACGACTTTGTCATCGTAATGGGTTTAACTTTGTCCCACGCAGCTCCAGACTCGTAGATCATGTCCAGAACACTTAGTCCCTTAAAAAAGGTCTTCAAATCGTTTCCTTACTCTATAATATAATAATGGCTCCCATGTATACCACCGAAGTAGCTTAGGAGTAGGCAGAGTAGGCTGCCTAATGTGAGCTGTACGGCATACAAGGAAGGCAGTGTGGCCAGCACTACGCTTCAGCTGCTCATTATTATCCCCAGGATGTTATCCCAGGTACTCATTTTCAACAGGCTGAGTCGACCTGGGGGCTGAAAAACGCACCTTGATTTTATGGTGTGGGCCTAGGAATTGAACCCGGGACCTCTAGATTAGTAGCCAGGTGCCATACCCACTGGTCTACTGAGCCGCCAGAGGCATCCTTCCTCTATAAACTTCCTCAAAATACTTGATCGATAATTACGTTTTACAGTAGCTATTACCCCTTGATCCATTGGCTGGATCAAGGCTGTAACATTGGGTGGCAAGTATTTAACGATCTGTCCGTCATTGGATCTGAGCAACATTTCACTTGGATGTGATTTAGCATTGTCTAATAATAACACTGCTTTTTGGGGAAGTCCTTGTGATTTTAAAAACTCTCGAACTTGTGGACAAAACTTATTGTGGAACCAATGATAAAAAATGTCTTTATTCATCCAACCTTTCTTTTGATTGTAGTAAATTACAGGCATATTAACTGCTCGTGTTCCTTTAAATGATCATGGTTTTTTTTTTATTTTCCTATCACTAGGAGCTTAAGTTTATGTGTCCCAGTCGCGTTAGAGCAACACATTACCGTTATTCGTTCCTTACTAACTTTGTGTCCCAGCGCACTTTTTTCATTTTCAAACGCTAAAGTTTTCGTCGGTAACCACTTCCAAAATAATCCCGACTCGTCAGAAATGTAAATTTGTGCTGGTTGTAAATTTTCATCCAGAACAAACTGATTAAAGTCTTTCCAAAACTGTTCTGCTGCCGTTTGATCGCCACTCAATTTTTCTCCGTGAATGTCCAACTCTCTTATGACGTGACGTTGTTTGAAATGTGTCAGCCAGCCAGATGATGTGTCGAAATTTCCTTCTAGACCTAAACTTTCGAAAAAAACTTCGCTTTTTCGGCGCATATTCGTCCACTTACAGGATTCTCTTGTGCTCGTTGATTATTGACCCACTCGAGTAAAGCTCGGTCCAAGCTTCGTATGTTGACTTCTTCATAGTTTTCCATTTCTTCATGTCAGATGATGAGTCAGAAGAATGCGCAAATTTTTAATAGTTCCACCTTTTTCTTAACCAAATCACGAACTGTTTGATCACCAATTCCATATTCGTCCTTTAACGATTTAACATTTTGGCCTTTCTCATATTTTTCTATAATCTCTAGTTTGTTCTGAATCGATAAAACAATCCTTTTACGGTTTTTATCCATTTCAAAACTCTAATCACAAACAAAACATGCGAAGACAATAAAACAACACGTGAGGGTAAACAATTCGGTTAAGCACGAGTCACAATGCAACGAATGACTGACTGACCCGCTACACTACTTGAGTCTGCAGACTGACAGCGTGAAGCCACTCGGGCAACTTCGGCTACCTTCGTTCTCATCTATGCCCGCCTATATTCTGTTGTCAGATGCGAGTTAGGTAAACGTTTGGTTAAAGTTTGTGTATTTATTTTAGCACAATAATTTTATTAAGTTCACGGCTTTAAATAGTAAACTCAAGAGTAAATTTTTCGTGTATTCAAGTGTCTGTGTGTATTCGTGTCTAACCTACCTAACATACATGTCCTGTAAGCATTTCGATGTTTCATTTTAAAGTTTTGTCATTTTATTTTTAGTGTAACAGTTTTTATTAGGTACACCCGCCGTAAGTGTTCGATGTGAAGTTCGAGTAACATTTCAAAGGAGTCTTGTCAATTTAAGGGGGGTGGGAACCGTATATGTTAAAATGCCATTTTCTCAGCATCTATTTTGTGCTACAGACTTGAAATTTGTACAGGTTAATCATCACACTTTCAGATTGTTATGGCACTAGAATAATAAATTTATAAATTTACAAAATTTATAATTTTCTAAATTTTTTATATTTTTTAAATAAAAACCTTTTTTATTTCAGTCAGTTTTTAAAACATTTTTATAATTCTAGTAGACAAATGTTATTAGTAGAATAACTGTACAAATTTTAACTTCCTATGTTATAAAGGTAATTACATAATTCTCGAAGATAAATAATAAACACAATTGAGAATAAATTCATATCATACCATTTCTCACATTTATTACCCTGAACTGTATATTTTGTTTCACCGTTTATCACTCCAGAAACAAAAATAATTGATTAAATTGACTCCAGATAAATACAAAACCAACCTGCGAAGTTAGTGCACAGGTAAAGAGGAGTTTTACCACAACTGATTACAGCAATATATATCAAAACCAACATTGTGAGTACAAAAAACTGAACTTAAAAACCGGCAAAACAGTATAAAATAAGTTTTCTTAATAAACGTATATTTCATATACTAATGCGACAATGTAGTCAAAAGGTTCATATTTATCTGGGGAGCCAGTGAAATTGTGTTTGTTCTGGAGGAAACAAAGGTTAAAACAAAACCTACAATTCAGGGTAATAAATGGAGTACAACGATATGGTTAAGTTAATTCTATATTATGTTTTAATATTTAACTGTGACCACAGTCAATATTCATTTTAATATTCAATTCATCCGCTATACACACAGGAAAACCCCGATTTGGATAAAAATAAGTGGATTTCATTATACACGTAAGTGTGGTGTGTGGGTTGACGAGAGAGTAGACAATAGCGGCAGACGAACAGTAACGAAGTTGCCCGAGTGGCTTCACGCTGTCACTCTGCAGACTCAAGTCGCTACACTCTGTCTGCACCTAAAGCCAGTTGGCGCTAAGATGAGCCATGCGATTTGATGCAGTGCGCTGCGTCTTCTAATCGCGCACACGCGTAGTGTTAAGAGGCCGTCAAATTTTATCGTAACACATTAAACAGACTGTCATTTGCTTATAATAATTACAACTAGTGATTTATTTGCTACAGTACAACACTGAAAATAATAGGCTTAAGAATACTGTAATAAATTAAAGTCATTATAAGCGTAGTATGTAGCAATATTTTTCCTAAAACTACAATTTTTTGAAATCATATATTTTTCCTGGTTGATCCGCAACCCAGTTGACCCAATCCCGGAAAATCAGGAGTTGACTGTATTATTGAAAAAACAAGTACTGTTGGAAAATGATCTGTCACCAAAAAAAGAGACAGGTATAGTAACAGACAAATAGTTGGTTATAGTTGGTTATGCAAATGCAGGTATAGTAACAGGCAAGAATAACATCGAGTTGGTTTTTTTATGTGGATTCACAAAAAGCGAGTATTATTTTATAGGCATATTGGTTTTTATGTGTAACTATAGTTTGCATGTTAACCTAACAATAACAATGCCAACTTTTGGTGTCACAGGCACACATTGGAGTTATATTATTGTTAGAAACATTTTTCGCAAGAAAACATGACAAAGAGGCACGATTGCAATCATCAGTAAACTATTTTATAACATACACAAATAAATGTTCACGATTTCTACTTACTAACTAAAATTATATGTGGTATTCACTACATATCGATACCAATAATTGTATAACCGAAATATCGAAAATGAGTGCGGGTATGGTTAATGGGACAGTACCAATAAATGTGTAGGATTGATATTCAGTTCTCATTATACTATTTACTATAAAAAGATTGATTATATAGTACATTTTTATGATATTATGATTATTTATATAAGACAAGATGTCATTATATTAATTAACATTGTAAGAAAAGTTGATTTTTAAGCACACAGGTTTATTTGTTAAAATAATATTCTTAACTAAAAATGAACTTTTTTTATGTGAAAAACTTACTATTTTATCGGACGCGTTTCGGCTTAGTATCCGCCTTCTTCAGCTTTGGTAACAGACTGCCAGCATTTTGTAACGGTTGTGTGGAAGGTGAAGTGGGGGTGGTGTGTGGCGGAAGGGGATTGGCGCGGGGATTCAATTTATTGTTTGTTTTCTGTATAATTGTGTCAAAAAGTGTATGTGATTTATATTGTAATTGATCGTTGAGTATGTTGTTTGGTTGTGTTGTGTGGTGTTTATATATTTCATATTGTTCAGTTGTGTTGAGTTTTTGACCTTTGGGTATGTAATGTAGAATTTCAAGATTAGTGTCTATGTTGGTGTAACTGTGGTTTTCTGTGTGTATGTGTGTGGCAAATGCAGAGTGTATATTGTTGTTGGTTAAGGCTTTTAAGTGTTCAGAATAACGGGATGAAAAAGATCTTCCTGTCTGGCCTATGTAGAAACTATTGCAGTCATTACAATTTAATTTGTAAACACCTGTTTTGTTATATTTGTCTATGTCTGTGTTTGTATTACTGATGTGTTTTTTGATGGTATTGGTTGTTCTGAATGCTATTTTGTATTTGTGTTTTCTGAATGTATTGGCGATTTTGTGTGTGTATGAGTTGTGGTATGTGAGTGTGATGTACTTATTGTGTCGTGTGTTGATGGTATTTAGTGTTTTGTTGTTTTTGTTTTTGATGCGTTTGTGTAGTATGTTTATTAAATTGGGGTTATAACCGTTTTTTATTGCTATGTATTTTATTGTGTTGAGTTCGTCGGTGTAATCTTGTTTATTTAAGGGTATTTTAGTTAGTCTATGGAGCATATGGTTGAAGGCCGCATATTTATGTTGTGTTGGGTGGTTTGATGTGTTGTGTATAACCATGTCGGTTGTGGTTGGTTTCCTGTATATTTTGTACGTGTGTGTATTGTTAGTTTTGTTAATTGTTAGGTCTAGAAAATTTATACTATTGTTTTGTTCAGTTTCCAGTGTAAATTTTAATTTGTGGTGTATAGTGTTTATGTATTTGTGGAAGTTTTCAACTTGTCTTGTGTTGCCTTTGAATAAAAGTAATATATCATCTACATACCTGTGCCAGTATATAATTTTGTTAGTGTATTTGTTGTTGTTTATTATGTGGTTCTGTTCAATGTTGTGTATATATATTTCTGCTAGTATTCCTGATATGGGGGAGCCCATCGGGAGTCCTTCTGTTTGTGTGTATATTTTGTTATTGTATGTAAAGTAATTTTGTTCAGTTATTATTTTGGTAAGTGTGATGATTTCTTGTATGTGTGTTTCAGGTGTGTTGTTTTGTCTGAGTAGTTGTTCTAGTGTTTGTATGGTTTCTTTGATGGGGACATTAGTGTATAAATTGGTTATATCAAAAGATGCCAGAGTTGAGTTATGTGGGATGTGTATGTGTTCAGTTTTTCTGACTAGGTCAATGTTGTTTTTGATAGAGGTGCTGTTGCTGAGTTTTATGTTTTCTCTGATTATTTTGTCTAGTTGTTTTGCTATTTTGTGGGAGGGGGCCTGTGTGTTGTTTATTAATGGTCTGATTGGAATGTTAGGTTTATGTATTTTTGGTAATGCATTTAGTTTAGGGGGGTTAGGTTTTATTTGTTTAAGGTATTTGGCGTTTTCTGGTTTGATTATATGTTTGGTGTTGTTTATAAATTTATTAATCTGTTTATGAAATTTTAGTGTGGGGTCTTTATTTATTTCCGTTATATTATTTTCGTTGAAGAAACTTTCGATTTTAGTGTTTAATTGGTGTTTGTCCATTATGACGCTAATGTTACCTTTGTCGGCTTTTAGGATTGTTGTGTTGTGTTCGAGTAACTTGTGTTTTACACTATTGAGTGTTTTTATTTCATTGTTGTGTGTTTTTGGTTTTGTATGTGTGTTTTGAAGTTTTCTTTTTATGTCGTGACGTATCGTGTCTTGGTCGTTGAGATGCGTGTTTTGTACAGCCGTTTCTGCGTCTATGATGATGTCGCGTATGTGTTTATTGTGATTTTTGATGTTAGTTGTATTGGTATTCAAATTATGTTTCAGTCCTTTGTTTAATAAATTCGTTTCATCTTTTGTGAAATTAATGTGTGTTGTATTAACTACGCGTGCGTGGAATATGTGTGCCGGTTCAGGGATTGATTCAATTGTGTGTGTTGTAAGGTTAGTTATTTTTTTGTTATGTCGATGTTGTATTGTCAATTTGAGTTTTTCTATGTTGTCTTGTGTGTGTTGTATTACATTTTCAAGTTCTGTGTGGTGTAATATTCGTGTGAGTTTCATGTGTAAGTTATATGCCTGTCTGTTGAGTGTGTCTTTTTTATGGTATAAATAATTGATTATGTTGTTTAGGTTTATTTGTTCTAATTTCCGTTTGGTTTGTAGTGCTGTATGTGTGTTTTGTTTTATTGTAACTTGTGCGTGTGTTGGTATGATGTTGTGTTTTCGACAAGTCATAATCAACATAATCAAAACACATAATACACACACGTACAAAATATACAGGAAACCAACCACAACCGACATGGTTATACACAACACATCAAACCACCCAACACAACATAAATATGCGGCCTTCAACCATATGCTCCATAGACTAACTAAAATACCCTTAAATAAACAAGATTACACCGACGAACTCAACACAATAAAATACATAGCAATAAAAAACGGTTATAACCCCAATTTAATAAACATACTACACAAACGCATCAAAAACAAAAACAACAAAACACTAAATACCATCAACACACGACACAATAAGTACATCACACTCACATACCACAACTCATACACACACAAAATCGCCAATACATTCAGAAAACACAAATACAAAATAGCATTCAGAACAACCAATACCATCAAAAAACACATCAGTAATACAAACACAGACATAGACAAATATAACAAAACAGGTGTTTACAAATTAAATTGTAATGACTGCAATAGTTTCTACATAGGCCAGACAGGAAGATCTTTTTCATCCCGTTATTCTGAACACTTAAAAGCCTTAACCAACAACAATATACACTCTGCATTTGCCACACACATACACACAGAAAACCACAGTTACACCAACATAGACACTAATCTTGAAATTCTACATTACATACCCAAAGGTCAAAAACTCAACACAACTGAACAATATGAAATATATAAACACCACACAACACAACCAAACAACATACTCAACGATCAATTACAATATAAATCACATACACTTTTTGACACAATTATACAGAAAACAAACAATAAATTGAATCCCCGCGCCAATCCCCTTCCGCCACACACCACCCCCACTTCACCTTCCACACAACCGTTACAAAATGCTGGCAGTCTGTTACCAAAGCTGAAGAAGGCGGATACTAAGCCGAAACGCGTCCGATAAAATAGTAAGTTTTTCACATGAAAAAAGTTCATTTTTAGTTAAGTGTAGTGCTGTGAAAGAAGAGATGAATAATCAAGACAACTAAAATAATATTACTTATGTTAAATATAATTTGTGATGTTATTCAATTTGTTTCTTCTGCAAGTAGTATAATTTCGTATATTCTTTTTAACACCTGACGCACATTTCACTGAAAAATATCAGTATCATCAGAGGTCTGTAAGTAAATTAATAACAATCAAATTGTTTGTTTATTTGATTATTATTTGATTACAAACAATTTGATTGTTATTAATTTACTTACAAGCCTCTGATGATACTGATATTTTTCAGTGAAATGTGCGTCAGGTGTTAAAAATTATACAAAGTATAAGTATAAGCAAGTAGTATACAAAATTATACTACTTGCAGAAGAAACAAATTGAATAACATCACAAATTATATAATTACTGCAAGAAACGTCGAGTTACTTATATAGAAAATTATGTTAAATAATATATTAATATTTGTTAAACTGTATTACTTATCAGAACATGAATTTGTTGGTATTAGTTTTGATTCTGGCATGTACAAATTTTAAAGAATCATATCAATTGTAGCATGTAGCAATGTAGAACATAACTTTTCATATAAAAACTTAACAGTTGTCTTTGTTCTCAATTGTCATAACTATCCACATTATTTTATATAATCGAAAATTATTAATTTTAAAAATTGAAATAATTTTTGAATAAAAAGGAAAAATATTAAATGTTTTGTTACAGGTACTAAAGGGTGATGCAACAGGTTTATTTTCACAGAAAATCTGTACAAAAAATGGATATGAAACAATTCATGAGCTCAAATATACAGACTACACATCAGAAAATGGAGAACCAATTTTCAAACCACCTCCACAGCACAACTCACTTAAAATTATGATTAAAATTTTAAAATGATTAGTTTAAGGTAATTCATTGATTAAAAAATAAATTTTATAAGTAATCAATTATAACTCTTGAGTATATGTGAATAATCAGATTAATCTGCAAACTTGCTGAATGTCTTCATAATAGTAAAGTTGTGTTAAAGAATGGAAAATTTTATATAAACTTTACTCTCTTTGTTGATCTACTCTACTATGAAGTTTGTAAAATCAAAGAAACTTTTATTCACAGTTATGTATACGAAATATGTAAAAACAATACACTAAATGACATCACAATTGAATTAGCTTTATGTTGTTATTTCAGTCTGGTAAATGAAATTACAAATTTTGGGACCATGTTTACACTTAAATTCATAACAAGTACTTACTAAGTAGGTATTTATAAATTAAATAGGAATTATAAAAAACATGATATGAATTTACATAAAACTGTATAATTTTATACCATACAGTAAATTTGAAGCATAATAATATGAGTTTATTATTGGATAACTAATAATAATAATAATAATAATAATAATAATTCAGAAAGTGAGATGTTTTATGATGAAAGTTACTCAGACCATGTTGATGTAGTGTATATTCTAGCTGCACAATATTTTTGTCACCTTGTGTGAACAGTGAATATAGTTAATGTGTATGAATATGTGTAGTAACTGAACTGAGTCATGATAATGTGTGCCCTTTGCAATAAACAACAAACAAAGATAGTAGATACTCAATTATCCATTAGGGATTGGGATTGATGTTGTGATAGATGGACTACAGAATCCCCTCTTATTAGTACTAGCCAACATTGTTTACCTGTACTTTGTACTCAACTGTCTATCTTTAGTGAAAATGTAATTACTGTCAGCAGACAACGAGGTGGCAAGGCAGTGGAAAGGAGAACCTGGATGACTTTCTTGCTTTAACATCATGAGTGTTATTCATTTCTGTCAGATATATGTATGTATTTCATGTTTATAATCATATTACTTACGCTTCATTCATTAAGCCAACAGAATGTGGATTTTAGTAAGCGAGTAATCAAGAAAATTCTTGTATTAGGCAGCTGTTTTATAAGGTAGGCATACAGATGACTGTTTGTGAATGATCTACAGCAATTTAAGCTGATCCTTTGCCTTGTCATCTTTTTTTTTGTCTGAAGTCAGTACTGTATACGGTGCTGTATTGTATTCTGTTGCCATTAACAAAATGGTACAAGCAGTACACAATCCTGATAACTGAACAATAGATAATTTAATCTTACATATAACTACCACATAATTAAATATGAAACTACCAAGTCATAATTTTAGTTCATTATGACAAAAGCATTAAAAATTAACTACTTTAAAATTTAGGATATATTTAGTGATTAAAAAATTTATTTATTTATTTGTTTATTTATTTTTTTGTTAATATGGGGCTCTGCTCATGTCCTACTGGTGGAAGTAAAAGGGAATTACATGATAGCAGCAAGAGACAAGACCGGCTTTTGAAATATGCTGCCCCCAGGGCCCTGCCAAAAAAATATCTTTAGAGATCATTCCTCCGTTTTAGACAAGAATGATAACAGCTTAACTTACTCATTTCTGCGAATGTCACTAGCTCTTAATAAACTTATGTATCTATGTATTTTTAATATAAACAAATGTAAAAACATCAAAAATCGATTATAGAAATGAATAATAAAAACACATAATAAATTGAACATTAGGCATTTATATATGAAAACAAAACAAATAATTTATTTTAAAAAATACAGTGTTATTTATGGATTATTATGTAATGTCTTATTTCACTATCACAATCAAAGTTCATCTTAGGCAAAAGTTTGGTTCACAAGCATTTACACCTCACTTTCTTCATGGCAAATCCATCATTAAGGTTGTTTTACTCAAATCCCTCTTCATTTAAAATACCAGCCTCACTGTGAAGGCTTGAAGGGAATTCAACTTTTTTACTTTCATAGTAGAGCAAAGATATGATTTTATTCTCTTCAAAGCATAAAATTACTCTCAATAGAACAATTACTAATAGCAGTGTTTAAAACTTCCTCAGAGCTATGTCCACATTTGCAAATCTCCGCTAGAGATTTTCTTGTCTACAGACCTTGCTCATACTTAGGGGCATGTCTCTAACTTTTGAGAATTTTATTACATGCAAAAAATGAATAGCTAATTATTCGTTATTAGCTATTATTCCACTGGCAAAGATTGCCTCTAAATCGTCTGCATACAATACTTGAAGCTGTACTGCACGTTCAGAAATCGGAAGGAGTCATGAGAAAACTGAAACATTTTCTGCCACTAATCAGTATGATTCCTTTCTTCTCAACAACTCAGCTTTCAGCCTGTCAATGATGACACAGAATGTTTCTATACTCTAAACTTTTTTTCTTCTTGTAAGAATAACTTCATCTTTTTTTGTGTTCATCTGGATGTAGTTCTAAACCACAACCGTGCCTGCATAGACATGTTGTCAATCACTCAGGTTCATGCTCTCACATGAATTATTTATGCTCACTGATTAGAACAGGCAATAACTTTATCTAACTGACCTGAAAACACAAAAATATATAAAATAAAAAAATATGTACCATATTTAATATGTCCCACAATATATTAAATAATGAAGCCTTTACTTTAGTACCATAAATAATTTATATCGTGTGAGCTATTTTTTTAATTTTTTTTTTAATATTCTCAAAAATATTTTTCTTTGTGCCGTCCCCCAAAAGGTGCCACCTCTAGGCACATGCCTAGTATGCCTAGTTACAAAGCTGCCCCTGGCAAGAGGAAATACATGGTGCAAATGTACAGGCTAAGTTTTGGTAATTTGATATTTTAGGAAGCTCTTTCCCTCGTCAGACATTAGTGCATGTAGCAGACTATGTAACATCATGGTACTAATTGCAGAATCGCATGTTTATGTGGCAAATAACAAAACCTCTGTCTCAGTTTGTCAACCGATAATTTGACAGTCTGACAGTTAACAGAAACTGATCATAGAAAGATTTAAATCAATTTTTTACTGCGATCAAAATGCATAACAAGCCTGCACTGACAGATCTCTGAAATGTCTCTGAGTTTTTTCTTATTCATAAAGTTGCTAAAGTTTGTTACATGCAGTTCAAACTAAAGACAGCATTCACAGAATAGAATCTACGAATAACATTATGATGACAGTTGGCTTTCCTAGGTAACTTATTTTATTATGGTTCATGAACTTCATGAGAAAGTCTGTTACTAAATGCATTATATTAGTACAAAATTGTTATATGTAGCAGTTTTGCATGTGTGTGTGTGTGTGTGCGCGCAGAATTTACTATAGTACGGGACTTACCATTATAAGCTTCGAGGTTACACAATAGTAACAGCTCTTCCCCACCCCTCGCCCTCCGGCGTTGTCGCACGTTACACTTGGTTATGCGTAGGCAAAGGCGAGGAGGGGAGGTCTGTTGCAAACACTGGCAATACCGCAGTCGCCTCGAAGCTTATTATGATACGTCTCACATAATAGCAACTGAGAATTGCTAAAATGAGAATCTACAGAATATTAGAAAAATAAATCTAACTGGATGGGTTAATGAAAAAACTGCACTCAATAAGAAAAGAAAATTTATATGTACAAGAAGTTGATAGAAATAGCTCAAGATAAAAAGTGTTTGGAAAATATAGTTTTAGTGATACTTGATAACATAAGAAACGCTTATTATGCTGAAACACAAAACCATGATATTCAAATTTTTTAATGGAAATATTATTAAATCTATGTAAATATGGTACTGAGGGAAAGTGAGAGAGAGAGAGAGAGAGAGAGAGAGAGAGAGAGAGAGCTGTTAGTATATGGTAATTGTTTCTAAACCTAATTATATTTTGATGACGTTGATAATAATAATAATAATAGTAACATTACTATAGTGAATATTTGTATTAGCTCTTCAATAGCTGAGTAAATTACCATATATGGAATACCAATTTCATATAAACTATGTTTTTACTACTGAATATTTTACCATATTTAGAAATGTAGAATGGATAAGTTAGTCACCATTATCAGTATAAGTTGAACTTTAATCCACTGCCAAAACATTTGTAATATACACATTTATATTATATATATCTAGTGAGAAAATATTTCTTGTTAACAGTAAGCCCCATTTGTGTAATACTGCTGTTTCTACATAATAATGTAACTTGTCTATAATATGTGTTTAGAATAATGAATATTTTAAATAGTGTTCAGTAATAAATAATTATATTAGTAAATATTTGACACCTTCACACTTTTGGAAAGATTTAAGTAGAATTAAAAAAGTACAATTAAATGATGCATACTTTGAGTTGTTACTCAAGTAAGTTGTTTAATGGTGGTCTCTAAATTAATTGATTATCTGAAGCCATTTACACATTATCAGAGTCTGAATTCCATTTTTAATCTTTGGTATAACATTTTTTATGGCTCATACAATACATATAAATTGGAACAAGCACAAAAAGTAGTACATTTACTATATGAAGTGTTTATTACTTGATAAATATCATTGCTCTTATGCTAAACAAATCTTTCTGAAAAATTTCTATAACATCAATAATGTGAATACAAATAAATCAACAAAATAAACCTATCATCACAAATCAAACTTATAACCAGAGATTTGAAAATGATTTTAAATACAATTTATAATGACTAAGTTTATAACAATTATAAAAACAATTCCTAAATTATTTAATCATAATAATTTGTATTATTTTATGATAACATTTTATACAACATAGCTTACTGAATATGTTAAGTGAATTAATTTATTTGCTGCAACATTTTCAGTAAATTCTAAGGGCAATTCAATTTGGATTATACTATTCCCAAGCATTTTATTATTCCTCTGGCATATTATTTGTAAGAAGCACTGATTACCCATATAAATTTACTATTAATTATCAATTAAATTCATTACTATCCATTCAGAAATTTTAATATAGTTGCCAGTTTAAAGAATACCTTGACATTGTTTCTTGCATTATACTTTGGTTACTTAAACAGTGATTTTCACAGCTCTCCAAGGGGCATGATTATACATTGTGCTCTTTGAAACATAAACTCATAACTATGTGGGTTCACAGCTCTCTATATCACACACACACACACAGACACACAGACATTATCTCTCTCTCCCCCTCCTCTTTCTCTTAGGAAAGTATGACACAGTACTATCATGTGTTAAGCTTTGCAACCCAACAAGGAATGCGGTGACGTTGCCATTCCACTGCACGTATCATGGTACTACTACACATTTAAAATACGTTTAACACTGTCTCTCGCACGGTATTTCTAATTGCATATAGCTTACTGAACAATGTTTACAGAACCAGTAATATCGCACCAACACAAGAACGCGTTATCATTCAGTAGACCCCCCGCTCTTCAGGCGTCTCGGTAGCACAGCCTGTAATACCACAGTAAAAACTCTTTACCAGATGATGTTGGCTGGAATTCACTCCACCCAACTCACTCATTGAATGCTAAACACACACACTATTTATAAACACAGATAATTGATCTCTGTCTTCTAGGTTATCAGCCATAGGCTGGTTGGCAGCAGCTCGCCATTCTTCACGCTACTCTGCTTTTCTTTTCAACTCACAATATGATGTGCAGTTCATATCGACCATAAGCTGTTTCATGTAGTCTAAACAGGGTCGTCCTCTGTGCTTCTTCCCTTCAATTGTCCCTTCTATTATTCTCTTAACCAACCCATTGTGTCGTAGTATATGCCCTATAAATTTAGCTCTTCTGCCTTTTAAATTTCATAGAAAGCTCTTCTCCTCCTGAGCTCTTCTAAATAATTCCTCATTCATTATCTTCTTCCTCCAGCTTATCTTGAATATTCTTCTGTAGCACCAAGTCTCATTTGATTGGTTGGAGTCTTTTCTTGTCACTTTCTCCAATTGTCCAAGATTCACTCCCGTATAGGGCAACACTCCACACGTATATCTTTACTAGATTCTTCCTTATTTTTAGGCTGATAGTTTTTGAAGTGAAGAGGTTTTTCTGTTTGTTGAAAGCAATTTTAGCCTGGTTAATTCTGCTTATAATTTCCTAACTGCTACGTCCATCACTTGTGATTTTACTTCCTAGATAGTTATATTCTTTAACTGCCTGGAGAACATTATTTCCAAAAGTTATTCTGACTGGATCTTCTTCCTTCTGACTACAGACCAGGACTTAGATTATTGATAAGAAATGGTAATTAAACAAAAATTTTCATCTAACAGAAAACATACACATAACATGACACTAACTTTTTTTTATAGACAATGGGGTATCACTGGGCAGTGGCTAAAATTCTTCCTTATCATCACTGTTACTGTAGGATCATATACAACTGTTGCAGCATTGCATGCAAGCAACATGTTGCTATGATAACAATGTTATATAGGTTACTCCTATTCTGTAACATGACACCCTTCACAAACTGTCAAACTAAACTCTGAAAACTAGAAAAGTAACCAACAATGAAGTAACTCAGTTGTGGCTATAGCTTCTGATTTTGTAACTACATTTTCAACACATAAACATCAAATTATTTGTTGTGCTCAGTAATGCCACAACATAGAATTTACAATTATCGCATCTATAACAGTGCACACACATTATATGCTTAGTGTATTTTGATTGACTAATTATAGATTGCGCTTTTTAAGTGATCATAATTTACTTTACTGAATTATGATTCCTAAGTGATTATGGATGTTGGCAGAATTTCATTTAGGTGTGGTTCAACAAAAAGCGGGAAGTTTAAATGTTATGGTCACTCATCTCCATTCTATGGGATTAAATACTACAGCATTACAATCATTTAAAAGATGCTTCAGTGATAATACTGAACTCAACTGTAGTGTACTAATTACAGGCTAGTTGCATAGGATTTGTGTGTGTGTGTGTGTGTGTGTGTGTGTGTGTGTGTGTGTGTGTGTGTGTGTGTGTGTGTGTGTGTGTGTGTGTGTGTGTGTGTGTGTGTGTGTGTGTGTGTGTGTGTGTGTGTGTGTGTGTGTGTGTGTGTGTGTGTGTGTGTGTGTGTGTGTGTGTGTGTGTGTGTGTGTGTGTGTGTGTGTGTGTGTGTGTTCGTATTACTGTTGCTCAATACATCTTATGTTAGTTGAGAGGAGAAAGATTTTAGTGACACGAAATAACTACTCTGATACACATAAAAATAAAATCATTGATTTATTAAAAAATTGTTTTAAAATATTAAATATTGAAAGAAATATGAATTTAAATATCCCCTTTTTTAAGAAGCTGATAAAAATATTACACATATTGTAAATGTGTAAAAATATGTAAAAAATCCTAAATTAACATATTTTAAATTCACAATAATATGAATTGTGTGAACACATAAAACACATCTATGAACACAGGTATAAGAAAATGTTTGAGCTACTTGAGTATCTGACATAAATATTAAATTCAAATAATTAATTTAAATATTGCAAGTCATTTATAAAATACCATTTAAATATTTATTATATAAAAAGGAAAAGTTTACTTCCAATATTTTATTCAAAAATAGCATTTACTTAGTGTAATAAATACTAGTTATTGTGCACCCATTTTAATTGAATAGAAAAATTACTAGAAAATAAATATTAAAATAACATTCTTTAATTATACAAATTATTTACATTTTCCATTTACAATATATACAATTGTACAATCATGTATTTATTTTTTATTTATTTATACCAGGACTCAATTTATTTATTTGCTTTTCTTTATAAAAATAATTGTTCATTTTCACCTGCTTTTCATGTTGTGTTACATCACAGTGAAGTTATCATTGTGTGTGTGTGTGTGTGTGTGCACGCGCGCACGCGCGCGTGCGTGCGTGCTTTTGTGTTCACATTGAGAATAGGGTGAATAGTAACCCTGTCGTTATTACTCTCCACTGGCTTGAAATTGTTGAAACTGTCCATGGTATTTACAGTATAGTGTAAGGTGACAGGTCTGATTTTATACAATCTTTAAATCTAACTTTTGATGATGTGTGAACATTATAACAAAGGTTAGGTCAGACAATAACCATCATTATAATTTGCTACGCAACACTATGACCGGCAAACAATCTATGGTCATCTTCAGTGTAAGTTAAACTAGAACATTAAATACAAACTTAAGCCTTCCCTAGGTAGGCCTTTATGTGACAAATTCTAACAATGGTTATAGTCCGACCTGATCTATTTGACTTGGTCTGATTTTGCTGGATGCCCTTCCAGGCTTGTCAAATTTTGTTTTGGCCTACATAAGTGTTGGTTTTAAACAAATCACTTTTATGATTGCTTTTATACTAATAACAACAGTGTTGATGTGTAAAGCAGTAGTTGCATAAGATTCGTGATTTTCCACTTGTGTAGTGCATATAAGTTAACTGTTTATAACTTATTCATTACCAGAGTAATTAATTTGTTTTTAAACAGTTCAATTAATCACTCGTTTGAAATTCACAGTTCAATTTGCACTCATTTGGTGTATATATAACGTTTCTTATTTTCTAAGGGTTCTTTACGTTTATAATGGGAGAGTGTCTACTCACCAGTTCGGCCGTTCAAATTCGTGTTTTCTGCCTCAACGTCAGGTTGGCCAACTCTTCTTAGTAAACCAAAATTGTAAAGTTTAATTTTTTATTAGTTAGTACTCAAATTTTAAAGATTAATTAAATAAAATCAAACATACAGTTTAATGCTTCTATTATGTTTATAACAATTATCAATTGGTGTTTAAATTCTACAATTTCTTCCAAATTATAAATCTTATTTTTGCGCCGGCATGTTTAATTATTCGCGGTTGGTTATTCTGTCCGCCGTGGTTATCGAGAATCGCTGTCTGTTATGTTAGCTTTCTTGGTTTGTTTGTAATGTCCGGTCGAAGTTCTTGTGACTACAGAAAATGTTGTTCAATGGCCTAATAAAAGTTCAAAATTTTACAAATAATATATAAGTAACATAGAACAGGTGCTATACTTATAATTACAGTGGTAAACTATAGCTACGGGATTTAGCGTTTGGAGGTTATTTGTGTTTAGTAAATTTTACGTTTTAAAATATATTCACTTAAGGAATCAAAGTTGGACTGAGATAGTTCTTCAATTTGAGGTGTTCGTTAAATAAAAGAAAGTTCAAGTGTTTGTTAAAAAGTGATAAATGATGTGGAAAGTGTAGTTTCACTTATTGTTGGTTTTCTTGTGTTTTTTCTGTGAAGTCGTATTTTAAAATATACTTAACAATCCTCCGTCTCTGCTATCCGGATAATACTTCTCACGAATACTGCTGCTTGTCCTCTTTTGGGTGTTTCTGTTAATTCAAGGCTTCAATTTTCTTAGTTATTCGGTTAAGATGTTTATTTTCCATCAGTCATCCTGGTTATTGCAGGTTCCCTGGTTCATTTATGGGTTTCAGATATGTTATTCCTTCCAATGGTTCGTATTCCGTCACTTGGGATTCTTCAGCAATTCCTCATGGATAATTTAATTTCTTCTGGGAAATTTTTTAATTCGTTTAGTATTAGTGTTACTTCTATGATTTAGTTTACTAGTTTGATTATTAATTTTGTTGAATTAATTATTTCTTATTCCTTGTGGTTTTAATACATCTGCCCTCATCAGGCTCTAATAATGGACTCCCAATTCGTTTATTAACGGTTTTCCTCTAACAAAGTTTCGTTGTTATGGTAACTCTCATCCAAACACTAACTCCCATTGGTTGGTAATTTACAACATTGTTATATAAAACTAACGTTTTTCTATACAAAATTATTAAAAATCTTTAAATTATTATAACTCCCTTATACTACCTGTAATCTTAAATACAATAACATTAGTTTGCTTTTTGTTTACAAATTATTTTGATATCCCACAAGTTTACCTTTTTTCAAATTATAACAGATTACTACATTTTCATTTGGTTTTTCTTTTGTTAATTACCTTTAAACTAATTATTTTCTATCCAGTTTTGTATCATACACTATTATTATGAAACCTAAACAGATCATATAGTTTATTTTATCAGTGGTTATTGTTTTGTCTTAAATTTCACAGATTTCTGGTTACCAGTTATAGGCCTAATGCCTAGAGTTCATAATTCACCTACCCTATACTCATTACAATTGTTTATAGTCATTTTTGTTAAATTTATATGCTGCTAAACATAATTACTGTAACAACCTAAATTAAATCATAACATTTGATTATTTTTAATCATCATATAACATAATATAACTACTTAATAACTCTTTTAGGCCCATGCCTGTATCTAAAGTTTTACATGTTTTTAAACGGTTTTGTTAAATATAATTTTCAACAGAATAACATTTGGGTTAATTACAATCAAAGAAAAATATAAAAAAATTGAACATTGATGTGCACTAATATTCCCTTATAAATTCACTTAGAGGGTATAGTGTCTAACGCCCTTTACTGTATTCAGCATAACATATTAGTCTTTTATCCTTATTTTAATAGCAGTTAATATAAATTTGTAAATTTAATTCATTAACAATAAAACAATATATCCCTTATCATCCCTATACTGTACTAAAAACTTCTTTAAAATAATGGAAAACAATTATTAGTGGTTTGCTTCCAACAAATATGTTTGTATATTAATACAATATTTCCTTTTTTTTTTTTCATTAAACTAGGCCCATGACTACTTATACCTGTCCCTTATAATTTATACTGTTTATCGATCATATTTGGGTTAATTATTACTTATCTATTATTCCAAGTTAATTCTTTATTTCTTACTACACTTCACTTTATTAACTAGTGTGTTTATGTAGTTCATTTATTAACACTGGGTCCTATTATGGTTCATTATTGGTTATTATCTTTCTTATTCATTTATCACTTTTGTGTTCACCTCCTAGCATTTTATTCTAGTTTTCATGTATGTATCATCACAGGGTCCTATCAATGTTTATTAATTATCACCACTTTGCTACTGAATTATTGTTATTCAAGTTTATTTTATATTATTGTCCTTTGATAGTTTATTTATTACCGCTCTTTCTATATATTATCAGTATATTTGTTCTTACATTTCATTTTATTTTTACATTTCCTACAGATTACATATTATTTATTTTCCTATCTAATTTTGTACTTTTATTTATATATAATTCTTTTTAACACTTGGGTGTTGTTATATTGTGGCTTGAACTATTTTTTCTGTCTCACCTTATCCAATCTATTGGGTCTTGTCATCGTCATTGTCTTTGTCTAAGTCAAAATCAGTTAGTGGTGTTGTTCTATCATTTCTCATTTAATAATTTTTATTTTCCTTTAGTATACAGCTTTTCTTCAATTATTTATACTTGTAAACCTTGTGCTATCGTAGGTCACGTTACATTATATATATTGCGACAGAACAACCATATATGGTACTGTGCATTGCCAAAATAATTAAAAGAATTAATAAAAATAAAATCTATAGTTGATAGACATGATTCAGATTGCAAGCTGGATTGTTTAAAAAATAGGGAGTAAAAAACAGTACATTCAGGCATGTACACGCATATCTGGCCATCTGGCGCTAGCTGTGTGTACATGTGTATTTTGTTTGTATGTATGAAACCTGTCTGTTGCTGGACAGTAACCACCCCTATTCAAATGATGTTAGACTTTAAGTATTATTTTAATTATAAGAAAACTATGTATAATAATGTAAAACTAAGTGCACCGAAGTATGTATTTTATAAAGATGCACAAAGGGTTAAAAAAAAGTTTAAAAGTGACAAAGTGAAATTACAATGAATAAAAAAGTGAATAACTCCCTGAATAATTATAATAAAGAAGTGTAAGTTACATATAATAGACATGAAAATTAGCGATCGATTGATCAGAGTGTAGTGTAAAACAGACTTCGCAATTCGCGAAGTCAAGCGAAATTAGTGATTTCATCATCATTTGATTCATCAAACGAGAGTGGGAGAAAGGACGCTTTCGACAAACTCTGACAAGACCGATATTGTTCAGACAGGAGTTTTGCACGATGTGGCTATAAATACCAGGTCGCGCTAATAAAGCTTCTTCTTCTTAATTCAACCGTTGCCACTGGAGGCTATGTCAGTCAACAACGCTGTCTTGAATCTACTGTAAGAGTCACAGGACGAACTGGAAGTCAAAGCAGAGTAGCAGAGCACATATGCAGAGGTTCTATGGACACACCTACAGCCCATGATGTGAGGAGAGACAACAAGTAAGCAGTACCTGCAGTGGAATCCTGGAAGAGGACACGGACGAGGACCGGAGGAGGACACATCAAACGAGGTGATAAAAAACCATAATAATTACCGACAATTGAAAGACAATAATTAAAACTAGAATGAAAGACATTCGAACTGTTGATAAAAATAGTTAAATTGTACATACTGTAGTAGTGTAAAGGCAGATTGTTAAATTAGAATAATATCTCATGTATAGCAATTAGGATTTGAAGATAACGTAAATGCTATAAGAGCAATATCTGAGTGAAATCGAAGTAAATTAAAGTAATTAATAAAGTCTTTATTTGATAAAAGTACAATGCATATGCAGTAGAAAAGTATTAAAGCCAAGTAAGATTAAGGAATTTAAATAAAAGTAAAATCATTGTTGAAATAAATTAATAAGCAATTGCAAAGATGACCACACTGAATGAGTAAGTCGAGAGCAAAAGTAATTGATAGTTAAGAGTAGATAATAAGATTTCTGTATAACATGTTTAAATGTAAATTGTTCATCAGAAGTCAATGCATAAGATCGCACAAGCTATGAATAATGAATATTTTTGTTATTTCCGAAATAAGTTAAGAGGTTGTTAAATAAATAATGTAAATATTTGAAAAACGTATTACGCATCCTTGTTATTACGATTACACCTAACAACAACATTGTTATGTTATATAATTCACACTTGCATAAATATTATTGCATTAAATTCGTAAATTTACAGTAAATGTGTGTTGTTATAATATATATATATATATATATGTGAATCTCTTCACTCTTTCTTTAATGACACTGCTTGGTTCACAAAATTTATTCTAAATGTGCACATTTTTATTAAAAATATCGGTATGGAGAACCATACATGACTTCCATATTCTAAGATTTATAATCTGAAATATGCTTGCCTGCCAAGCACGATATATTTTCTAATATATACATAATTTACATTAAAATGAAAAAATTATAATTTTATTGCCTGGCAACAAAATTATTTTATTTTCAACAATTACCATTGTTTGAAAAAGTTTAAATGAATTTTCAAGTACTTTACTCTTGTTAAAACGTAAAAGGTTGCAGGTAAACTACCCCTTCCCCTTAACCGATCTTCACCAAAATCTAATGGCCTTGAGTCCTCTACAATTCACTGACGTATGCAAAAAATTATTTGATTCTGTTTGAATTTGCGGCAGTTATCGTTTGCCATAGAAAATATGCTTGATAAAAAACGTTGCAGGTAAAGTACCCCTTCCCCTCAACCGATCTTCACCAAAAACAATAGGTCTTGAGTACTCTACAAACCAGGGCTGTATGCAGAAAATTATTTGATTCTGTTTGATTTGCGGCTGTTATCGTTTGCCATAGAAAATAACCTTGTTAAAAAAACGTTGTAGGTAAACTACCCCTTTCCCTTAACCGATCTTCACCAAAAACAATATGTCTTGAGAACTCTACAATTTAGGGCTGTATGCAAATAATCTTTTGATTCTGTTTGAATTTGCGGCTGTTATCGTTTGCCATAGGAAATACCCTTGTTAAAACATAAAACGTTACAGGTAAACTACCCCTTTCCCTTAACCGATCTTCACCAAAAACAATAGGTCTTGAGAACTCTACAATTCAGGGCTGTATGCGAAACATTATTTGATTCTGTTTGAATTTGCGGCTGTTATCGTTTGCCAAAAAAAAAAAAATTCCCTTGATAAAAAAAAACCGTTGCAGGTAAACTACCCCTTTCCCTCAACCGATCTTCACCAAAAACAATAGGTCGTGAGTACTCTACAAATCAGGGCTGTATGCAAAAAATTATTTGATTCTGTTTGAATTTGCGGCAGTTATCGTTTGCCATAGAAAAAAAAATCTACAGACACACACACAGACACTTTTCGGAAAACGACTTTTTTTCATGTTTTGAATGTAGTAGAATCAGAATCTGCAATAATCTCGAACACGATTTTTTTTGCCATCACCATACTTCCATTCCTTAAGGAATATGGAAGTAAAAACATTTAATTATTTGTATTTATTCATGTCCTAACCAGAGTTTGTACACACAAAGAAAATACATCATACACAAAAATTGTTGTCTGGCATAAATCAGGTATCGGCAGGCTGAACACATACAACCAAAAATAAATGTGTACACTAACACACTTCATCACCCGCTTGCAATGCATGTCGAGAATTTTTCCAAAATCTGTTCCTCTTTTCCACTAATTAAAACTATTTACAACAGTTTCTATCACTGCATGTACAAAAAAATTATTATTATGGGAGTATATGCAAATGTATATTGTTACAATACATTGATATTATTAACTTTTGATATAAATAAAGGAAGTCTGAATGTTTATTTGATGAAGAAATAAAGGAAATGTACCTTTCAGGCATAAACATAGAAACCGTGAATACTATGAAAATTTGAACCAACTCTCTTATATTGGGAAAAGACTTGACTGGATAAAGTGAATGCATTTTGTAGTCTTGAATGTGAAAATTCTTTTATCCACTTCTTTTAAAGTATGATTACTATACTCATTTCTAGTCTTTTTTTACTATTGAGCACAACACTGCAACATTAGTCTAACATTAGTGTCAGTATATTTATATTTTAATAAAACAGTTTAATCCATTGTTAATTGATTAGAGGAATTGTAAATTACATGTTTATATTAAATTGTAAACAACTGTTCCAAAATCGATTTTTTCTAACTTTAAAAAATTCTGTATTATTATTATATCATTTAACCATTATTATTTTTAACCGTTGTATTGTAAAATGACACAATACAGTGGTTTTTGCTAAGGTAGAAATTTTTGGAGGGTTTCAACCCCCTCCCCAAACTCTCTCTGCATATTAATGGTAAATAAATATTTGAAACTACAGGTGTATCGAAACTAAAAAAATATTGTTAAGTTATAGTTTTAGACAGATGTGTAACAACTTAAGTAACTATAAATGCTAGTGTTAAACATTAATATAATTTAGTTAGTGTAATCTAAATTCAGACTAATATAATTTTGAAAGAACATTACACAAAATGGGCTCAACCAGACTATTAGAAGCTCAAAAATTTGAGCTATCAGGAACAAGAAGTATGTAGTTTTTTTTTGAACAAGTAATGTTGTTTATCTTGCAACAGTAGTTTTACAATAAAGATTCCACTTGTTTTATGTTTTAGAAAATATTTAAGTTCATCCTCATGTACTATTTCTTAATGGTTCATTCTCTCGAATGAAAAAAATTGGTGACTTGTTTCATTGATCCAGATCTTGCAAGTATCCAACAGGAGTAATACTATACATATCAACCAATACTTTAGGACTTTCAGTATTACTGAAAACAATTGTGACAGTTTATAGGTGTTTGCACCATTTTCATTATATGAGTCATACAGTATTAGGCTTTCATTCCAGATAAATTAACATCTGGATAAATATTCTGTCAATATTAAACAATTAACAAAACAACAATCGTAAACACTTCTACCACTTCATCAAACAACAGGATTAAATTTTTAGCATGTAGCTCAGTTTAATATCAATCCAACCTACTGTTAGGGCAGTTGTGATAGTCTGGGTAAGGTAGGTGGTCTTTAGTCACTAACACCCCTCCCAACTGTATAGCTCACCACTGTATGTTGTTACATGAGATTGTTTTTGTGATGTAAGCTGTACCATGGTTACAGGCCATGGTTTTAATGCTTGGTTCCGTATGCCATAAGAAAACTTTTTGGCATACGGAACATTACTAATAAATCTGTTGGTAAGTGATCATAGTAGTCAACATAAATTAAATGTAAATAAGCAAAGTCCTTATGTCACCAAATATATGAAGGCAGGATAGGCTCAAATCAGCAGACATGAATATACGGTACATAACACTAGCAGACAAATGACGTTCTAGTCCTGCTTGTTGTGCAAATTATATACATAGTTAATTTTCTATGAATTGTTTATATATAGTTTATTATTGATTGTTATTGTTGTTTGTGAATTTTAATACTGTTAACAAAGTTATTATGTTACATTGTTAAATTGTTGAGTAGACTATATGTTAAACTTAATTTTAACTATCTACGAGGATGACAATTATTTGTGTTTTGAACTGATTGGTGTTAAATAACAATTGGTGATTAAGTTTTAAAGACAGAGCAATATAGTAGCTACTTATGAAACAATAACTACAAAAAGTATGCCTATATTAGGTTTAGTTATACAATTATATGCTCCAGTATAGTTTACTAATTTAGGTTTATATGCACAGTTGCAAAAGTAAGCTGATCAATGTAAAGCAAACAGAGATATGTACAGGAATTATTCTTTTATTGATTAGTTCATACTTCCCTATTTGCACCATTGTTACTCCTCACCTCCTTACTTATATTTGACTTATATTTGTAGCAATGAAGATAGGTATTTTGTTATAGTCACAGATAGATTAAATTTTCTTAATATAAAAAACTCTTTAAGCTTTACATCTGTTATCAGTTTATTTTAATAGGGTAGTTTTTATTACAATTAAAAAAAACCCGGATGGACTATGAATACTTCAATGTATGAATAACATTCACAGTCACTGTGGCTTATGAAGGCTGTTAGTTCATATAGTCCAGTTGTCCACAATAATAAATTTTTTTGCTGTTAAGTAATAGTAAAAATTGAGGTAATACAAATGTGTGTGTGTGTGTGTGTGTGTGTGTGTGTGTGTGTGTGTGTGTGTGTGTGTGTGTGTGTGTGTGTGTGTGTGTGTGTGTGTGTGTGTGTGTGTGTGTGTGTGTGTGTGTGTGTGTGTGTGTGTGTGTGTGTTCAGACACATTGGACCAATAAGCATCATTTATTACAGAAAATGGAATCCAGTGAAACTAATTTAAAAAAAAAACAGCTTCCTATTGTTTAGGTCCATTTAATCATTTTTCTTTATATAAAATCTTATTCCCACCACTATACAATCTGTAAAAATATGGTAGTACTATTGTATACCAATACCAAAAACTGCTAAGTTTTTTTAATGAATAACAGAATTTTATTTTAAAATTCAATTTTTTAATGTTACACAAAATATTTTTCCTTGTAGCCCATCTCTTTTCTTTGGACTACTGATTATCCCTTGGAACAATAGATCGTATTTACTCAAACAATTGATAATTGCCTAAACGTTTCCGCTACTGGGCTAGCTTATCTTCTCTGTATGAAGTCTAAAGGCTAAATTTGAAGCTGCCAATGTCAGAGTAATATTTACAATTTGACCCTGTACTTTGGTCCATTTATTAGTTTCCTTTTGTAGCTCACAATGAATAACGATGCAGGCCTGGCTGGTGGCCTCATTGCATTCTGCTCTAATGAACAGTTAACCAAATAATGTGTAATCTCAAAGTATATTACAGTAGAACCTCGTTATAACGGACCCCATTACTATGGACTTCTTTACAACGGACACGTCTTTTACGTCGTATCTCCACCCCCTAGTAACTAAGTCAATGCACCGGAATGACTCACATCCGCCCGCCAGTGCCGAATGACAGTTTACAGAGACAAACACCCTTGTCAGGTATAAATCGTTGAAAATTAAAACCCAACCCCAATCCACCATTGAATTAACTGGTTTGAGAATTAACTGTTGAGATAATAACAACAAATACAGGAAACTGTTTGTTTGAATGGTAAGGGAAAGGGAGTTGAAAACAAAGAAAGGTTAACGCCTTAGCCAGGTATATTTTCACTCCCACCACTACTGGTCAGTATTGTTCAGTTGTTTGTCACACACAGTTACACGTCCTGCCTATAACTTTTTTTAATTTATTCAAATCATGTCGTTAAGTAAGCCAAGTGTAGGACAGAAACGGAAGCGTAAGGCGCTCAGTCTTCAAGATAAACTCTCCATTATAGAAACATTAGAAAAAGGAGCGTCTGTTTCTAGCATTTGTCGTGAGTATGAAATCGCAAAACATACCATATCGGACATTAAAAAATCAAAAAATTACATTCGTAACTTTGTTCTCAAGTTCAATGTAGAAAAGGAGAAGAGTGCAGCTAAGTGTATGCGGCTGCCTTCTATGGTAACACTGGATGATGCAGTCTACAAGTGGTTCTTTCAGCTTCGTTCATGTGGAATGGCTGTTAGAGGACTTGAAATTCAAGCGGCTGCCGAAAGACTCTCCAAACAGATGGGACTTGAACAGTTTAAAGCGAGCTCTGGTTGGCTATTTAGGTTTCGTCGACGTCACAACATTTCAAACAAGAAGATTAGTGGGGAAATTCTTAGCGCAGACTTTGAAGCTGTTGAGCCTTTTATAAAAGAATTAAATGATTTGATTAAAAAATAAGGTTATCAATTGAGCCAAATTTATAACTTTGACGAGACAGGTTTGTTTTGGAGAACTCTACCTGAAAATACACAAGCTTCAAAAGCCGAAAAATCTACGCCTGGTAGAAAAGTCAGCAAGGAGCGTGTGTCAGTTTTGTTGTGTGCAAATGCAGACGGTACTCATATGCTTAAACCTGCTATCATTGGTAAAAGCAGAAAACCAAGGGCACTTAAAAATGTGATGGACAATTTACCAGTTCACTATTATAGTTTCCGAAATGCGTGGTTTACAACTGAAATAACAAGTGATTGGTTTCATAAGAAAGCTGTGCCAGCAATTATAAACCACCAAATGGAAATTTTTAACATTCCAAAAGAAAAAATAAAAGCTTTGGTTCTTTTGGATAACGCACCAACCCACCCTGATGTTGACAAACTCTGCAGTCGAGACAAGAAGATAAAAGTGCAAGTTCCTGCCTCCAAACACAACATCCGTGTTTCAGCCCATGGACCAAGGAGTAATTTATACTGCCAAGCGGCTTTATAGAAAAAAATGTCTCAATGAAATCTTAGAAGTTGATGAGCCATCCGCTGCTGAAGAAGATAGAAGGGGCCAAAAGACTCTTCAAAACTTGAAGGCCTACAACATTCGATCTATGATTCACAACTTTGCTGATGCTGTAAAAGAAATTAAACCAACTACTTTGGTGAACTCATGGAAAAAACTATTAAAGAATGAAGAAGCATGTTTAGAAACAGAAAATTGTGAGACAGAAGATTTCCGTGAAACTTTGCAAAGAGGAGGGGAGGAAGAAGTTTTATTGGAAGTGTGGAGACCTGGCTTGAAGAAGATGAAGATGACCCTGGATTCCACTTGTTGACGGAAGAGGAGATTGTTGGCAGTGTCACTGAGAAAGAAGACTCTTCGGAGGACGAGGAGGAAGACAATACTCAGGCAACAATAAAAGTGAGTGAAGTGAAAAATCATTTAAATTTTGTCATTGAATATGTTGAACAATCAAAACATGAAAATGTGTTTACTTACTATGAACACTTGCGGCCATCTTCGTCAGTTACTGACCAA
This sequence comes from Magicicada septendecula, assembly GCA_034769895.1. Lineage (NCBI taxonomy): Eukaryota > Metazoa > Arthropoda > Insecta > Hemiptera > Cicadidae > Magicicada > Magicicada septendecula. The sequence continues at coordinate 228,233,987 of CM068368.1, read as the reverse complement.
CAAAATAAATAACAAACAAACACAACAAAAAATCAATACTTTTTTCAAACCAGACCAGTTAATGTTAGTAATAATAACCTAATGAATAATAATGAACCAGGCCCTTCTTGTTCAAGAGAATAAAATAATAGAAGGTATATAAAGTTTCAATTCTGGTCTATAATGTAAATATGAACAGTATGATCTCATTTGTCATGTATGCTATGTAAAATGATGTCAAGTAAAAATAAACATGTTTTATATACTAATTTACCGAGTTTTATTGATGTAAATACGACCTAACAAGATTTATTTGTTATATAACGGACTTTCATTATAACAGACAACCTTTAGCCCCAATTAGTCCGTTATAATGAGGTTCTACTGTATTAGGTACCGGTACCGTACTGGTAAAATAACAGTAAAAAAATAAATATTTGTTTTGAATGTGAAATAGATACAGGGAAATCTGGTTTGGAATTTCAGTGGTTCATACTAATTCATAAAAGATTAAGGAAAAATCTTTTCATGGGCCACCCTAGTCAGCATCGCGGGCTCAGCTGTTACACCACTGGTAACCCATTATATGAATAGACCTTGCAAGTTATTCCTTCCTATAGCTTGTCTGCTAATATTCAATATTCTCTACATATGTTAATATAGAAAATTGGCTTTCAAAAGAGGCAACTAAGACAAGCTCTTAGTTAATCCTGATTGTTGCTTAAGAATCGTATTGTATTATCAAGTTTAGGCCTATACATACTTTCCTGTTTGAAAACTACTAGTTGTTTAACATTTGCCTCATTTTGTTTAAAATGTATTATAGAAAATTGATAAAGTAAATGTTAAGGCCCAAAAATCAAATAGTAGGCTACATATTATTCATGTTCATTTGAGTAGGTATTATTAAGGAATAATATTACTTGAAAAATTATGTACTTTGAACTTCAGAATAACTATTATAAAGAAGACATTACTTTGTAAGTACCGGTAATCTTTAAGTTTCTTGCAGGATTCTTGAATAATATAAATATTATAAAATTAAACAATAAAAAACAAGACCATTCTACTTGCAGAAGTAATGATAATTGCATAATACATATATTATAAAAGAAAATATTCTACACATTTTTATTATTAAGAGTAATAATTTAATAAGTGGGTTTGAAATTACTGTATTTGAGTTAAAGTTGTATTGGTATCATATAGCCTAATTAAAAAAAGAGAAAAGATATTTGCTGGTAAAACATACGTTGTGTTTAAAAATCAGTAAATGTTTTATTGATATTATATGGAAACCTAAGTAAAATGTCTACCAAAATTAAATTAAGTAATACATACATATACAAAATGTATGTACAGCTAAGTACCAATACAAAAAACAACAGTATACACAAAAGCACAATCCAGATATTAATTTTCCTATCAACTAAGGGGACGTCCATTAATTACGTGAGGTTTTTTTTTTAAATTTGGACCCCCTCCCACCCTTGGTGAGATGTGGTGGGACCCCCCTCCCCCTCACGTGAGGTTTACCCTATAATTTTTAAATAATTAAATTTATTTGATATGTTCATGTTTTTGCTTCATACCACTAAAAATACCTAAAGCATACCTTCTATGTACTACATTTTTTCTGTGAAATTAGAGGTGAAAATGATAACTACGTTTAAGGTGCGTTATAATAATGTATATTCTCTGAATTAAAAAGTTGACGTGAGATTTTCATTGGCCCCCCTCCCTTTAAATGAGATTTGGTGAGATTTTGCCGGACCCCTCCCTCCCCATTTTGAGCTCACGTAATTAATGGACGTCCCCTAATGAAATAAAAACTAACCTAATGTTACCAGTGAATTTATAAAGACAATAAATGTACTAATTATATCTATAAAAAGCTAATAAATGATGTACTTAACATATTTGTAAAGTTCTTTTCCTTAAATGTTATTTTATTTAAAAATTCAGTGTTACTATTGCATGTATCATAAGTGGATGCATACTAAATGAACTATTAGCTTATAAGCTAAAAGATTGTGATGTGTGAATAATGAAAGGTGAAGAAGTGAGCAAAGATTACTTACAGATTTTAGACAATTTTAATTATAAAATAAGCTATTCAATTTTTGAATGAGAAAATATTGTATTCTTGTTAGACTCAGATTATACAGTCAGATTTTTTTTACAGCATTTATTCAGTTATAAACCATCCTAACTCCTTGTGAGTTTTTCCTTCTCAACAACCCTTGTCCTTTCTGCCCTTTCCTTGGCCATTCCTCTCCAGTTTGCTATTCCAATTTTCTTCAGATCTTCCTCTACATTATCCCTCCATCTCTTCCTAGGTCTACCCTTCATTCTTTTCTGCGAAGGTTTCCATGCAAAAGTTGTTTTTACAATTCGACTCTTATCCACCCATGCAACATGTCCAATCCATGCAATATGTAGTGATTTAATATATCTTACTCTGTCAGCTTACCTATAATTTGGTCAAGTTCATGATTCACCCAGATGCTCCACATGCAACAACATTTATTATTGGTCCATATATCTTTTTCTCAACACCCTTCCGTTCAAATATTCGAAGTAAGTGTTCATTCATATCTGTCACAATCCATGCCTCACTACCATAAGTTAATATTGACCACATTAAGGTTTTGTATAAGGTCAACTTTATTTTCCAGTCTTATCGGTTTAAATGCCCTTAGCTTTTTGTGTACATAGTAGGAGCAATTGGCCTTTTACACATGATTTAATTTCAGCAGTCATCTTGTTGGTCTGTGGTTGTTAGCTATAAAACATGTTGTTATTGCTGTTACCTTGAATTATTTGTTTCTTTTAGAAAGTTTGTGCCCAAGATTTTCTAAACATTTTCTTACTTATGTCATAAATTAACAAACCTTTGTTGCCTGAAAATACTTTTTACATTATAGTTACTTTTTCAGTGAAGGGTTTGTGAGGATCGGTCAAAAAAATATCACAGAAATTTTAACTTATTTGTGTCGACGTTTTGACAATGTTTATTGTCATTCAGGACCTGTGTATGAATACAAAAGAAATGTCAAACACAACAGAACAATTATTTGGGTGAACATGTTTGTGTATGTGAGTGTGTGTGCATACACGTGTGTGCGTGCTGTAACGTGACGAATTTGGAGGTATTTTATTTTATTAAATTTTTGGGGTTTATTAAAAAATATTCATAAATATAATTTCCATCTGTGACCAGGCCACGTGTTGAATTAAAACAGTGCGCTAACAAAGGAACAGTACGCAGTATCAGTTGTGGAACTGTTACAAAAGAATGTACCAGGGCGTCAATTCTAAGAACTCTACATTTGTGTGACGTCCGCGCCCGAATGCATGACACGAGCAGGTGCGCAGACCGACGCGAAATTGTAAAACTTAAAATGGCTATGAGACGAAAGTTTGGAAGTACATAATATCAGAACGACGGATGTGAGTCTAAGCCCAACCCCTTTTGTGACGTCAACCAGTGCTGACCAAATGTCATCCACGGCAAACGCTCAAAAACCTACGTGTCATAATGTGAAGGATTTGGTTAAATAAAAAATCAGGGGAGGGTATTAAAATAGTGTGAATGAGAGAATGTTGGCAGACTGGGCTGTCTGTATATTTAATTAAGGTAAGATGCTAGCGTAAGTTAAAATTAGTAATTGTAGTCATGGAGTGAATCACAAAACAAGAAATTATTATGCTGTTATTGGAGGTTCTAAATTTTGAGTAAAAAATCTGACAAAAGTTTTTAAAAAGGCAAAAAATAAATAAAATTCATTAATTCTCTTCAAACCATGAGTAGCGTAAGTTATTACTATAACCCGTAAACCATACTTGCATCTTACGTTCGTGCAACAGAATCTTGGATCCAGATAATTTTCAAACAGGTGAGTGGCATAAATAAATAAAATTATGTATTTATATTTATAAGTAATTAATTAACATGACAATGGCTTCTGAACAGGGACAGTTTTTATATGTCAAAATTTAATGTAAAAACCACACCTACAAGAGATGCAAGCGTGGTTTTAAGGTTGGAATAATGAAGTAAAAGTGTGTCATTTACGCACCATTGGCATAAGATCAAAATTGTATTAGGATAAATTAAATTAATTAAAATAAATTAACAAATATCAATTATAAAGAATAAGAGATGGCAGGAAATAATGAAAATGAAATGTTAAAAATGATACAAATAATGTTAGAAAAGCATACGATAAACATAAACAATCGTTTTGATAACAATGACATAAAATGGGATGAACAAAGTAGAAAGTTCAATGAGCTTTAAATCGATATTAATGAGGTAAAAATGAAATACGAAAGTAGTTGTAATGAACTAAAACGAGACATTGAGAGAATAGTAGAGTCAGTAGGAGAACAGAGTAAAAGTAAAAATAATGATGATAGTAAACAAGTAACTAGTGAGAAAAATAATGTTGCAAATGAGAATATAATTAAAAATGTGGTACTAGAGAATAAGTTAACAAATGATAATGATGATGTCGAAAATAATAAAAATAATATTGAGAATGGTAATGTATTTGAAAAGGTAGTATCAGAGAGTGATACGTTGAAAATAAATAGTGAGAGTACTGATGAAGTTGTAGAATGTAATAATGGAATGTTAATGTGTGTTTATGAGTCAGAGAGAAAGTGGAAAGATAGTATAGTGGTAGAGTGGGGGCAGAGGGTAAATTTTCCCCTTGTTTGTGAGGAACCAGAGTGTTCACAAGTGTTGTTATTGGAGGGCAAGAGACCCTATTTAATAGAAGATTTTTGTTTCCCAGTTTTGTATAAGTTAGTACCCTCTGTGTGGAATGATGTTAAAAGTATGAGATGGGGTTATGATGAGAGAATTTTAGTTAGAGAATTGTGTGTTGATAGAGAAATAGAATTATATAAAGTAAAGAGAGGTTATGATGAGTGGGAAAAATTGTTAGAAGTGTGTTTGAACAATAATAATTTAATTTATGATGAAAAAATAACTGACCCGATATTGAATATAATTACTAAGGGAGACTTGACAGAAATACATTATGTTGACTTGGTTCATGATTATTGTGATAAAACGAATGAATTTGATTTTTTTGGTTATGACACACAAGATAGCCATATGTGTGTAAATGAAATTGAAAACTGTTATTTGAAACAAAGATTAATTTTTGACGATGGAGGGTAAACCATAAAACAATAAATGGACAATTTTAAATATTTTGTTTTACGGTTCAGACCTCGCAACCTTGGACATTGAAGTGTGATATAACTGAATAATAATGATGAAGATTTGTAAATAAATGTCTAGTGAAATTAATTGTGTGTATTGTAAATGTTAGGTAAACAATGTGGGTAGGTAATGGAAATTGGTGTGAGAATAATAATATTAATATTTTGCAATCTAAATAAATAACAAAATTAATTTTGAAGACAGTAATTAGCGAATTGTAATTGTTTTGATAGCAATGGAACTTGTGGTTTTCAATAATTAATTTAATTAAAATAATTTGACATGTTTAAATATTTGGATGGATTTAAATGTAACATAATTAAAATTTGTTAACGAATTTAAACTATTTGAGATTTGAATTTGATAATGAGTAATAAATAAATAACTGATAAATTGTTTGATATGAAATACGAGGGCTATCCAGAAAGTAACAGACGTTTTGACCAACCGCGGCGGTGGGCGGGGATAGAGCCGCCATCTTGGTGTCAGAACGTTCCTACACTCAGTACGCATCCAGCTGTGGTAGCGTGCGGTCTGTGCCCCTCTTACTTTGCTCTCTGTGACGTGTTAAAATGTGCGCTGCAATAGAAAATCCCGCCACTTGTGAGGTGCGTTCTGTGATTAGGTTTTTGTTGGCAAAAAATCACATACCAATTGAAATTTATCGCCAACTTTGTGATGTGTATGGAAAAGGAATAATGAGTGAAAGCCGAGTGAGGCAATGGTGCATTGATTTTAAAAATGGCCGTACCAATGTTCACGATGAGGACCGCAGTGGTAGACCTAGCCTTGTGACTGATGAACTGGTGATGAAAATCAATGACAAAATTCGTGAAGATCGTCGTTTCACGATTACGGAACTTTCGAAACATTTTCCCCAAATTTCACGGAGTTTGGTGCATGAAATTGTGGCGGAAAAGCTTGGTTACCACAAATTTTGTGCTAGGTGGATTCTGAAAATCCTAACGGAAGACCACAAAAAACAGAGACTGGCTGCAGCACTAACTTTCCTCGAAGATTACGACAAAAATGGTAACAAAGTTATCGATCGTATCGTAACTGGGGACGAGACTTGGGTGAAGCATGTCAATAGTGAAACAAAAAGGCAGTCGATGGAATGGGGACACACAAATTCTCCCAAGAAACCAAGGAAGTGTTTGCAAATGCTGTCAGCAAGAAAGATCATGGCTACTGTGTTTTGGGACTCTGAAGGAGTGATTCTCGTTGATTTTCTTGAACGTGGCACAACAATTAACTCAGAGAGGTATTGTGAAACACTGAGCAAGTTAAGGCGCGCGATACAAAACAAGAGTCAGGGAAAACTTAGCGCAAAGGTTTTGTTTTTTCACGACAACGCACGTCCACACACGGCCAATCGTACCCGAGAGCTCTTCGATAGTTTTGGATGGGAGGTGTTCGATCATCCACCATACAGCCCGGATTTGGCGCCGAGCGACTATCACCTCTTCCCAGCGATGAAGACATGGCTCGCTACACAACGCTTTGATACTGACGCCGAACTGCATGCCGGTGTAAACCAGTGGTTGAAATCGCAGGCGGCAGATTTCTACAGAGACGGTATTGAAAAACTTGTGCCACGGTATGATAAGTGCCTTAATTTGAATGGCGATTATGTAGAAAAATAGCTTAAGAGTGTACCTTTCAAATGTATGTAATAAAATTTTGTTTTTTCATTTTGTAAATTTTTTATTTCAAAACGTCTGTTACTTTCTGGATAGCCCTCGTAACACTGTGATTAAATGTTTCAGAGGTTACTTGAAGGTATTGGTGTGTATGGTGTATATATTTTGTGTATGTCAGTAGGTGGATAAAGTACTGTAAGTATAAATTTTATAATACCAGTTAGACAGAATAAAATGTTTACAGGTGTGCAAGAATTTTAACTTCAATAATGAAAATAACTTGAGATAATAATTTGATATGATGTAAAATAAATGTTAATAATAAATTTGAAAATTTTAAGAAATTTTATTGTAGAAAGTTATGAATGAGTTAAATGATGATGGATAAAAGATTTAAGGAAAATTTCACATTATAATGTTTTATATAAAGTTTTGTGTAGTTATTAATGTGCTATTGCTGGGGTGGCATGTGCCCCAGTAGATAGCGGAATGTGTTGGGGGTAATAGAGAGTGTTACCTCCATCGGAGGCCGAAATGGCGAAAATGCACGGCACACCTTTTTTATATGGTACAATTTCATATTGTACCATGATAGACTTTCGTGTCGTGCAGATTAATGATGTGACATGCTTGAAGGTAGAGTTTGATTTCCCCAACTTTTCGGGCGATTACTGCCTTACCAGCACTAATCGTGGTTTTGGCTAGCGGTCAGCTATGGCCATAATCAAGTCCCTTGACCATAGCTGGCTTGAAATTGGTTGATAGTAGAAATTAACAGGGGGGTGAAACTAGGGGAAATCCCGGAACTATGGAACAGCGGCTGCCACTCTGTCCGAGGAGGGACAGCAGAGCCAGGTGGTAGACCCGCATTAAGGGCGAGTAACTATAAAACGAAGGTATGTTGATATCAACAAATCTTTAAAATGTAACGCCGAAGCAAGGACAAGGAGATGTCCAATTCCTCCAACTATGCCGTCCTTGTGTAGGCCAATGGGCGCTACAGTCCAACAGAACAAAACAATAGTGTGTGTGGTTTGGGGGGTTGCTCAGGTGAGCAACGAATTTAAATTTCATAACGTAAAATGATAAATCAATTTGGCACTAATTAAATGCTTGTATTATGATTTGATAAGTAGGTGTTCATAGGGTTATTATACTATGTTTATTCTGTCTCATAAATGTTTTATTTTATTGTGTTAGGAATATAGGGATTAAAGGAATATGTAAGCTATATAAAGTTGAAAGGTGTTTATAACAAAGTAAATACCTAGACCGACCGGCAGGCGGTTTACATAATTGTACCAGAGTCAGAGAAAGGGGAAACAATAATGTGTAGTATGTTAGATATAAGGATTGATAAAAATATATATTTCAGGTAATTTGCATAATTTTGAAATGTGTCTGTAGTAAGGTCCTTCACCTTGCTAAGAAAGTCAGCTGATCCGCAGTAGAATGTCAATTATTAATGTTTGCAAATTTCCAAGGTAACTGATGTTTGGATATAATAATTTTACTGTGTTGTTAAAGATTTTATTTGAATGATAGACTGAATTGATATATTTAAGAATTTTAAATGATTTGTGAAAGATAGTAAAAAGATTTTGGGTGATTAATATTTTGTTGGGACATGTAGATCAGTCCAAGTTGAATTTGAAGTGGTAATGGAGATGAAAATGTTATTGTGAGTTAATGTAATAGAATTTGAGAAGTATTGATGCTGACACAGTAGATATGGGGAATATATGTAGAGTATTGATTGATATATTGATGTTTATAAATGATGATGTTATTTTGTAGTTGAAGTGAGGTAATGAGAATGTTAATTTGGGGATGGTAATTTTGTAAGAGGGGATAGTGTAGTGTAGGAGTCCGCAACAAAAGGGTTGGGACGGGAAGGGACCGATTGGCGGGAAGGGGTTGCCTTAGGTAGAATCCAGGGACCAGATTAAGGGAATGAGCTTTTGGGGGGGGGGGGAACACATCCTAAGTACAAAGGGTTAGAGAGTATTTTTTTTTATATATCGAGAGAATGATGCGGATTGAGTTTAGTAGTAAGTTGGGTGTAGAGATTGTTTGATAGATATTTTGATAGAGATGGGTGTCATGTTAGTTAAAGCTGGTAGTGGTATTAGAGTCAAAGAGGTAAAGATTATATGTGTATACATGCCAAGTGGCAAATCAAGTTAGTATAAATAATTAAATCACCCAAACTAATGGAGAATGAGAATATTAAAGAAAGAGATTCATAGTAAAAATATAAAATTTCAATTGAAGCAAGTGACAATTTTAATAGAATTGGAGAATCAAGTAAAGTTGTAAACTGTGTCATTTTGGATTAATTTAAATATCAATTTTATTGTTAATTATAATAATATTATGTTATTTTGAATGTTTTATTTTATTATGTTTTGTGTTTAAAGACAGAATTTTAAAGATGTTCAAGGTATTTTCTGATGTAACTTATGTATAACTTATGTAGGTCAAGGTTCTTGACTTGACCCAGTTTGATCAGCTGATGGGTGATGTTCTATACTAAACCAGTTTTGGCAATAAATGATGCCAATTTTGTTTCTCAATTAATTTAAATAATTTTAATATTGAAAAAATATATATATATATTTTAATAAATTTAAATTTTTTTTGAAAAAAAAAGAATTTTTTGATTTTAGGCCTGCCATCTAATTGATGTTTTGAATATTGATCATATTATTGTTGGTGTGTATTAATAGTGTTTTTTTTACTGAATTGTACTGTTTAGGGTAAACGTATAATCACATGTTAGGATAAGGAAGTTCATGTTTTGAATAAATGTTCAATTTATTTGTTTTCTAATCATCACAAAAAACGAAGAGAGTTAATTACTGCAGATAAAAGATTTTATTTTGATTTTAAAGAAAATAGCTGATGATTTTTAACTTAAATAAATTTTTGAAGCTAAGAATGTGTCAATTTTGATAGGATGTAGTTATAAGTGTGTGTGTGTGCGAGCCCAGTAACTGCTAAAGGCAGCCCAGTGTGCATGATAAGGGGGAACATATCGGTTGAGGATCTGACCGGATATAAGACCAGGGATTTGGAATTTTGGGGGTTGCATGTTAGAATGGTGAGGTGCACTGTGGTGCGTGTCTGTTTGATTTTATGGTGTTGGGATCTTGCACAGAGAAGTCCAGTGATCTCGTTCAGATGCGGCCATAGTCGCCGAGCCAGTGGGGTTGTTTACCCGTGAAGTATAAGATCTAAAAGGGGTTGTTGGCACCATATCCTCACCGGTCCTCTTAGGGGTTTTAGCAATGAGATTTCTTCTGTTTCGGCAGAAGATATCTCATGGGGGGGGGGGTATTGTAACGTGACGAATTTGGAGGTATTTTATTTTATTAAATTTTTGGGGTTTATTAAAAAATATTTATAAATATAATTTCCATCTGTGACCAGGCTACGTGTTGAATTAAAACAGTGCGCTAACAAAGGAACAGTACGCAGTATCAGTTGTGGAACCGTTACAAAAGAATGTACCAGGGCGTCAATTCTAAGAACTCTACATTTGTGTGACGTCCGCGCCCGAATGCACGACACGACCAGGTGCGCAGACCGACGCGGAATTGTAAAACTTAAAATGGCTATGAGACGAAAGTTTGGAAGTACATAATATCAGAACGATGGATGTGAGTCTAAGCCCAGCCCCTTTTGTGACGTCAACCAGTGCTGACCAAATGTCATCCACGGCAAACGCACAAAAACCTACGTGTGTTGAATGGGACACAACAGTGACAATTAAATAGCAGGCATTGTTTTCCACCTTGAGAGACGCAATCTAGTTGGAAGTGAGCGTGGAGACGCTCTCGGGAGTTCGCTTACAGACTGCCTGGCCAGGTACTGCCCCAAGGGGCTTTTCAAAAATTTATAAGTTTCAAGTAAAAAGTGAGTTATTAGTTAACAGTAATGGGACAGTGGCGTGAGTAATCAACTGAAGAACATCAAAACCTATTTTGGACACACGAAGAAATTCAAAATGAGAAGTCACGAGCGCGAGCGAACACCACGTTGCCGGCAGGGGTGTTTCATAATGTGAAGGATTTGGTTAAATAAAAAATCAGGGGAGGGTATTAAAATAGTGTGAATGAGAGAATGTTGGCAGACTGGGCTGTCTGTATATTTAATTAAGGTAAGATGCTAGCGTAAGTTAAAATTAGTAATTGTAGTCATGGAGTGAATCACAAAACAAGAAATTATTATGCTGTTATTGGAGGTTCTAAATTTTGAGTAAAAAATCTGACAAAGTTTTTAAAAAGTCAAAAAATAAATAAAATTCATTAATTCTCTTCAAACCATGAGTAGCGTAAGTTATTACTATAACCCGTAAACCATACTTGCATCTTACGTTCGTGCGACAGAATCTTGGACCCAGATAATTTTCAAACAGGTGAGTGGCATAAATAAATAAAATTATGTATTTGTATTTATAAGTAATTAATTAACACGACAGTGCATATGTATGTATCATTGTATATGTGAAGGAGTTAAGATAGTTTGTTTACATCTTCAAATATTTTCTTTAAGACGAGAAAATTATAAATCACAGAACTTAAGATAGTTTGTTTACATCTTCATGTAAAGAACATGTAAACAACATTTGAAGATGTAAACAAACTATCTTAACTCCTTCACATATACAATGATACATATATATGCACACACACACACACGTGTATGCACACACACTCACATTCACAAACATGTTCACCCAAGTAATTGTTCTGTTGTGTTTGACATTTCTTTTGTATTCATACACAGGTCCTGAATGACAATAAACATTGTCAAAACGTCAACACAAATAAGTTAAAATTTGTGTTATATTTTTTTGACTGATCCTCACAAACCTTTCACTGAAAAATTCATTGATTGACGGTCACTATGAATTTAAGGATTTAATTATAGTTACTGAAAATATTGAATAGTTCTTTTAATAAGTAAGCCTAGAGTAAATGAATAAACATACATTTTATGATTAAAACATAGCCACATACTTTTCCTTGTCCTATACCAGCAATTTTTGAAAAATATGGTTAATTTAACAATCACATATTGTGTTATTTAAATTTAATTTACATTCATGCATTATTTTATTATTTAGGGTGCACCCGAGTTTTTGAAATGAAATAACACAGTAATATTACAAAGAGTTAATTTTTATTCATATTATCAGCACAAACATGTAAAAATTACCTTATTTCAAATCCGTCCTGTGACTTCGTTGTGTTGTTTTTGTTGTTACGCGTTTCGGGAACTATGTCCCATCATCAGACGTATCACTCGGGAAGAGATCGTCAAATATTAAAATTCATAAAAGTACATTATTTAAACACACGTGTCCAACTCAGTGTACACCATGTAACGTTCGGTTGGATACTGAATATTTGGACTTCGAGTTATTGCCAGGTTGTTTATCTCAAGCAAATGCAACGCGGTGTCGTACAGTGGGTTGGATTTAAAATTCAATTTATCATTCAGTATGCCATCATGGTTGTTCGTGCTGTTATAACTTTTGTATATTTCAAACTCCTCCAATGCGTCCATGTAGTGACCCTTGTTACAGTAATGTAAAGGTATAAGATTAGACCTTAAATCCATGTAAGTATGGTTGTTTGAAATCAAATGGCGTGCATAATTTGACTTAATGTTTTCAAGTGAATATATGTTATTTAAATTTTTGCGTGGTGTGTGTTCTTGAAATCTTTTGATGAAAGGTCTCCCTGTCTGGCCAATATATAAACTATCACAGTCATTACATATTAGTTTATATATGCCCGTTTTTATCTCCAAGTGGGTTTGAATATTTGGGCGAACTAATTTCCATAGACTATTATTAGTTTTGAAAGCAGTAGTAATACTGATTTTATTTGATATGGATGTTAAAATTCTGGGCATTATATTGGTGTAAGTGGTTGAAATGAATGTGGTCTTAGAATTTTTAGCTGGTTCAGGTTTGGACTTTTTATATTTGTGCTTTCTGAGGATGTTATCAATCATTGAACTGTTGTAACCATTGGCTACTGCTATATGTTTTATTGTATTGAGCTCATCATTGAAATCCTCAATGTCAAGGGGTATCGTTAATAATCTGTGTATGAAGCTATTGTATGCTACTATTTTTTGTGAAAAGGGATGATGCGAGTCGGCGTGTATGGTTATATCAGTAGTGGTTGGTTTTCTATATATTTTAAATTTCAGATTATCTATGTGTCTAATGACAGTTAAATCTAAGAAATTTAGCCTATTATCGGTTTTGGTCTCCAGAGTGAATTGGATATTACAGTTTATGTTATTCATGGTATTTTTTTAGACTATTTATTTGGCGTAAAGTGCCATTAAAGATTAAAAATGTGTCATCTACATATCGACCATAGAAAATTATATTATTAGCGTAACTGTTGTTGGAGAGAAAATAGGAATTTTCATAAAAATTCAGATAAATATCCGCCAGTAAACCGGACAGAGGAGAACCCTTGGCCAAACCATCTCCTTGAATGAAATACTGGTCGTTGAAGGTAAAATAATTCTGTTGTAGAACAATTTCAAGTAAAGGATTAACTCATCTATGGTCCGGGTACTTAGTTTTTTGTATCGCACAAATTGTTTCTTAAAATATCAATTGTTTCCTTCACCGGTATATTAGTATAGAGATTTATTATATCAAAAGACGCCAGTTTATAATTCGGCAGTAATTTTATATGTCTAGTCTTGTTTATAAAATCAGTATTATTTATAATGCTGTGGTTGTTCTTTAAATGAATATTTTCCTTTAGTAATTTAACAAGCTTTTTAGCTGTCTTGAAACCTGGTGCCGTGGTGAAATTAACCAAAGGTCTAATCGGGACATTGTCTTTGTGAATTTTTGGTAGGCCTGGGCGCTTTAGCGTTAATAGGTTTTAAATAACGGCGTGTACGCTCATCAAATAAGGTAACGCATTTAAAATTCTAAGACCAAATTCATTTCAACCACTTACACCAATATAATGCCCAGAATTTTAACATCCATATTAAATAAAATCAGTATTACTACTACTTTCAAAACTAATAATAGTCTATGGAAATTAGTTCGCCCAAATATTCAAACCCACTTGGAGATAAAAACGGGCATATATAAACTAATATGTAACGACTGATAGTTTATATATTGGCCAGACAGGGAGACCTTTCATCAAAAGATTTCAAGAACACACACCACACAAAAATTTAAATAACATATTCACTTGAAAACATTAAGTCAAATTACGCACGCCATTTGATTTCAAACAACCATACTTACACGGATTTAAGGTCTAATCTTATACCTTTACATTGCTGTAACAAGGGTCACTACATGGACGCATTGGAGGAGTTTGAAATATACAAAAGTTATAACAGCACGAACAACCATGATGGCATACTGAATGATAAATTGAATTTTAAATCCAACCCACTGTACGACACCGCGTTGCATTTGCTTGAGATAAACAACCTGGCAATAACTCGAAGTCCAAATATTCAGTATCCAACCGAACGTTACACAGTGCGCACCAAGTCGGACACGTGTGTTTAAATAATGTACTTTTATGAATTTTAATATTTGACGATCTCTTCCCAAGTGATACGTCTGATGATGGGACATAGTTCCCGAAATGCGTAACAACAAAAACAACGCAACGAAGTCACAGGACGGATTTGAAATAAGGTAATTTATTATCAATAACGTGACTTGGACCATAATCAATAATGTTTAAACAAACATGTAAGTTTTCCATAAAATGCTGTAACAAATATTCATATACAAGGCCGTGTCAATAGTTATCTGCCATGTAGTAACAAGTTTTATTTCAGTAAAGACAGAGAACTTAGTACAATATCATTTTCCAACATACCCTCTTTGCTTTTCACTGAACTTGTTCAATCAATGCACAAGTTTCTTTATGCCTTAAAAAACATTTTTGGTGATTATCAATATATCATTACTGACCCGGATCACTAATTTTTTATTGGCAAAAATGTTAAATTTTTACCTTATAGCCTATTACAATTATAACATTTTTGGTGAGCAATGAGCCACACATCTACTGCTTCTTTCAGTTCTTGGTCTCGGGTGAATTCATGGCCCCTTAATGCCACTGTGAGTGGGTCAAACAGGTGATAGACTGAAGGGATGAGATTGGAATTGTATGGAGGCTAATTCCTCAAATTTTAGTTTTTAGAAACTCTTTAACAGTGTGAGCAGCAGTATGCAAATGTTCATTTCACACATCAGTACACTGCCTCTGTTTTGAATTCTTGTTAGTAAGCAACCATTGTAAAAAGTATTGAGCCCTAGTCCTGATAATGTTCCAGTAGTAGGCCCTGTGAGTCACAAAAAACTGTTAACATCTGTTTTTCTGCTGATGGTTGGCTTTTGTACTTTTTCTTGGAAAGTGATTATTATGAATGTTGCCATACCATATTCTACAGTTAATAATAGTGGGTCCATGTTTCATCATCATTGACGATTCTGTCCAAGAAACTATTATTATAATTATTATTTTTTGTTATTACAGTGATTCAGAATTTGTTGATTTGTTGAGCAACATATTGTTTTCAGATACATTTTGAATAAACTTTACGAAAGCAAAGTCTATTGCGGTTGATTTTGAAGGCAGAATCATGACTGATTTGTCACTACATCAGTAGTTACTCGTCTATCTAATCAAACAATATCATGTATGCACTCAATGTTGTGATTCGTTGTAACCATGAATGGTGGTGCATATTCTTCTTCACATGTAACACCTGTGCGGCCACTATTAAAATTTGCAATCCTTTGCAACCATTTTCTTGAGTAAATGGCATTCCTGTATTGTGCTGAAATTTGTTTATGTAATTCCTGAGACATATCTATATAACAGAAAACGGGTCACCAAACACTGCTCTTCTTTGGTGCAAATAGACATGTTCCACGGCAGCAAAACTAGGAATGACACAGTAATTTGGAAACTGCTCAGTAACATCACTGCATAGCTGTTCATATGCAGTGAACAGCTATACATATGTAGCTATGCATATAAAATGAAATGACAGTGTTACCGACAGAAGACAAATACGTACAACTACATTGTGAATTGAACAATTATTAACTTTAGATCCATGCTTTTTGGTATCCAGGCCACTTACAGTATATGTATATAAATAGTAAAATAGGTTTACCTTTTTTCTTGTCCGTCTGGTGGCCTTTTCTCTTTATGTAAATCTATCTACGTGTAATTTTACACACATAACAATAAATATAAATATAAACACAAAAAATAAACATAATATCCCCAAACTTGAGAACACACGCGATATCGTTGGTGCGCACCACGACATGCTATAGTCGACTGCTCATGTAGTTTAAACGTAGCTACCGTAGCTAATACGGTATATATACAAATATTTTTGATTTCAATGAATGTTGTATCCTCTTAGCCCCCTTGTTGAGTCTATTGCTGCTTTATTCATTTTGTACAGAAAAAATGTATGAAAAGAAACAAAATACTATAAATGTATAAAAAGCCGTAAAAATTAGGCCATGAAAATCCTGAGAAACTGATTTACAGTGGGAATAATTAGTGTGTGGGAAACTAATGAAGTTATAAAAGGAAATATGAAATTCCTTTATTTAATTATCACTTTATTACTTAACATTTAATTATTTCACAAGAAATAGATTCCCATTGGAATAACGGAAGATTTGATTATGAAAATTTTAGTTATATAAATATAAAAAATGTATGAAGTTTACAAATATATAATGATAGTAGTAAAGGCATATACGTTCAGTTAAGTCCAATATGTAAGGCAAAGTGAAACATATATTTTCTATATATGTGTATACGTGTAGGCCGTGTGTACAAAAGGCCAAAAACTAGACAGTCTTGAACAATTGGAAATATACAAAAACAACATCCTAAATGAACAGACACAATTCAAATCACATGTATTATTCAAACATATCACCTACATAGGCCAGACAGGATGTTACTTCAAACAAATATACATTGAACACACAAAGGCACTCCACTCCACTACCGAATCCACCTTTGCAAACCACCTCATTGAAGCAAACCACACATACACAAACATCGACATTAACATGGATATTCTACACATACACACAGAAGGCTGAAAACTAGACTCTCTTGAACAACTGGAAGTATACAAACACATAAAAACAACATCCTAAATGAACAGACACAATTCAAATCTCATGTATTATTCGAACATGTCACACACACAAAATCGATCCTTCAAAAATTGACGCTGTCGCCAAGAACAAGACGGACAGTGCTCCCAGTGGCAGCCTCTGAAAAAGCTAATAATAAGCAAAAACTGGTTCAGGCTATAAGATAAAACTTTTAGGTTTTTACCTATAAAAAACTTTGTGTTCCAATTCGGTAGTGATTTAATTATATTTAGTTAATCAACATGGACAACAAAATCCAAGAATATATTTTCTGATGTTATTGATCTATACACATGAAGTCAGAAAGGCATACTATTTCCATTCAGTTACTCTTAACTTAGCTGTTGTTTACAGAAATGATGGTGTATGACAGTGAAACTCTGATAAGAGTTGGATACTTTCATAGAAAAAAGTAGAATTAATCTACATGAAAACCACAGTTTTAGTTTATACCTATGGCAAAACAGGTTGTATGTCTGCAGGAAATATTATTTTATTTCTTCAATAAATTGTTAACAATCATGACATACATTTTACAATTATGTGAAATCATTTTTACTATAAAAGTAGTCAAAATTCAGTGATGGTTTTAACAATCAGCACTTGCTTTTAAACATGCACACATTAGTACAGTCACTAAAGGAAAAAAATTCAAATTAATTGGCTTTTATGAGATTTTTTGCATAAGGTTAGATAAAAGGGTGAGAAACAATTTAAAAAAAAGTTTACAAAAATTCAGTCGCCGGTTTTCGAAAAAAGGGAAGGGGAAGGTACAAAACATTCATTTTTCATGATTACAAAAAAAGAGCATTAAATTCACTACAAAAAAGCTATTTAGCATGTTTTTTGTCAGGCCAATACTTTGTGAGAAAAATGGAATTGAAATATTAGAAAAAAATTGATTGTCGGAGTCCGCCCGGATGAGCGGGAAGGCTAATTTTTTCTGACTTTGCAACATACAAATTTTAATAAAATTCGTTATAATAGTCGTAGAGACAAAAAGCATTTTAAAGCTAAATGTTTGTACTTTTACATAAAATGAAAAGAAAATAATTAAAGTATTAATAAATACTTAAAATTAAGTAATAACTTTTTTGTTTTTTATTTTTTTCAACTAATGCAAACATAATTTATTACAAATGTATTTACATTTAAAAAAACTTCACAATATGAACTTTACATATATAGGTCTTTGAAAAAAATCAGTATTGATTTATTGGCATAAAATAAGCGAGTTTTAAAATTTAACATTTTTTTGAGTTCGCAAGTATACATCATTTCCTTAACTTAAAATTTCCACAGAAATTTTCAAAATAAATATTTTTTAACAAAATTATGAACACGTATTGGTCAAAGTGTCTTCTATAAGACTGCGGTGTAAAGAATTGTTAAAATTTAGTTAAATTTAAATAAATGTAACTTTTATTAATAAATGTAAAAATAAGTCCATTGCGCGTATTAATATTAATAATTAAAAAATAAATATTAAAATGTAAGTATTGTACATTAAACTACAATATTTGAGGTTTCTCTTCTACATAGTGAGAATTTATATCCGTGCATGGGCATAAAAACAACAGACCCTGAAAGTTGAAGAATTTTAGGGAGAGCAAGGCCAGCTGGTACATGCGCCATACAGATATTGAATTAACGCAGTTCGATATTGAATGTTCCGTGAGTTCGATACTATTATTATATTTTGCTGGAAGTTCAATTTTATGTTTTAAGATTTGTGTTAGCAATTTTGATATTTATAATTTGGTGCGGTTCTAGCGCAAATGATCTTCTGTAATTGCATAAAAGATTTCGGAAAATTATGCGGTTGCAGAAAAAGTGGAGTGTACTGTTCATCGGCTTGTGGAAACTGTGAATTTAATTTGTGCACAAATTTTTCAAATATTGTGTATGATGAGGGAGAAATAGAAGACTTGACTTCTGAATCTTTTCAAGAAATTGGAGAAGAAATCGATTTTTAAATATATTTATCATTATAAAAATAATAGTTATAATTAAATTTTATAAATAAATAATAAATGTACCGGTACTAAAAAGTTATTTTCCACCTTGATAATTGTGAAAAATTCCGAAAAATTGAAGAAATAAACGATATTTTAATAATTTTGTAAATCATAAGTTATAAATAAATAATTTGTATAAATAAGAAATGTGTTTTAAAAGTTATTTTATTGTCAAAATCTTCAATGATTGGAAGAAAAACTATTTTTGAATATATTTATAAAGTGCATTTTTTAATAACATTTTTATTATAATGCGTAATAAATAAGTAAAAATGTATACATAATAATATATATATATAAATGAATAATAATGAGTTTTTAAACTTATATTCCTGAAAAAATTGTATGTCTATTAAATAAACATGTATTTTATGTGAAAACCCACCTTGTGAAAAATTTGGCCAACTTTGAATTAATTTTTCTACTAAAATTATCGCCCTGACAAAAAATGTTAATAACTTTTTTTATGCAGACTTGTATGCTATTTCTTCTTGGTATTTTGTATTTTTCTCACAAATATAATATTTTTTAAGATAATCACAAAAAATGAATTTTTTGTACCTCCCCCCTCCATTTTTTCGAAAACCCACGACTGAATTTTTGTAAACTTTTTTAAAAATTCTTTCTTACCTAAAAATACTTTCTTTCTTATCTAGCCCTATCCAAAAAATCTCTTAGAAGCCACTTAATTTGCAATTTCTATTTTTTTTCAGCTTCAGTGACTGTACATGTTCAAAGCAACTGCTTTAGCCAAAATATAGCTTAATAAGTTCAGAAGAGGCAGGCTTTTTCTTTACCACTACCAAAATTAATCCAATTGAATTCATGTAAATCATCATGTATCAATAAATAACTTTTAAAACCATTTTTATGAGGTTTTTTTAATGACACAGTGAACTAAGTCATATAGGTAAAGTTAGAATCTACTATAGTTTGCAATTTTCCGTTACTGAGACTCAGTGGCATGTCTAGGACTTGTTCCTGGGGTGGTGAGTGGATGGTACTTGCTTGAAGGTTGGGCCCCCAATTTTCCTCAGGACAAATGAGAAATCAGTGTTCTTCCCATATAATTTTATAAGGTCTTTGCGTCTCAAAGTTTTTGAGTAAACTAACATAAAGTATAAGGTTTAAGAAAAATGTGGAAAAGCGCTGATTTCAAAATATTCTATCTCAATCAGTGGCAAAGCATCAGGGGAGACAAGGTAGGCAGTGTCTCCCCAAATAATTTATGCATAAAATAATTAATTTTTATTTATGAATTAAGTTGAGTAAGTTACTCAGCAAGGATACAAAACTAATTTAAGAAGTTAAATGCCATGCAACATGATGCGAGTGTGAACCATGGAACCTTGCTGTGTGATGTAATTGTACGGTGAGTGTCAGGGTAGACATTACTTGAAATCTCTTTTAAACATGGCTGGAGGTGAGGAGGGCTTCGGTGGATGACAACGGGAGAGGACCTGCACGCACAGCATAAAAATTTGTCCCGTACATCACATCAGAAGACAGGTCTCCCCCACATTAAAGAGCACAGTATTCTCACCTTGCCACCTGTATTTGTTTCATTGTGCTCACGTAGTGAATATTTGTTTTTGTTGAGTTTACAAATTATTTTTAATTTGGAAAATAGTGTTATAGACTAAGAAGTGTGTAATCATTTAAGTACTAATTACTTAATAATACATAGATAAAAATATCTCGGGCATCTTTAGATTTGTCGCAGAAGGATGGAAAAGTTGTCAGAAAATTTCAAAAAGTTTGGTATATTAATTATAGGTGGTTCTCTGGTTGTAAGGAAAACAAAACTCTGCTCTGCTATTATTGTTTGATATTTAATGAAGCAAACCATGGGAGCAAAGTTGTAATAGGCACTATGAAAAATTTTGAAGCTAAAGACGCTAAACATGCTGGTAGCAAAACTTACATAAAAAGTTCTGAGATGTTTCACATGCTGGAACATAACAGAATTAAACATTGTTTATCTGAAACACCTAAAATTTAAGCAGAACAGCACAATGAAAATGTGGCATGAAATCAAAGGATAGTAGGCCGTTTGATAGATGTTTGTTATTTAGGGAGGAAAGAATTAGCTTTTAGGGGTCATAAGGAAAATGAGCAATCTCTTAATAAGGGCAATTATTCAGAAACTTTAAATTTACTGGCAGCAGAAGAGTCTTTCATGAAAGAATATATACAGTGATTCAAAATTGCATGCCAATATCTCAGGAGCTGATTCCATAGCTAAAACTAAGAAAAAATGAGGCACGGGATGTAAAACTCATTTACAAGAAAATATGAAAGTTGTGTAATGCCTACAGTTATCCAGATTTGTCACCATTAAAAAATGTGAATAAAATTTATATTTTTCTACCAGTTTTTTTTAATTAAGATTCATAAACGACACCCGGAGGCGTACGCATGGGGGGTTACCGTGTTTGAACCCCCCCTTGAACGTTTATACTACTATAAACGACGTCTTCTGTTTTTAAGTGAGCACAGCTTTACATTGTGAAAAGCAAAGAGACTGAAAGGAAACGAAAAAATACAATTGACACAACCTTGTGATCATGATCAATTGATATTTATTAATTGTCAAAATGTGAGATACTGTATGTATGGTTTAAGAACGAGACGAGTTTCTTTTCAATCGGATATGTCTAACGACGGTTAAAACTAAATTCACCTTATTGAATGTTGTTTAGGGAGACAACCACCGGACAACAACACTAGCGGCCAGTCCGATAGCTAGAGTGCAGCAGAATTTGTCCAAAGTGTTGGCTGCAAACCCCACGGTCATTACCACGACGATTGCCTTAAGAATTTGGTATCTTGAACTTATCATTTTTTAGAGCCTAAATTAAAAACGTGTACATCAAACGCAAACATTTTGAATACTGAAAAACACATTGCTATGAAACTAAATATTTTGTTAACATTATTTAATTTGACGTATTAAATACTAATTGTTGTATACTGTTTCCGTTCTTAGCTTAATCCTGATGTAAACAAACAAGTGCGGCACATCTGAAACACTATTTGCTGCTTGAATATTATACCGTAACATGATGTAATAATGATAATAATAATACACAAAATTTAAAATACCGATAATGTCAATTGTAAACAATGACCCCCTTAACAAAATTCTGCGTACGCCACTGACGACACCAATAACAACACGATAGCTTTTCCTTGATATATAGGCCAAATTGTATAACAAAATGCCTGTATTTCACTTAGCTATTATCTGATAGAGGTAGCATTAACTCTATTTACTATAGTTTTACTGGTTCATTAAGAACATCAACAATCTTAGTACGAGGTTGCTTTTGGCTGGTATTTTTATGTCTACCCAAATTATTTTGTCATGCTTCGCCACTGATCTTAATTATGGTAATTGTTTTTCTGATTAATGGCAATAAATCTCATGTCGTTATAATCACTTTCTACATTTTTATTCTTAATGAATCTTATGAAAATGTGCCGTTCTGAAGATATTTTGTAAAACCCTGTTCTATTACTCCTTCACACTTTAATTTAAGGATGTTGTCCCAAGGATGTTTTAAGCAATTTATAGTTGGTATTTAAAGTATGTTATTTATTATGTAAAATCCAGCAACAAATTTTACAATTATTCTGAATCAAAGTCAAGAAACTGTTAGTCTAACTATGCAAAGATGACAGTTCAAACTATATAGATATTAGATTAGACGAGTCGTGACATTGACAACCCAATAAGATGTATGTCTGTGTTAAAAAGATAAATGTAGATTAACATGCTTTGCCTTTGTTTTCTGGCACGTTCATAATTGTGTGTGTGTGTGTGTGTGTGTGTGTGTGTGTGTGTGTGTGTGTGTGTGTGTGTGTGTGTGTGTGTGTGTGTGTGTGTGTGTGTGTGTGTGTGTGTGTGTGTGTGTTTTAAGGCTGTAAATATGAACATTATTCACTAAATGTTGAGTGATTGTCATGATTAAGGAAACTCTATTTTATTAATTTACAAATATTGTAACTACTTTCATTTCTACAAATTATTTATAAGGCTTATTTTAGTACTTGCAAGTGACTTAGAAATAGGCCTACGTTAAGTCATTATGGAATTTTGTTGAAATTCTTAATAGCATGGGGAGGGGAGCAGAATTAATTCCCCCTTGTAGTTATGCCACTGATGAGACCCTAGTGAGCAACCAATGTAACAATACTGATCAAGTGACCCTGTAGAATCACTTGCCAAAGAAGCTAAGATATTTGGGGGGGGGGATGAGTTGTCTAAAGTTACATAAAATGTGTGCTTAGAGAATATATGTTGGTTTCATTGTGTCCTGTAGGTACGAGGATTGTTCAATAGAAACACGTTTAGAGGCTGTAAAGCATTTTTTATTCAACTATTTTAACAGAAGTCTCTATTTACATTAAGGCATGAGTCCCACTGTTGCACTAATCTGTAGATTCCCTGCTGGTAAAATTCTTGCGGAACCATTCACTAACCACTCAGGATAAACTAGTCTAATTAGTCTGTCAATACTTGCTTCAAACTCTTGAAGACTCTCCCCAGAATCCTGTCGCCTTGTTCTCAACTGAGTGCAGTACACATGTAACCCCTCTTTAAATAAATTTTTTTTTATGCTTTATAAATTTTTTTTTTTTTAAGAGGGGCCACTAGATATTTAAAACTAGGCAGAAGGCCTAGAGAAGCAAAAATGCGCTGGGTCCAGTGAGACGGGACTTGCAATTAAACTCTCTGTTAATCAGTAATATAACATGTTTATTATCTCAAAACTCATTATAAAAAAATATATATATATATCGATCGCAAGCAAAATTATTTTAATTTAATATTCATATTCAATTTAATATTTTCAAATCCAATGTTTGACATGATACAATTAATGTTTAGAATTTACAATATTCAATATATCATTTCTCAACAATTCTTCAACATGCAAAGCCCACCCCCAAAATAACATCCACAAATATAACCTAATAAACTCGTAAGCTTGAAACTTTTTTTTTTTTTAACATATATATATATATTAAAAATATCACATAAGCAGCTTAATCAACATCCTACAATTTATTTAAATTCCCTCTTATAACACTTAACACTAACAACACATACTGGAACATAAAGACACATACATATAATATACATCACGGATAAGATACATGTTCGACCTGGCAGACAGCCTGTATATTCTAGCGAACCCACATATAACTGGGAGAAGAATCTGTATTTTTCATAAAGCCCCAAAACTGTCCTCATAAGTTTAACTGTCCAGCACAACTGGAATAATTTCATGAAAAACCAAAACCACTTAACTCCCCTAAAAATGAAAAGAAAAATTTTAAAGAAAACAGTAAGGATAATAATGACTAGAAACTACAAAGTCAGAGTGCCATGGCAGCCCATATGATTTTATAAAATCACAAGTTCCTTCTATTCTTTCATAAAAAAAATATATATATAATTCTACTGAAAATCCACTTGGAGAATAACCGCAAGAGAATACAGTTATAACTGAGGTGGGCATACAGCCTATATAATATTATGAAAGCCAAAGAATTGTATATTATAAGTATATCAGAAAATTAAAGATTTTCAACACTGCCTACAACAGTGATAAAAACAATTATAACTTAAATTTTAGAACAGCCACCATAATTTTACAAATTGTTAAATCTTTTGTTTAAACTTTGTTACAAATATATATATATATATATTATAACAATATTATTTGCGTGTTGTTGTGTTGTGTGAATGTATGAGCACCTACCTGCTGTCCGTTCTTGCGGTTTTCTTCCAACTAGGGCGTGTGGATTTTGGATTTGATTTCGCAAGTATGTAAACTCAAGTGTATAACAACAGCACACTAAATAAGTTATTTTAAAAGTGAAGAGCTTTGTGAGGTTGGTAGGCTCCGTAGTACAGCAATAAAAATACAATGTGGGGTAATAAAAACAGGGTTTATTACTCCAAACACACACAAGAATGAAATGCTTATATGATCAAATATTCTTACTAAACAATAAATAAATCTTGTCTAATGTTTTCTGAATGATCAATAATTTACAGAAGTTGAGCTCGTTATTTTGAAAGAGTTTATTTTAACTGAGAATTTAATTAATCAATTTAATTTAATTCAATTTAATTTCAATGTCTTTAAAAATTTGATTCTAATGAAATAAAAACTCTAAAGTTACTTGAAAATATTCAAAAATAAACTAGGCGTGACAATCTAGTTCACGTCCCTTTATTTACTAGTGATCTGACTCACGTATACTGCAGTATGAGCAAATTATTTAATTCTTTGTTAAGATTTGTATAGCGCTTTTTGTTTTATCTACTATTAATTCTGAACTAATGCTTATTAATTACTTATACTGGCTATACAGATTATCACACGTGAATAATTCTTATTTAACTAGAGTCTTTGATTTCTGGCATCTGAATGATTTATATTACATTGATTTTAATTAAAAAAGAAAGAAAATTTAACTGTTGAAAAATAAATAACGTGATTTTGACTTTCCTGGTTCTGAAGTGGATTGTAGAGATGCTCCGGCTGTCCCTCGCTGTCCTTGTCCAATCGGCTAGAGATAGTGATCTACTTGAGCGTCCTGGGTTTTGGCGGTGAGCTCGGAAATCAGCAACACTCTGCTCTCCTGCTATTTGATGAAGTTTTTACGTCTGTAGCTTTCTGCGAGAACTGCTTCACGTCCCTCGTCGATTCACGTTCCACATCAGCGTGTGTGTGTGTGTCGTTTCTAGTTGTAGCTCTGCTTGTCAGCTGATTCGCAAATGGTTTAGACGGCCTCTCTGTCGTATTCTTGAAGTAAGGTCTTGGAGTCTTGTAGATCTCTTGCGTGCATACGCCCACAGTTAGTGTAGTGCACGGTACGCTTGTTTGTTGGTGTGGAAGAGTATCTTGACTGAACGCTGTAATTACAAGTCGTTACAGTTGATCTGTTTTATGATGATCGTAATTAGGCGTGTTGACCACGTAGAGTCTTCAGATGAGTCTTCAGATGAGTCTTCACAAAACTATGGTTTTGAGACGATCGAAGATATACGTCCGTTCTTCTTGAATACTGGCAGTAGAGTGTTTAATCAGCCCCAAAACTCCGCGTTGGTTCCAATTTCTTCGAATGATTTGATTGGCTGACACACTCTCCCTACTACCCAAAATTTAAATCACCTCAGCCCGTGAGAACGAAACTACTTTCCCACAGACTGAGAATTTATATTATTATTAATATTCTTAACACAACGGAACTGAATTGTCGTTCCGGATTTCCTGTGGCACTTTTATATTGCAATTATCTTGGCTGCAAACCAAGTTGTGCTAATTCTAAAATATACAATTTGTTGTAAATTCTTATAGCTATAACATATTAAAAGCTCTTTTATGCAGCTCAATTATTACAGAAGTTATTAACATAAAATTAATTAACTGTTATTATTTAATTATATTGCATAAAATTCGCACACCCTATTATTAATATTTCAGCAAACATTTTGGCTATAATGGATTTCGCCTGAATTTACTGGTTTCCGAAATATTAATAACTGAAAGTTTGGGCGTGGTCGTATTCGTTACACAGTGAGTTGATTATGTAACAACCGCGGACATAGGCGTGTGCGCCTTGTACAATGCATTATTATGATCGCTATAACATATGAATGGAGTTTCGACTATTAAAATTTATTTAAACATTAATATAGTATACCCTTAACATATAACTCCAAATTAATGATATTTGGTCCTGTTATAATATATATATCAGGAATTCACAAAGGCTGAGACCGGCTGCAGACCTGTGTCAGAACCAGATTCAACATTCAGTGACATGTCAAGTTCCCGCAGAGAACTGCCTCTTGCATGTAACTGCCTCAAGTTAAAGAAAAAAAGAAACAAAAAACCCAACCCCTCTTTAAATAATTTAAAAAAATACATATATATATATATATATCAATAAAATACCCACTTGTAATAGGGACCTGAACAGCCGGTTAAGTCCCCCAGCATGTTAAAACTGTACCCACATAAATCGCTAAAATTCTGATTCCCCAATTTTACCGTTAAAAAAGAGCATGAAATTAAAGATCGGTGGACAGCTGGCCTGCTGCCGGGTCCACAATGATTTTGAGGCGTAATTACATACTGAGAGTTATACAGATAAAGTTTGTAGCCAACTTATGTCCCAATGGGCGTGAGCACAATTGATAACTGAATCTGAGTAAAGTTTTTTTGTTTTACTGGTGAATGTCACAAGACATGGTGTCAACTGCAACAGCCTAGTGTGTATTAAAAGCTTAAATTTCACCTGCTATTGTCCATCAGATGTCTCGGGGCTACTGTGACAGGCTGTGCAGCAGCTTCTCACCTGGCGGCCAAAATCGAGAGAGTTCAGGTTTATTGCTTAAGTCATGGTGGCAGATGGACGGCCCTAAATGGAGAGAATCAAGTTTCCAACTGGGTCAGGAACCCTATACATGCATAATAATAATTAATTCACTGGCCTTCAATTCACAATAAAGCATGCCACAGCATACCAAACTCCAACTGTTCACCCTAACTCGTTCTAACATTTTCACAACTAGTTTCTCATCTAAAACACTATGACACACTCCAGGCCTCAACGCTACATAATTATAGAATTATCTTCATAACAAAGCATAAATGTACCATATTGTAAATCACAAAATAACGAGGGTATGCCCCATTTGACAAACTCAAACAGGCATGCGCCATACAGCAGCACGTGCTCACAGACAATTTTGTAAAGTTCGCCAGTCCCATAAAATAACAGAATAATTTTCTTTACGCCCCTTTTACGCAATTGAAATGATTATATGTAGATTATAAAATACAATATTTTAGTCTGTATTAATATTTGAAACAACTTAGACATTCCACATTGAACCTGACTGCCGCATGGCAACCTTAAACATTATCAACACGCATCCACTTTAATTTTAGGTTAAATATAAATCTTTTATACTAAAATGAACAAAATATATTCAACAGACTTACCGGGGATCACGTAGCGCTTATTTATGCATGTAGGATAGCGAATATACAATGATCAAAACAACACACTCCGCCAGGCAGATAGCTGCTTATACGCCGCCGGCTAGATCTGGACTGACCAGTCCTCGCGCTGAGAAAGCTGAATACGCTAATTAGTCACCAGAGTGCGTTGACATCCGGTAGGACACGCAATCGTACATCTTAACGATGCCTAATTACGCGTTAGTAAAGAACGAAAACGGCTGTCAAATATAAAGCCCTTTATAGACATGCCGAGTTTTCCCCAAAAACACGGCACACACATCTCACAAATGTTTATCACCATACCGTAATTTTAGAGCTTTTATCAATTCGGCATAGGTGTTCTGGCTGTCAGGTAGTGCTGGAGTAGAAAGTATTGACTATACACAGAATTGTTCCAGTCCAAGGACAGACACAGCCAGGGTACCTGGGCTAATATAATTGCCTCGTGGTGACTGAGGAGACACTAAAACAATAAAAAATTGTAAAAACTGAATATTTATTAATCAGGAAACACAATTTCTTCTTTTCTTTACAGTTTTTCATAATTAATGATCCCAAAGCTACATCATAGGCAAAATCTCCCGAAACACACCTATCCACTTTGATTTTATAGTAACATTTGTAACGGTATTGATCTTTTTACCATTATTAAAAATATAATACCGTACACTAATAATACTACTAAAACTCACTGCTACCAGCATTTTACTCACCGTCATAATCCCGTTAAACTTACCTTATTAAATTGCCCAGGTCGCGACGATATTTTATGGTTTAATATCGAAACCTTTAAACTCTTGCCCTTACAAAAATTAAAATAATCCCGCGATCTGACCACCCTTAAACTCAGAAAATCCCACAGAACGTTAGACGAGGTTTTCAGCACAGAATAGGAAATGGTTATGGCGTAATAACTTACTCTAATACATGTTTTATATTAAATCAAATCTGAATTTATTTTATGTCAAATAGTTATTGTATCAAATAAAATTTACTGGACACCAAATTTTCCAATGAAGCTTGATAATACAGACCTTATGAAAATTAACAATCTTCGGACACAAATTATACTATAGCCAACCAGTCTTTGACCATTTTGCCCTTTTTTACTTTTAAACACACTCTCTCTCTCTCACTTTCTTTAATTACCCCACTGTTTGAGATCTCATTATTTATTTGTGTACACTTTAAAAAAAAATAAATGCTGGATTATTATTAGATGGACTGTTTTCGCTGCTGCTTATCTACACTTGGTCACATACTGCGATTACGTCTTTTTACTCTGACACCAAAGTTTGTTTTTAAAACTTTTTGTTTAACCGGCACTGTAGTTAGTTTACTGCTGTATTGCGCACTTTACTAGATAGGCCGATTATAGTACTTTTGGCCTATCTTGCACTCGAGGCCACCGTTAACTTACGACCGCTCTGGTTGAAGACTGCTATTCCGCTCTGGTGTTAGTTATCGACTGTTCTCTGCTACTGTCTGATGCAAAACTGGGGTGACAAAGTGTTTTACTGTGATTCACAGTAAAGAGACTGCTTGCCAGCGGTTACGTAATACGTCTGGCTGGGCAGGCTCCAGACATCAGATATAAACAGTCTGCAATAACATTGTATGTGTGGCTGGTTACAATGGGGTACCCCACAGGTGAATACTGACTACTTTAAAATTAAAACTGATTTAAATTATTATCTTTAACACACAATTCTGTACCGTTACACATTGAAAGGCTAGTATGCTGTTTTATTTGAAATCAGCTTATTTGCAATTACTAGTAAAGATAGTACTGAAGGTATTGCAGAGAAGCTTGGCATTGAATCCAAGTTCAATAAAAAACAAGAACAAAGAAAAAGTGGCTTTTTAAATATGAAGTACAGCTACTGGTGCATAGCTGTGCGCCTGAGTTCCGGCCACTCTCACTGTACTAATCAGCTCAAAAAAATTGCTTTATCTATATTGACCAGCCCCTTGGCACGATGTCTCATCTCACCTGAATTACATTTGTTTTCCTGGTGACTATACAAATTGAATTGGTTTTATGTAATTTTATTTATGTTCACAATAAATTGGGCTTCCCAAGTGTGTCCATTGCACATTTTTGTTCCCATTTTTAAACATTTTAAATGTACGGGCTTTTTTGGACAAACACATATTTAGTGTCATCAAATTAAATAAAATAGCTTGAACTTGAATGATTAATCAAAATATATTTATGTCAAATCTTTTTTTTTATTTTTGCAGGAAAGACAATGCAACATTCACCATCTGTGAATACCTCATGCAATTCTTTGTTATGTTAGATTAATAAAAATCTTTGCTAAATATCACTATAGTATTGACGACTCGGAACACTAAGTTTTTTTTTTTATTGTAAATAATTTTTATAGTGATATTTAGTTAAGTAACGGACACGTCATGGACAACGAAATCCAAGAAAAATCTTTGGTTTGACTAATTTTTATCACTTTTAAAACTAGTACTAACTAATAAATTAATTATGGCAATAATAATAATAATGAGTAAATTAAACACTTTTTCAAAACAACCATCAACAGATTTATTATCCACGCTGTTACAAATAAATATTTCTTCGTATTGTACAAAGAAGAAAAAAAAATAAATAAATTTTATTTAAAAAAAAATGTTTTCCAACAAAAAATTTTATGTTTGTTTGTTATTGTAATAATTTAGAAATAATCCTGGTTAGAAAAAATCTCCCAATAAATCCTTTAATTAACTAAAACTCTTATTCTAATATGAGAAATAACTTTAAATACTGATAGTTGAATGAATTGAATTTATTGATAATATTTATAAAAGATTGATTTAAAATCGATGTTGAGCAAATGTTCGACTCTTCCACAGGGCTTGGTCGATACTACAATTACAGGTTATTTTTATATAAATATCAGAAAGGTTCTTGTAACGATTATAATTATATAGTCAGAGAAGGGTAAGCCTAGAAAGTATAACATGTACAAAAATATGTCTTAAGAAGTAATAAATGACAATTTGTTAATAATATATAAAGTTTATAATACACAATTTATACCCATTGGTTACTGGACGAATTCGTTGCGGGCGGATACTTTGCATCATGGGAAGTTCAAAATGGCGGCACGTCTCGTTGTAGCATATTACTGTGAACTGATGGTTGGAAATTCTGATAATAAAATTACCTTCACAACTGCTTTATTGGTCTCCGTAATAGTGTATATTGTCTATTGTGTTGTTCTGGTATCCTGGATAAGTGTTCAGTGTTCACTGTTGTTAATTGTCTTATGTTAGATGTGTTCAATGTTTTCTGGTTATGGCCAAGAATCGAGAAGTTGTTACGATGTGAATTATTAATGTTAGGTTGTTTGACTGGTTTAATTCACTTGTATTGTGTTGCGTATCGTTTGTTTCACTGGTAGTGTATTTCACTGATTTGAAGTTAAAAATTGTCAATTTAGGTAACTCTCGTTTTCACTGATTTTCGACTTTGTACTCCATTACCATTCGTTATACAGTTTTTTAACGCGATCGAGCATCAACCGTTCTCGTTGAATGTTAATTAAGAACTGTTTTACTTCCTTCGTCTTAGGAAATATCTTGCCAAGTTAATATTGGAAAAGTATTGTTTAAATAATTTTCACTTCCTATTTAGGTAAATTTTAAATACATTATATATGGAATATTTTTAGTTTATTGATTGCTTTCATGAACTATTAACCACATAATTGGTTTATTTATCTCATTCTGTTCAATTTGATATGTCATAGTCCATATTTATTGAGATTTTTGTTAAAATTGCCATATTTCTGTCTTTTTGGAAATGTAGGCCCAAAATCCGGTTTCCTGTTCTTGTACACAATTACTGCCATTTTAGGTGTTATAAATATAATTATAATAAATTTCAGATGGTCACAAATCTTTAGCTTTCCTTAATTCCTTATAAATTTAACATTTGAACTGTCTTTTAGTGAATGAATTTACTATTCCTCCTCTAAAATATTTAGTTATTACATTTCGAAAATTTTTAATAATTTAAGACATCCTCCTATATTACTCTTTTAAAGTATAGGATCATTTATAGTGGTTGGTTATCGATCCACCTTACATAAATCTTATTAGTTTACATGGTTCATTGGTTAATTAACTAGTTTATATTAATTTTTTGGGAATTCATTATTTCGCCTAGAAGTTAGTATTTTACATATATGGTTTTTTCAAATAAAGTTATTTTTACACCTCCTCTGACTTTTAAAAGTTAACATAACGTTAAATAAAATTGCTTACATTACTATTGATATCTGTAGCATATAATTCATGCTACTAATACAAAAAATAATATTTAACATTAACTAGCAGTCTTCAAAGTTAGACATGTTTGCTGGAACTATTTTTAACATACATTTTAAACATTTTATAAACTGATACAGCATCCATACATAAATATTTTAATCTATATGCATACTGTTATGTAATTAAAACATCTTACACTAAATATTAATCTTATTCTATTAGAACTCTTTAAAAAGTGGAGTTCATAGGCTCTAAACATAATTAGCCATTTCTTAATCTTTATTAAACTTAAGTTACTTTCAGTCTTTTCTAATTATATTATATTATTATCTTTAACCCCCTTTTACAGTAAACATTCCCCCACATACTCTCTTTATTATTGGCATTACTATGAATGTTTTGAGATAACAAAGTGACCTCAGTAATGAAACACTGGAAATATTTTTCAACTCAATATTTCATCACTTGTTAATTATAAAATATAAAAGTTATTTATTAGCACCTTGTTTAAGTAATAGTTACACATTAACTTGAAGTTTATTATATTTAAAACCAATTCCACTGGTACACATTCACTGTTGGTTCTGATTTATATTTGAGTTTTATTATATTCTCAGACCAAATATTTAGTCATAATGGACTGTGAAGATTTGTTTATTTTACCATACAATAATTTTAGTTGGTGCACTTCTTATCATACTACTAAATACTTTTGTCTATAATTAAGTTACAATTTTATGAGGTTTTGGGGTGTTATACTTTCTTTGGTAGTATTAATATTTGGTTTGGGGTTCATTATCGTTAATAATAGGTTTATTAATAGGTATTTATTATAGTGGTTCTTCCATCCTATATCTTCTTTCCTTCTCTTCTTCCTTTTTGGGTTTACCAAGGTACTTAGTTTTATTTTGTCCGTTGGTTGGTTCGGGGTATCTTCTTTATCACCTGCTCCTAAACTTACTCTTCTTTCTTGGGTTTGGAGTATCTTCTTTATTACATGCTCCTAATCTCCCTCTTCCTTCTTGGGTTCGGGGTATCTTCTTTATTACATGCTCCTAATCTCCTGGGTAATCTCCTGATTTTTTTATATGAGTTTCTTTTAATTTATTTTCTTGAGTTTTAATGTTGCATTTTTATTATGTAATTACTTTTCCTTTTATTTTGGTGTTTTTCTTTGAAGTTTAATTTATTTTCATTTGAAATTCTTTGAGTTATATTGTAACTTAATTGTTTTTATGATCTTAATGGAATTAATTTTTAGTGGATTATCTGTCATGCTACAGAATGCCCTCCTCCAGAAGTGATTTTTTCAGACTATACTTGGTTTGTCTGAAATAATTGCTTATGATAATTATTATAGTTTTATAATATTCTTGACTTCCTTCCATTTCTAAATTTTTCTTATATATATTTGAGCTTACATCTTTTTCATTCTTACTTGATCTTCCTTGATAGTAATAGTCGTTTGAGTTTCATATTTATTATTTTATTTTCATTTTTCTTCTTAGTATTTTATCCCTGGGATATTTATTCCCTATCATTCCCTAACATGTGAGCTGGTGCAGTTCAGAGAGGCACTGTACGCTACTTCCTCTGCTGTCCAATACTTCACTTCTATTTGAGTACAGAGGCAAATCATCTCTGCTCAAAAAACATATTAATACTGCTGGACTTATCTACAGACAGTTATTAAAAAAATTATTTCAGAATAGTACACTTTTGTTACTATTTAAAAAATATCTTTGGATACTTCACT
This sequence comes from Magicicada septendecula, assembly GCA_034769895.1. Taxonomy (NCBI): domain Eukaryota; kingdom Metazoa; phylum Arthropoda; class Insecta; order Hemiptera; family Cicadidae; genus Magicicada; species Magicicada septendecula. The sequence continues at coordinate 228,199,787 of CM068368.1, read as the reverse complement.
TTTTATATTGCTCAGAGATTTTAATATTCCTATCTCAGTTATTCTCCTGACTTGTTAACTTGATGGTTATTTCAATTGGTATTATGGTGGGAAGCTCTTTTATTAATATAATTATCAATTTTAATTATCATATAAAGTTTTTGTTATTAGTTCTTTATTCTTCTCTGGTTTTTTGTTACAATCTGCTTTTATTTATGGTAGCATATATTTCTGATATATTTGTTTGTTTCTCAGTTTTTATTTGTTCCACTTGTTCCATGTTCTAGAACTTTTTTATAATTGTTTTTATTATATTTGACACTTAATTCATGATCATTTCATTATTGATTTATTTAATTACATTTATAACTTTGACTCTTTTCTCAAATTACTTCTCTCTGGTTTTTATTCAAATGAATGTCTTAATTAATTTTTTGATTGAGGTCATTGTTTCTCTTTATACCACTTCAAAGTGTTATTATTTTTATTTCTACTCAAGTTTATTCAGTTAATCGTATCACTGGTTTTTATTTGTTTTTATACAATTTCATAGAAGGTTTTTACAATTTATCTGGTTAAAATTGACGTTCCTATATCCTTTAGAATGGACTGGTTTAATTCTAAATTCTTTTTCTTTTTATTTTCTTGAGGTTTTTCTTAAAATAATTGTAGTAAGGTGGTCTTACTAGGTTTTTGAATTTTGATGATCTTTAACAAAATTCTTTTCTTTTTATTTCATAATAGTTTCTTCATAAATTATTTGTAGTAATTGGTGCTTACTATATTTTTGAATTTTGGGGTATTCGCAGGGGTCAACCCAATCGTAGTGCAATGAAGGGGCCTCACCCCGGGGGAACCGCCTTGTTGATCATCCACCATCAACAGAGGAGGTGGCAAGACTATCTAGAGGCCACAGAAGAATTCCTCAACCTGCCATACCACCCAGCCATAGGAATTACCCCATACTCCGCCATGTACGAAAAGCAAACCCCAAGGGAGATCGAAGAAATATTGGAGTTCCCAAGGGAAAATAACTATACTTTTGACCGAATTAAGTTTTATAACAAGGTGGCTGAAGACCAGGAGAAACGGCGAAATAAATATCATAAAGGTATGGGTAAAATAATTACCTATACCATTGGTGAAAAAGTTTTATTAAAAAATAGGGAATTACCAAGTTCACTGGAAGGGATAACTAAGAAATTATTACTCTTATACACTGGACCCTATATAGTCTCCAAAGACAACAAAAATAACACGTATGAAATAAAGGAGATGGGTTCTGGAAAAATCAAGGATGTGTATAACCAGGCATCCATGAAAAAGTATCATGAGTAGTAATATAAAAGAATTTGAATTTAATAATCATAAAAATTCTAAAATATAGTAAGAACACCTTACTAACCATTATTAAGAAAACTATTATTAAGAGGAATTAAAAAGAAGAAGAATTTTGAATAAAAACCAAAAAATTCAAAAACAAAGTAAGATCACCTTACAAACAAATAATTTATGAAAATGATTTTGAAATATAATTAAAGAGAATTTTGAATTTAAACATAAAAATTCAAAAACAAAGTAAGAACAACTTACTATAACAATCTTCAAAGAAACATTTTGGAAATAATAAAAACAAAGAATTTTGAATTTAAACATCAAAATTCAAAAACCTAGTAAGACCACCTTACTACAATTATTTTAAGAAAAACCTCAAAAAAATAAAAAGAAAATGAATTTAGAATAAAACCCCCAAAATTCAATAATATAGTAAGCACCACTTACTACAAATAATTTATGAATAAAAAACTCTATGGAATAAAAAGGAAAAGAATTTAGAAATGTAAAACAAACCAATTCTAAAGGATATAGGAATATCAATTTACAAACAATAAATTGTAAAAACCTTCTATGAAATTATATAAAAAGAAATAAAAACCAGTGATACGATTAACTGAATAAACTTATGTTGAAATAAAAATAATAAAACTTTGAAGTGGTATAAAGAGAAACAATGACCTCATTAAAAAATAATTAAGCCATTCATTTGAATAAAAAACCAGAGAGGAGTAATTTGAGAAAAGAGTCAAAGATATAAATGTAATTAAATAAATCAATAATGAAATGATCATGAAATAAGTGTCAAGTGTAATAAAAACAATTATAAGAAAGTTCTAGAACATGGAACAAGTGGAACAAATAAAAACTGAGAAACAAACAAATATATCAGAAATATATGCTACCATAAATAAAAGCAGATTGTAATAAAAACCAGAGAAGAATAAAGAACTAATAACAAAAACTTTATATGATAATAAACATTGATAATTATGTTAATAAAAGAGCTTCCCACCATAATACCAATTGAAATAACCATCAAGTTAACTAGTCAGGAGAATAACTGAGATAGGAATATTAAAATCTCTGCGCAATATACGAAGTGAAGTATCCAAAGATATTTTTTTAAATAGTAACAAAAGTGTACTATTCTGAAATAATTTTTTTAATAACTGTCTGTAGATAAGTCCAGCGGTATTAATATGTTTTTTGAGCAGAGATGACTTGCCTCTGTACTCAAATAGAAGTGAAGTATTGGACAGCAGAGGAAGTAGCGTACAGTGCCTCTCTGAACTGCACCAGCTCACGTGTTAGGGAATGATAGGTAATAAATATCCCAGGGATAAAATACTAAGAAGAAAAATGAAAATAAAATAATAAACATGAAACTCAGATGACTATTACTATCAAGGAAGATCAAGTAAGAATGAACAAGATGTAATCTCAAATATATATAAGAAAAATTTAGAAATGGAAGGAAGTCAAGAATATTATAAAACTATAATAATTATCATAAGCAATTATTTCAGACAAACCAAGTATAGTCTGAAAAAATCACTTCTGGAGGAGGGCAATCTGTAGCATGACAGATAATCCACTAAAAATTAATTCCATTAAGATCATAAAAACAATTAAATTACAATATAACTCAAAGAATTTCAAATGAAAATGAATTAAACTTCAAAGAAAAACACCACTATAAAAGGAAAAAAGTAATTACATAATAAAAATGCAACATTAAAACTCAAGAAAATAAATTAAAAGAAACTCATATAATAAATCAGGAGATTACCCAGGAGATTAGGAGCATGTGATAAAGAAGATACCCCGAACCCAAGAAAGAAAAGGAAGTTTAGGAGCAGGTGATAAAGAAGATACCCCGAACCCAAGAAAGAAGAGTAAGTTTAGAAGCATGTAATAAAGAAGATACCCCGAACCCAAGAAGGAAGAGTAAGTTTAGGAGCAAATAATAAAGAAGATACTCCGAACCAACCAACGGACAAAATAAAACTAAGTACCTTGGTTTACCCAAGAAGGAAGAAGAGAAGAAAAGAAAATATAGGATGGAAGAACCACAATAAATACCTAGTAATAAACCTATTATTAACGACCATGAACCCCAAACCAAATGTTAATACCACCAAAGAAAGTATAACACCCCAAAACCTTATAAAATTGTAACTTAATTATAGACAAAAGTGTTTAGTAGTGTGATAAGAAGTGCACCAACTAAAGTTATTACATAGTAAAATAAACAAATCTTCACAGTCCATTATGACTCAAGGTTTGGTCTGATAATATAATAAAACTCAAATATAAATCAGAACCAACAGTGAATGTGTACCAGTGGAAGTGGTTTTAAATATAATAAACTTCAAGTTAATGTGTAACTATTACTTAAACAAGGTGCTAATAAATAACTTTTATATTTTATAATTAACAAGTGATGAAATATTGAGATGAAAAATATTTCCAATGTTTCATTACTGAGGTCACTTTGTTACCTCAAAACATTCATAGTAATGCCAATAATAAAGAGAGTATGTGGGGGAATGTTTACTGTAAAAGGGGGTTAAAGATAATAATATAATATAATCAGAAAAGACTGAAAGTAACTTAAGTTTAATAAAGATTAAGAAATGGCTAATTATGTTTAGAGCCTATGAACTCCACTTTTTAAAGAGTTCTAATAGAATAAGATTAATATTTAGTGTAAGATGTTTTAATTACATAACAGTATGCATATAGATTAAAATATTTATGTATGGATGCTGTATCAGTTCATAAAATGTTTAAAATGTATGTTAAAAATAGTTCCAGCAAACATGTCTAACTTTGAAGACTACTAGTTAATGTTAAATATTATTTTTTGTATTAGTAGCATGAATTATATGCTACAGATATCAATAGTAATGTAAGCAATTTTATTTAATGTTATGTTAACTTTTAAAAGTCAGAGGAGGTGTAAAAATAACTTATTTGAAAAAACCATATATGTAAAATACTAACTTCTAGGCCAAATAATGAATTCCCATAAAATTTATACAAACTAGTTAATTAACCAATGAACCATGTAAACTAATAAGATTTATGTAAGGTGGATCGATAACCAACTACTATAAATGATCCTATACTTTAAAAGAGTAATATAGGAGGATGTCTTAAATTATTAAAAATTTTCGAAATGTAATAACTAAATATTTTAGAGGAGGAATAGTAAATTCATTCACTAAAAGACAGTTCAAATGTTAAATTTATAAGGAATTAAGGAAAGCTAAAGATTTGTGACCATCTGAAATTTATTATAATTATATTTATAACACCTAAAATGGCAGTAATTGTGTACAAGAACAGGAAACCGGATTTTGGGCCTACATTTCCAAAAAGACAGAAATATGGCAATTTTAACAAAAATCTCAATAAATATGGACTATGACATATCAAATTAAACAGAATGAGATAAATAAACCAATTATGTGGTTAATAGTTCATGAAAGCAATCAATAAACTAAAAATATTCCATATATAATGTATTTAAAATTTACCTAAATAGGAAGTGAAAATTATTTAAACAATACTTTTCCAATATTAACTTGGCAAGATATTTCCTAAGACGAAGGAAGTAAAACAGTTCTTAATTAACATTCAACGAGAACGGTTGATGCTCGATCGCGTTAAAAAACTGTATAACGAATGGTAATGGAGTACAAAGTCGAAAATCAGTGAAAACGAGAGTTACCTAAATTGACAATTTTTAACTTCAAATCAGTGAAATACACTACCAGTGAAACAAACGATACGCAACACAATACAAGTGAATTAAACCAGTCAAACAACCTAACATTAATAATTCACATCGTAACAACTTCTCGATTCTTGGCCATAACCAGAAAACATTGAACACATCTAACATAAGACAATTAACAACAGTGAACACTGAACACTTATCCAGGATACCAGAACAACACAATAGACAATATACACTATTACGGAGACCAATAAAGCAGTTGTGAAGGTAATTTTATTATCAGAATTTCCAACCATCAGTTCACAGTAATATGCTACAACGAGACGTGCCGCCATTTTGAACTTCCCATGATGCAAAGTATCCGCCCGCAACGAATTCGTCCAGTAACCAATGGGTATAAATTGTATATTATAAACATTATATATTATTAACAAATTGTCATTTATTACTTTAAGAATTATTTTTGTACATGTTATACTTTCTATGCTTGCCCCCTTCTCTGACTATATAATTATAATCGTTATAAGAACCTTTCTGATATTTATATAAAAAGAACCAGTAATTGAAATATCGACCAAGCCCTGTGAAAGAGTCGAACATTTGCTCAATATCGATTTTAAATCGATCTTTTATAAATATTATCAATAAAATTAAATTAATTCAACTATCAGTATTTAAAATTATTTCACAGATTAAAATAAGAGTTCGAGTTAATTAAAGGACTTACTGGGAGACTACAAATATTAACGGAAAGTGATATACTGGAGCAGAGCTGAAAATCGCAAATCGATTATTGTAAGAAGACAATCTGATTAACTCCAGATTCATTTAAGGTCAACCAGAAGTACAGATATTAGCCAAATCAACTCACCTTTCGTTATAATATTAACGAAACAACAAAACCAGAATTATTTACAAATTATTAGACATAAACGAACAAACATAAAATTTTTTTTGGAAAAAATTTTTTTTGTAATAAAATTTTTTTTTCTCTTTGTACAATACGAAGAAATAATTATTTGTAACAGCGTCTTGTTACAAATTGGCGTCCAACTAGAGGGCTTAATTAATTAAGCTTGGCAGCGATTATACCGTCGAGAAGGAGGCAAAATGCAACGACGAGCGACTTCGAAGAAAAGGGCGGCAGAGGCCGAAAAGGAAGTCGACATGGGTGATAAGGAGGCAACACCCGTGGAGGATCTAGAAGTGCTAGTAACCCCGGTGGAACATAAACAACCCGCACCACCAGAAGAACAACCTGAAATACCAACGCAAACAGGAGACATCAATGTCCCAGACAAGGAAATAGCAAAGTCTATGACCACAGAAGAAAGTAAAATGGACAAATTGATGGAAATGTTCCTAAAAATGAATAAGAACCTAGAATCCAAAATGGAAGAAAATAGTAAGAAATTGAATAAAGATTTGAGAAAGGACATGGAAAAAAATAGTAAGAAGTTGAATCAAGATTTGAAGAAAGACAACCAATCAACAAAAGAAGAATTGGGGAAGAGAATCGAGGAAACCAGTAAGAATTTGGAAGAGAAGATGAGGAAAACAACAAGGAAAGGAAAAGGGACAACCAATCTTTGAATAAGAAGATGGAAGATCTGAAGGAGGACAACCAGTCTTTGAAAGAAGAATTCAAATCAACTAAGGAAGAGTTGATTGACCAAATAGAAAATACTAACAAGAGAATTGAAGAAAACCGTAAGAAGATGGAAAGTGACAACCAACAATTGAAGGAAGATTTAAGGGAAAATAACAAGAAAATGGAAGAAAAGATGGGGGAGAGGTTGGAAGAATTGAGAGAGGATAACCAACTACTTAGAGAAGAATTAAGGGAAGTCAACCAGGAGAACATGAATAAGGTAGACGAGAGAATACAGTTGGCGAAAGAAGAGTTGAACAGAAAAATAAACGACACTAAGAAATCGATGAATAAAAAAGTGGAACAAGAGGTGATAATAGTAAACCAACAGATCAGGGAAGTGGACGAAAGATGTCGTCAAACAGAGTGTGAAGTACAGGAAGTCAGGGAGGTAATTAATACGGAAATTACCCAGGTCAAAGAACACCAGAAAACTAAATGGGAAGAAAACCGAAAAGAAACACAGGAGGAAATAAGTAAGGTGCGAACCCAAGTCACAGAGAGGTGCGACGGGATGGAAGCAGTAATGACAAATACCACCGGACAAGTGCGACAGAGCCAGGAAGAGATGGAGGTAATCCGGAACCGGCCGACTAGCTTCAATAATTTCCCCATGAACGAGCATAGAGAATAGTTGAACTTCCGCCAATATAAACGAAAGCCTATGGAGTTCTTGGCCCGAATCGAGGAATACGTGGACAAAAATAGGGGCAACCGATGGGTCAATAACCGAGAATTATTAGACGAGTCCTTCCGCGAAATGAGCGATCATTGGTGGATGGCCAACCGCAGTGACATAGAAAATTACCAGCAGTTTAAAAGCCTCTTCAAGGCGAAATATTGGTCTGAGACTACCCAAAATTTAATCCGTGACAACATATGTCACGGCCATTATAAACCACAAGTGGGTAGCTCAATGACGGCGTACTTCCTCGGCAAAGTATGTATGGCCAAACATTTGGAACCAGCCATACCTGAAGAATGCCTCATCAACAAACTGTCATATCATTATGATGAGGAGGTGATTCGAGCAAGGAGAGGCAGCCAAACTAAGACCATACAGGCCATGACAGAACTCCACGAGAACTATGAAAATGAGGAGTACTACCGACAAAGCCGGAGAAGGAATGATCGGCCAGAACCTAGAACTTATCCAAATACCAACAACAATACAAACAACAACAACACTGGATACCAAGGAAACCAAGCCTATCCACAGACCAACAACAATAATAATAATAATAATAACCAGGTTCAAAATAATCCGAACAATAATCGACCGAATAATGGTTATCAGGGTAACCGAAACTCATACTACCCAAACCCTAATAGTCAGAGAAGCCCCAATTATAATAACGAACGTTCTTATAATAATAATCGTGGTAATCCACAAAATAGCTGTAGGTTTTCTCGACCGAGAGTGAATTTCATACGAGCGGAAGACGGTCGCCAACGTAGGTATTACCACCAGAGACGCAACAGCTATCACGAATATGAAGATAGGCGGAGGAGCCGAGAACGTGACCAACCAAGGTACAATCCTGCTAGACGGAGTACCAGTCTAGATAACACTGAACGGCTGACAAACAGCGAACAACCGTTAGATCATCGAACAGAGCAGCAGGGACCCACTCAAGGTCTCCCGAATGATGCAACAACCAGTGCGACACACCATAACAATGATGTCGAGCATTTAAACGGGAGGAGGCAGTAATAAATCACCGAGACCCATTGCTGCTCCTAAATCCTGGGTATTTAAATGAGTTGACAAATGCAACTGAAAATAATCGTATCACTATAATTGGTTGTAATTACCTAAAGAACCTCCGACACGAATTATTGGAGGAGGACGATACTAGTCCCATCAATAACACAAATCACGAAATAATACATATAAATGCGGAGGTAGAAGGAATCCCCGCCAATTTAATGATCGATACTGGTTCCAACGTATCCATAATTAGTACTACTGAGTTGGAGAAAATACAAAGAGAATGCGGACGAACATTACCGACATTGCCGTTAAATAATATTATTTTGTTAGGTGCAACCGGCCGCCAAAATAAGACAATACGAAGGCAAGTCTCCACCAATGTGATGAGCTGCGGTATAGCTATCGAAATGGAATTCTTAGTGGCGAGCGGGCTGCCATTTAACATATTGATAGGGTGCAATGTGCTCAGGCGGAACTCCGCCATAATTGATTTACGAATGGAGAAATTGTCACTGTTTACTAACGGACAAACTTGGACGGCTGACTTTGTTGGTAGCGACCAAGTAATTCCCAACAATATCCACCAACAGATTCGTAAAATCAATTATATAAATCAAACTCCTATGATTGAACGAATGATGGACGATAACGCTAATGAGGACTTATGGTCCCAAAAGATCCAGGAAATCAGGGATTTCCGGAGCGGTATAACAGGGGAAAAGTTGCAACAACACCAAGCAAACAAATTAATAAATATTTACGAACAGTATAAATCAGTATTTTCTGACGAGCCCGGTAAAGTAAAAAACTTCCAGTGTACTCACAGTTCCGAGACACAGTGGACTTTAACCGTAAGTCATACCCCATCGCGCAATCACGAAAGGAAGCAGTAAGAGCTGAAATAACTAAGATGATTAACCGTGACATTATAGAGAGTAGCCAATCCCCATACACCAGTCCTATTGTGGCTATTCCTAAGAAAAACGGACAAGTCCGTTTATGCCTAGATGCGCGGGAAATTAATAAAATGATTATTAATGACAGGACTTCGCCCGGTGAGATAGAAGAGATTTTAAAACGGTTCCACGGTACCAAGTACTTTAGTACCTGGGACACGGTGTGCGGCTACTGGCAAGTGGAATTGCACCCACAGAGTTGCCAGTATCTGGCCTTTATATTCAAAGGGCGGAACTACCAGTTTAAGAGATTGCCCTTCAGACTAGTGAATTCGGTCGCAGTCTTTGTACACTGCATGGACCAGATACTTGGCCAGGAAGCACTACAATTCACCACCGTGTACGTAGATGATCTGCTAGTGTCCTCAGAAACTTGGGAGGAACACTGCTATCGTGTGGAACATGTGTTAAGGAAGTTAGCTGCGAATAACATCACGCTAAAGCTAGAAAAATCTCATTTCATAGCCAAGGAAATTCAATTCTTGGGCTTTATATTGAACGACCAGGGAATCTCACCGTCGGCTGAAAAAGTAGAAGCGATTCAGAAATTTCTAACGCCAAAGAATCGAAGGCAATTACAGTCATTCCTCTGTAATTACTATCGCAAGTTCCAGGAAAATTATTCTGAATTGACCGCCAGATTTCAGCTGCAACTGTCATCCAAGAATAAATGGATATGGGGTGTAGAGCAGAATGAGAACTTAACGATGATTAAAGAAAAGTTCCTTGAACCAATAATACTTCGCCATCCGGATTTCAGTAAACCGTTCTTCCTGAATTGCGTTGCCAGTGACATTAGCCTCGGCACAACATTGTGTCAAGAGGATGAGGAGGGCGAACATCTCGTGATTTGCTTCGCAAGTAGAGCGTTAAACCAGTGCGAAAAGAACTACCACATCACTGAAAAAGAGTTGTTAAGTGTAATGTTCGCGTGTGGCAAATTCCGCACCTACATCCTTGGTTACCCCGTTACCGTCCGGACAGACCATAAGTCCATATCGTTCTTAAGGAGATGCAAACTCAGTCACGGAAGGTTGACCCGGTGGATACTGTTACTACAAGAGTATAATCTTAAGTGGGAGTACATCCCAGGAAAGAAGAATGTCGTTGTGGACGTGTTGTCACGAATCAACATTGATAAGCAAACATTCGAGGGGGAGAAAGAGAGTGTACTCAAAATATACCACATTCTTAGTAACAGAGCCGATCTAGAATCATTATTGGAAAACCTGAGCACCCGACCAACAAGCAGACCCAAAATTACAATCCATTAAGACGAGATTGGAAGCAGGGGACGAGACTATCGCCCGATATTATAAAATTCATAACAATGTACTGTTCATACAACCATCTTTGAGGAAGGAGAAATGGAAGGTTATCATTCCAACCCATATCGAAAAGGAGATAGTAAATAACTATCATGTTCGATATGGGCATATGGGCGCCTTAAAGGTGATAAAGGCCCTGGAAGAGAGCTGCCACCTTAAAGATATTAACCGGAAGGTCCGGAAATACATATAAAGAGTTGCCGCATTTGCCAACTCGTTAAATCGAATAACGAGAAAAATGAAGGGCAAATGATTCCAATAACATCTCAGGTGAAGATGGAAAAAGTATTTTTAGACATCTGCAGGCCATTTCCCCGCAGTGGGGGTCGTCACAGATACAAGTATCTAGTCATCGTGATGGACCATTTCACGAAGTTCATCAAGCTATACCCAGCAAATCGGGCGACTACAAATAAAATTCTCGACATATTAACCAACCAGTACTTCCCAAACGTTGGAAAACCAGTTTCGATCATTACCGACCACGGAACCCAATTCAAGGGGAAAAAATGGCAGGATACCCTACTGTCTATGGGTGTTCATACTTATAAAACCTCGGTTTATCACCCGAGCAGTAACCTGGCAGAGAGAGTATTAAGAGAGGTGGGGCGAATATTACGAACTTATTGCCACAATCAACAGAGGAGGTGGCAAGACTATCTAGAGGCCACAGAAGAATTCCTCAACCTGGCATACCACCCAGCCATAGGAATTACCCCGTACTCCGCCATGTACGAAAAGCAACCCCCAAGGGAGATCGAAGAAATATTGGAGTTCCCGAGGGAAAATAATTATACTTTTGACCGAATTAAGTTTTATAACAAGGTGGCCGAAGACCAGGAGAAACGGCGAAATAAATATCATAAAGGTATGGGTAAAATAATTACCTATAACAGTGGTGAAAAAGTTTTATTAAAAAATAGGGAATTACCAAGTTCACTGGAAGGGATAACTAAGAAATTATTACTTTTATATACTGGACCCTATATAGTCTCCAAAGACAAAAATAATAACACGTATGAGATAAAGGAGATGGGTTCTGGTAAAATCAAGGGTGTCTATAACCAGGCATCCATGAAAAAGTATCATGAGAAATAATTGGAAATATAAAAAGAAAAAAATTTTGTTAAAAACCAAAAAATTCAAAAACAAAGTAAGATCACCTTACTACAATTATTATGAAGAAACCATTTGGAAATATAAAAAGAAAGAATTTAGAAGATACCCCAAAATTCAAAAATATAGTAAGTACGAATTACTACAAATAATTTATGAAGAAACCATTTGGAAATATAATATAAAAAGAATTTTGAAAGAAAATAAAAATAAAAAGAAAGAATTTTGAATTTATCATAAAAATTCAAAAACAAAGTAAGTACATCTTACTACAAGATTATTTGTGAAAGAAACATTTTGGAAATATAATATAAAATGAATTTAGAATAAAAACCCCCCCAAAAAAAAAAAAATAGTAAGCACCAATTACTACAAATAATTTATGAAGAAACCATTTGGAAATATAATATAAATAGAATTTTGAAAGAAAATAAAAATAAAAAGAAAGAATTTTGAATTTATCATAAAAATTCAAAAACAAAGTAAGTACATCTTACTACAAGATTATTTGTGAAAGAAACATTTTGGAAATATAATATAAAATGAATTTAGAATAAAAACCATAAAAATTCAAAAATATTGTAAGCACACCTTACAAACCAGTTATTTAAGAAACGCCTCGAGACAATAAAAAGAAAATGAATTTAGAGAATAAAACCCCCTAAATTCAAAAGAATAGTAAGATCACCTTACAGAAATAATTTGTGAATAAAAACCTTATGAAATAAAAAGAAAGAATTGTGAATAACGAACCATCCGAATTCCAAAAATAAAATAATATCAACGTACTGACAAAAACTTTATAGAATAAAAGGAAAAGAATTTAGAGATGTAAAACAAATCAATTCTAAAAGATAGAGGAATGTCAATTTACAACCAATAAATTGTAAAAACCTTCTATGAAATTGTATAAAAAGAAATAAAAACCAGTGATATGATTAACTGAATAAACTTGTGTGGAAATAAAAATAATAACACTTTGAAGTGGTATAAAGAGAAACAATGACCTCATTCAAAAAATTAATTAAGACATTCATTTGAATAAAAAACCAGAGAGAAGTAATTTGAGAAAAGAGTCAAAGTTATAAATGTAATTAAATAAATCAATAATGAAATAATGGAATGATCATGAATTAAGTGTCAAATATAATAAAAACAATTATAAGAAAGTTCTAGAACATGGAACAAATAAAAACTGAGAAACAAACAAATATATCAGAAATATATGCTACCATAAATAAAAGCAGAAATCCCAAACAACAGAAGGTCCCATTTTGGACAAAATAATGGAAATGTTCCTGCAAATGAGAAAGGACAACCAAGCAACAAAGGAAGAAAATAGTAAAGAAAGGAAGGAAGACAACCAGTCTTTAAATAAGAAGTTGGGAGATTTAAATAAGAATATAGAATCCACAAAAGAAGAATTAAGGAAGGACATAGGAGAAACTAGTAAGAAAATGGGAAGTGATAACCAACAGCTGAAGGAAGAGTTTAAAACAACAAAGGAAGAATTGGGTAATAAAAAGAAGATACCCCGAACCCAAGAAGGAAGAGGAAGTTTAGAAGCAGATAATAAAGAAGATACCCCGAACCAACCAACGGACAAGATAAAACTAAGTACCTTGGTTTACCCAAGAAGGAAGAAGAGAAGAAAAGAAGATATAGGATGGAAGAACCACAATAAATACCTATTAACAAACCTATTATTAACGATAATGAACCCCAAACCAAATATTAATACCACCAAAGAAAGTATAACACCCCAAAACCTCATAAAAATTGTAACTTAATTATAGGCAAAAGTATTTGTAGTGTGATAAGAAGTGCACCAACTAAAGTTATTATATAGTAAAATAAATCTTCACAGTCCATTATAACTAAAGGTTTGGTCTGAGAATATAATAAAACTAAAATATAAATCTGACCCAACAGTGAATGTGTACCAGTGGAAGTGGTTTTAAATATAATAAACTTCAAGTTAATGTGTAACTATTACTTAAACAAGGTGCTATTAAATAACTTTTATATTTTATAATTAACAAGTGATGAAATATTGAGATGAAAAATATTTCCAATGTTTCATAAAAGAGGTCACTTTTTTATCTCAAAACATTCATAGTAATGCCAATAATAAAGAAAGTATGTGGGGGAATAAATACAGTAACTGTGGATTAATTTGGGGATACAGTATAAACAGAAAAGACTGTGATTTACTTAAGTTTGATAAAAACTAATAAATGTGAAATGGCTAATTATGTTTAGAGCCTATGAACTCCACTTTTTAAAGAGTTCTAATAGAATAAGATTAATATTTAGAGTAAGATGTTTTAGTTAACAGTATGCAGATAAAAATGTTTATGTATGGATGCTGCATCAGTTTATAAAATGTTTAAAATGTATGTTAAAAATAGTTCCAACAAACATGTCTAACTTTGAAGACTGCTAGTTAATATTAAATATTATTTTTTGTATTAGCAGCATGAATTATATGCTACAGGTATCAATAGTTATGTAAGCAATTTTATTTAATGTGATGTTAACTTTAAAAAGTCAGAGGAGGTGTAAAAATAACTTTATTTGATAAAACCATATATGTAAAATACTAACTTCTAGGCCAAATAATGAATTCCCAAAAAATTAATATAAACTAGTTAATTAACCAATGAACCATGTAAACTAATAAGATTTATGTAAGGTGGATCGATAACCAACTACTATAAATGATCCTATACTTTAAAAGAGTAATATAGAAAGATGTCTTAAATTATTAAAAATTTTCGAAAGGTAATAACTAAATATTTTAAAGGAGAAATAGTAAATTAATGAATTATCACTAAAAGACAGTTCAAATATTAAATTTATAAGGAATTAAGGAAAGCTAAAGATTTGTGACCATCTGAAATTTATTATAATTATATTTATAACACCTAAAATGGCAGTAATTGTGTACAAGAACAGGAAACCGGATTTTGGGCCTACATTTCCAAAAAGACAGAAATATGGCAATTTTAACAAAAATCTCAATAAATATGGACTATGACATATCAAATTAAACAGAATGAGATAAATAAACCAATTATGTGGTTAATAGTTCATGAAAGCAATCAATAAACTAAAAATATTCCATATATAATGTATTTAAAATTTACCTAAATAGGAAGTGAAAATTATTTAAACAATACTTTTCCAATATTAACTTGGCAAGATATTTCCTAAGACGAAGGAAGTAAAACAGTTCTTAATTAACATTCAACGAGAACGGTTGATGCTCGATCGCGTTAAAAAACTGTATAACGAATGGTAATGGAGTACAAAGTCGAAAATCAGTGAAAACGAGAGTTACCTAAATTGACAATTTTTAACTTCAAATCAGTGAAATACACTACCAGTGAAACAAACGATACGCAACACAATACAAGTGAATTAAACCAGTCAAACAACCTAACATTAATAATTCACATCGTAACAACTTCTCGATTCTTGGCCATAACCAGAAAACATTGAACACATCTAACATAAGACAATTAACAACAGTGAACACTGAACACTTATCCAGGATACCAGAACAACACAATAGACAATATACACTATTACGGAGACCAATAAAACAGTTGTGAAGGTAATTTTATTATCAGAATTTCCAACCATCAGTTCACAGCAATATGCTACAAAGAGACGTGCCGCCATTTTGAACTTCCCATGATGCAAAGTATCCGCCAGCAACGAATTCGTCCAGTAACCAATGGGTATAAATTGTGTATTATAAACTTTATATATTATTAACAAATTGTCATTTATTACTTCTTAAGACATATTTTTGTACATGTTATACTTTCTAGGCTTACCCTTTGTACAGTAGCCCGATAATTTTGCATTCATAGGTTGGCTAATCTGCGCTTTTAAGTTGCTCAATTCACGTCTGTACATTTGCACAGTTCGTTATTTACCAGGGGGGGGCCATTCCGGCTTCCCGCGCTAACATAGCGATCAGCTGTTTTTGCCGCGTGACGTCGACTTGTGGAAGAAATACGCGCGAGTCTTGATTTACCATGCAATCTTACCTGAGACAATGTCCTACTTAGCATCTCTCTGCTGTTTACACGAAATATTAACAATAATTGTAATAAGCTATTCATATAGAAAAAGGATTAAACAACAAGATTAAATGGTTTGCGGCAAAAAATAATGGTAAAATTTATTTCTACATTTAATAGAAAAGTAAGCAAGTCTGTCCACGTATAACATTGACAAAATGGCACAAGATGTAAAATTAAGTCGGAAAGGAGGCGATATTATATATATATATATAATTTTTTATTATTCGTTAATTTTATATTAATAGAATTATTTCGATTGTTATTAATTTACTTAGAAACCTCTGATGATACTGATATTTTTCAGTGAAACGTGCGTCAGGTGTTAAAAAGAATATACGAAATTATACTACTTGCAGAAGAAACACATTGAAAACATCACAAATTTTATATATATATATATATATATAATATGCCTGCGTGGGTGGGTGCGCGTACGTGCACACGCGTGCGCGCATGAGTGCGTGTATAAACATTTCTATGTAGTATAATATATTTGAAACAAGCTTCCAATTATTGTAATTATAATCAATATCATAATCATTTTCTTTATCTACATTTTCATTGTTATTTCATTGTTACTAGTTTCAGTTAAAAACTGAAGCTAGTACGTTTAGTTGTAAACATAAATACTTTTATCAACGAAATGAAAATGGTTATTTAGTTGATACATACCTTCATAGGTGACTTAAATTTTTGAAGACGAAGCTACCCAGAGCCGACTCTTTGTTGCTGCATACTTTTCAAGTGACTTGAGTTTGAGCTGTTTGTTCAGATGGCGGATTCTGATGAATTAGAGGTCTGTTTGCCAAGTGGAAGCAACCCATTTATTATGATTTTGATGTGACCATGACAGATGTATTGCTTAAAAGCATTATCAGTGCCGTTGAGAGCAGTAATATTCATGTAGCGGCTGTGACGTGTGATATGGGGGGAAAGAATTCAAAAGTCTGGAAGGAATTAGATGTAAACACAGAAAAAAATTTCTTCATTAACCCGACTACAAACGATAAGGTGTGGGTTTTCTGTGACGTACCTCATCTTTTGAAGCTGCTTAGAAATCATTTTCTAGACCATGGGTTGTTACTTTGCGACGGCACTGAGCTTAAAAAAGATACAATCGAAAATCTGTTACAGCAACAGAAAGGAGACTTGACGATTTTACCCTATATTAGTCAGATACACCTTAACGTAACTGGTCGATCTCGTCAAAATGTAAGATTTGCTGCACAGTTGTTTTCTAATCGTACAGCAAAGGCGCTGAAGTATGTTGCAAATAAAGAGCGCGAAAGCAGCTTCATCGAACTGGTAAACGGTGCATTTGATGTTTTAAACTCAAGACTTCCAAAAGACCAGAAAACGCCCCTCAGAAGTGGGTACGGCATGAATTTAAGGAGCCAAGAAAATACTTTAAAAAGGTTTTTGAAAGTAATAACTAACATGCGAGTAGCAAGTAAAAAAAGTTTACTACCTTTTCAGAAAGGTTTCGTTATATCTTTAAATTAATTGTTCGGCCTTTATGAACAAATGACAATGATTCATGGGGTGACGTACATTTTGACCGCTAGATTCAATCAAGATTGCCTTGAAAACTTTTTTTCACGAATTCGGGGATTAGGCGTCTTTTATAATAATCCCACTCCCTTTGAAGTGCGCAACAGAATTCGGCTCTTACTTTTAACGGGTAGCACGGACGATTACCGTTATCTGGAAGTGCGTCTGTGGCTGAGGATGGTAGCATTCATTCCACCGAAGTTATGGAATCAAATGACTCTGACGAGGATTTCATCCAGTTTGTTACCAATGAACTATGCATAGACATAGTTGAACATACGTTAATACCAAGTTCTCCGAATAATGACACCGACGAAGCAGAATTGTTAAAAACAGAGGACTTGGCCCCGTCTGCAAGTGACAACGATGTTCCTCAAGATGCCTTAAAATATCTGGCCGGGTACATCGCATTCAAGTGCCGCTTCATTGATGAAAGTCTAGGTGTGAGAGGCGAAACATTGGGTCTTTCCGGGGAACTTAGTCATGACTGGATATCGATTATATCAAAGGGGGGGCTTACCAATCCGTCAGACGAGTGGTTACAAAAACTGATTCAGTTTGAGATAGTTTTTACTTCTTTCCACGGACGTACAGTATCAAAACAAGTGAAAGTTATCTCTTATTTGGCCACCTTACTCAAATCTAAATTTCCAGAGGTGGACGAGAAAGTCATTTGTCTGTACGTCAGGACAAGAACATTCATCAGAATCCGCCATCTGAACAAACAGCTCAAACTCAAGTCACTTGAAAAGTATGCAGCAACAAAGAGTTGGCTCTGGGTAGCTTCGTCTTCAAAAATTTAAGTCACCTATGAAGGTATGTATCAACTAAATAACCATTTTCATTTCGTTGATAAAAGTATTTATGTTTACAACTAAAAGTACTAGCTTCAGTTTTTAACTGAAACTAGTAACAATGAAATAACAATGAAAATGTAGATAAAGAAAATGATTATGATATTGATTATAATTATAATAATTGGAAGCTTGTTTCAAATATATTATACTACATAGAAATGTTTATACACGCACTCATGCGCGCACGCGTGTGCACGTACGCGCACCCACCCACGCAGGCATATTATATATATATATATAAAATTTGTGATGTTTTCAATTTGTTTCTTCTGCAAGTAGTATAATTTCGTATATTCTTTTTAACACCTGACGCACGTTTCACTGAAAAATATCAGTATCATCAGAGGTTTCTAAGTAAATTAATAACAATCGAAATAATTCTATTAATATAAAATTAACGAATAATAAAAAATTATATATATATATATATATATATATATAATATCGCCTCCTTTCCGACTTAATTTTACATCTTGTGCCATTTTGTCAATGTTATATGTGGACAGACATGCTTACTTTTC
This sequence comes from Magicicada septendecula, assembly GCA_034769895.1. Taxonomy (NCBI): domain Eukaryota; kingdom Metazoa; phylum Arthropoda; class Insecta; order Hemiptera; family Cicadidae; genus Magicicada; species Magicicada septendecula. The sequence goes on along the minus strand of CM068368.1, from coordinate 228,180,934 downwards.
TATTAAATGTAGAAATAGATTTTACCATTATTTTTTGCCGCAAACCATTTAATCTTGTTGTTTAATCCTTTTTCTATATGAATAGCTCATTACAATTATTGTTAATATTTCGTGTAAACAGCAGAGAGATGCTAAGTAGGACATTGTCTCAGGTAAGATTGCATGGTAAATCAAGACTCGCGCGTATTTCTTCCACCAGTCACGTCACAGCGAAGCAACCAATGGGAGCGTAATTGGCCGGCGTGGCCTACCTTATATCTAGTTACATTGGTTACTTACGTTCGCTAGCGGCGGTCGGCCTTGCGCCCGCTACTATACTGTCACATTTTCTTTGTCGCGACAATTAATGTAGGCCTTAGGCCCAAGACTTCATATATGGCCTTTTAGGCCCTTTCATTAAATTAATTTCAATGTAACATTACGACTTGTATTTACGATGCGCTCATTAGCCAATCTCTTATTCAAAAGTGACACTTAACAATTTCAATGCTATATATGTGAAGAATTTTCAATAAATGTATTAACTACAGTCCACTCTCTCTTCATCATTTCTGCATCCTGACGAATTAATTACTACAGTAATTCACGAATACTTCTTACTTAACATTTTATGTGGTCCCACGGGCCGCATCATTAACATTTTTTGGTCCACTCGGACCGGATCTAAACATTTTTTTGGTCGCTCCGGACCTGGATTCCCGGATACATCATTCACCCATTTATTATTTTCTGCCCCAATTTCTGGCCATCACGGGCGACTCAGCATATCCGCTGATACGACCGTGGCGTGATTCAACCAGCATTTCGCTCGTCGCCTTTGAGCCTCCTGACGACATCATTGCAAGAGCTTACACCTGCTAGCTTCAGTACGTCAGTCAAAGCAGTCATCTCTCCGAGCTGTGTGTTTGCCATCTTCTCCACGGCGTCGACGCTTCAGGACATCGCCCACAAGGTATCACCTCATTAACATCATTTCAAGGTGCGTACAATGGCTGAAGAAGGCCTCAAAGTGTTAGTCAGAAAGAGAGGTGGCTTAAAGTCCGCAATAGTGCGTATACAATCAGCTGTCAGTAACTTTGATAGAAACTGTAATACAAAACACTTTTTAACAGGCAGACTTGAAAGTTTGAAAAGCTTGGCAACGAAATACGATGAGGTACAGTACGAAATCGAACTTATTTGCAAAGACATAAACGCTGCTCAAGAAGACCGAGTTGAGGTCGAAGAAATGTTATATTCCACAGAAGCTAATATTTTACAATTAATTGACACCTTTAATGTTCAGACTGTACCTCCCGTATTAACGGGCCATATGCAATTAAAACCGATAAGTTTGCCCTGCTTCACAGGCAATATCTTGGAATGGCAGCATTTTTATTCAATTTTTTCGGACTTGGTGCATGCAAGATCCGATCTAACGTCAGTGCAGAAACTACATTATTTGCAGTCTTCTCTAAAAAATGAGCCATTAGACTTAATTAAATCACTACCTATTTGTAATGAAAACTACTCGATAGCGTTGAGTTTGCTGTCCGCAAGGTATGACAACAAGTTCATACTAGCAAAGTACTACATTCAAAATTTACTTGAAGTCAAGTCAACAATTAAAGACTCTGTCCAAAGGTTGGCAGAATTCACAAATACAATAACGTCTTCCGTTAATTCACTGGCGGCAATGCAACTGTCAGTGAATTCATTCGAACTTATCACTATACAATTATTATCAGCAAAACTCGACCATACTACTTTTAAATTATGGAAGGAGTCTATAGACCCTGATAATCTTCCTAACTTTCAAGATTTCACTCATTTTTTAAACGCACGTAGACAGCTGTTAGAAAATACACTGCCTATCGATGCCGGATAGCAACTCAACAAGCTAAGTTTAAGATTCAATAATAAATCTGATAAACATAAATCACGAAACGCTGCTGGCAGTACTACATTTAAGAGTTATCATTCAGCGTCAAGTAATTATTCATGTTTGTGTTGTAAATCTAATCATCCCATTTACATGTGTGATAAATTTCTTGCACTAAGCACCGCTGAGCGAGGACAATTTATATCAAATCACAAATGTTGTACCAATTGTCTTAGATCAGATCATTTTGTATCTAATTGTAAGATTAAGCAGGCATGTAAGATCTGTTCAAAACGACACCATACATTGTTGCACATGAACAATGTGCCGAAGCCAATCTCTGCCAGCAGCAGTAATTACTGTTCACTCAAATTACAATCCACGAATAATATTCTTTTATCAACAGCAATTGTGTTTGTCATTGACCAGGCTGGCAACCGACAAAAGGCAAGAGTTCTTTTGGATGCGGGTTCACAAATAAATTTTTGTACGGAATCATTTGCCAAGAAATTACGGCTTAACTTGACTAAATCCAACATACCGATTACAGGTATAAATAATACCGCGTGTCATGCCACTAATCTCGCGTCTATACGCATTATTTCTCGTTATCAGAGATTTAGCTTCGAGGCAAAATGTGCTATCTTATCTGCATTAACCCACAATCTGCCAGCACAATCGTTTGACATAAATCAATTTAACATTCCAGACAACATTTTTCTTGCTGACCCAAATTTCAACATATCATCCGAAATCGACATACTGTTAGGGGCGCAATTCTACCTAGATTTAATTTTAGCCAACAAATACGTACGCGGTCCTCATTTTCCCATTATTCAGGAAACAAAGTTAGGCTACATTTTGGCAGGCAATTTGCCCAAATATTGCCGTTACAAGGGTCCTGCTGTTTCGTTCCTAGCTAGGAACAACGACGGTCAAATTTTGCAGTCTCTCGAAAAATTTTGGGAAGCAGAAACTATCCCTGATAATACACCTGATAACGAGTCAGCTTGTGAGGAGCATTTCGTGGGGTCTACTCATCGCAATCAACAGGGTAGGTTCGTTGTTTCACTACCTTTTAAGTCCGACCATCTCCAGTTGGGGGAATCTTATACCAATGCTGAAGCAAGATTTTTGAATTTAGAACGCCGATTCAGGCGTGATTCTAAGCTTGCGCGTGATTACGCAAACTTTATTATCGAACTCTGTGCTTGCTTGTTATTATCGCGACTCGTATCTAAGGTCGTTCCTGCGCTTTATTCGTTTATTAATAGTGTTCATTTATATTCTGACTCCATGGTGTCTCTTTACTGGATTCATGCCCAGTCCACGAGGTGGAAAACCTACGTCGCTAATCGTGTTGCCGAGATTCAGCGTCTTATACTATACTTGCGCCCGCTACTATACTGTCACATTTTCTTTGTCGCGACAACTAATGTAGGCCTTAGGCCCAAGACTTCATATATGGCCTTTTAGGCCCTTTCATTAAATTAATTTCAATGTAACATTACGACTTGTATTTACGATGCGCTCATTAGCCAATCTCTTATTCAAAAGTGACATTTAATAATGTCAATGCTATATATGTGAAGAATTTTCAATAAATGTATTCACTACAGTCCACTCTCTCTTCATCATTTCTGCATCCTGACGAATTAATTACTACAGTAATTCACGAATACTTCTTACTTAACATTGTATGTGGTCCCACGGGCCGCATCATTAACATTTTTTGGTCCACTGGGACCGGATCTAAACACCCTTCTCTGACTATATAATTATAATCGTTACAAGAACCTTTCTGATATTTATATAAAAATAACCTGTAATTGTAATATCGACCAAGCCCTGTGAAAGAGTCGAACATTTGCTCAACAACGATTTTAAATCGATCTTTTATAAATATTATCAATAAATTCAATTCATTCAACTATTAGCATTTAAATTATTTCACATATTCACATTTCACACGAAAAATTAACTCCAGATTCATTTCAAGTCAACCAGAAGTACAGATATTAGCCAAATCAACTCACCTTTCGTTATAATTTTAACGAACCAACAAAACAAGGATTATTTACAAATTATAAGACATAAACAAACAAACATAAAATTTTTTTTAACAAAATTTTTTTTTAATAAAATTTTTTTTTTCTTTGTACAATACAAAGAAATATTTATTTGTAACAGCGTCTTGTTACAAATTGGGGCCCAACGTGGTTACAATTTGTAACCAGACGCTGTTCCACGCTGTTACAAATAAATATTTCTTCGTATTGTACAAGGAAGAAACAAAAATTTTATTAAAAAAAAATTTTCCAACAAAAAATTTTATGTTTGTTTGTTATTGTAATTTTTTAGAAATAATCCTGGTTCTGCGTTTTGGTTAAAATTTTAAAATTTTGTGAGTTTATTTTGGTTAATTTTTACACTTCTGGTTGACCTTAAATGAATCTGGAGTTAATCAGATTGTCTTCTTACAATAATCGATTTGCGATTTTCAGCTCTGCTCCAGTATATCACTTTCCGTTTATATTTGTTGTCTCCCAGTAAGTCCTTTAATTAACTAAAACTCTTATTCTAATATGTGAAATAACTATAAATACTGCTAGTTGAATGAATTGAATTTATTGATAATATTTATAAAAGATCGATTTAAAATCGATGTTGAGCAAATGTTCGACTCTTTCACAGGGCTTGGTCGATAACAATTACAGGTTATTTTTATATAAATATCAGAAAGGTTCTTGTAACGATTATAATTATATAGTCAGAGAAGGGTAAGCCTAGAAAGTATAACATGTACAAAAATATGTCTTAAGAAGTAATAAATGACAATTTGTTAATAATATATAAAGTTTATAATACACAATTTATACCCATTGGTTACTGGACGAATTCGTTGCTGGCGGATACTTTGCACCATGGGAAGTTCTAAATGGCGGCACGTCTCGTTGTAGCATATTACTGTGAACTGATGGTTGGAAATTCTGATAATAAAATTACCTTCACAACTGTTTTATTGGTCTCCGTAATAGTATATATTGTCTATTGTGTTGTTCTGGTATCCTGGATAAGTGTTCAGTGTTCACTGGTGTTAATTGTCTTATGTTAGATGTGTTCAATGTTTTCTGGTTATGGCCAAGAATCGAGAAGTTGTTAAGATGTGAATTATTAATGTTAGGTTGTTTGACTGGTTTAATTCACTTGTATTGTGTTGCGTATCGTTTGTTTTCACTGTTGTGGTAGTGTATTTCACTGATTTTAAGTTAAAAATTGTCAATTTAGGTAACTCTCGTTTTCACTGATTTTCGACTTTGTACTCCATTACAATTCGTTATACGGTTTTTTTAACGCGATCGAGCATCAACCGTTCACGTTGAATGTTAATAATGAACTGTTTTACTTCCTTCGTCTTAGGAAATATCTTGCCAAGTTAATATTGGAAAAGTATTGTTTAAATAATTTTCACTTCCTATTTAGGTAAATTTTAAATACATTATATATGGAATATTTTTAGTTTATTGATTGCTTTCATGAACTATTAACCACATAATTGGTTTATTTATCTCATTCTGTTTAATTTGATATGTCATAGTCCATATTTATTGAGATTTTTGTTAAAATTGCCATATTTCTGTCTTTTTGGAAATGTAGGCCCAAAATCCGGTTTCCTGTTCTTGTACACAATTACTGCCATTTTAGGTGTTATAAATATAATTATAATAAATTTCAGATGGTCACAAATCTTTAGCTTTCCTTAATTCCTTATAAATTTAACATTTGAACTGTCTTTTAGTGAATGAATTTACTATTCCTCCTCTAAAATATTTAGTTATTACATTTCGAAAATTTTTAATAATTTAAGACATCCTCCTATATTACTCTTTTAAAGTATAGGATCATTTATAGTAGTTGGTTATCGATCCACCTTACATAAATCTTATTAGTTTACATGGTTCATTGGTTAATTAACTAGTTTGTATAAATTTTATGGGAATTCATTATTTGGCCTAGAAGTTAGTATTTTACATATATGGTTTTTTCAAATAAGTTATTTTTACACCTCCTCTGACTTTTAAAAGTTAACATAACATTAAATAAAATTGCTTACATTACTATTGATATCTGTAGCATATAATTCATGCTACTAATACAAAAAATAATATTTAACATTAACTAGCAGTCTTCAAAGTTAGACATGTTTGCTGGAACTATTTTTAACATACATTTTAAACATTTTATGAACTGATACAGCATCCATACATAAATATTTTAATCTATATGCATACTGTTATGTAATTAAAACATCTTACACTAAATATTAATCTTATTCTATTAGAACTCTTTAAAAAGTGGAGTTCATAGGCTCTAAACATAATTAGCCATTTAAATTTCTTAATCTTTATTAAACTTAAGTACTTTCAGTCTTTTCTTATTATATTATATTATTATCTTTAACCCCCTTTTACAGTAAACATTCCCTCACATACTCTCTTTATTATTGGCATTACTATGAATGTTTTGAGATAACAAACTGACCTCAGTTATGAAACATTGAAAATATTTTTCATCTCAATATTTCATCACTTGTTAATTATAAAATATAAAAGTTATTTAATAGCACCTTGTTTAAGTAATAGTTACACATTAACTTGAAGTTTATTATATTTAAAACCACTTCCACTGGTACACATTCACTGTTGGGTCTGATTTATATGTGAGTTTTATTATATTCTCAGACCAAACCTTTAGTCATAATGGACTGTGAAGATTTGTTTATTTTACCATACAATAACTTTAGTTGGTGCACTTCTTATCATACTACTAAATACTTTTGTCTATAATTAAGTTACAATTTTATGAGGTTTTGGGGTGTTATACTTTCTTTGGTAGTATTAATATTCGGTTTGGGGTTCATTATCGTTAATAATAGGTTTATTAATAGGTATTTATTATAGTGGTTCTTCCATCCTATATCTTCTTTCCTTCTCTTCTTCCTTTTTGGGTTTACCAAGGTACTTAGTTTTATTTTGTCCGTTGGTTGGTTCGGGGTATCTTCTTTATCACCTGCTCCTAAACTTACTCTTCTTTCTTGGGTTTGGAGTATCTTCTTTATTACATGCTCCTAATCTCCCTCTTCCTTCCTGGGTTCGGGGTATCTTCTTTATTACATGCTCCTAATCTCCTGGGTAATCTCCTGATTTTTTATACGAGTTTCTTTTAATTTATTTTCTTGAGTTTTAATGTTGCATTTTTATTATGTAATTACTTTTTTCCTTTTATTGTGGTGTTGTTCTTTGAAGTTTAATTTATTTTCATTTGAAATTCTTTGAGTTATATTGTAATATAATTGTTTTTATGATCTTAATGGAATTAATTTTTAGTGGATTATCTGTCATGCTACAGATTGCCCTCCTCCAGAAGTGATTTTTTCAGACTATACTTGGTTTGTCTGAAATAATTGCTTATGATAATTATTATAGTTTTATAATATTCTTGACTTCCTTCCATTTCTAAATTTTTCTTATATATATTTGAGCTTACATCTTGTTCATTCTTACTTGATCTTCCTTGATAGTGATAGTCATCTGAGTTTCATATTTATTATTTTATTTTTGTTTTTCTTCTTAATATTTTATCCCTGGGATATTTATTCCCTATCATTCCCTAACACGTGAGCTGGTGCAGTTCAGAGAGTCACTGTACGCTACTTCCTCTCCTGTCCAATACTTCACTTCTATTTGAGTACAGAGGCAAATCATCTCTGCTCAAAAAACATATTAATACTGCTGCACTTATCTACAGACAGTTATTAAAAAAAATTATTTCAGAATAGTACACTTTTGTTACTATTTAAAAAATATCTTTGGATACTTCACTTTTTATATTGCTCAGAGATTTTAATCTTCCTATCTCAGTTATTCTCCTGACTTGTTAACTTGATGGTTATTTCAATTGGTATTATGGTGGGAAGCTCTTTTATTAATATAATTATCAATGTTAATTATCATATAAAGTTTTTGTTATTAGTTCTTTATTCTTCTCTGTTTTTTTTTGTTACAATCTGCTTTTATTTATGGTAGCATATATTTCTGATATATTTGTTTGTTTCTCAGTTTTTATTTGTTCCACTTGTTCCATGTTCTAGAACTTTCTTATAATTGTTTTTATTATATTTGACACTTAATTCATGATCATTTCATTATTGATTTATTTAATTACATTTATAACTTTGACTCTTTTCTCAAATTACTTCTCTCTGATTTTTTATTCAAATGAATGTCTTAATTAATTTTTTGAATGAGGTCATTGTTTCTCTTTATACCACTTCAAAGTTTTATTATTTTATTTCCACATAAGTTTATTCAGTTAATCGTATCACTGGTTTTATTTCTTTTTATACAATTTCATAGAAGGTTTTTACAATTTATCTGGTTGAAATTGACATTCCTATATCTTTTAGAATTGACTGGTTTAATTCTAAATTCTTTTTCTTTTTATTTTCTCGAGGTTTTTCTTAAAATAACTGTAGTAAGGTGGTCTTACTAGGTTTTTGAATTTTGATGATTTTTAACAAAATTCTTTTCTTTTTATATTTCCAAAATGTTTCTTTCAAGATAGTTGTAGTAAGTTGTTCTTACTTTGTTTTTGAATTTTTTATGATAAATTCAAAAGTCTTTCTTTTTATTTTTATTTTCTTTCAAAATTCTTTTTATATTATATTTCCAAATGGTTTCTTCATAAATTATTTGTAGTAATTGGTGCTTACTATATTTTTGAATTTTGGGGTTTTTATTCTAAATTCATTTTATATTATATTTCCAAAATGTTTCTTTCAAGATAGTTGTAGTAAGTTGTTCTTACTTATATTTTTTGAATTTTTATGAAAAGTTCAAAATTCTTTTTTTTATTTTTATTTCAAAATCATTTTCATAAATTATTTGTTTGTAAGGTGATCTTACTTTGTTTTTGAATTTTTTTGGTGTATTCTAAATTCTTTCCTTTTTATCCCTTAAAGTTTTTATAAATAACTGGTTTGTAAGGTGTGCTTACAATATTTTTGAATTTTTATTATTTCAACAAAATTCTTTTCTTTTTATATTATTCCTCATGATACTTCTTCATGGATGCCTGGTTATAGACACCCTTGATTTTACCAGAACCCATCTCCTTGATCTCATACTTGTTATTATTTTTGTCTTTGGAGATTATATAGGGTCCAGTGTATAAGAGTAATAATTTCTTAGTTATCCCTTCCAGTGAACTTGGTAATTCCCTATTTTTTAATAAAACTTTTTCACCACTGGTATAGGTAATTATTTTACCCATACCTTTACGATATTTATTTCGCCATTTCTCCTGGTCTTCGGCCACCTTGTTATAAAACTTTATTCGGTCAAAAGTATAATTATTTTCCCTTGGAAACTCCAATATTTCTTCGATCTCCCTTGGGGGTTGCCTTTCGTACATTGCGGAGTATGGGGTAATGCCAATGGCTGGGTGGTATGCCAAGTTGAGGAATTCTTCTGTGGCCTCTAGATAGTCTTGCCACCTCCTCTGTTGATTGTGGCAATAAGTTCATAATATTCGCCCCACCTCTCGTAATACTCTCTCTCTGCCGGGTTACTGCTCGGGTGGTAGACCGAGGTTTTATACGTACGAACACCCATTGACAGTAGGGTATCCCGCCATTTTTTCCCCTTGAATTGGGTTCCGTGGTCGGTAATGATCGAAACTGGTTTTCCGACGTTTGGGAAGTACTGGTTGGTTAATATGTCGAGAATTTTATTTGTAGTCGCCCGATTTGCTGGGTATAGCTTGATGAACTTCGTGAAATGGTCCATCACGATGGCTAGATACTTGTATCTGTGACAACCCCCACTGCGGGGAAATGGCCCGCAGATGTCCAAAAATACTTTTTCCAACTTTGGTTGAGATGTTATTGGAATCATTTGCCCTTCCTTTCTCTCGTTATTCGATTTAACGAGTTGGCAAATGCGGAAACTCTTTATATATTTCCGGACCTTCCGGTTAATATCCTTAAGGTGGCAGCTCTCTTCCAGGGCCTTTATCACCTTTAAGGCGCCCATATGCCCATATCGAACATGATAGTTATTTACTATCTCCTTTTCGATATGGGTTGGAATGATAACCTTCCATTTCTCCTTCCTTAAAGATGGTTGTATGAACATTACATTGTTATGAATTTTATAATATCGGGCGATAGTCTCGTCCCCTGCTTCCAATCTCGTCTTAATGGATTGTAATTTCGGGTCTGCTTGTTGGTGGGTGCTCAGGTTTTCCAATAATGATTCTAGATTGGCTCTGGTACTAAGAATGTGGTATATTTTGAGTATACTTTCCTTCTCCCCTCGAAAGTTTCCTTATCAATGTCGATTCGTGACAACACGTCCGCAACAACATTCTTCTTTCCAGGGATGTACTCCCACTTAAGATTATACTCTTGTAGTAACAGTATCCACCGGGTCAACCTTCCGTGACTGAGTTTGCATCTCCTTAAGAACGATATGGACTTATGGTCTGTCTGGACGGTAACGAGGTAACCAAGGATGTAGGTGCGGAATTTGCCACACGCGAACACTACACTTAACAACTCTTTTTCAGTGATGTGGTAGTTCTTTTCGCACTGGTTTAACGCTCTACTGGCAAAGCAAATCACGAGATGTTCGCCCTCCTCATCCTCTTGATACAATGTTGTGCCGAGGCTAATGTCGCTGGCATCGCAATTCAAGAAGAACGGTTTACTGAAATCCGGATGGCGAAGTATTATTGGTTCAAGGAACTTTTCTTTAATCATCGTTAAGGTCTCATTCTGCTCTACACCCCATATCCATTTATTCTTGGATGACAGTTCCAGCTGAAATCTGGCGGTCAATTCAGAATACTTTTCCTGGAACTTGCGATAGTAATTACAGAGGAATGACTGTAATTGCCTTCGATTCTTCGGCGTTGGAAATTTCTGAATCGCTTCTACTTTTTCAGCCGATGGTGAGATTCCCTGGTCGTTCAATATAAAGCCCAAGAATTGAATTTCCTTGGCTATGAAATGAGATTTTTCTAGCTTTAGCGTGATGTTATTCGCAGCTAATTTCCTTAACACATGTTCCACACGGTAGCAGTGTTCCTCCCAAGTTTCTGAGGACACTAGCAGATCATCTACGTACACGGTGGTGAATTGTAGTGCTTCCTGGCCAAGTATCTGGTCCATGCAGTGTACAAAGACTGTGACCGAATTCACTAGTCCGAAGGGCAATCTCTTAAATTGGTAGTTCCGCCCTTCGAATATAAAGGCCAGATACTGGCGACTCTGTGGGTGCAATTCCACTTGCCAGTAGCCGCACACCATGTCCCAGGTACTAAAGTACTTGGTACCGTGGAACCGTTTTAAAATCTCTTCAATCTCACCGGGCGAAGTCCTGTCATTAATTATCATTTTATATATTTCCCGCGCATCTAGGCATAGACGGACTTGTCCGTTTTTCTTAGGAATAGCCACGATAGGACTTGTGTATGGGGATTGGCTACTCTCTATAATGTCACGGTTAATCATCTTAGTTATTTCAGCTCTTACTGCTTCCTTTCGTGATTGCGCGATGGGGTATGTCTTACAGTTAAAGTCCACTGTGTCTCGGAATTGTAGAGTACACTGGAAGTTTTTTACTTTACCGGGCTCGTCAGAAAATACTGATTTATATTGTTCGTAAATATTTATTAATTTGTTTGCTTGGTGTTGTTGCAACTTTTCCCCTGTTATACCGCTCCGGAAATCCCTGATTTCCTGGATCTTTTGGGACCATAAGTCCTCATTAGCGTTATCGTCCATCATTCGTTCAATCATAGGAGTTTGATTTATATAATTGATTTTACGAATCTGTTGGTGGATATTGTTGGGAATTACTTGGTCGCTACCAACCAAGTCAGCCGTCCAAGTTTGTCCGTTCGTAAACAGTGACAATTTCTCCATTCGTAAATCAATTATGGCGGAGTTCCACCTGAGCACATTGCACCCTACCAATATGTTAAATGGCAGCCCGCTCGCCACTAAGAATTCCATTTCGATAGCTATACCGCAGCTCATCACATTGGTGGAGACTTGCCTTCGTATTGTCTTATTTTGGCAGCCGGTTGCACCTAACAAAATAATATTATTTAACGGCAATGTTGGTAATGTTCGTCCGCATTCTCTTTGTATTCTCTCCAACTCAGTAGTACTAATTATGGATACGTTGGAACCAGTATCGATCATTCAATTTGCAGGGATTCCTTCTACCTCCGCATTTATATGTATTATTTTGTGATTTATGTTATTGATGGGACTAGTATCGTCCTCGTCCAATAATTCATGTCGGAGGTTCTTTAGGTAATTACAACCAATTATCGTGATACGATTTGTTTCATTTGCATTTGTTAACTCATTTATATACCCAGGATTTAGGAGCAGCAACGGGTTTCGGTGATTTATTACTGCCTCCTCCCGTTTAAATGCTCGACATCATTGTTATGGTGTGTTGCACTGGTTGATGCCTCGTTTGGGAGACCTTGAGTGGGTCCCTGCCGCTCTGTTTGATGATCTAACGGTTGTTCGCTGTTTGTCAGCCGTTCTGTGTTATCTAGACTGGTACTCCATCTAGCAGGATTGCACCTTGGCTGTTCACGTTCTCGGCTCCTCCACCTATCTTCATATTCGTGATAGCTGTTGCGTCTCTGGTGGTAGTACCTACGTTGGCGACCGTCTTCCGCTCGTATGAAATTCACTCTCGGTCAAGAAAACCTATTATTGTTAGTATTACTATTTTGTGGATTACCACGATTATTATTATAAGCACGTTCGTTATTATAATTGGGGCTTCTCTGACTATTAGGGTTTGGGTAGTATGGGTTTCGGTTACCCTGATAACCATTATTTGGTCGATTATTGTTCAGATTATTTTGAACCTGGTTATTATTATTATTATTACTGTTGTTATTTTTGTTATTTTGTGGATAGGCTCGGTTTCCTTGGTATCCAGTGTTGTTGTTGGTTGTACCGTTGTTGGTATTTGGATAAGTTCTAGGTTCTGGCCGATCATTCCTTCTCCGGCTTTGTCGGTAGTACTCATCATTTTCATAGTTCTTGAGGAGTTCTGTCATGGCCTGTATGGTCTTAATTTGGCTGCCTCTCCTCGCTCGAATCACCTCCTCATCATAATGGTACGACAGCTTGTTGACGAGGCATTCTTCAGGTATGGCTGGTTCCAAATATTTGGCCACACATACTTTGCCGAGGAAGTACGCCGTCATTGAGCTACCCACTTGTGGTTTATAATGGCCGTGACATATGTTGTCACGGATTAAATTTTGGGTAGTCTCAGACCAATATTTCGCCTTGAAGAGGCTTTTAAACTGCTGGTAATTCTCTATGTCACTGCGGTTGGCCATCCACCAATGATCGCTCATTTCTCGGAAGGATTCCTCTAATAATTCTCGGTTATTGACCCATCGGTTGACCCTATGTTTGTCCATGTATTCCTCGATTCGGGCCAAGAACTCCATAGGCTTTCGTTTATATTGTCGGAAGTTCAACCATTCTCTATGCTTGTTTATTGGGAAATTAGTGAAGCTAGTCGGCCGGTTTCGGATTACCTCCATCTCTTCCTGGCTCTGCTGCACTTGACCGGTGATATTTGTCATCGCCGCTTCCATACCGTCGCATCTTTCTGTGACATGGGTTCGCACCTTATTTATTTCCTCCTGTGTTACCTTTTGGTTTTCTTCCCATTTAGTTTTCTGGTGTTCTTTGACCTGTGTAATTTCCGTATTTATTACCTCCCTGACTTCCTATACTTCACATTCAGTTTGACGACATCTTTCGTCCACTTCCCTGAACTGTTGGTTTACGATTACTACCTCTTGTTCCAATTTTTTAACTATGGATTTCTTATTGTCGTTGATATTCTTGTTCAACTCTTCTTTCGCCAACTCTATTCTCTCGTCTAACTTGTTCATGTTTTCCTGGTTGACTTCCCTTAATTCTTCTCTCAGTAGTTGGTTATCCTCTCTCAATTCTTCCAACCTCTCCCCCATCGTCACTTCCATTTTCTTGTTATTTTCCCTTAATTCTTCCTTCAATTGTTGGTTATCACTTTCCATCTTCTTACGGTTTTCTTCAATTCTCTTGTTAGTATTTTCTATTTGGTCAATCAATTCCTCCTTAGTTGATTTGAATTCTTCTTTCAAAGACTGGTTGTCCTCCTTCAGATCTTCCATCTTCTTATTCAAGGATTGGTTGTCCTTTTTCCTTTCCTTGTTGTTTTCCTCCATTTTCTCTTCCAAATTCTTACTGGTTTCCTCAATTCTCTTACCCAATTCTTCCTTTGTGGATTGGTTGTCCTTCTTCAAATCTTGATTCAATTTCTTACTATTTTCTTCCATGTCCTTCCTTAATCATTCTTTTGTGGATTCTATATTTTTATTTACTCCTTCCATTTTGGACTCTATGTTCTTGTTGGTATTTCCAATCTCCCCCTTCAAATCTTCCTTCAAGGATTTGAATTCTCGTAGGAACATTTCCATCATCTTATCCATCTTTGTTTCTTCAGTGGTCTTGGATTTCTCTACTTACTTGTCTGGGACATTTATGTCCCCTGTTTTCGTTGGTACTTCGGGTTGTTCCATTGGTGGTGCGGGTTGTTTAGGTTCCACCGGGGTTACTAACACTTCTAGATCCTCCACGGGTGTTGCCTCCTTATCCCCCATATCGACTTCCTTTTTGGCCTCTGCCGCCCTTTTCTTCGAAGTAGCATGACGCTGCATTTTGCCTCCTTCTCGACGGTATAATCGCTGCCAAGCTTAATCAATTAAGCCCTCTAGTTGGACGCCAATTTGTAACCAGACGCTGTTCCACGCTGTTACAAATAAATATTTCTTCGTATTGTACAAAGAAGAAAAAAAAATTTTTATTTAAAAGAAAATTTTTTCCTAAAAAAAATTTTATGTTTGTTTGTTATTGTAATAATTTAGAAATAATCCTGGTTCTGCGTTTTGGTTAAAATTTTAAAATTCTGTGAGTTTATTTTGGTTAATTTTTACACTTCTGGTTGACCTTAAATGAATCTGGAGTTAATCAGATTGTCTTCTTACAATAATCGATTTGCGATTTTCAGCTCTGCTCCAGTATATCACTTTCCGTTAATATTTGTTGTATCCTAATAAGTCCTTTAATTAACTAAAACTCTTATTCTAATATGTGAAATAACTTTAAATACTGATAGTTGAATGAATTGAATTTATTGATAATATTTATAAAAGATCGATTTAAAATCGATGTTGAGCAAATGTTCGACTCTTTCACAGGGCTTGGTCGATATTACAATTACAGGTTATTTTTATATAAATATCAGAAAGGTTCTTGTAACGATTATAATTATATAGTCAGAGAAGGGTAAGCCTAGAAAGTATAACATGTACAAAAATATGTCTTAAGAAGTAATAAATGACAATTTGTTAATAATATATAAAGTTTATAATACACAATTTATACCCATTGGTTACTGGATGAATTCGTTGCTGGCGGATACTTTGCATCATGGGAAGTTCTAAATGGCGGCACGTCTCGTTGTAGCATATTACTGTGAACTGATGGTTGGAAATTCTGATAATAAAATTACCTTCACAACTGTTTTATTGGTCTCCGTAATAGTGTATATTGTCTATTGTGTTGTTCTGGTATCCTGGATAAGTGTTCAGTGTTCACTGGTGTTAATTGTCTTATGTTAGATGTGTTCAATGTTTTCTGGTTATGGCCAAGAATCGAGAAGTTGTTACGATGTGAATTATTAATGTTAGGTTGTTTGACTGGTTTAATTCACTTGTATTGTGTTGCGTATCGTTTGTTTTCACTGTTGTGGTAGTGTATTTCACTGATTTTAAGTTAAAAATTGTCAATTTAGGTAACTCTCGTTTTCACTGATTTTCGACTTTGTACTCCATTACAATTCGTTATACGGTTTTTTTAACGCGATCGAGCATCAACCGTTCACGTTGAATGTTAATAATGAACTGTTTTACTTCCTTCGTCTTAGGAAATATCTTGCCAAGTTAATATTGGAAAAGTATTGTTTAAATAATTTTCACTTCCTATTTAGGTAAATTTTAAATACATTATATATGGAATATTTTTAGTTTATTGATTGCTTTCATGAACTATTAACCACATAATTGGTTTATTTATCTCATTCTGTTCAATTTGATATGTCATAGTCCATATTTATTGAGATTTTTGTTAAAATTGCCATATTTCTGTCTTTTTGGAAATGTAGGCCCAAAATCCGGTTTCCTGTTCTTGTACACAATTACTGCCATTTTAGGTGTTATAAATATAATTATAATAAATTTTAGATGGTCACAAATCTTTAGCTTTCCTTAATTCCTTATAAATTTAACATTTGAACTGTCTTTTAGTGAATGAATTTACTATTCCTCCTCTAAAATATTTAGTTATTACATTTCGAAAATTTTTAATAATTTAAGACATCCTCCTATATTACTCTTTTAAAGTATAGGATCATTTATAGTAGTTGGTTATCGATCCATCTTACATAAATCTTATTAGTTTACATGGTTCATTGGTTAATTAACTAGTTTATATTAATTTTTTGGGAATTCATTATTTGGCCTAGAAGTTAGTATTTTACATATATGGTTTTTTCAAATAAGTTATTTTTACACCTCCTCTGACTTTTAAAAGTTAACATAACATTAAATAAAATTGCTTACATTACTATTGATATCTGTAGCATATAATTCATGCTACTAATACAAAAAATAATATTTAACATTAACTAGCAGTCTTCAAAGTTAGACATGTTTGCTGGAACTATTTTTAACATACATTTTAAACATTTTATGAACTGATACAGCATCCATACATAAATATTTTAATCTGTATGCATACTGTTATATAATTAAAACATCTTACAATAAATATTAATCTTATTCTGTTAGAACTCCTTAAAAAGTGGAGCTCATAGGCTCTAAACATAATTAGCCATTTAAATTTCTTAATCTTTATTAAACTTAAGTACTTTCAGTCTTTTCTGATTATATTATATTATTATCTTTAACCCCCTTTTACAGTAAACATTCCCCCACATACTCTCTTTATTATTGGCATTACTATGAATGTTTTGAGATAACAAAGTGACCTCAGTTATGAAACATTGGAAATATTTTTCACCTCAATATTTCATCACTTGTTAATTATAAAATATAAAAGTTATTTAATAGCACCTTGTTTAAGTAATAGTTACACATTAACTTGAAGTTTATTATATTTAAAACCACTTCCACTGGTACACATTCACTGTTGGTTCTGATTTATATTTGAGTTTTATTATATTCTCAGACCAAACCTTTAGTCATAATGGCCTGTGAAGATTTGTTTATTTTACCATACAATAACTTTAGTTGGTGCACTTCTTATCATACTACTAAATACTTTTGTCTATAATTAAGTTACAATTTTATGAGGTTTTGGGGTGTTATACTTTCTTTATGAGGTTTATGAGGTTCAATTTTATGAGGTTTTGGTATTAATATTTGGTTTGGGGTTCAATATCGTTAATAATAGGTTTATTAATAGGTATTTATTATAGTGGTTCTTCCATCCTATATCTTCTTTTCTTCTCTTCTTACTTCTTGGGTTTACCAAGGTACTTAGTTTTATCTTGTCCGTTGGTTGGTTCGGGGTATCTTCTTTATTACATGCTCCTAATCTCCTGGGTAATCTCCTGATTTTTTATATGAGTTTCTTTTAATTTATTTTCTTGAGTTTTAATGTTGCATTTTTGTAGCATTTTTCTCTCTTCTCACATTTAATTTTATATATTTACTGATATAGAGTAAAACACATGTACTTACCTTAACACTTTCGGTATGAGCACATGGTTCATACCCAACATGAATTTCCTCTTTAAGGGCCAGGATTCACACTCAGCGAGATTCAGACACATAGAGGTAATCGAAATAATAACTCTGGCTACCATTTGAATATAATCAAATTGTTTTTAATTTTCTGAATTAGATTTATAATACTGAATCATAACCCAAAGATGGCGTCACATACAAATACAAAACAAAATGGCGTCTATACTTTCTTATGCCCCTATTTATTAATCATTACTTTCCATTACGGGGAAGCTTAATCCCATTCTAAATTTGATTCTAGCTGCAGCTTTAATAACATTTGATTGATTTCATTCCATGTTTTGTATGTTTCACAAACCAATGCCCTGATATTCTATTGTCATGGCCATTCGTTCACTCCCTCATGCTCTCACTCACACACACACTATCACAGATACATTTTATTAGATTTATTTCTTATTGAGCTCATTAAGATATAAAATATGGTAATTCTTTAGACTTCTCTGTATGTGGATGCTGGTAGCTCCGCCGCTGGTGTCAGTTCCTCCGTATTAGAATAGCTGGTGGTCGCCGCATGTCCCTCGTCTATTTATTTTGCTAGCACTGATTCTACATTTGATATTTAAATAATAACTTGTTGTTTCGAGTCTTTCAAGCTCTACTGTTACATTTTGATGTTGACTAATAATTTGTCTAAAACACTTCTGGTTAAAACTAAGTCAACAGCGATGTGAGCTGTTGACCCTTTGATGTGCTGTGTGGAACTGAGAACTGGTAATAAGCAAAATTTGCGTACGTATTAGTGTATTTGACGTCACTGTCTTTTGTTCTCTCGGCCAACGCCTTGTTTCATACGCTGTTGTTTCTGCATCATTGTCGTTTATTAATGACGACACAGCCTTGTGAACCAATAAGAATTGTTATTAAGAGTTCGTCTTCACATACACCGCCATCATCTCTGCTCGACTTCACCCGTCCACCGGTGACCTTGGAATTATTCTCCTCTTACTGAATATGTGTTGTTTGTGCCTATATAGGAACAATGGACCTAACCATACTTTATTTAACTTTGATATAATAAAACATCATAAAACACCCTCAAACCCCATAATTAAGATAACGGGCCTTTATGTACTGTTACAAACCCCCTCAATGAAAGGTTTTGTATCGAGACATAAAAACTTTCATTGACTCATTCACATGTTTCTAAAAGGATCAGCCCAGATATGTCGCCACAACCCCCTGTAATGTCAATATAAAAAAAATATAATCACTTACCCTTGGTCCAATGATGCTGATCGTACCTGTCTGACCTTACTGGACTTCTCAGGCGAGATCCCAACACCATAAGGCCATGAGATACTTAACGTTCCTGTTCTGACACACCGGCCAGTGCAGGACCGCGGTCACAACACCACCAAACTCTGAAACATCGAATACAAAATTTTAAAATAGTGGTCTAATATACTCCCATATCTACAACTGATATGTTTCCCTTTAGATGCATTGGTTTGTGTCTGAGGCATTGGTTTGCTCAACTAATTTCTCCCAAAACAACAACAACAACAAGAATTCAAAATACTGATTTTTAATCAACACTATATTCAATCTCTTCCTTATAAGAGAAAAATATATATTCCTATAAATAACATAACATGTAAACAATTCCTTCAAAATTCCCAAAATACCATCACCTATTTATCTCTATAAAATTCAACCTACAACTACTATGGCAGACAAGTTCATTATTCAGATTTTATTACTCAACTTTATAATCATTTTATATATTTTTGCAATGACATTATACTATATTTTGTTCAACACCAATTCTAACTTTATCTTTTTTTTAACATTCAAGATCTACTATCTTTTAACATTTGCTAACGTCGTTACCCCTGTAGCGACCTCCTAACCACACACTCTATGACCATCAACATAATAAAAACATCATAGAACATTGAACATTACACATTAACATTGTTACATTTACCTTACATTAAACAATTTTACCTTTACATGACTTGTACCAAAACTTTATCACATCATTACTATCAACAATTCTCTATTAACTTTTAGTTATGTAACATTCATTAGATTCTATACAAAAAACTTTTCAATTTTATTATTCACCTTTCAGTTACATCACCTTTCTCTACTATGAATTTTCTTTTTCTAACCCTTTTATCCTTATTAGTTTGGGTGACTCTCTATTATTCATTATTCTCTATATCTTATTTTGGCATTTGTCAATCTAACCTTACTCACCTCTTTTTTACTACTAACCGCTTCTAACCATTAACATATTATGACACCAATATCTCAATAATAACCCCCTTCACTAATCCCATTTAAATCCTCTGGCACCGCTCATTTTTTGTACTAGGATGTGTGTTCCCTACCTGGCCATATCCATCCCTAACCATTTGCCCTCCACCAAATATCGGCAAACACTATAACCCTTCTCTAATTACGGTAACTGCCCAACGACGCACGTTGATCACACCTTACCACCTCATCACTATCTACAAAATATCATCATCATCAATAAACCATTCACATTACTCACCTCTACATATAATCACTAACTACTGTGTCCCTAAAATATCTAACACCTCTTTATATATTATCTGTATCTCAACATTCTTATTTTCACTAACTCCCATTAACTCTATTTAACTAACTCCAATGCCCTTATTTATCATTATCCCCAAACCTCTTTACAACATTTCACCTTAATATAACACTAGAAAATTCATCACTTATCTACTAACAACAATACCTCTCAATATCCAAATATATTACCTGTTTAATCATTTATTATCCATTAGAATCTAAATTCCATAATATCATTTAAAATCATTAGCATAATTAATTATTCTTGAGTATTTAAAATTCTACAATACCTGGTTTACATAAAAAAATACATAAAATATACAACATCAATAATACACAAATACATTGGCGTTAATACACACAAAAATATACAATCCAAAATTATCATTTAACCATTTATCAAAATCAGTCATAAACAGTCCATTTCAAAACACTGTCCACATAATTAAATGTTCATAAACACAATAAAATAACTAACCGCCATCGTCGAACAATAATCTTAGCTTACGTATACATAACTCATTTTTAATTAAGTACATTATATCATCATTTGTAATATAATAACTATTTAAATTTATTTTGTCCATTATACCATAGTAATACTCTGCAGGATTACTCCACATTACTATATCATAAAACTTGTCAACATTCGGTATGGTCCTATCACCTTCGGTATAATTAGTCATAATTAGGTAATTTGCTAAGTCATTATTTTCATTATCTACTACTTCAGTTTTATTACAAGGTAAGTACTTACTATATTTATTATATATCATCTCTCCTCCTAACCTTTCCATAAACTCTTCATAGTCTCTACTTATCTTAAAAATCTCTACTTCTCTTTTTCTCTCAATATATCTCTCACTATTACACCATCTCTCTCTCTTAAAACATCTCTCTCTTTCTACATTTGCAGGGGACACTAATTCACAATTGTTGCACCACCTGTGAATTGCACTAAAAAAACCAAGGACAACTTTATTTGTAGACCCTATGTCTCCCAAATATACATTGAAGGCACTCTCGTCCTTCCTCAACACATGTACATCACCCCCAAATACACCATGAAGGGAAGAATCTACCCCCTGCAATTCTTTTACAATTATACTCTCTTTACACTCTCTTTAACCCTTCAACACACACTATCATTCCACTATTATCATCTTCTGTTCCCCATAAAATTTCATTATCACTACCTGTTGCGGTTTGGAAGCTCTTGAAGAATCGCGAGTTATTCCAAAGACGCTAATAAGGAAGGCTGGATTGTTTGTTAGAAAGAAGTGGACTGTATTTGAGATATTGAACATGCGTTTATTGAATAATTTGGTTTGTTAGTTACGATCGGCACGTGCGGAAGCATTTGAGGCGATAATGCCCGAGATTAATTTTGAATGAAATCGTGGTCCATTGCAGATGGACGCAGGTAGACGATTAAAGTGAAATGTTATAAATGCATGCTGTATAATAGCCAAAAGCCGCGGCTGTAAGAGAAGTGTTTAACGAGAGTTGCGCTCGGAGTCGTGTTATATACTAAACTAATACTGGCTTGCAGTCGGCTAGGCTGGCCGATTGCAAGGTTTGATAAAAGCGTGACGTCATCCGCGCGTGCCGTGCAATGTTAGTAGGCTGCTTACAACTGACAACACAGTACAAAGTTTAAACATACTGCCCGCCAAAATCGGGACGATTTTGTACATTAACGGTTGAATTGAACAATATAATAATTAGACTTACATGTCGTAAGCGATACAATAATTGGCGCACTGGCCAGAGAGCAATGACATAATGGACATAATATAAATTCAATTAACAATCACCAAGCATACAATAAATTGATAACACCATAAAAATACAATAATTTCCCCATGATATTGACATAACAACCCCAATGAATTTCATAATGTTTTGACCCTTAGAAAATACAATACATATATAGAATAATTGCCACTATAACTGACACTTGTGGTTCTCAGAATTTGAATCACACAAACACATTAACGATACACAACATTCATAATAATTGATAGTACATATGAGACACAGTCACTATTTCTGTAATAGCTAGCGACACTTAACAATGTTACAATGCTTATGATACAATTGACTTGTATGCTCGTCCCGGGGAATGTCCCGGGCGTGTTCCATGTAATGTGACACGCGCACACCCATGCATACACACACACACACACACACCGTACGGCACGCAAACGACTAGCTTGTTGCCACCGGAAGGGGGCATAATTTGTGGATGGGTCGGCGTAAGATACCTAGCGCGGTGCGTACTTCTGCGACGCGTACTAAGGAATCTTGACCCGGAAAAACATTGGTAATTACCCCACGCTTCCATTCTAAAGGGGGGGAATTGTCATCCAAAATGAGGACAAGTTGTCCGACCTTCAAATTTTTAAATGGGGTGCGCCATTTGTTGCGCTGCTGCAGCTGGTGCAGATAATCCCTAGACCACCGTTTCCAGATGGTCTGCGTAAATTTTTGGAGCAGAAGCCATCTGCCCAAATGAGTATTATTGCCTTGTGTATAGTCGGGTTCCGGAAGTGCCGTCAGTGGAGCACCGACCAAAAAATGAGCGGGTGTTAAGGGTTCAGGGTCTCCAGCATCGTCGGACACGGCGCATAACGGGCGTGAATTAAGGCAAGCCTCAATTTGAGAAAGAAGGGTAGAATATTCCTCAAAATTCAAAATCGTACCGCCAATTACGCGACGTGAATGGAATTTAACACTCCTTACACCACTTTCCCACAAACCGCCGAAATGAGGGGCTGAAGGGGGGATAAAGGACCATTTGATGCCGTGGAGACCGCAAAACTCCAGAGAAGATTGTTCAACTTCCTTGGAGGTTAAAAATTTGTACCAATCATGCAACGTGTGGTTGGCACGACGAAAATTCGTGCCATTATCCGAAAATATTTGCGCGGGAATACCTCTGCGCGATATGAACCTTTTTAAAGCCGCTATAAAGGCGTTGGAAGTAAGATCCGACACCAATTCTAAATGGATGGCCCTAGTACACATGCATATAAATAGAGCGATATATGCCTTGGTCGTGGACTTAGAGCGCTGCCCGCCATGGCGCAAAAACACTGGACCTGCGTAATCCACGGCCGACTGTGAGAATGGCCTTGACGGCGTGACCCTAGAAGAGGGTAATTGACCGAGTAATTGATTCGCGCCTTTAGCCCGGAAACGAAAACAAGTGACACACTTATGTATCACTGAGCGGATATAGGACTTATCGTGTATGATCCAATACTTACGCCTAAGCGAAGCTTGAGTTGATTGCACTCCAGCGTGCAACAAACGGATGTGTTCGTATTCAATTATTAATCTCGTGAGATGAGAGTGCGGGTGTAAAATTATTTGGTGTTTAGTCTCGTAGCTAAGTGGGGAGAATTGCAAGCGTCCACCCACTCTTAAAATGCCTGATTTATCCAGGAATGGGTTGAGAGCAAGAATTTTACTACTGCGTGGAAGGCACCGGTGTGCCTCAAGTTCCCTAACCTCTACGTCGAAATGCAACTTCTGAGATTGCCGGACAAAAACCAAGAGCGTGTCAGACAATTCTTGAGCCGACAAAAAGGACGTGTCTCTTTCAACCACCGCGAGCCTAGAATTGCGAAGAAATCGACGGCAGTATGCGAAGACGCGAATAAGCCTCGTAAGAGATGAATAGTTTTCAATGTAACTATGTGTTGAGGACGCGACAATTAGTGAGGTTTGAGCCTGCTTGTGACGCTCCTCTTCAATGTCGGGAAAGGTACAGGGAGTATTAATGTCGAACGCGCTGACCGGCCATGAGGCCGCATCACGAGCCAACCAGGAGGGACCATGCCACCATTGAGCATGACAGTGCAGACTACGAGGGAGGCAACCGCGCGATAGAACGTCGGCAGGGTTGTCATTCGATACTACATGACGCCAAGTTCCCCTGCTGCTAACAAGACGCTGTATTTCTGCGACACGGTTAGCCACAAATACCTTCCAGCGGGAAGATTGCTGATGTATCCAGTACAACGCTATCATCGAATCCGAATAAAGATATAATCCGTCAAAATTGTAATCGACGGCATTTAAAACCTTGGACGTTAATTGAGCCAACAATAAACAAGCACAAAGTTCAAGTCTAGGAAGCGTTATCTGTTTCAGCGGAGCGACCCTAGATTTAGCACACAACAAGTTTGATGATATGGCGCCGTTCGAATAGACCGCCCGCACATAAATGCAACACGCGTAACCTTTAACCGAAGCGTCGGCGAATCCGTGCAGCTGCAATGAACTAACTGGGTAACTGTTCGAACTCTTAACCGACCTCGTAATCTCAAAATGGGTGTCGGAGACTAATTGGGTGTATAATTCCGAACATTGATTGGCTAGTGACCCGGACAAGGGTTCGTCCCAATCAGTGCCCGCCAACCACAACTGCTGCACGAAATGCTTGCAGCAAAATGTGATGGGAGCAATTAGACCTAGTGGATCATAGATCCCGGCAATGATTGATAACACGCTTCTCTTGTTGAGAACGGTTAGATTGTCATCACCCCTAACGGTGTACAAAAAGTTATCCCCCTCAACATTCCACTGTATGCCCAAGGTACGCACGTTTTGACCCTTGCTGAAGTCACGGGTTACTTGGGCGCGAAGAGTCATAATCTTATGGTGGTTAGAGAACCATTTGTGTAACGAAAAACCATACCTCCTCAACAACTTCTCGATCTCGCCTTTCATTTCAGCTAAGCTGTTCGGATCATCCGAACCCGTTATGAGATCGTCTACGTAAAAGTCATTTGCTATGGCCTTAGCAGCGGTAGGGTAGTCGGCTTTGTTTTCATATGCTATTTGAGCCAGACAACGCGTAGCAAGGAAGGAGGCACTAGCAGTGCCATATGTAACCGTCCTTAACGCGTAATGTCGCAATTCCTTATGCGGTGCATCACGCCAAACAATGCGTTGCAAGTTTGAATCCTTAGGATTGACAATGATCTGGCGATACATCTTTTCAATGTCCGCAATAAGTACGTATCGGTGGGTGCGGAACCGAACCATTATCGAAAACAGATCCTGCTGGATCGTAGGACCGACCATTAAAGTGTCGTTAAGGGACAAATTATTGGTGGTTTTAGCGGATGCGTCAAATACCACGCGCAATTTAGTGGTTAAGCTAGAGTCTTTGAAGACTGCGTGATGGGGCAGATAAAAGATCTCTGACCTGTCAAGCGACAGATCGTATTCATTAAGCGGCGACATGTGGCCAAGTCTTAAGTAGTCATTCATGAACTCACTATAATCCTTATAAAGGGTAGGGTTCTGCTTGAATTTGAATTCTAACGATTGGAATCTTCGTATTGCTCCGCGGAGAGAATCTCCCAAATAAGATTTATCAGATCTGCGGGGCAGGGCTACCACGAATCTCCCGTCGCGATTGCGGCTAGTGTTTTTCACGAAATGCCTTTCACACGGTGAGTCCTCAGATCGGGTTTCGCGACTAGAGATCTCCTCCAACTTCCAAAATTCCTTTAGTTGCGAGGAAACCTGATTATCATCCTTACAGACCATAAATGAAGAAACCGTTTTAGTCACATCGACGTTGAATGGTAAGTCACCGGCCAAAATAAATCCTAACTTGGTTTCCTGAATTATAGGAAAGTGTGGTCCGCGCGTATATTTCACAGGTTCAATTAATTGTAGAAAATATTGAGCGCCGATTAATATATCGACTTGCGATGAGCAATGTAGGTGAGGATCCGCCAGGAATATGCGCTTGGGTAAATTTAAAGAGGTAAGATTGAATGACTCCGCCGGTAAATTATTAGTTATACTGGGTAATACGGCACAATGTACGTTTAACGTGAAGGGTTTATAGCGTGAATGTAGCCTTACATTAGTGCTGAATTCAGCCTGGGAAAGCGAGTTGTTTATACCCGTGATGGGCAATTGCGATTTAACTAATTGGAGGCCCATCCTGCGGGCGAAATCCATTGTGCAAAAGTTCGCTTGAGAACCGGAATCCAGTAATATCCTAACGGGAAATTTTTTGCCGACCTTATTGTATGTCATACAGACGGCGGTAGATAACAATACCGATTTATTGGTCTGTGATTTCAGTGAGCACTGGTTGTTAACAGAAGTTACGTCCCTGTTGGGGACATGAATCATGGTGTGGTGACGCCTAGAACATTTTTTACACGAAAATTTGGAGGGACATTTTGAACCCTCGTGTCCCGAACGGAGACAGTTTAAGCAAAGTTTGTTTTTTAGTAACGCATTTTTTCTATCAGGGATAGACAGCGATATAAATTGTGGGCAATCGTTAAGTCTATGTTCACCGTTACATAGCCTGCATAAATTATTTCTGATATGTGAGTGGAATGCGCCCTTTGGATTGCTTATCTGTTTAACTGACTTGCGATAAGGAGACTTATCGCTTTTGTTCAACCTGCTCGTTAGGCTAGTCGCGTTATCGATATTTTGCAGTAGTTTCCTACGTGAATTTAAAAAATTTATAAAACTATTAAAATCAGGGAGTTTATGCTCCGATAAACTCTCTTTCCACAAACGTAAAGTATAACTGTCAAGTTTTTTGGCTAGATAATTTACTACAATAATTTCAAACGTGTTGACTGGCAGTTTGAGATTATTTGAAGCGTTTATATTTCCAGAGATTTGATCAATAAATTGCGATATGCTACCTTGGGATTCCTGCTGGACTAATGGTACGTCTAGTACATTCCACACGTGGTGAGCGGAGACAATCAGCTTACTATCATATCTATTCCTCAACAGATCGATAGCCACCGCGTAATTTTCATGTGTTATGGGTAATGATTTTATTACGTTAAGCGCCTCGCCATGTAATGACGAGTGCAAATAATGAAGCTTCTGTATATCTGTCAGGTCTGTTCTGACATGAATTAGTTCCATAAAAATATGGTAATAATGTTGCCATTCCACAATACTACCCTCGAACCGTGGTAATTTTATTGGTTCCAATTGAATGGGGGTTGTTTTAGGCTGTTTACCCTCAGTATTAATTAGTGGTTTTTGGTTCAAGTGCTCAGATTGCTCCAACAAGTGTTGCAATTTACATTCTATAGCACAGAGATCGTCCTCCGTTTGCACTCTATCACTTGTTGACGCAACGTCTGCTTCCTCAGCCTCGATTTGTGACTGTATCTCGTCATATTTGGTGGATAATTCCATCAAATGACGCAGTTTTATTTTGAGCGCATGAGGATCGCTGTTTAACACATCAAAATTATCCGCGAAGGTATTTATTCGGGATATTGAGGCCTTAATTGTACCTCGTTTTTTTATCAGAGCCCTTACATCGGCCATTATTACAGTTTGAGATAAAAAAGGGAAAGATATTTAGAAACAATTGAGCATCGAGCATGTGAACCACAAACTTAATTTTGAATGAGTTTAAATACGTTTGGTAGCTAGCGATCGTTGGTTTGAACATAAACTTACTCTCTCTAACTAATCAAACTCGTTGGCAGTTAAATTATTGAAATTATAAATCTAAATGATTACAAAGTATAGCTTTATCTTTAAAGTTCTGACTGATAATGAGCTGCCAACCATCTATTAATTTATATTGTGTAATAAGTTAATTGTTTATATAAATATGTCAAAAATACACACTGGGTGAAATATTATTAAAAATAAATCAAATATAGGTAAAGTTTATAGTCACGTGGCCGTCGATTCATTCGTGATGAAGCTGGCTTCGATCCCGTTTGGAGCTGCTACACCTCCTGTCTCTGCCGGTTAGCCGTTGCCTCATGTTGTACCCTCCATCATTTAAAGCTGTGGAATCTCGAAAATGTTGTCCTGTTTCGTCCCGTCGTCTCTGGTCTACTGCTTGGCTGAATCTTGTCGAGATGACTGCGACGTGCTTCACGATAATGGTGTCGCTCAGGACGAAAATGATGCCCGTCTGTCGTGATTAACTTCAGATTGGTTTTTCCAGAACTGATGTATATAAATAAATGTTGTCGCCTGTATACTCAGGTATGAGAAATCTGTGCCGTTGGGACCAAAAATGATGTAGTTTGTTTTGGCCTGAAAATGTGAAATCCTGCCTGATTGGACCAAAAATGATGTCGTTTTTGGCCTGAAATGTGAAATCCGGTCCGGTGGGACCAAAAATGTTGCGGTTTGGAAGCTCTTGAAGAATCGCGAGTTATTCCAAAGACGCTAATAAGGAAGGCTGGATTGTTTGTTAGAAAAAAGTGGACTGTATTTGAGATATTGAACATGCGTTTATTGAATAATTTGGTTTGTTAGTTACGATCGGCACGTGCGGAAGCATTTGAGGCGATAATGCCCGAGATTAATTTTGAATGAAATCGTGGTCCATTGCAGATGGACGCAGGTAGACGATTAAAGTGAAATGTTATAAATGCATGCTGTATAATAGCCAAAAGCCGCGGCTGTAAGAGAAGTGTTTAACGAGAGTTGCGCTCGGAGTCGTGTTATATACTAAACTAATACTGGCTTGCAGTCGGCTAGGCTGGCCGATTGCAAGGTTTGATAAAAGCGTGACGTCATCCGCGCGTGCCGTGCAATGTTAGTAGGCTGCTTACAACTGACAACACAGTACAAAGTTTAAACACTACCCCTGTTTACATAATCATTTTCTAATATCATACTTTTATTTATATTGTTACAATTCTCTCCCCTACTTACCTTGTCTTTGTTTATCTCTAACTTGTCTACTCCCCTCTTATTTTCTAACTCTATCTCATTAATTTTCTTGTCAACATCAAAATTTCGTTTGTGCATTTCATTTTTTAATTCTTCAAATTTCTCATCTAATTGATTCAATTTTACGTTTTGCAAGTTACTTTGTTTCTTTAGTTCGTTTAATTTGGTATCAAAACTGTCAAACTTTATATTAAATTTAATATTCTGTTGGTCAAATTTTTCATCAATTTGTTCTCTTAATACTTGAAATTGGTTATTTTGTGTTTTAATTAATATAAATAAGTCTTCTAATGACACCTTATTATCGATTCCTCTAGGTGTTGAATTGGCATTTATTTCGTTTAATATAATTGATTCTGTATCTGTGTTGTTCATCTCTACGCTTTCGTTATTTTCTGCCCTTTTGGTAACCTTTTTTTTTCTAATATTAAAATAACTATTTTTCTTTGATATGCTTTTGTCAATATAACCGACATAACCTCTCATGTATTAGGTTATGAACTATTTCGCTAATCTCTTTGTCTCTGAATCTGGCTTATTTTATATAAAATAATTTTATATAAAGTCCAATGTTCGGGGGCCAATTGTAGCATTTTTCTCTCTTCTCACATTTAATTTTATATATTTACTGATATAGAGTAAAACACATGTACTTACCATAACACTTTCGGTATGAGCACGTGGTTCATACCCAACATGAATTTCCTCTTTAAGGGACAGAATTCACACTCAGCGAGATTCAGACACATAGAGGTAATCGAAATAATAACTCTGGCTACCATTTGAATATAATCAACTTGTTTTTAATTTTCTGAATTAGATTTATAATACTGAATCATAACCCAAAGATGGCGTCACATACAAATACAAAACAAAATGGCGTCTATACTTTCTTACGCCCCTATTTATTAATCATTACTTTCTATTACGGGGAAGCTTAATCCCATTCTAAATTTGATTCTAGCTGCATCTTTAATAACATTTGATTGATTTCATTCCATGTTTTGTATGTTTCACAAACCAATGCCCTGATATTCTATTGTCATGGCCATTCGTTCACTCCCTCATGCTCTCACTCACACACACGCTATCACAGATACATTTTATTAGATTTA
This sequence comes from Magicicada septendecula, assembly GCA_034769895.1. NCBI lineage: Eukaryota > Metazoa > Arthropoda > Insecta > Hemiptera > Cicadidae > Magicicada > Magicicada septendecula. The sequence goes on along the minus strand of CM068368.1, from coordinate 228,150,697 downwards.
TTTCTTATTGAGCTCATTAAGGTATAAAATATGGTAATTCTTTAGACTTCTCTGTATGTGGATGCTGGTAGCTCCGCCGCTGGTGTCAGTTCCTCCGTATTAGAATAGCTGGTGGTCGCCGCATGTCCCTCGTCTATTTATTTTGCTAGCACTGATTCTACATTTGATATTTAAATAATAACTTGTTGTTTCGAGTCTTTCAAGCTCTACTGTTACATTTTGATGATGACTAATAATTTGTCTAAAACACTTCTGGTTAAAACTAAGTCAACAGCGATGTGAGCTGTTGACCCTTTGATGTGCTGTGTGGAACTGAGAACTGGTAATAAGCAAAATTTGCGTACGTATTAGTGTATTTGACGTCACTGTCTTTTGTTCTCTCGGCCAACGCCTTGTTTCATACGCTGTTGTTTCTGCATCATTGTCGTTTATTAATGACGACACAGCCTTGTGAACCAATAAGAATTGTTATTAAGAGTTCGTCTTCACATACACCGCCATCATCTCTGCTCGACTTCACCCGTCCACCGGTGACCTTGGAATTATTCTCCTCTTACTGAATATGTGTTGTTTGTGCCTACATAGGGACAATGGACCTAACCATACTTTATTTAACTTTGATATAATAAAATATCATAAAACACCCTCAAACCCCATAATTAAGATAACGGGCCTTTATGTACTGTTACAAACCCCCTCAATGAAAGGTTTTGTATCGAGACATAAAAACTTTCATTGACTCATTCATATGTTTCTAAAAGGATCAGCCCAGATATATCGCCAAAACCCCCTGTAATGTCAATATAAAAAAAATATAATCACTTACCCTTGGTCCAATGATGCTGATCGTACCTGTCTGACCTTACTGGACTTCTCAGGCGAGATCCCAACACCATAAGGCCATGAGGCACTTAACGTTCCTGTTCTGACACACCGGCCAGTGCAGGACCACGGTCACAACACCACCAAACTCTGAAACATCGAATACAAAATTTTAAAATAGTGGTCTAATATACTCCCATATCTACAACTGATATGTTTCCCTTTAGATGCATTGGTTTGTGTCTGAGGCATTGGTTTGCTCAACTAATTTCTCCCAAAACAACAACAACAAGAATTCAAAAAACTGATTTTTAATCAACACTATATTCAATCTCTTCCTTATAAGAGAAAAATATATATTCCTATAAATAACATAACATGTAAACAATTCCTTCAAAATTCCCAAAATACCATCACCTATTTATCTCTATAAAATTCAACCTACAACTACTATGGCAGACAAGTTCATTATTCAGATTTTATTACTCAACTTTATAATCATTTTATATATTTTTGCAATGACATTATACTATATTTTGTTCAACACCAATTCTAACTTTATCTTTTTTTTAACATTCAAGATCTACTATCTTTTAACATTTGCTAACGTCGTTACCCCTGTAGCAACCTCCTAACCACACACTCTATGACCATCAACATAATAAAAACATCATAGAACATTGAACATTACACATTAACATTGTTACATTTACCTTACATTAAACAATTTTACCTTTACATGACTTGTACCAAAACTTTATCACATCATTACTATCAACAATTCTCTATTAACTTTTAGTTATGTAACATTCATTAGGTTCTATACAAAAAAATTTTCAATTTTATTATTCACCTTTCAGTTACATCACCTTTCTCTACTATGAATTTTCTTTTTCTAACCCTTTTATCCTTATTAGTTTGGGTGACTCTCTATTATTCATTATTCTCTATATCTTATTTTGGCATTTGTCAATCTAACCTTACTCACCTCTTTTTTACTACTAACCGCTTCTAACCATTAACATATTATGACACCAATATCTCAGTAATAACCCCCTTCACTAATCCCATTTAAATCCTCTGGCACCGCTCATTTTTTGTACTAGGATGTGTGTTCCCTACCTGGCCATATCCATCCCTAACCATTTGCCCTCCACCAAATATCGGCAAACACTATAACCCTTCTCTAATTACGGTAACTGCCCAACGACGCACGTTGATCACACCTTACCACCTCATCACTATCTACAAAATATCATCATCATCAATAAACCATTCACATTACTCACCTCTACATATAATCACTAACTACTGTGTCCCTAAAATATCTAACACCTCTTTATATATTATCTGTATCTCAACATTCTTATTTTCACTAACTCCCATTAACTCTATTTAACTAACTCCAATGCCCTTATTTATCATTATCCCCAAACCTCTTTACAACATTTCACCTTAATATAACACTAGAAAATTCATCACTTATCTACTAACAACAATACCTCTCAATATCCAAATATATTACCTGTTTAATCATTTATTATCCATTAGAATCTAAATTCCATAATATCATTTAAAATCATTAGCATAATTAATTATTCTTGAGTATTTAAAATTCTACAATACCTGGTTTACATAAAAAAATACATAAAATACACAACATCAATAATACACAAATACATTGGCGTTAATACACACAAAAATATACAATCCAAAATTATCATTTAACCATTTATCAAAATCAGTCATAAACAGTCCATTTCAAAACACTGTCCACATAATTAAATGTTCATAAACACAATAAAATAATTAACCGCCATCGTTGAACAATAATCTTAGCTTACGTATACATAACTCATTTTTAATTAAGTACATTATATCATCATTTGTAATATAATAACTATTTAAATTTATTTTGTCCATTATACCATAGTAATACTCTGCAGGATTACTCCACATTACTATATCATAAAACTTGTCAACATTCGGTATGGTCCTGTCACCTTCGGTATAATTAGTCATAATTAGGTAATTTGCTAAGTCATTATTTTCATTATCTACTACTTCAGTTTTATTACAAGGTAAGTACTTACTATATTTATTATATATCATCTCTCCTCCTAACCTTTCCATAAACTCTTCATAGTCTCTACTTATCTTAAAAATCTCTACTTCTCTTTTTCTCTCAATATATCTCTCACTATTACACCATCTCTCTCTCTTAAAACATCTCTCTCTTTCTACATTTGCAGGGGACACTAATTCACAATTGTTGCACCACCTGTGAATTGCTCTAAAAAAACCAAGGACAACTTTATTTGTAGACCCTATGTCTCCCAAATATACATTGAAGGACTCTCGTCCTTCCTCAACACATGTACATCACTCCCAAATACACCATTAAGGGAAGAATCTACCCCCTGCAATTCTTTTACAATTATACTCTCTTTAACCCTTCAACACACACTATCATTCCATTATTATCATATTCTGTTCCCCATAAAATTTCATTATCACTACCCCTGTTTACATAATCATTTTCTAATATCATACTTTTATTTATATTGTTACAATTCTCTCCCCTACTTACCTTGTCTTTGTTTATCTCTAACTTGTCTACTCCCCTCTTATTTTCTAACTCTATCTCATTAATTTTCTTGTCAACATCAAAATTTCGTTTGTGCATTTCATTTTTTAATTCTTCAAATTTCTCATCTAATTGATTCAATTTTACGTTTTGCAAGTTACTTTGTTTCTTTAGTTCGTTTAATTTGGTATCAAAACTGTCAAACTTTATATTAAATTTAATATTCTGTTGGTCAAATTTTTCATCAATTTGTTCTCTTAATACTTGAAATTGGTTATTTTGTGTTTTAATTAATATAAATAAGTCTTCTAATGACACCTTATTATCGATTCCTCTAGGTGTTGAATTGGCATTTATTTCGTTTAATATAATTGATTCTGTATCTGTGTTGTTCATCTCTACGCTTTCGTTATTTTCTGCCGTTTTGGTAACCTTTTTTTTTTCTAATATTAAAATAACTATTTGCTTACATTTGTCTTTGATATGATTTTGTCAATATAACCGACATAACCTCTCATGTATTAGGTTATGAACTATTTCGCTAATCTCTTTGTCTCTGAATCTGGCTTATTTTATATAAAATAATTTTATATAAAGTCCAATGTTCGGGGGCCAATTGTAGCATTTTTCTCTCTTCTCACATTTAATTTTATATATTTACTGATATAGAGTAAAACACATGTACTTACCATAACACTTTCGGTATGAGCACGTGGTTCATACCCAACATGAATTTCCTCTTTAAGGGCCAGAATTCACACTCAGCAAGATTCAGACACATAGAGGTAATCGAAATAATAACTCTGGCTACCATTTGAATATAATCAACTTGTTTTTAATTTTCTGAATTAGATTTATAATACTGAATCATAACCCAAAGATGGCGTCACATACAAATACAAAACAAAATGGCGTCTATACTTTCTTACGCCCCTATTTATTAATCATTACTTTCTATTACGGGGAAGCTTAATCCCATTCTAAATTTGATTCTAGCTGCATCTTTAATAACATTTGATTGATTTCATTCCATGTTTTGTATGTTTCACAAACCAATGCCCTGATATTCTATTGTCATGGCCATTCGTTCACTCCCTCATGCTCTCACTCACACACACGCTATCACAGATACATTTTATTAGATTTATTTCTTATTGAGCTCATTAAGGTATAAAATATGGTAATTCTTTAGACTTCTCTGTATGTGGATGCTGGTAGCTCCGCCGCTGGTGTCAGTTCCTCCGTATTAGAATAGCTGGTGGTCGCCGCATGTCCCTCGTCTATTTATTTTGCTAGCACTGATTCTACATTTGATATTTAAATAATAACTTGTTGTTTCGAGTCTTTCAAGCTCTACTGTTACATTTTGATGATGACTAATAATTTGTCTAAAACACTTCTGGTTAAAACTAAGTCAACAGCGATGTGAGCTGTTGACCCTTTGATGTGCTGTGTGGAACTGAGAACTGGTAATAAGCAAAATTTGCGTACGTATTAGTGTATTTGACGTCACTGTCTTTTGTTCTCTCGGCCAACGCCTTGTTTCATACGCTGTTGTTTCTGCATCATTGTCGTTTATTAATGACAACACAGCCTTGTGAACCAATAAGAATTGTTATTAAGAGTTCGTCTTCACATACACCGCCATCATCTCTGCTCGACTTCACCCGTCCACCGGTGACCTTGGAATTATTCTCCTCTTACTGAATATGTGTTGTTTGTGCCTACATAGGGACAATGGACCTAACCATACTTTATTTAACTTTGATATAATAAAATATCATAAAACACCCTCAAACCCCATAATTAAGATAACGGGCCTTTATGTACTGTTACAAACCCCCTCAATGAAAGGTTTTGTATCGAGACATAAAAACTTTCATTGACTCATTCATATGTTTCTAAAAGGATCAGCCCAGATATATCGCCAAAACCCCCTGTAATGTCAATATAAAAAAAATATAATCACTTACCCTTGGTCCAATGATGCTGATCGTACCTGTCTGACCTTACTGGACTTCTCAGGCGAGATCCCAACAGGTCACAACACCACCAAACTCTGAAACATCGAATACAAAATTTTAAAATAGTGGTCTAATATACTCCCATATCTACAACTGATATGTTTCCCTTTAGATGCATTGGTTTGTGTCTGAGGCATTGGTTTGCTCAACTAATTTCTCCCAAAACAACAACAACAAGAATTCAAAAAACTGATTTTTAATCAACACTATATTCAATCTCTTCCTTATAAGAGAAAAATATATATTCCTATAAATAACATAACATGTAAACAATTCCTTCAAAATTCCCAAAATACCATCACCTATTTATCTCTATAAAATTCAACCTACAACTACTATGGCAGACAAGTTCATTATTCAGATTTTATTACTCAACTTTATAATCATTTTATATATTTTTGCAATGACATTATACTATATTTTGTTCAACACCAATTCTAACTTTATCTTTTTTTTAACATTCAAGATCTACTATCTTTTAACATTTGCTAACGTCGTTACCCCTGTAGCGACCTCCTAACCACACACTCTATGACCATCAACATAATAAAAACATCATAGAACATTGAACATTACACATTAACATTGTTACATTTACCTTACATTAAACAATTTTACCTTTACATGACTTGTACCAAAACTTTATCACATCATTACTATCAACAATTCTCTATTAACTTTTAGTTATGTAACATTCATTAGGTTCTATACAAAAAAATTTTCAATTTTATTATTCACCTTTCAGTTACATCACCTTTCTCTACTATGAATTTTCTTTTTCTAACCCTTTTATCCTTATTAGTTTGGGTGACTCTCTATTATTCATTATTCTCTATATCTTATTTTGGCATTTGTCAATCTAACCTTACTCACCTCTTTTTTACTACTAACCGCTTCTAACCATTAACATATTATGACACCAAACTCTCAGTAATAACCCCCTTCACTAATCCCATTTAAATCCTCTGGCACCGCTCATTTTTTGTACTAGGATGTGTGTTCCCTACCTGGCCATATCCATCCCTAACCATTTGCTCTCCACCAAATATCGGCAAACACTATAACCCTTCTCTAATTACGGTAACTGCCCAACGACGCACGTTGATCACACCTTACCACCTCATCACTATCTACAAAATATCATCATCATCAATAAACCATTCACATTACTCACCTCTACATATAATCACTAACTACTGTGTCCCTAAAATATCTAACACCTCTTTATATATTATCTGTATCTCAACATTCTTATTTTCACTAACTCCCATTAACTCTATTTAACTAACTCCAATGCCCTTATTTATCATTATCCCCAAACCTCTTTACAACATTTCACCTTAATATAACACTAGAAAATTCATCACTTATCTACTAACAACAATACCTCTCAATATCCAAATATATTACCTGTTTAATCATTTATTATCCATTAGAATCTAAATTCCATAATATCATTTAAAATCATTAGCATAATTAATTATTCTTGAGTATTTAAAATTCTACAATACCTGGTTTACATAAAAAAATACATAAAATACACAACATCAATAATACACAAATACATTGGCGTTAATACACACAAAAATATACAATCCAAAATTATCATTTAACCATTTATCAAAATCAGTCATAAACAGTCCATTTCAAAACACTGTCCACATAATTAAATGTTCATAAACACAATAAAATAATTAACCGCCATCGTCGAACAATAATCTTAGCTTACGTATACATAACTCATTTTTAATTAAGTACATTATATCATCATTTGTAATATAATAACTATTTAAATTTATTTTGTCCATTATACCATAGTAATACTCTGCAGGATTACTCCACATTACTATATCATAAAACTTGTCAACATTCGGTATGGTCCTGTCACCTTCGGTATAATTAGTCATAATTAGGTAATTTGCTAAGTCATTATTTTCATTATCTACTACTTCAGTTTTATTACAAGGTAAGTACTTACTATATTTATTATATATCATCTCTCCTCCTAACCTTTCCATAAACTCTTCATAGTCTCTACTTATCTTAAAAATCTCTACTTCTCTTTTTCTCTCAATATATCTCTCACTATTACACCATCTCTCTCTCTTAAAACATCTCTCTCTTTCTACATTTGCAGGGGACACTAATTCACAATTGTTGCACCACCTGTGAATTGCACTAAAAAAACCAAGGACAACTTTATTTGTAGACCCTATGTCTCCCAAATATACATTGAAGGACTCTCGTCCTTCCTCAACACATGTACATCACCCCCAAATACACCATTAAGGGAAGAATCTACCCCCTGCAATTCTTTTACAATTATACTCTCTTTAACCCTTCAACACACACTATCATTCCATTATTATCATATTCTGTTCCCCATAAAATTTCATTATCACTACCCCTGTTTACATAATCATTTTCTAATATCATACTTTTATTTATATTGTTACAATTCTCTCCCCTACTTACCTTGTCTTTGTTTATCTCTAACTTGTCTACTCCCCTCTTATTTTCTAACTCTATCTCATTAATTTTCTTGTCAACATCAAAATTTCGTTTGTGCATTTCATTTCTTAATTCTTCAAATTTCTCATCTAATTGATTCAATTTTACGTTTTGCAAGTTACTTTGTTTCTTTAGTTCGTTTAATTTGGTATCAAAACTGTCAAACTTTATATTAAATTTAATATTCTGTTGGTCAAATTTTTCATCAATTTGTTCTCTTAATACTTGAAATTGGTTATTTTGTGTTTTAATTAATATAAATAAGTCTTCTAATGACACCTTATTATCGATTCCTCTAGGTGTTGAATTGGCATTTATTTCGTTTAATATAATTGATTCTGTATCTGTGTTGTTCATCTCTACGCTTTCGTTATTTTCTGCCGTTTTGGTAACCTTTTTTTTTCTAATATTAAAATAACTATTTGCTTACATTTGTCTTTGATATGCTTTTGTCAATATAACCGACATAACCTCTCATGTATTAGGTTATGAACTATTTCGCTAATCTCTTTGTCTCTGAATCTGGCTTATTTTATATAAAATAATTTTATATAAAGTCCAATGTTCGGGGGCCAATTGTAGCATTTTTCTCTCTTCTCACATTTAATTTTATATATTTACTGATATAGAGTAAAACACATGTACTTACCATAACACTTTCGGTATGAGCACGTGGTTCATACCCAACATGAATTTCCTCTTTAAGGGACAGAATTCACACTCAGCGAGATTCAGACACATAGAGGTAATCGAAATAATAACTCTGGCTACCATTTGAATATAATCAACTTGTTTTTAATTTTCTGAATTAGATTTATAATACTGAATCATAACCCAAAGATGGCGTCACATACAAATACAAAACAAAATGGCGTCTATACTTTCTTACGCCCCTATTTATTAATCATTACTTTCTATTACGGGGAAGCTTAATCCCATTCTAAATTTGATTCTAGCTGCATCTTTAATAACATTTGATTGATTTCATTCCATGTTTTGTATGTTTCACAAACCAATGTCCTGATATTCTATTGTCATGGCCATTCGTTCACTCCCTCATGCTCTCACTCACACACACGCTATCACAGATACATTTTATTAGATTTATTTCTTATTGAGCTCATTAAGGTATAAAATATGGTAATTCTTTAGACTTCTCTGTATGTGGATGCTGGTAGCTCCGCCGCTGGTGTCAGTTCCTCCGTATTAGAATAGCTGGTGGTCGCCGCATGTCCCTCGTCTATTTATTTTGCTAGCACTGATTCTACATTTGATATTTAAATAATAACTTGTTGTTTCGAGTCTTTCAAGCTCTACTGTTACATTTTGATGATGACTAATAATTTGTCTAAAACACTTCTGGTTAAAACTAAGTCAACAGCGATGTGAGCTGTTGACCCTTTGATGTGCTGTGTGGAACTGAGAACTGGTAATAAGCAAAATTTGCGTACGTATTAGTGTATTTGACGTCACTGTCTTTTGTTCTCTCGGCCAACGCCTTGTTTCATACGCTGTTGTTTCTGCATCATTGTCGTTTATTAATGACGACACAGCCTTGTGAACCAATAAGAATTGTTATTAAGAGTTCGTCTTCACATACACCGCCATCATCTCTGCTCGACTTCACCCGTCCACCGGTGACCTTGGAATTATTCTCCTCTTACTGAATATGTGTTGTTTGTGCCTACATAGGGACAATGGACCTAACCATACTTTATTTAACTTTGATATAATAAAATATCATAAAACACCCTCAAACCCCATAATTAAGATAACGGGCCTTTATGTACTGTTACAAACCCCCTCAATGAAAGGTTTTGTATCGAGACATAAAAACTTTCATTGACTCATTCATATGTTTCTAAAAGGATCAGCCCAGATATATCGCCAAAACCCCCTGTAATGTCAATATAAAAAAAATATAATCACTTACCCTTGGTCCAATGATGCTGATCGTACCTGTCTGACCTTACTGGACTTCTCAGGCGAGATCCCAACACCATAAGGCCATGAGGCACTTAACGTTCCTGTTCTGACACACCGGCCAGTGCAGGACCACGGTCACAACACCACCAAACTCTGAAACATCGAATACAAAATTTTAAAATAGTGGTCTAATATACTCCCATATCTACAACTGATATGTTTCCCTTTAGATGCATTGGTTTGTGTCTGAGGCATTGGTTTGCTCAACTAATTTCTCCCAAAACAACAACAACAAGAATTCAAAAAACTGATTTTTAATCAACACTATATTCAATCTCTTCCTTATAAGAGAAAAATATATATTCCTATAAATAACATAACATGTAAACAATTCCTTCAAAATTCCCAAAATACCATCACCTATTTATCTCTATAAAATTCAACCTACAACTACTATGGCAGACAAGTTCATTATTCAGATTTTATTACTCAACTTTATAATCATTTTATATATTTTTGCAATGACATTATACTATATTTTGTTCAACACCAATTCTAACTTTATCTTTTTTTTAACATTCAAGATCTACTATCTTTTAACATTTGCTAACGTCGTTACCCCTGTAGCAACCTCCTAACCACACACTCTATGACCATCAACATAATAAAAACATCATAGAACATTGAACATTACACATTAACATTGTTACATTTACCTTACATTAAACAATTTTACCTTTACATGACTTGTACCAAAACTTTATCACATCATTACTATCAACAATTCTCTATTAACTTTTAGTTATGTAACATTCATTAGGTTCTATACAAAAAAATTTTCAATTTTATTATTCACCTTTCAGTTACATCACCTTTCTCTACTATGAATTTTCTTTTTCTAACCCTTTTATCCTTATTAGTTTGGGTGACTCTCTATTATTCATTATTCTCTATATCTTATTTTGGCATTTGTCAATCTAACCTTACTCACCTCTTTTTTACTACTAACCGCTTCTAACCATTAACATATTATGACACCAATATCTCAGTAATAACCCCCTTCACTAATCCCATTTAAATCCTCTGGCACCGCTCATTTTTTGTACTAGGATGTGTGTTCCCTACCTGGCCATATCCATCCCTAACCATTTGCCCTCCACCAAATATCGGCAAACACTATAACCCTTCTCTAATTACGGTAACTGCCCAACGACGCACGTTGATCACACCTTACCACCTCATCACTATCTACAAAATATCATCATCATCAATAAACCATTCACATTACTCACCTCTACATATAATCACTAACTACTGTGTCCCTAAAATATCTAACACCTCTTTATATATTATCTGTATCTCAACATTCTTATTTTCACTAACTCCCATTAACTCTATTTAACTAACTCCAATGCCCTTATTTATCATTATCCCCAAACCTCTTTACAACATTTCACCTTAATATAACACTAGAAAATTCATCACTTATCTACTAACAACAATACCTCTCAATATCCAAATATATTACCTGTTTAATCATTTATTATCCATTAGAATCTAAATTCCATAATATCACTTAAAATCATTAGCATAATTAATTATTCTTGAGTATTTAAAATTCTACAATACCTGGTTTACATAAAAAAATACATAAAATACACAACATCAATAATACACAAATACATTGGCGTTAATACACACAAAAATATACAATCCAAAATTATCATTTAACCATTTATCAAAATCAGTCATAAACAGTCCATTTCAAAACACTGTCCACATAATTAAATGTTCATAAACACAATAAAATAATTAACCGCCATCGTCGAACAATAATCTTAGCTTACGTATACATAACTCATTTTTAATTAAGTACATTATATCATCATTTGTAATATAATAACTATTTAAATTTATTTTGTCCATTATACCATAGTAATACTCTGCAGGATTACTCCACATTACTATATCATAAAACTTGTCAACATTCGGTATGGTCCTGTCACCTTCGGTATAATTAGTCATAATTAGGTAATTTGCTAAGTCATTATTTTCATTATCTACTACTTCAGTTTTATTACAAGGTAAGTACTTACTATATTTATTATATATCATCTCTCCTCCTAACCTTTCCATAAACTCTTCATAGTCTCTACTTATCTTAAAAATCTCTACTTCTCTTTTTCTCTCAATATATCTCTCACTATTACACCATCTCTCTCTCTTAAAACATCTCTCTCTTTCTACATTTGCAGGGGACACTAATTCACAATTGTTGCACCACCTGTGAAGTGCACTAAAAAAACCAAGGACAACTTTATTTGTAGACCCTATGTCTCCCAAATATACATTGAAGGCACTCTCGTCCTTCCTCAACACATGTACATCACCCCCAAATACACCATTAAGGGAAGAATCTACCCCCTGCAATTCTTTTACAATTATACTCTCTTTAACCCTTCAACACACACTATCATTCCATTATTATCATATTCTGTTCCCCATAAAATTTCATTATCACTACCCCTGTTTACATAATCATTTTCTAATATCATACTTTTATTTATATTGTTACAATTCTCTCCCCTACTTACCTTGTCTTTGTTTATCTCTAACTTGTCTACTCCCCTCTTATTTTCTAACTCTATCTCATTAATTTTCTTGTCAACATCAAAATTTCGTTTGTGCATTTCATTTTTTAATTCTTCAAATTTCTCATCTAATTGATTCAATTTTACGTATTGCAAGTTACTTTGTTTCTTTAGTTCGTTTAATTTGGTATCAAAACTGTCAAACTTTATATTAAATTTAATATTCTGTTGGTCAAATTTTTCATCAATTTGTTCTCTTAATACTTGAAATTGGTTATTTTGTGTTTTAATTAATATAAATAAGTCTTCTAATGACACCTTATTATCGATTCCTCTAGGTGTTGAATTGGCATTTATTTCGTTTAATATAATTGATTCTGTATCTGTGTTGTTCATCTCTACGCTTTCGTTATTTTCTGCCGTTTTGGTAACCTTTTTTTTTCTAATATTAAAATAACTATTTTTCTTTGATATGCTTTTGTCAATATAACCGACATAACCTCTCATGTATTAGGTTATGAACTATTTCGCTAATCTCTTTGTCTCTGAATCTGGCTTATTTTATATAAAATAATTTTATATAAAGTCCAATGTTCGGGGGCCAATTGTAGCATTTTTCTCTCTTCTCACATTTAATTTTATATATTTACTGATATAGAGTAAAACACATGTACTTACCATAACACTTTCGGTATGAGCACGTGGTTCATACCCAACATGAATTTCCTCTTTAAGGGACAGAATTCACACTCAGCGAGATTCAGACACATAGAGGTAATCGAAATAATAACTCTGGCTACCATTTGAATATAATCAACTTGTTTTTAATTTTCTGAATTAGATTTATAATACTGAATCATAACCCAAAGATGGCGTCACATACAAATACAAAACAAAATGGCGTCTATACTTTCTTACGCCCCTATTTATTAATCATTACTTTCCATTACGGGGAAGCTTAATCCCATTCTAAATTTGATTCTAGCTGCAGCTTTAATAACATTTGATTGATTTCATTCCATGTTTTGTATGTTTCACAAACCAATGCCCTGATATTCTATCGTCATGGCCATTCGTTCACTCCCTCATGCTCTCACTCACACACACGCTATCACAGATACATGTTATTAGATTTATTTCTTATTGAGCTCATTAAGGTATAAAATATGGTAATTCTTTAGACTTCTCTGTATGTGGATGCTGGTAGCTCCGCCGCTGGTGTTAGTTCCTCCGTATTAGAATAGCTGGTGGTCGCCGCATGTCCCTCGTCTATTTATTTTGCTAGCACTGATTCTACATTTGATATTTAAATAATAACTTGTTGTTTCGAGTCTTTCAAGCTCTACTGTTACATTTTGATGATGACTAATAATTTGTCTAAAACACTTCTGGTTAAAACTAAGTCAACAGCGATGTGAGCTGTTGACCCTTTGATGTGCTGTGTGGAACTGAGAACTGGTAATAAGCAAAATTTGCGTACGTATTAGTGTATTTGACGTCACTGTCTTTTGTTCTCTCGGCCAACGCCTTGTTTCATACGCTGTTGTTTCTGCATCATTGTCGTTTATTAATGATGACACAGCCTTGTGAACCAATAAGAATTGTTATTAAGAGTTCGTCTTCACATACACCGCCATCATCTCTGCTCGACTTCACCCGTCCACCGGTGACCTTGGAATTATTCTCCTCTTACTGAATATGTGTTGTTTGTGCCTACATAGGGACAATGGACCTAACCATACTTTATTTAACTTTGATATAATAAAACATCATAAAACACCCTCAAACCCCATAATTAAGATAACGGGCCTTTATGTACTGTTACAATTTTTATTATGTAATTACTTTTTTCCTTTTATTGTGGTGTTTTTCTTTGAAGTTTAATTTATTTTCATTTGAAATTCTTTGAGTTATATTGTAATTTAATTGTTTTTATGATCTTAATGGAATTAATTTTTAGTGGATTATCTGTCATGCTACAAATGTCATCTCATTTGAAACTTGTTCTCTTATGTACTTGTGGAAAAATTCTTCAAGGTTGTATTTTCTATTTTACAAAATAGATTCTGGTATTAACAAACACCTTGCAGAATCTAGTAACAACTGATTGAGACTGGGAGATTGTGTATGAAGAGATCCAAATTGATTTTGGTTTAGCTGCTTTGTTGTTCGGTACAGAGAATATTTTTCCAATCCATATATTTTGAAAATTTATAATTTATTAATTTTCAGTTAAGCAATGAATAATGAATTAACATTATACCATTATTTATGGCCATTAAACCAGATCTGCTGGCCAGATTTTCTTCAGCACTGCTCCCACTAGGTGCCAGTTAAACACTTTCATACTAGCTGATCTTTGTTACCTCTGAATGTACCCTGTGCTCATAATATGTCTACAGTGAATGGAATTTTGACAACCTCATGAATGTTTGGTTACAATTCAAACCATACATCATCTGTCTTGATTTCACTAGATATAGTATAATCTATACTCAATTCTGTATGCTGAAATTGCTTTCCTATATACAGCTTCACTTCCTTTTGACAACTGGGAACAGTCTAATCAGTCATTTTTTTTAGTTACTTTGCTTTGAAATGAGCTTGTCATGTATGCCAGTTTTTCATGTAGTTTAAGTATAGTATTAAATATTTTACATATCATTAAACTGCACCTTGTAATAAATGTAATTTGCATAAACTTGTCTCTGGTTTCTTTGATTCATTACTGGCTAAACCAATTAACTTTATCTTATTTAGAGGTCCATCTTTCCACATTTCAAAATCTTTCTGCATATCTGAAAATATGGAAGCACATATTTTCTTCTCTTCCAATGAACTAATAATTTCTGGATAGGAGAGTGGTTTTCTCCAAGTCTGCATGATGGTTAAAAGTTTAATCTGCAGTTGAAATTGACTGATGATGTTTACATATTGATGTTGCAGTAGAAATTTACTGTTTGATTTATTTTTAGTATTAGTGTGTCTAATCATTTTGACAATTACGCACATTAAGCTTACCAGACAGTATAATGTAGACTTAGGTGAAGGTTTGGGAATCATAATAAAATAGTACAACATAATTCTTTTATATTGTTCATTTCCTAAAATAATAAAATCTTACTAATTTTGGGTCCAGAAAAATGAATGTGACTTCAAAATATTTTTTTTATCTAGTCTTTTAGATATAGTACTTGTACTTTACAATACTCAGCTACTCTAGTTATTCTGAAAATATGTGTAAATGTTAGTTTTTTTGTTGTTGTAAACTATAACAACAAAAATTATAGTTCTTATAGCTTTATCTTTACCCAGATGTCGAATCAGATAATTTGTTTCAGAATAAGTTCATGTGACTCATCTGACTTAGATTATGGCACAAACATAGAATTCTGTAATGTTGAAGTTTGTGTGTATCCTCCCTCGCACTTTGCCATATTCATCAACCCACAGTTCGTACCCTTCTGGAGACTGAAGTATGGAGATCATCTGAATTTGGAACCAGATGCATACCTGATAGAATAATGTTCATTTTTTCATTACACTAGAGTCTTGTTTAACCGAATTTAATGGGACCAAAGGTGATTTGGTTAAATCGGAAACAGTACTGTACTGTAATTTACACTTTTTTAGTGAGAAAAATGCTAAAGCACAAGTGCCTTTAATAGGTTTTTTAGGGAAACTAGCAGTGCTCATGCGCCGTTATTACATAATTCTATTAAAATGCAGATGTCTTTAAATCAATGGGCCTCAAATACTGTAATTAAATTATACAATATTACTGTATACAAATTTAAAAGAACAACTTTATTTTAATCAAACTAAAAACTATTTTTCAAATGACATTTTCAAATACAGTAGTACTGTACATATTTAAGTAATTACAGTAGGTGTACATTAAAAAATTAACAAAGAAGAAAAATCAATGAAAATGAATGAATGAAATGGAAAATAGAAAAGAAACCTTATTAATCTCACATTAGTTCAACTTCTTTAAAAAATTACAATGTTCTTTTGATTGAAGCTTGATGAGCGCTTATGCACTGCACGGTCTCAAAGTTGTTTCATTAGCAGTAATTCCGCAGGGAAGGTTTCGTCTTACTGCTCCATATATAGCATTACATCTTCAAATATTTTTGTCGCTTCAGAATGGGTTGGACCCTTTTTTTCCTCGACTTCATTGTCATCAGAGCTGTAAGATTCGTTTTGTTGAGTTGTTGAACAAGTAGCCACAATGTCATCTTCTGTTAAAGACGGGTGAGGGTCTTCGTCATCTTGAATCCATTCCAAAACATCTTGCAGTTGAATTTCTGATGGTCCATTTTTTTAAGGTTTTAAGAATTTTAAAAATGTTTTCTTCATTTTCTGGCTCATCACATTCCCCGATGGCCTTTTCTGAGCTGAAAGGGTGATTAGGGATTAGGACTACGTAATACTCGCAGTTATTCTAGGAACTAATGTTATGGCTGTGGGGGAGGTAAGTGACTCACATGTGAAGTACAGTATAATCGGTCATGCATACAGTACAGTCCGTAACACAAGTTATAAACACTGTAAAATTTAATATATGCTAACTTCTTGAAAAAAAAAGTTACCGCTTCATCATTCGGTTAATCTGGAAATTCGGTTAATCGGGACTCTAGTGTACATAGTATGCTGAAGGAAAAATAAATACAAAAGTAACAGTCATCTATAAAAATTTTAGCTCCCCCAAAAAACAATGGAATAGTGAAGTGCGTTAAGCAAAATAGTATAGCCAGGTTTTCCATGGGCAGCTATGGACTAAGATTTTTCTACTGTAACGGGTTACGATGATAAGCGGAGTAGAGTTGTTGGCAGTAGCAGGAAATACACAAGTTAAAGACCATACTGTCGACCTACCCAATGAGGGGGCTATAACTCCAGTAACCGTGTTCCTTTACATCACCAATATGTCCTTTTGTATGTAACCAACTATGAAGATTAACTGAACACGTACTACAGCAAATATGAAGTGCCCATGGCTTGTTTTAATCTCCAACCTTAACTTCAGAGTAGAGATAGGCTGTTTTCACAAGTGGTTTGATAGGCCTTTACTGGATAGAAAATGTTACGTCACAATACTCATCATAAAAGTAGTCAAAATTATTAACATGTGTAGGACAAATTGTAGTTTTGACTAGAATTGTATATACACTACACTTTTGAAAATAAAGAGTGTAATAATACTAATAACACTAACCTCATAAGATAAACAGAAGTAAACTAAACTGAACTGGCAAGTCATATTGTTAAACAAGTGTTTTTAAAGGCCATATTCATTTTTAAAAGCTAAACTGTATAAAACGTGATTATTTTGAAATCTTTAAAATGAGATACTTTTGCTGTTGACTACTTAATCAGTGTGAATTTCTGTTGCATGGAATAAGACCATAAGCATAAAGTACACACACTCACACTTACAGAATATATTACTATTAAAAAGACAGATGCTCAGTAAAGACAGAAATGATGTCAAAGAATGTAATTCAATTCTCGACACGTTAAGTGAGCATAGTTACAAAGTGTAAACAATTTTTCACTTTGTGCATCTCTAAACAAAATACTATGGCATAATCTTACAACATACCAAAATGTGTGTAAGCTGTAGCTAAAACAGGGATCCAATATAAAAAACTGGTTTAAAATTGCCTGTTTACAAGGATCAATGTAAGATAGTGTTTCATGAAGGTGGCAAGGATGGATTTGCAAATTTCTCTTAAAGTAGCATCAAAGAAAATAATATTTTTCAAATATTATAATTCTGCTTATCACTGGGGATATTTGTAATGTATCTGCAAGTTTAAGGGATTATTGTTGAATGAACTTATCATAACATGAATACATTCTTGGATTTCGTTGTCCATGACGTGTCCGTTACTTAACTAAATACCACTATTACATTAATGACTCGGAACACAGCATCAATCTTTCGAAATTTGATTCCGTCGCCCACAACAAGACGGACAGCGCTACCAGCGGCAGCCTCTGAAGAAGCCTTTTAAAGGAGAAAACCGGTTTAGGCTGCAAGGTAAAACTTTATGCTTTTACTTATAAAAAACCTAGTGTTCCGAGTTGTTAATGTAATAGTGGTATTTACATGAATACAATAAAAATTATTTATGTAATTAAAATACACTCTACATATATTTAAAAATGTAATGGTTACTACAAATTATAATAACATGGTGTTTAATATTGACTATATCATGTACCATGTGATGTATTCTAAAACAATGAATATTGTTTGTATGTTTTTTACTGAAGCGTTTTATACATCAGAGATCTACAAATTACTACAGATCAGTTTCTACAGGTTTAATTCATGCTATGATATATTACAAAGGAAACATTAAGTGTTGTAGTTGAATACTTGTTTGCATTGTTCTTTAGTAGTCTCCATTCTCTGATAGCATGCAGTTTTGAAGCAATTTCGCTCTAACATTCTTTTTACACAGTAAATTATGGTTATTTTGTCTAAACCACTTTATATTAAAAACTTGCAAAATGTACGAAAATTGAAAAAATGTTTCATTTATATCTTTTCTAAAGCAATGCAGCTAGAATTTAATGGTACTGCAATAAAAATGTATAACTCCATAATAAACCAGCTGACATGACTTCAAATTATCTGAATTCTTGTAAATTCAGTTAATTTACACAATGCCAATCACTGACTGAGTTTGTCAGTTAACCCCTTAAAAATTATTAATTTGTAACAAATTTCTGTAATACTTACAACACTGAAAGCTTCATTTTAATTTGATATTGCTAACACTATGAAAAGTATGTGACATCAAATATTTTCAAAAGCATTTCCAAGCATAATGCAAACTATCACCAGCATTATTGGCTTCAGTACCAATAAATTATTGTATTTCCCATAAAGTAGGCCTAACTGCCAAATATTGAACCAGACTAGAAAATGATATGTTGGACACTTAATTATATATGAAAGAGTTTTAAGATTTTCTTAGTAAATATTTCTTTTATCGACCACTAAGACACAATTTTTTTATAAACTTCCCACAGTTGATGCTCATAGAATGAGCAAAGCGGTGTTGGATATAAACATATATTTTATTAACAAGTTGAAAAATTTGTTAATTTGGCAAATAGAGATTGAGGTTGGCAAATATTAATGAAAATGTTAATAAACAATTTTTGTCTAATGCCTTCTTTTTTTATCCAAAGTACATAGACAAAGACCCAATGTATTTTTCCGAATCAGTGTTAACTATTACAGCAGAAACTCAGTAATTCATCACGTTCGAAGTAGGAGGGGTGACAAATTGGGAAATACAAGAATTACATATTAACAAAAAATACGCCTAGATGAGCTTTAAAATAAATGAATGGTATGATTAATTACAGCACAATGCAGTGCTGTAATTAATCTACATACTTATATATGCAATACTATATACTTATATATGTAATATGTTAGGGGAATGATATAAATACCGGCTAGTTTAATAACACCCTCACCTTTCCTTAGAACTGAAGGATTTCACATTTCATTGGAAAATCCAAGAATTTGTATTTTGATAGACGATGAGTAGCGATTCTTAATTTTTTAAAACCTACTTCAACAAACAACTAAATAAACCGATTAAAATATACACATTACTGTAATGAAAAAAGTTGTACATACATACAGTAATGTACAATAATTGTTCCAACGAACATGGAATACGGTTGTTCATACCAATATTAATATGAAATACAATTCAAAACACTAAATTTAATGCTAAGTTTTGGTCATATGTAAATTGTGTACAAGCTAGTTAATGCAACACAGAGAGGGAGAATAGATAATTACAGTGCAATGGTATTGCTACAATGGGAGGGAATGAGACAGATTTGTCTATATGGACATGCTTATATATATAAACAAATCACTGTTGAATCAGAATACTGATAATACTGTATTGCTTCAGAGAAATAGAAACACAGTAGCCTGCAGTTACTGATTGGGCAATTTAAGTTCTTTCTTACTGATAGATTAACTGCAGGCATTATTTTTACATGTTCAAACTCGTTTACTCAAAAAACTTCAACTCACGCATAATGTATTTCTGCTTACCTCCCCTGAGCTGCAGCAGGCTTATTTTTCTGAGGCAACGAATTATAGAGTATGATGAATTACCGAAGTTTCTACAATAATATGTATATGAAAAGTCATATATGGGTCATTCTCAAACAACTGGCAATTTTGTGTCCATCACTTAGTTGTCATTTTTGATAGGTTAAATAATTTTTATTTTATTTTGAATATTTATTTTTACTTAATATAAGTATAGTTGACTATAGAAATTACTTGAAACAACTCACAAATATATTTTATTTCTAAAAACTGTATTAGTAAATTGACATTACCATGATTTGTCCTAAGTAGTGCGCTAGACAAGAAATCGATAATTTCGAATTAATGTATAATTATTTATTTGATTAATTTCTATCAGATGTTTAACAGAAGTACCTGTGGTAAATAACAGTGAAAAAAAACTGTTTATTCCTTAATGGTTTTTAAGATAGAATGCACCAAAATGTGTCTTTTCATTTTAATGACATTACCATGGACAGAAGCAATTAGCATTTATTTCCTAGTGCAATTCAGAGTTTAGAGGTGGCAGCACTTCAGTCAAAAAGAAGAAGAAATACTTCATAGAACACAGACATATTGGAGGGAATTCTGTTATTAATAAGTGTTGTGTGTAAATTTCATTCTGCAATTTCAGGTGAGTACATGTTTTGTTAACATTACCGTGGCATGTGATATTTTAATAACTGTCTATGAAAATTAAAATATTGTTACTATAATATAGTCATTAGATGTGTAAAAGTCAGCAACAAACCCCAGAAAATTTAAACTAGTTGGTTAGCAGTTATTGCAACCATAACCTCGTTTTGACATTACCATGGATTTTATAGTTGACACTACCGTGGATATTAGATGCCCATGGTAATGTCATCTTGTCCACGGTAATGTCATTTTCAGATTTTAATTAATAAATATGTAATTTTGTTATTGATTTATTATTATTGATTTTGTTAATTAAGTTACTTATGTGGTTTAGATATCACATAGTTTTATTATAAGATAGAACCCATCTGATCTTGTTTGATGTGCTCAGCTATTTTTGTCATACGTACTTTTAAGATTTAAAAAAAAAAACACATTCTAAGACAGAACTTATATAAATTTCTTTCCTCTGACAAGACTCTTGAGAGGGGAATTTACAAAATTTTGCAAGCTTCATGTGTCAATATATTGTAATAAAACTTTTCCCATTTCTCATGTTCTTTCAAGCGCTCACTATCCAGTTACCAATTTATTTCTAACTATTTTGCTACATTTGCACATTCAATTTTTTTCTAAGTAGTACTTCTTTTGTTTCTTTCAGCATTTAAATATTACCTAATTATGACAAAACCAAAGTTTAGAGGCCAACAAAAAATGAGCCAAGAAGAGAGATTAAAGAGAAAACGAGAGTGCGAAAAGAGAAGGCGGGAAGCAATACGCAATGATCCAGATAAGTGGCAGCAAGAAAAAGAAAATGAAAGAAAATATATTTAAAGGGAAAGGTTGAGAAAAAAGTAAAAATGATTGGAGATTTAACTTCACGGGAACAGAGAGCAAAAAGAAAGAAATGGAATGAGAATAACAAAAGATAAAGAGAAAGGAAATGGAATGAGAAGAGGCTTCAGGAGAATTTGATTAACAAAACCCCACCAGAAGTGATGAAGAAGAAAGAGCGGAACCTAACAATCAAAGAGAACAGAATGTGATAATGCCATCGAGTGGAAGTAGTAGGCAATCTAGTGGACGGAAGCGTATACGTAAGGATAGAGCGAAGGCCTATAGAATGTTGACAAAGGTTCAAAATCAGAGTGAAATCTACAGAAAAAAAGCTGATAAATACAGAAAAAAATATGAACGACTTTTAGAAAAAATTAGTAAAAAAGAACGCGAACTAACCACCCATAAAAAAAGTACAAGAAATAACTAAAGGTATGAAAGTAAGCGAACAAATTTAAAAACGATTGCTTTTTGAAGAGGTATTGCAACAACAGTTGACTCATAATTTCAATAAACTAAGAAATGAGAAATCCAACCAGGTTTTTACAAAGGCTATTGCAGGGAAGATATTGAAAAAATATCGGCAAATTAAATATACTAAAGAATTTTTACCACACAAAGTATATGTTTCAAATAACTGTAAAAGGAACGCCAATGAATTACATTTTTATGAAAAGGAGAAAAAACATTACATTGAAAACTTGAAAAAAAAAGTTATTGAGTGAAAAATTGAAAAGCCAACACCAAATGAACATTAAACTGGACATTTCATTGTAAAAGACTTATGTTAAAACTTATTTTAAAACAAGACATTTTATTGAGAAAGACTCATAATTTTCAAAATGTAAAGATGTGGATTTGTGTTAATTTGAAGAGTAAGAAGCATGAATGAGAGAGTGTGTGTGTGCGCGCGCATGTAGTAATCTGTTATAAATTTGTTTAAAATAAGTTGTTCCATTTATATTTTAGATTCTTATTTTGCTGTAATATTAGCATATTATAAATATTCATAGAGGTGAATTTTTGTAACTTTTCAACTTGTTTTTGTAAATTTACTGGAACATAATAGTACTGTATCTGTTATTTTGAAATTTTAATTAATAAACATTTTGTTCTATATCCAGAATTCATTAAATATCTCCCTTTACACGAAACTAAAGTTAAAATGACAATGTTCTGACAAAATTAGGAAGGAAGTTTAAGTGGCGACATTACCATGGATTCAAAAATTTTCAAAATTTTATTTTTTGGCCCTGAGTAAAGTTTGACTTTTGCTCATGGTTGATCAGTAATCTAGGACAATGTAGAAGTATCATAAATTTTTCCCAAACAAATTTGAAGAAAATTATGTTACAAAAAACATAAGGCTGAAAATTACTAGTTGTTTGAGAATGACCCATATAAATCAAATTTATAGTAGAATTAATGTTGATGTACTGTATACATCGGTGAGCAGTCATGTTACTTTATGATGGTTGATTCAGTGCTGTGTGAAAAGCTGCTGCAGCAAGGAGACTCAATGAAACTTCTGGTTGTGTTGACAAAAACAGTACTTTGCATGTTGTGCTCATCAAGGTTGCTGGCCACCATAAAATAACAAGATTGTAACATAAGTAGAGTGTAAGCAATCATAAACATAATTTTTGTGTCCTATGGTGTAGGTATGCTGCAGACATAATATATTGTTTGTTGTAGGGTAATTTGGAAGTAATACAGGCATGCTGAACATGTGCTCTACAATGTTGTTTGCATACTGTAGGCACAATGTATGGATAGTGGCTTGTTGGTGGTGTGAATCAAGAAACTCATTCCATAGCCTGTAAGTCAGTTATAAAACATAATTATTTTTAGAAAAGTTGTCTGATCTGTGTATGTTCCCGAATATCCTTCATTTTGTATATCATGAAGTTTTATTATATGATTTTAAACAAATTTATAAGAATACACAGGGAATTTAGGGAATCATAAATTGAAATAGATTATTTAATAAATACAAATAATTATTACTTGAAGGAGTAGCTTTTTACTTCATGAAAAACGTGTTCAGCTTTGTTGAGGAGATAATGATACATGTATTTCATAATGAATAATACATACCGTAATACCACTTTAAATATGACTAAATGTTTTTAATTCATAGAACATTACACTTGCAAATGTTACAGCAGCATTAGATGTTTACATTAATGTTTATAATATCATTGTGGTCTGTACCAAATAGCTTACAGAAACTGTATTTTGCATATAAAAATTCATAACGAAATAATATTCTAATTTTGAAAGTCGTGATACACAGCGCAAAGGTCAGCGTAACATAGAGTGAGGGCAACCTTGGAATTATAAGTTCTTCATGTAATGGGGAAAGTGAAAATCCAATGGAGGGAACGTCAATGCAAGATATTCACCCACTGCCACAAATTCAGCACTGCACAACACAGCACATAGGTTGCAAAAGCGCAAAGGTAAGATATATGCTGGCACCCAATATGTGTTTATTGTAATTTTTGCTATATGGAAATTTACCAGTAGGTAATTCGTCTTCTTGTTTGAAAATTTGTTGGTAAATTCAAAATAGTTCTGCTGTAGTATTATGGTTAACGTTTTTTTAATTTTTTTTACTTTTACCTTGGATTTTGTTTGTAATGAGTTTTTGTTTCATTATTTTCATATTTGTTATGTCAAATGATGAAAATTTTGTGTCTTCAATTATTTTAATGTCTTTTAGTTTGTCAATAAGCTGGTGATGTTTTTTTATTTTATATTAGTTTCTAGTGGTATTTCGTTTTTTAAGTTTCATCCATGCATTTTGTAAGCCAGTGCTCATTTGAAGTTGAGTGGTCTTATGGAGTATTTTGGTTTATGTCTCTTTATAACAACCCTAGAAAATTGTTGGCATTTCCCACTCGCCAGATACCGTTTCCCGGGCAGGGGGGGGGGGGATAAAACTTTATTATTTAATATTTAGCATGTACCGCTTTATTATTCATTAGCCCAGTTTATATTCTGATAATCCCTTATCGAGTTGAAGATGAAAAATAATTGATTAAAAATAATCAAGCTGGACTAGGCTGAGTGTTTTTTGTGGCCACTTTAGTGCCTCTTGTGGCCACTAACATGGCGAAGTCCTGATGAGAAATACCATTTGTCTATTGCTACACCAGCATTGAAATCTTCTAAGGCTGGTCCATTTACTGCCAGCTGCATTACATCTCCTAATGAAGTGATGTCCAGGGAAAGTCTCTGTTTCACTTTTATCCTGTTAACGAAGCTAAATCCCCGTTCACAAGATGCTTTTGTTACTGCCATGCATGCAACGCTATAAAATACTTTCTTTAGCTCACCAAAACGCTCAGGAAACTTGTACAGAGTTTTTAATAGCCCACCCAGTCTTTTTGAAGTTATTTGCTCTTCTTTAACCATCATTTTTAATTGAAGCCATTCCGATAGCAAAACATCCTCATTTATATCACCAGTAATAAAAACATGCGCCAATTGAAGAATCTCCTCATTGCCATATGCAGTTAGGGTGTCATCTTGAGGAAGCCACAAGAAATCCAGAACGTGGCACTTGGTGCCTACTACAGTCTCAAGTGTATCAAGATGGCACTTCAAGTAATGAACTGTGCTTTCGATCAGCTTATTACGGATTGATTTGTATTCTTCCTCCCCTTGAGACGTGTTTGTGAGAACAATTCCTTGGTCGCCTTTGTATTTTGAGCAATTCAGTTTCTCTGAGTCTGAAGTGTCAGAAAGGAATTGTTTCACACTGTATCCTTCAGATGAAAGCAAGAACTGAACCATTTCCACCGTTACCATAATTGACGATTGTACCTGTGAGACCAGTAACTGTTTCAACTGTAAAACTTTACAAAATGGCTCTAGTTTCCCATACAGGTCAATCAAAAAGTTTAATGTTTTTACAAACTTGTATGCTGTAAGGATTTTTAGATAGCTTTTTGCTCTAGCTGCATCCGTAGCTTCTCCTGTTGTAGCTTTCCGGTTCGTTATATCCTCAAGATGGATGACCAGAGGTATGAGATCACACCGCAAAGCTTTCAAAGCGTCAGATTTGCTATATAGCCACCGTACATTGTGAATATTTCTGAGTTTTACTATCTCACTTTCTAAAGTGTTCGCGGTGTTTTTAAGCTCATGAAGGCGTTTTGAGGATCGTTTGTAAAATTTGTACATGTTCTTCACAGTTTCGTCAAGCTTTTCTAGGTAAGGGATCGAATTGGCAGCATCAAGTATGGCCAATTGTGGACGATGCGCGGCGCAGTGAATGTTAATTAAATGCGGAGTTTCTTCTTTCAAATGAAGTAAGAAACCTGACTTTGAGCCAATCATAGACGACGCCCTGTCAGTTCCCACGCTAACCATGTACTTTTCTCTTCTCCAATCAAGCCCTAAGTTATCCAAGAGCCCAGTAACAGCAGTGAAATACGACACTGCCCTACCACTCTCGAGAGCACAAGGCCTAGAAGGTCTTCTCTTATCTCCCCTTCACACACATAACGAGCATAAACAATCACATGTTCCTCAGCACTTCAGTCCATGGAACCATCAATCAAAATACAGAAACACTGAGCATTTTTTAATTTTTGAACCACATCTTTTTGTAACTGTTTAGCAATAAAATTAATGAAAACTCGGCAGTTTTCATCGTTTACATATTGTTTTGTCTCCACATTTATACCTAATTTAGTTGCAAGGGCAACTTGCTTAGGGAAGTCAGTAAATGGTTTTTCATTGATGCCTATAAAATAGGCTATGTTGAATAAAGTTGTTAGATGCCCAAACATAGAAGACTCTATTTTCTTAATACATTTGGCAAGAGGAGCTTTTCCTGGTTCTGACTCTACTTCAAACCGCGTTAAATTGTCCATATGTACTAGGCTTTTACCATGAAACACAAAAGTTTCCTTTT
This sequence comes from Magicicada septendecula, assembly GCA_034769895.1. Lineage (NCBI taxonomy): Eukaryota > Metazoa > Arthropoda > Insecta > Hemiptera > Cicadidae > Magicicada > Magicicada septendecula. The sequence continues at coordinate 228,123,708 of CM068368.1, read as the reverse complement.
TCATGGAACCAGAAAATCCTGCTACCCATTTTGGGTCACTATTTTGAGGGTATTTAGCCCATATAGTACATTTTGCGCGGTTGGAATCGTAAGCTAGCCAGGGGAAGATATCCAGCCAAGCTCTTTGAAATTTTCGTTTTCCAGAGGAACCGTGAGTAGGCCTAAGTCCACTCTAGAACTCGCGTTTTCCACAGTAGGCATTTCAGTTTCCCTACTAGGCCCGGCACTTACATCTCTAGCAGTAGACGTCGCACTCGCACACTCACTAGGCGACAGTAGAACTTTTTTTAAAGAAATAATTACGTTTAATCTGTTTCATTATGATTAAAATAACACACGAAAAATAAAATACATGCTGAACACGATCTTAGAAATTGAGAATACTCTTAGTACACGAAACAATAAATCACACGCATAACACATCCGGTCAACTCAACAATAATTAGCAGACTGTACAACTTGGAAGGAGTGACAAAGGCCGCCGGCCTGTGCAGAACGGCGTGAAATTTCCGCTCCCCTCTCTCAGCAACACTATTTTGTTCGACGTGTTTTAAGATGTTTATATCCAACAGAGCAATTTTGTTTATAAAATTCACACGGTGACAGCTAACTGACGGCCTATGACTTCAACACGCGCCTTTACTAAAACAACAAAAACATGACGTCTTTTGGTTTAATAGACGTCCTTCTTTTTTCCATTTTTCATTCTTTCTCTCCTCTTTTCTCCTTTTTTTCACAGTCAAAACCCACTCGCCACTGGTGAGTGGGTGAGTGCAATTTTCGAGGGTTGCTTTATAATTCCTTTCATTGGGGGGGTTTTGGATTCTTTTTGATGAATTCAGTTGTTCTTTTGTTAAGTATTGTTTTGTTTTCTTTGGTTAGTTTATTTATTTGGTTTTAGTATTTTTGTGTTCGGTTTTGTCCATTTGTTTTTTGTTATAAAGTCTTTTTGTTTTATTCATGTATTCGTTTGTTTTTATAGCAATGTGCAACGGTACAAACCGATGAGGGTATATAATTTAAAGCTTTTCATTTTGTATTTAACCAGAGTATATTTTTTGGTCACTGACTATAGTTCCGTGACTGGCACAGCATGTTACAAAAATGCAAGTTATCAGAAAGGGTGCGCATTCCTGCGTACGAGCACACGTGTGGGCCACTGTTCAGACGTAAAAGTCACGTCAAAAAATTCCTTCTCGCCAGATACGAGACGGCGAGAAAGGCGCGAGGTGCGCCCAGCCAATCGCTAGCCAAGTAGCCACACACAGAGGGACGCTTGGCCATCTTGAAAATAGGCAGTCGGCTTATAACTTCGGAACAGCGCAGATACGTTAATGCGCGGTTTGCCTAACATCTATTCAACAATGTAGACCGACCGGCCGAAAATGTGAAAATTGTGTTAATAAACTATAAATAATAATGGTAAAAAGTGCTACAACAGTGAAACATTAAACAACAAGCAGTGATCAAAATTTAACCAGTTAAAGTGTATTTCGGACCACCCATGTGAACAAGGAACAAAACCCGGGAGTGTTGCCACCACGTGTTGAAATCCATCACAGGAAAGTAACTACTTTAAATTTAAACAAACGAAAATTAAAGAAAGAGTTCTAAAATCAAGGGGGGTGAAAAGTGTGAAAGGGAGAGAGTGTATGAGCAAAGCACTGGATTTTCTTAGAATGCCTAGAATACAGTTATTTGGATAAGCAAATTGATCAATTGTTAATTCTTTTTGTGTAAAATAAGTAAGCGTCAATAATGATTTCATAGAGAGTAAAAGTAACTTCTCAATTAAAATGATGTTAATAAACAAGTTGGTTAAATGCTATCACTGAGAGTCGAGTTTATTAATTATACGAACCCATAATCACACTTACAGGTCACGAGTTCGCGTGAAAGACCCTGGACCCCATACAGGTAAGCATTTTGGAACTTGGGGAAATTTAAATATTTTATGGATAATAAATAAAGTTGTTTGCAATTTATTTTTTATATATTAGTAACATCTCAAATTAATGTGTTGATTTTGTTTGTCTTTGCTGTTGTTGTCTTTTATTCTATTTGTATGTTTCTTCCTAATGTAATGTTATGATTAATTTGTTTTTATTACTATTTCGATTATTTGGTTTATTTCATTTTCAAAGCTATACACGCTATATACCTTCCTTCAAGTAATAATTCTTTGTATTTATTAAATAAACTACTTCAATTTACGATTTCCTAAATTCTCCAGACGAGACATACTGTTTTAAGTCTTAAATTATAACAAATGAATTTCTAACAATTTCTGTAACAGTACAATGCGTTAATTAATTGAAACATATATTGATTAACACAGTGATAAACACAGGAACGGACGTGGTGGCAGTACGCAGAATGATCGCTGAAGTATATTTGTATGATTCGTTCAATAATTTAGAAACCAATAAAGATAAACATTGGAAGTTAAATCAAAATTAATTTTGAACCTTTCTATTTGCTTAATGTACAAGGGGGTACCCAAAAATAACCGAAAATTTTTTTTTAAAGCTATGTATTTAATTTTTTTTTACAAAACAACCTTATCACCTTCAAAGTACTCTCCATTATACTTAATACATTTGTCCAATCTGCGATCCCATTCCTGGAAACATTTTTCAAACTCGTCTGTTATGATGGCCGACAGCTCCTGCCTCGTTTTTTTCTTTACTGCTTCCACGTCGTCAAAACATCTTTTCATGTCCCTCTTCGTTCGCGGAAACAAGAAATCGCACGGAGCGAGGTCAGGTGAGTAAGCGGCGTGAGGCAAGGGAGTCATGTTGTTTTTTGCTAAACACTGGCGCACTGAAATGGCTGCGTGAGCAGGTGAATTGTCATGGTGGAAAAACCAGTCCCTCGTCTGCCACAAATCGGGCCTTTTTTGTCGCACATTGTTACGCAATCTTTTTAAAACCTCCAAATAGAAAGCCTGATTAACAGTCTGATCTGGTGGGATGAATTCAGAATGCACTACCCCTCTCACATCGAAAAAACAAATGAGCATCGTCTTGATATGTGATTTCACTTGATGAGCTTTTTTTGGGCGAGGCGACAATGAAGTTTTCCACTGGCTTGACTGTTGTTTAGTTTCGGGGTCATAACCATAGCACCATGACTCGTCACCAGTAATAGCCTCAGAAAAAAAATCTGGGTCGGTCGGAGCTGGTCTTTCAATGCACGACATGTTTCAACTCGATTCTCTTTTTGCTGTTCAGTCAGGACCTGAGGCACAAATTTTGCATTGACCCTTCTCAGCCCCAAATCTTCTGACAAAATTCGCTGAACCGAGCTCCAAGTTATTCCAGATAACTTACTAATCTCTTCAATGGTCCGTCGTCGGTCTTCAAGCACGATTGCATGAACTTTTTCAACATTTTCGTCAATTCTGGAAGTTGACGGACGTCCAGAACGAGGTTTGACATCAATTGACATTTCACCTTCTTTGAAATGAGAAAACCATTGGTACACTTGAGTTTTTCCCATAGCACTATCCTTGTAAGCTGTTTTCAACATCACAATAGTTTCTGCGGCGTTTTTCTCAAGCAGGAAGCAAAATTTTACAGCAGCGCTGTTCACTTAAATCCGCCATGACAAAAAACAAGGAGGAAGCGAAACTACTTTTACAAAACGAATTACTGTGACCGGACACAAACTTCCCAGGCGACAACAATGATGGCACTGAACTCGGAACGAGTTGCGCTACGCTCACCTAGAAGGAGAAATGCGTACTACTTAAGCTCCGCCAATCGCAGCACTATTCCGGTTATTTTTGGGTACCCCCTCGTATTAGTCTGTCTTGAATAGGGAAAAAGGTACTTGCAGGCTACTTTTTAAGCTTCACAACTGAAAAAATTAAAATTTGATATGAAGTTTTATTTTCATTTTGTTATGACAAGGATATTATTAAATTTAAATGACACCCACATTATATACAGAATTGGACTGCATGCACTAAAACAATTTTTATGGAGCAAGAACATCTTACGTAAGGACAGTTTATATTTTAATATGCACTAAATCGAGTCTATGATGGTTTTATTGTTTTTCATTTTTACCAACTTAATTTTTGGGTTAGATTTATTTTAAAATGTGAAGAATTAAAATACTATTACTACTGTGTACATTTTATAGACTTATCTGGTACTTCATTTTTATTGGTTGAGGTTTTCAAGTCGCATAATGGTAGCGAATTTCCCTACCTCGCCCATTCTTGTCTCATCCGACTGTGGAACCAAGAATAGTTCATTCTTTGAAGTACAGAAGTGGTTTTCTGCATAGTTGCCATATTAAATTTTATATAATCATATTATCCTTCTTTCTCCCTTTCCTTTACTTTTTTGAATAATCTACAAGAACAAGAGCGCTGTCATGATACACAAGCCATGAGCAGCTGGTGACATGTTCAGTTCAGTTTTATTCAATTTCTTCATATAACCTTTTACCCTTCCAACTAAATAACATCTTCCAAACAGTGAGCCTGATACATTGGTAACCAGTTGGGATAAACTTTAATGAAAGTTCCTTTAGTTTCGAAAAAGTTAGAGTTTTGACCAGGCTTGGATCTAGAAATTTGGGGATCTTTGCAAAAATCCAACAAGACCCCTTTAACAAAAAATAATGTACATGTATGTGTGTTTTCCATTTTAGTTTCAAGTATTAAATGTAGTATCTATCAATATGGAGCTTATGTACAGCTCTTACAGTAGAAACTTGGAAAAAGTTGTACAAACTGTAAAATCAGTAAAGCCCTTAAAGTCAATACTTGAATATTGTATAGAAAGATTGGTACATTAAGGATCAAAATACTCATGGAGAATAGAATGAATAACACAAAACTTTAAAATTAACATAAAAAGAAAAAACAAATAAAAGAAATTCATATAAAAAACATAACATAAAATAAATTCTGTTTACTTGATTTAATCTCCTTACATTCTTTTATCAGTACTGTTTTATCCTAAGCTGATGGCTGTTTTTGTGTGGTTGATGGCTAATACCGACTCTCTCCTGTCTGATTAAAGCTGATTAAATAGCTTTTGATCTCTTCTATCAAGATGGAGAATCACCTTTCAGATTATGCAGATGTTACAGGAAAAGTTAAGAACAAAGTCAGGGCAATTGATACTTTAGGATACCTTGAAGGGATGGTGTCACACTTAATAGAAACAAGACCTGTCATTCAAAACAAATACTGTAATCTGTTCAGAAACATAATCTTAATACTATTTCAATATTGTTGTTTTTTGCAAACTTTTTGAATGATTCATATATCTTTTATTTTTTTTTTACTTGCTTCCTATCAATAGAAGACCAAACAGGTTGGCATGTGCTGTTGTGATTTGATATGTACTTTGGATTTGTCCAACAATGCTTGCCAGTCTCTGACACCAGTGGCCTACCAACTTTTACTTTCACCGCCACAAAGCAATTAGAAATTTTTTGGTACTTTTGGTGCTATAATTTTTACAGTAGAGAATTCCAATTTTCTTCTTATCTTTGGGAAATGGACTTCTTTATTTCAAAACTTCTAGTTTTAAAAATAAAGTTCTCAACTTTAAACAAAAATATTGTAACGTTACATAACCCAGTCCCAAAAATGATAACATAATCACCCCACTAAAAAGGTCAGAAATGGGTATAATATACCTACCTCTAGATTACCTTGTATCACAAAACATTATAAACTATAAATAAGTGATATAAAGAGTACAAAGTGAGTTATAGTGTACCCAGTGAGAAAATAAGTGATTTTAAAAGGAGCATCTCACAGACTTATGCTGTAGATGTAGAAACAATTGATTATAATAGTAGACTATATGCTACTGACCAATTATGTGTTTTGTTGAATATTGTATAATTTGTATTGTGTAGGCCACAAAGATTTTGTACCTAGGTCTAATTTTATATTTAATAGAATAATTATGTTTGAATATAAGATAACCCAGGGTTAAAAATAAAATGGTTAAATATAAAAGGGTTAAATATAAAATAATAATAAAAAATAAAATAATACTGTATGAGTAAAATGGCAGAAGAAAATAGTTCAGTGTAAGGATACTATAAGAAATTAATAAATAATATATAAATACAATTAAAGGAAATAAAAATATTAAAGACCTATATTTAAAGTTAAGAGAAAATAAAAGGAAAAACCTTATATAAATCAAATTGGATAATAAACCAAAGTTAAAAAGAATTATTTTTCTATAAATAAGAAATAAATTTATAATAATTAAAAACAGCCTATATACTCAAAAGTATATAGATGCACCAATAAAAAATGATATAAAAATTATTGGTTACTAACAGTAACCACCTAACAAGATATGATTTAATTCTTAAAAACGATTGAAAACCGTTCGTTTGGAAAAAGTGGAATGCCATAAAACATTTAATAAAACCTTATGAAAACTTTTGGAAACAGTGCTAAATTTAATAGAAATTAACTAGTAGTATCCACCTTATGTTAGAACTCCTTCAAATATCAACTTTAACGTCCTGTATTCAATGAAAATTTGAAATAACCCAACTACCAGATCAGGCCTAGTTAGACGGCACTTCGAGATTTTGGTGAGGTTGTATCTTATGAAAATTTAACGAAATTACAAAACAACTATAACTCCAACACTAGGTACAGCACCATCCAAGTAAACACTTCGAGAAAAGAGGTAAAATAAACTTTATTAATAATTGTTAACCAAGAAATCCTCATATCGAATCTTTGTGCAGTTCCAATAATTAGTTAACTGATTTCATGTTTATAATAAAGACATATACTGTACTCTAGCGGATAAACCCGGAACTACATACTACGAAAAACCAAAAATTAGAAATTTATGTTTTCTCTTGTAAAGCGTAGTACATAATTATTCATTTCTGACCGTCTCATAACACAAAGAACTTACCCTTAACCCTGGGGAAATTAATAAATGAATTCTTTGTTTAATGTTTAATCAAGGATAAAAAAATAATTTGTTATTATACCAATGTTTACCTAATTAGATCGATCCAATGTGTTGTTTACAGAAAAATCGATTATAATATTTTTGTACTGGGAGAAGAGAAAATCAGTGTATTACATAAATAAATACTCTGAATATTTTGTTATAAATAATAAAACGTGTATTATTTCTTGTAGAGGGTAGTTGTTACAGAGTTTCAGGAAGCCAAGAAGAGGACGAACCGCCGGGAAGTATCATCGACAATTGGTGTTGGTTTAACCTAAAATTTGGAGACAGACGTCAAAATCAGCTGGTCTTATGAGCGGCAAATATAAAATAAGTAATTGTATACTCCGGGGTTAATATCCTTGGTCCTACTCTCTCTCCTAACTACGATTAAACAACTCCATTAATCATCTCCCAAATCACACACGCTCGATTTCAGTATTTTTGGTAAACATAAAATTTAACCGCTTTGAACATTAGCAAATATAATTCATAAGTGACGATCGCAAAAGGTACTCTGACTGCTACGAGACTTTCACGATAAAAACCCGCGACACGTTACAGAATGACGTACTAACGTGGGGCTTAATTGGGAAAGCTTAATTAATAAACGATACTATATACGAGATACCCGCGGCACATTACAGAATGACGCATACAACGTGGGGCATATAATATAACTCTATACCTCATATAAGAATACGTTACAGAATGGCGCTCAACGTAAAAGGGCTGTAATTAGAAAAGAATTTTGAGATATTTAACAAAATAATATAACAAAAAACCTAATTATCATCGGCAGCTATGAGAAAACAAGAAATGCAATAAAGAGCTATGTTACCACAGGAAACGAAAATATCCGAAAAAGAGAGACAATTAAGTTACGCGGAATGGATTATGGTGCTATTTAAAAAATTCAGCAAGGAGATGGGATACATAAAAATGAAGACCACGGATCACGAAAGAGCGCAGATGAGTCGTGCGAATGCAATGGGAACACCAAACGACAAAATGACTTTGAGAGACATTTATGATGAAATGTGGGAGTTGGATGCCAGGTGTAATAAAGAAGAGACTATAGGAACAACCCACGAAAAAGGCGATAACAATGTGGAAAGAATGACTGAAGAAGATTGGGAAAGATGGGACAATAATGAAGCACAAATGAAAAACGAAAGAACAGGAGTATATGCACAGGTGACAGAGCAGTGTACTCAGGAAGAATATGAACAATGGAGACGAGTAATAAGACGACCAGAAAACCCAATACAAACGGAAAGCACAGAATTAAGGGAATGGATAAGGGTGATGTTTGAACTATCCAGAGAAGAGATGTGTAACTGGAGGAAGGAACATAATCAAATAGAAGAATTTAAAGGAATGCCAAATCATCAAAACTTAGAACAATCAAATATGCAACAAGAAATAGAAATAGTCAAAGTGGAGCAACAGAAGAAAATGCCAGAACAACCAAAGTGACCCGTCAGGACATAATGGATTTTATGGTTGAACATTTCAGACAGATGGATGAAAGTTTTAGAAAACTAGAGGAAACAATGGACAGTGGTTTCAAGAAAATGAATGAAAAGTTTAGGAAACAGGAGGAAAACTCAAAGAGACACCATGAAAAATTAATGAAAAGAAGAATGGATGAATGTCTCAAAAATATGAATAAAACATTAGACAGCACTTCCGAAGGTCTTAAAGTAAATCCGAATACAGAAGAAAGCAGAAAGGAAATAGAAATTAGAGAATACCAAGAAATATTCTATGAAAATTATAACACAAAAAATTTCGAAAAGTTTTATTTTATAATTAGCAGTAAGGAATGTCGCTGAAAGCAATAACGAAGGGTATATGTGTGGAAAACATATTTTGTAAGGGACAAAAGGAGAACGAGCAAGCACGCCGTAGTGACGGACAGGTCATAAATTTCGTAGGCAGCTGCAACGCATACCCTGTGAACAAACAGAGTTCACTGCTCCCGGTACGTAGAACACCAGTTTTTTGTGAAAACACATTGATTCCTCAGGAAACTACATACAATGTGTACAGAGCCATTAAAGGAGAAAAGGCTCGTGACAATGGTCAAGCATACATGTGTACGCCAGCTGTCAGGAGAAAGCGACGAAGGGTGGATTGATTTGAAGGACTCCAGCGGTCGATGACAGGGTTTTGACCTTACTTGGAAACGAAAGCGCAGAGAGTACGTCCCAAACTCAAGGATGGGGTGTTGCCTGGCAACTAAAAGAAAAAACCAACTTTCAAAGAAGGGTAGGCGAGGCCCTTGAACAACAATAGATAATAACGGCAGAGCGACGAAGTTGAGAAACAATGAAAATGGAAGAGAAACTCAGAGTTGTCACTGAAGACTTTAGAAAAAACGACAGATACAATTTATTGCTGCGTTGTCTGGAAATGACAACGACCTCAAAATACGAAGCAAGGGAAGAATCTGGTGGGGAACCAGGAGCCCTATCAGAGAACGCCTTTGAAAAGATAGGTGGTATTTGGATTTGGAGGGAAAAATATGAAACCAATAAGGACACGGCGTCGTTGGAATCAGAAGTCTGGTGGGAGATTTGGTGAGGAAAATATAGAAAGGAGACAGGAACGCGCTCAAGGAGTTCTAACTAAATTTCGGACGCGAGAGGAGTTCTAACAAAAATTTCGGACGCAATCGGAGTGAAATCCGTGACGGGAGAAATTAGCATTTTATCGAACTTAGAATAATTCGATACACAGTGTGAGAAGGTAGTTTTTGAACTTATAACAAAAATTAATACAGTCATTACAAGCAAACGAACTATGAAGTAGAGTCACACTATTAGCCTACCAGTGAACATTAACTGAAACAAATAGTAACCAGACAATAATGTAATTTCAGTGTGTACGAACACTTTACAACAATAACTTTTAAGACCGATTAACAACACAAACTACATTCATGAACACTTAATAACCAGACATACCGCAACAAAGGTGCGTAATATTAATTCAGATTTGAAATGATTTACGATGTCGGTGTACAACAGAGAATGCTAACTTTTATTCATAAATTATAATCCGAATGCGTGGAGTTGGTGAGTGAAGTGTCTGTGAGTGACATCGTGGAATTCATCCAGTGCCATCTATCATCTGGAGGAGTTATCTGCACGATTCTAGAACGATCGACATGGGGGAATCATCACCGCAACTACCGAGTGATTGGATATTCGAATACCAAGTATAGTAAAACATGTCTTAATTAATTTAGATCCACTGTCTGTCATCTCAAAGAATCCACACACAATAAAATTCAATAAAGTAATCGTAAAGGAATTAAAGAAATCGATTCTAAAGTTTGTGTAGAAGTAAAATTATCATTGTTTATCAGTTTGGAGTAATGTTTATTTCCAAGTTCTAAATGAATCCGTAATTACAAAATATAGTAACAACTTAAGAGATATTCATATTAAGAATTTATAAGATGAAGCTAAACATTATAATTTACTTAAGTACTAAACGCAATTGATGAATGATCATTAATATGCAACCATTAGATTGAGTTTGGATAACTAATTTTATTAATGTATTATTTTTGATATTTACGATTTAATGAGTATTCAATTTTATTAATGTATTATTGTTTGATATTTACGATTCAGCCATGAGTATTAAATTTTGGTAATGTGTTAATTTTATATATTTACAAGTACTAATGAGTACGTAGAATTTTGTGCTATTTTAATATTTACAAGTAATAGCAAACTAATGTGAATAAATTTAAGAGCTATCAGTAGAAATGAGCATTTATTATTTTTTAACCCTGAGATAAAGAGAATAAACAGTAATTAATGTTAAAATTTTTGTTAAAAAAATAAAAATAACCACAACAAAAAGGATATTCAAACCATGGAAGAGAATATCAAGAAAATAAGAAAAATAGGTAGAAAGAAAATATTGAATACGAAAGAAGAATTGGAGATGAGTAAGGGTGGATTAATTAGTGCATTTAACATCCCCATTAATGAGCAAAGGGAGTTGAGTACAAGTATGGATTATAGAAAAAACTTTATAAAAATGCCCAAGGTAAACCACCATAAAATAATAAAGAAGAACTTAAATAAATTTAAATATCACTTAAATATATCCACGATCGAAGAGTATCTGACAACATCAGCTATATCTTTAATACGAAATATACCAGCAAAACGGGTAAATAATACAGAGGAAAGAGGGAATGGAAGGCTATTAAAAATGAGGGAAGATGTTATGTCAGAGGAGATGCAATACCTATTCGTTAAAAAGGAACTAAAAATGACGGAAGACCGGTACTTAAGAGAAGAGTTCATGGCAGCAAAGTGGGAGAGCCGGATGGTAAGAAGATTATCCAGGAGAGAATTAATTACAAACACCCCAGTAATCCGAGAACATGGAGTACCTGAGTTAATGGACCATGGTTAAACTAAACCATAACCAACCAGAAAAAGGGGACTGAATTTTTGAAAACCGACCAAGCAACCCATTGGAAAATGAAAACCCCAAAATTCCAAAAGCATGTAAGGACAACTTACTAAATATTTATTCAGGAACAATATGATTTAATAAAAGTATGTAAGTACCACTTACTTTAAATATTTTGAAACGATATAATTTGATTTAACAAACAACAAACTACCAAGAAAAAGAGAACAGATGATTAAATAATATTTATAAAGAACTGATTTAGAATGGAATGATAGAAAAAATAATATTTTGATGGTAACAAACAGAAGAATAAATAAATAAATAAAAACAATTGATGGTAATGTGCTCAAATAAGAAGAATAACGAATAATTTATGGACTACAATGAAGCTGAAGGAGGATAATAATTAATACAACAATAATTTAGAATTTCTCGGAATTAAAAATAATATAAGAAGAAATGATACGGAGAAAATATGTCACAAGAAGGAAAGTCAAAAGGATTTTAAAATAATGCCTATCAATAATGTTATATGCTATTAGTTAATGGAAAAGAAGAAGGAATCAAGAAGAAGAAATATATAATTAAATGCAAACAGCAACAGTATGAAGAATCCCAAAAGTGTTTAGTATTATCGCTAATCGACTACTTATAATCTTTTTATTATAACGAATTGACAGTAGAAATGTTCCGGCAATACTTTTCCTGAGCAGGAATGATGTTCCCCTGGTCTCAGAAGGTGTAAGGATGGACAGCGGAGTTATGGACCCAAAAGTGGGCACCCGAACTGAACCACCGCACAGGATAGGGAAAAATGTTAGAGAAATTGAATATTTAAGGGATAATAATTATAAAATAGCTGAAAAGAGTGATATTAGATTCCAGAAGTATAGATGAAGAAAATAGAAGGAAGATAGCAGACAGAAGCTTAATTGAGAAAGCGAATTTATAGAAGTAAATAAGAAAATAAGTGTTAAAACAAGTTTTTTATGATTAGTGTGACCAGTCCTTATCAAGTAAAATGTGGAAGTACTACCCAGAGAATATAAATCATTGATGAATTTGCCTCCAAGAGAGCGAGAGTTGAGTAGGAAAACAGCAATTACCATTTAACCGAATAACAGGTATATAACCAGTCTGAAATGAAGGAAGATATTATGAAGATATAAAACAGGAATATTATGAAGTTTGAAGAAGTCAACAATTTATTTTGAAACAAGTAAAATGAAAATAAATTTGTTCTAGTGGGGGGGGGGCTTTATGTAACGTTACATAACCCAGTCCCAAAAATGATAACATAATCACCCCACTAAAAAGGTCAGAAATGGGTATAATATACCTAGCTCTAGATTACCTTGTATCACAAAACATTATAAACTATAAATAAGTGATATAAAGAGTACAAAGTGAGTTATAGTGTACCCAGTGAGAAAATAAGTGATTTTAAAAGGAGCATCTTACAGACTTATGCTGTACATGTAGAAACAATTGATTATAATAGTAGACTATATGCTACTGACCAATTATGTGTTTTGTTGAATATTGTATAATTTGTATTGTGTAGGCCACAAAGATTTTGTACCTAGGTCTAATTTTATATTTAATAGAATAATTATGTTTGAATATAAGATAACCCAGGGTTAAAAATAAAATGGTTAAATATAAAAGGGTTAAATATAAAATAATAATAAAAAATAAAATAATACTGTGAGTAAAATGGCAGAAGAAAATAGTTCAGTGTAAGGATACTATAAGAAATTAATAAATAATATATAAATACAATTAAAGGAAATAAAAATATTAAAGACCTATATCTAAAGTTAAGAGAAAATAAAAGGAAAAACCTTATATAAATCAAATTGGATAATAAACCAAAGTTAAAAAGAATTATTTTTCTATAAATAAGAAATAAATTTATAATAATTAAAAACAGCCTATATACTCAAAAGTATATAGATGCACCAATAAAAAATGATATAAAAATTATTGGTTACTAACAGTAACCACCTAACAAGATATGATTTAATTCTTAAAAACGATTGAAAACCGTTCGTTTGGAAAAAGTGGAATGCCATAAAAAATTTAATAAAACCTTGTGAAAACGGTGCTAAATTTAATAGAAATTAACTAGTAGTATCCACCTTATGTTAGAACTCCTTCAAATATCAACTTTAATGTCCTGTATTCGATGAAAATTTGAAATAACCCAGCTACCAGATCAGGCCTAGTTAGACGGCACTTCGAGATTTTGGTGAGGTTGTATCTTATGAAAATTTAACGAAATTACAAAACTATAATTCCAACACTAGATACAGCACCATCCAAGTAAACACTTCGAGAAAAGAGGTAAAATAAACTTTATTAATAATTGTTAACCAAGAAATCCTCATATCGAATCTTTGTGCAGTTCCAATAATTAGTAACTGATTTCATGTTTATAATAAAGACATATACTGTACTCTAGCGGATAAACCCGGAACTACATACTACGAAAAACCAAAAATTAGAAATTTATGTTTTCTCTTGTAAAGCGTAGTATATAATTATTCATTTCTGACCGTCTCATAACACTAAGAACTTACCCTTAACCCTGGGGAAATTAATAAATGAATTCTTTATTGTTTAATGTTTAATCAAGGATAAAAAATAATTTGTTATTATACCAATGTTTACCTAATTAGATCGATCCAATGTGTTGTTGACAGAAAAATCGATTATAATATTTTTGTACTGGGAGAAGAGAAAATCAGTGTATTATATAAATAAATACTCTGAATATTTTGTTATAAATAATAAAACGTGTATTATTTCTTGTAGAGGGTAGTTGTTACAGAGTTTCAGGAAGCCAAGAAGAGGACGAACCGCCGGGAAGTATCATCGACAATTGGTGTTGGTTTAACCTAAAATTTGGAGACAGACGTCAAAATCAGCTGGTCTTATGAGCGGCGAATATAAAATAAGTAATTGTATACTCCGGGGTTAATATCCTTGGTCCTACTCTCTCTCCTAACTACGATTAAACAACTCCATTAATCTCTCCCAAATCACACACGCTCGATTTCAGTATTTTTGGTAAACATAAAATTTAACCGCTTTGAACATTAGCAAATATAATTCATAAGTGACGATCGCAAAAGGTACTCTGACTGCTACGAGACTTTCACGATAAAAACCCGCGACACGTTACAAAATGACGTACTAACGTGGGGCTTAATTGGGAAAGCTTAATTAATAAACGATACTATATACGAGATACCCGCGGCACGTTACAGAATGACGCATACAACGTGGGGCATATAATATAACTCTATACCTCATATAAGCATATGTTACAATATTTGATTTCTTCACGAATATGGCAGTAATGCCTTGGATGTTATCAATATCCAAGTCCTTTTGTGGTGCCCAATGTGGTGGGAGAACTTCTCCACGCTACTAAAATTGAAGCAAATCTTGGGACTGTTGGTGAGGTTTCAGCATAATTCTTCCTGTAGGAATTTAATGTATCAAGGCCACATTTTATGTCACAGTCAGAGTATGAAAAAACAACAAATTGGTTTCACTGAAAATTTAAGTTTATCAACACGATTTTAATTTCATACGGCTCAGCTGTTAAACGAAGGAACTGTTACATTACTTATTTATTATATACAACACATAACTACCCTAAAATACTTTTATATTTAATAAGAAAATTGTGTATGTGATCATGGCAATAAAAATCTTTGAACATGGAGAAGTGATAGTCTTCCACTGTATAACAAATACAGTGAAGATACAGCTTCATGCAAGACACATGGTTACCATCGTTAAGTTATAAGTAAATCAATCTGATCTCTATGCAGTCCTAATTTTGTGCTAATTTAAATTTATAAACTTCAAAAGAGTGATTCCAAAGATAAAGATTTACATGACCTCTTTGAAAACTCAGTGAACTGAAATGTCTTAAGAGTATTAAAAAAAAAAATCAAATAATAACAATGAACCAAGATGAGATAAAATATTTTATACAACCGCCAGTCTCTGTCTCAGAGCACATAATTAAAATATCGGTACGGAGAACCATACATGACTTCCATGTTCTAAGATTTATATTTAAAATCATATTCGAAATGAAATATTTCCATAGAAACTACGTCTTTCTACTTATTGCTTCAGCATTAACCACAGTACTGTGGTCACTAACGTATACCAGCTCACGTTTTCGCACTCAATTTTCACTGATGATGGCAGTCGATGCCACTGCCGAAAAGTCTGGTTTTGCAGAAAACATTGGACTACGGCCAAACACCCCGGGAAGGAATTTTAACAACAAACTACTTCTTTGTTGCCGATAACGTAGTACACATATAAAAAATTTTCCCCTCCACCTTCAACTATAATTTTTAAAAATAGAAAATTACCTCCACCCCGTTCACCTAACCTCTTCATTTATAGATATTTCATTTAAGTTTCTACAGTGGATTATTATGAGCTTCTTATCAGGATACTTTATTTATAAAAATTGTTTATAAACAATATGAACTCTACAATTTAGGGCAGTATGCAAAACATTGATTATGTTTGAATTTGCGGCTGTTATCGTTTGCCATAGTAAATACCATTGTTAAATCATAAAATGTTTCAGGTAAACTACCCCTTTCTCTTAACCGATCTTCTCCAAAATCAATAGACCTTCGTCCTCTACAATTCAGGGACGCATGCAAAAAAATATTTGATTCCGTTTGAATGTGCGGCAGTTATCGTTCGTCATGCAAACATTTCTCTTGTTACAACATAAAATGTTGCAGGTAAACTACCCCTTTCCCTTAACCGATCTTCACCAACACCAATAGGTATTGAGAACTCTACAATTTAGGGCTGTATGCAAATAATCATTTGATTCTGTTTGAATTTGCGGCTGTTATCGTTTGCCATAGAAAAAAAATGACCCTTGATAAAAAACAGTTGCAGGTAAACTACTCCTTTCCCTTAACCGATCTTCACCAAAAACAATAGGTCTTGAGTACTCTACAAATCAGGGCTGTATGCAAAAAATTATTTGATTCTGTTTGAATTTGCAGCTGTTATTGTTTGCCATAGAAAATACCGTTGTTAAAACATAAAATGTTGCAGGTAAACTACCCCTTTCCCTTAACCGATCTTCAACAAAATCAACAGATCTTTAGTTCTGTATAACTCAGAAAGGTATGCAGAAAAGTAGTTGATTCTGTTTTAATGTACGGCAGTTATCGTTCGTCATAAAAAAAATTACCCTTGTTAAAACATAAAATGTTGCAGGTAAACTACCCTATTCCCTTAACCGATCTTCACCAAAACCAACAAGTCTTGAGAACTCTACAATTCAGGGTTGTATGCAAAACGTTATTTGATTCTGTTTGAATTTGCGGCCATTATCGTTTACCAGTAAAATTGACTTTTACTTCCATATTCCTTAAGGAATGGAAGTATGGTGATGGCAAAAAAAATCGTGTTCGAGATTATTGCAGATTCTGATTCTACTACACTCAAAACATGAAAAAAAGTTGTTTTCCGAAAAGTGTCTGTGTGTGTGTCTGTCTGTGTGTGTGTGTCTGTAGATTTTTTTTCTATGGCAAACGATAACAGCCGCAAATTCAAACAGAATCAAATAATTTTTAGCATACAGCCCTGATTTGTAGAGTACTCGCGACCTATTGTTTTTGGTGAAGATCGGTTGAGGGAAAGGAGTAGTTTACCTACAACGGTTTTTTTTTATCAAGGGTAATTTTGTTTGTTTGGCAAACGATAACAGCCGCAAATTCAAACAGAATCAAATAATGTTTCGCATACAGCCCTGAATTGTAGAGTTCTCACGATCTGTTGATTTTGGTAAAGATCGGTTAAGGGAAAGGGGTAGTTTACCTGTACCGTTTTATGTTTTAACAATGGTATTTACTATGGCAAACGATAACAGCCGCAAATTCAAACATAATCAAATAATGTTTTGCATACTGCCCTAAATTGTAGAGTTCTCAAGACCTTTTGTTTTTGGTGAAGATCGGTTAAGGGAAAGGGGTAGTTTACCTACAACGTTTTTTTAACAAGGGTATTTTCTATGGCAAACGATAACAGCCGCAAATTCAAACAGAATCAAATAATTTTCTGCATACAGCCCTGATTTGTAGAGTACTCAAGACCTATTGTTTTTGGTGAAGATCGGTTGAGGGGAAGGGGTAGTTTACCTGCAACATTTTTTATCAAGCGTATTTTTTTCTATGGCAAACGATAACTGCCGCAAATTCAAACAGAATCAAATAATTTTTTGCATACAGCCCTGATTTGTAGAGTACTCGTGACCTATTGTTTTTGGTGAAGATCGGTTGAGGGCAAGGGGTAGTTTACCTGCAACGGTTTTTTTTTATCAAGGGAATTTTTTCTTTTTTTGGCAAACGATAACAGCCGCAAATTCAAACAGAATCAAAAGATTATTTGCATACAGCCCTAAATTGTAGAGTTCTCAAGACCTATTGTTTTTGGTGAAGATCGGTTGAGGGAAAGGGGTAGTTTACCTGCAACGTTTTTTTAACAAGGGTATTTTCTATGGCAAACGATAACAGCCACAAATTCAAACAGAATCAAATAATGTTTTGCATACAGCCCTGATTTGTAGAGTACTCAAGACCTTTTGTTTTTGGTGAAGATCGGTTAAGGGGAAGGGGTAGTTTACCTGCAACGTTTTTTTATCAAGCGTATTTTCTATGGCAAACGATAACTGCCGCAAATTCAAACAGAATCAAATAATTGTTTGCATACGTCCCTGAATTGTAGAGGTCTCAAGGACTTTCGATTTTGGTGAAGATCGGTTAAGGGGAAGGGGTAGTTTACCTGCAACCTTTTACGTTTTAACAAGAGTAAAGTACTTGAAAATTTATTTAAACTTTTTCAAACAATGGTTATTGTTAAAAATAAAATAATTTTGTTGCCAAGCAATAAAATTAAAATTTTTTCATTTTAATGTACATCATGTATAAGAGAAAATATATCGCGCTTGGCAGGTGATATTAAGATTTAAATATAAATCTTAGAATATGGAAGTCATGTATGGTTCTCCATACCGATATTTTTTCATGTTTTGAGTGTAGTACAATCAGAATCTGCAATAATCTCGAACATGATTTTTTTTGCCATCACCATACTTCCATTTCCTTAAGGAACATGGAAGTAAAATGGATGAGATAACAGTGGGAAATAAGGAACATAAGTGAAGGAACTGTAAATGGTATAACACACTGACTATAAAACGTCTACTGTTCCAAAAAGTCAAACCATCAAATACACAATTTTATACATACCCATTTATTTGTTTTTCACTGAAGAACACATATGTTTCTTTTTTTATACTAACTATATATGGTAATATAATTTATAACAAAAACAATATCAATTTACATACTATTATAACGTATTTACAGCAATCCAACAATTTGCTGCCTTCTATGACCATAACCATGTTGTTATTGCCAATGGCATACTACTGAAACTACTAACTTTGTTTATTATGACAAATGCATGATGTTAATATGCACACAGATTTATATTACACAAAATAAGAACAACTTTTTATAGCACGTTAACAAAATTTAGTTTAAAATCAGGAAATGTATTTGTTCATTTAAAATTAATACTTTATATTCACTAAGCTTATTTTACTTATTTGATATAATATACATAACAAATGTCATAAAGACTTTTGCACACTAAAATTATGCTGCCCTGAAAATTAAACAGCTTCTGAATCTTGAATATAAAAATGGTAATCAGGGATGCACATTTTTATTATGTAATAAAATGAAAGTAAATTTGCTACAAGACACTATTGTTTACTGGTTTAAAATCCCTGTAGCTACATTAGTTTAATAAACATATGGTATTTAACATGTATATGTACTTTTCCTATGTACATTAACCTTGGAAATTAAAAAAAAATTAAGTAAAAGGAATGTTTCATTCAGCGTGAGATTATTTTTCTGCAAACACAAAGTTTATAATTTCAAAATGTACAGTATAGTATAATGAAATGTTGTAGTCATTAAACATTACATACTTATAAGACAATTAGTAAAGTTTCTTCGATGTTCTTCTGACTTAATTTCTCCCGTAGTAGTGACATCTTTCGAAGACAGGAGGGTGGCACAGTAACTTTACTCAATTATATACATACCCC
Organism: Magicicada septendecula; assembly: GCA_034769895.1. Lineage (NCBI taxonomy): Eukaryota > Metazoa > Arthropoda > Insecta > Hemiptera > Cicadidae > Magicicada > Magicicada septendecula. Next base: position 228,104,109 of record CM068368.1, on the reverse strand, counting down.
AAAGCAATTGCATTCTCAACACCAACTGTTATGTAATGTGTAGACTTATACAAGAATAAAAAGAAAAACCATTACAGGTTTGGCCTGCAGCCAACGTAAGAACTGCTAAGGTTTTAAATATACTATTCAAATCATAAACCATGTTTGTAATACGACAGGAATATGTTTATAAAAATAAGAATGGCATCAGCATTAAAGTCAGCTGCTTATTTAAAAAATTAGCTCCCTTCGGAGAAAATAACAAAACCTCACTCATGGGAACACCTACATTATATATCATTATGTAAAACTATAAGTTTGATATAACACTGAAAAATCAAAATATTATACTATTCCATTTCGTTGTTGCATGGCAAACACTCAATGCAATGAACACACTCTTCTCAACTTTAAACTAGTGATAGAACCTTCACAATTCTGAAGTACAAGTCAATTTGTATTGTATACTTATTATTTATTCATAAAGCCATTAATTTTGATAGACACAATAATACTGCTTACATAACAATATCACATCAAATTATATCATTTTAATATTTACCAGTTTTGATTTATTTTATATGATGTTTAAATATTTAACTAGTACAATAAAAATTAAAATTTGTAGATGTTTAATTCAAACACAAAAATATTCCTCATTACTAATAATTTTCTATTAAACTGTTATTTTGGATGTGAAGGAAACATATGAATTTGAAATAATTTCATGTACAAAATTATTTAATATCTTGTTTCCTGTGTATACCAATATACCAAAAAAATAATATCGAATTAATGCTCATATAATGAGCAAATAGCATGGATCTATTAACAAATACCTTAATAAAGCACAAGTAACAAACACAAAGGTCTGCTCTTTCAAATATCTTAAATTCTATATATATATATATGTATGTAATTGTTTTTAGATGTGGAATGATATTCCGTCTTTTTTGTATGTACTATACACAGCAGCCCCACTGAACAAAATTAGAAAGTTCAGTCCATATTTTCATTTTACTAAGAAAAGTTCATTTTCAACAGTTACACCGCTTAATATTTGAAAAAACCTAATTATAATTATATAACAGATACAACTGTATAATTATTTTAAATTATACCTTATGTAATCTAAATAAATGAAAAAAACATAATACACTAATAATATTCAATAAGAATAAAATACACACAAAGGTACTTATACATTATATATTTATGGTATGTGGACTGTGTAACATGAAAAACAATACTTC